>OW285240.1:64872151-66072151 GCA_935421215.2 Melolontha melolontha
GATGTGTGTTAGATTCATTTACAAACCCATTCTAAAAATCATACTGAAATTTTATGTGTATTACAAGAAACTCTTTTGGTTTGTAAGGCGGCAATATTTATATTTATAAAACCGATAAGTTTTGTTATGGTAAATAACATGGCTATAACCTGAGTCAGCTGTTAAAAATTTATACTTGTAAATTTTTAAAGCTGATATATTAAAGGAAGATATTTGCTTTCCGGGCGTAATTCACCAAGCGGAAGTCTTGAGTTCTAATAATCTTGAACCAGCTTATACTGTTTACTTAATCGAGAATTTAGTGCAAAGCATCTAATTTCCCAAAAAAAATCTCAAACGATAAAACCAAAACTAAAAATTAAGAGCACTTCCACTACAACCCAGTGGCATCTCGCTAATTTTCAGAACCAAAGTGAAACAAGGTACACGCGATTTTGTACTCTCTTATGCGCGGATGCCGAAAAATTCGAAGAACGCATCCTCGAAGACAATATCAAGCGAAGAATTATATATATATATATATATATATATATATATACACAGTCCTGTTACCATAATATTGTAACCAAATACGAAATCGTGTTAGAATTTTAAATGACTATGACTAAGTTCAAACGAAATTCAAGAGAATTTGTTCGTCAACATATCACTGCAGATTAAATCTGAATACATCACTCTACTCCAGAGAAAAACACATTCAGAACAATGAACTTCCGGTAAACGTGCTTCGGCAAATAAGATTGTGGCAAAAATCTTTTGGAACTTCAAATGCGTAATTTTATTGACTCCTTACAGGCGGGATGTTCAGTAACTTGCTAATATTATACTGATTATCTATTATACTGATATATTTCGATACCAAACTGAAGAAAAACGACTGCATTTATTCAGAAAAAGTTTTGCTCCATAAGATAAATAAATAATAAATAAAAAGAGCAAATTAGCGCGTATTTGCTCGCAATCGCAACCGCTAAATTTGTCGAATTAGGATACGAATTACTGCCTCATCCATCAGATTCACCAGATTTGGCTCCAAGTAATTTGTATTGTTCTAAAACTTGAACAAATGGCTTGGTGAAAAGAGATTCAAGACAAATGAGGAAGTTATAGTCACAACGAATGCCTATTTTGGCTAGCTTCTAATAGATTACATGACGAAAAAATTTGGAGAGTATATTGAATTGGATGGAAATATATACCTTAAAATAAGTCACTTTTTCTGTCAAATTACCCTCGTATTTCAGTTTGTGTCTTCATGGTTTACCTTGAAAGTGTTGGAATTACATATTTGTTGATCGGTTATTGTATAGTAATTCAATGTAAATTACAATCTTTGAATTCACGATAGACAATTCATTACCATTTAATTGGCCTTAAATATTTAAAGCAATATTTACTTATACTATTTAAGTGATTGTGTTACAAGAAATTCCAGTTTCCGTTATTAGATTTACAACGCTAAATTTTATGTAAAAATTACTAAATCGTCACTCAAGATCTAAAAAGTTATTTTTTATATCATTATATAATCTATTGCGCAACATATAAACAAAGGAAAGATACTAAAATGCTAAGCAGTTTTTAGTAGTTCTGTTAATGTTAAAATATATACATGTATGTAATTACTTTTACATAATATCTTTATCTTTATGAAATTTAAATTCTATGTAGTTACATACAATTGTATATACTATAGAATACATTAGGTAAACATGCGATCAAAAGAAGTTTCCGCAAGTATTTACAAATTATATGTCTATTATTATGTAATACGTATATTAGTAATCTTCGTGTAACTGTATTTAGGACATATGACAGAAATATGTTATTCAAGTAAAACAAATCTTTATTAACTATAGAAAATCTCAAATTCATAAAGCTAAATTATTTATTTAAAAACACTTAATCCTCAGATGATACAGGGTTGCCTATTTAAGGTTGCGGTTTTTGAAGTCATATTAAACATACAAAACATTAATTTAAAAAAATGATTTATTTGTGCAATTAAACAACAAGATCTGCGGTTTAATAAATCAGGATTTCGAAGTGAGAGCCTCGAGCAACGATAACATTTCGCAGCCTCTTCTCAAATTCTCCACAAACTGCCTGAAGTGTGGCGTACGGTATCGCTTCTATTCGCTGCCGTATTGCCATTTCAAGGTCATTCAGGGTGTCTATACCATCGCGATATACCGTATCTTTTAATGATCCCCACAGGTAGAAATCGCAAGGATTGAGGTCTGGACTATATGGTGGCCATGTTATCCCTCCGCCTATAAACTGTTGAGCGTCAAGACCAATGATTCTGTTACCGAAATGTTCTTCAAGAATGTTGAAAACTTCTTCCGTGCGATGCGGGCGAGCCCCGTCTTGCATAAACCATGCATTCTCCACCATATTTAATCCTGCGCCACGGGAATAAAAGACTCATTAAGCATTTCACAATATTTTTGCGAAGTAACCGCAACATTAAATGGCCAAGCCGTTATATACTTACTACGTTCCAGGAAGAAACAATTTTTCCTATTTTGCGTTCATAATGAACTCATTATGAAATCCAAAACAGTACCGAAATGAGGTTCATTTCGATCGTCTTTTGTTCGAACACAGAAATAAATATCATTGCTGTCATTTGATTTTAAGAATTTAAGGTATATTAAGTTCTATTTCATTCATGTTTATATTTTTAAATAAAATATCAACAAGTGATGTTAAGGAAATTATTAATAAGTAATATTTGGCGAATAGCAATACATACAGGTAACTCCCGTATAACACGGGCGTTAGGTTCCAAAAAGTTGCCGTGTTATGCGAATCCGTGTTATACAAAACAAAGAACTAGTACGAACACGGGCGTTAGGTTCCAACTATTAAAGAACATGCTATTACATTTTCATAATTAAGCTAAATATCTTTATTAAAGCAATTTTCTTAAAAAGTAATACATATTAATATTGTAATGTTTTTGTCTATTCGGCGAGATTCTCAAATAAAACTAACGGTAATTTAGACACACATTATATTTTAAAAAAGGTATATAACCCCTTACCACAATTATTAGTCGTATCCTAAATTCGTATTTCGACAACTAAGTTGTCATCATCAGTAGGTAAAAACTACTAATTAAAGTCACACGGGGCACAATAAAGTAAGATAAACGCTTCCGCACAACTACTATACACTGCAACCCTGTAAAGACTAAATTTACCATGCACATCTCAAACTACGAGACAAAACACTTGTCTCTTAGAAAAGGTTTTTAAACATGTGTTAAAATATCGAACAAAGGGACGGCAAAAATTCTTCTCTAAAGAAGGCGCCTACTAAAAACGATTTTAAAGCTACGGTGACCTACTAATAAACTAAATGAAACACCTTATATTTCCACAAAACACTAGTATATTTAACTGTATGAGCATTTCATGTGCAATGTACAAATTAATAGTTATTATTTAAACGTGTTATTTCGAGTACGCAGGTAGTGACAAAATCTATATTGGGTAGGAGTGTAAAAAAAATTTTCCATTAACAAATGGTTAAAAAGTCGTATATATATAGTAAAGGCCGAACACTCATAGCAAATTCTGAGAAAGACAAAATTAAGAAGGGGCGTTATATGTGAAAAACCAGACATCCGGCTTGTTGTATTATATTAAATGAGAATCAATCCTCGTGAAAAGGGTCAATGAATAATTAGATATTGTAGGTGTATAATTTAAAAGTTAATTATAAATAGGTGACAATGTGTTATATTAAATAAGAAACCATTCACGTGAAAAGGGGGTCTATGAATAATTAGATATTGTAGGTATATAAATTTAAAAGTTAATTATAAATAGGTGACAATGTCCTAGTTAAGGAGTTAAGCAATTTAATATAATGTATAGAATTCACGGTAGGCTCTGGGTGTGTAGGAGGTAATTTTTTGCATATTAAATGAGAATTCAATTCACGTGAAAAGGGTCTTGAATAATTGGATATTGTAGGTATATAATTTAAAAGTTAATTATAAAAAGGTGACATGTCCTAGCTAAGGAGTTGCGCTATTTAATATAATGTATAGAATTCACGGTAGTCTCTGGGTGTGTTAAGGAGGTAATTTTGCATATTAAATGAGAATCACTTCACGTGAAAAGGGGGTCTATGAATAATTGGATATTGTAGGTATTTAATTTAAAAGTTAATTATAAATAGGTGGCATGTCTTAGTTAAGGAGTTAAGCAATATAAAATAATGTATAGAATTCACGGTAGGCTCTGGGTGAAACATGATAAATAATTTAATAAACAAAACACCCGGTACATCTGTTCCACAAAACGTGAAACATTTTACATTTCGTGAAACAAACACACCGAGTGCTTCATTCAACAACCCTTGTTTAGGAGGTAATTACATTATTTCACGTGTATGGATTCCCACATGTCTATATTTCTGATGTTACATCCCCCACCCACTTATAAAAATGTGAATAGACAGCTGAACGGTATTGGAGATTTATCGCTATTCAAGGAGGTATGTTTATTTTTCGCGATAATCCATACACGTGAAATAATGCAATTACCTCCTAAACAAGGGTTGTTGAATGAAGCACGTGGTGTGTTTGTTTCACGAAATGTAAAATGTTTCACGTTTTGTGGAACAGATGTACCGGGTGTTTTGTTTATTAAATTATTTATCATGTTTCACCCAGAGCCTACCGTGAATTCTATACATTATTTTATATTGCTTAACTCCTTAACTAGGACATGCCACCTATTTATAATTAACTTTTAAATTAAATACCTACAATATCCAATTATTAATAGACCCCCTTTTCACGTGAAGTGATTCTCATTTAATATGCAAAATTACCTCCTTAACACACCCAGAGACTACCGTGAATTCTATACATTATATTAAATAGCGCAACTCCTTAGCTAGGACATGCCACCTTTTTATAATTAACTTTTAAATTATATACCTACAAAATCCAATTATTCAAGACCCTTTTCACGTGAATTGAATTCTCATTTAATATGCAAAAAATTACCTCCTACACACCCAGAGCCTACCGTGAATTCTATACATTATATTAAATTGCTTAACTCCTTAACTAGGACATTGTCACCTATTTATAATTAACTTTTAAATTTATATACCTACAATATCTAATTATTCATAGACCCCCTTTTCACGTGAATGGTTTCTCATTTAATATAACACATTGTCACCTATTTATAATTAACTTTTAAATTATACACCTACAATATCTAATTATTCATTGATCCTTTTCACGAGGATTGATTCTCATTTAATATAATACAACAAGCCGGATGTCTGGTTTTTCACATATAACGCCCCTTCTTAATTTTGTCTTTCTCAGAATTTGCTATGAGAGTTCGGCCTTTACTATATATATACGACTTTTTAACCATTTGTTAATGGAAAATTTTTTTTACACTCCTACCCAATATAGATTTTGTCACTACCTGCGTACTCGAAATAACACGTTTAAATAATAACTATTAATTTGTACATTGCACATGAAATGCTCATACAGTTAAATATACTAGTGTTTTGTGGAAATATAAGGTGTTTCATTTAGTTTATTAGTAGGTCACCGTAGCTTTAAAATCGTTTTTAGTAGGCGCCTTCTTTAGAGAAGAATTTTTGCCGTCCCTTTGTTCGATATTTTAACACATGTTTAAAAACCTTTTCTAAGAGACAAGTGTTTTGTCTCGTAGTTTGAGATGTGCATGGTAAATTTAGTCTTTACAGGGTTGCAGTGTATAGTAGTTGTGCGGAAGCGTTTATCTTACTTTATTGTGCCCCGTGTGACTTTAATTAGTAGTTTTTACCTACTGATGATGACAACTTAGTTGTCGAAATACGTATTTAGGATACGACTAATAATTGTGGTAAGGGGTTATATACCTTTTTTAAATTATTATTTAACCACAGTCTCCATTGAAAGAATTTACACATTATATTAATAATAAAAACGAATAACAATTTATAAACTAATTACTAACAATAAGAACATTTATGTATTTATACTTATGTAAGTTCACTCAGCGATGATTTGGTATGGAATGAATTAAATCCCTTCCTTGACGGCTTATATATCGGCCATCGCACCTCTCTCGTGTTTTCTTATTCTCGATCTTTCCGTTTCGGTATATTTCGAGAAGGTGCCAGAGGTGTGATACGTGACGTATCGTTGGATAAGTCAGCACAATATGAATTAAACTATTTCTTTGTAGTTTTCTTCATCATTAATCACCAATCACAATTGAGCGAGCGTGATTTCTTCTTGGCAAGATATCAGGATATCCTCATTATCTTGCCAAGAAGAAATCACGCTTTTTTCCATAGATTTTTCCATAGATTCATGTTCTACCTTTTGCAAGAAATCTGTTATTTTAGTTTGCTTGCTTTTAATTAAATGGTCTTTATAAATTTCCTTATATGGTGCTTAAGCACTTCTGAAATTTTCTTGTAAACTTTATGCTCTTTTCATTTGAAGGATTTTCATTTAAGAAATGTGACTCTAACTGTTCGGCTAAGTCTAGTCCTTTCTTTGCGCTTTGCAGAGTAAACTGTTTAAATTCTTCGTCTTCACCTATGCTATCGTCTTCTGAGTTATAGTGGTATATATTTCAGATATCATTTCTACCAAACCTGCTCCATCAATTTCTTCTTCCACCAGTAATTCTTTGATATCTTGAACAGTCATATCATCGAAGCCTTCCCTTCCTTAGCAACTTCTACTACTGCATCCATTCTATTTTCTGCTGACTTGATCAGATTTTCACTTTCAATTGACTCCGGTCATATTATGTCATTTAATATCGTCAGTTTTATTTTTCTGACAGATGAGTTTATTAATGCAGTTCAAAATTGTATAAAGTTTCCACGTCTCCCTGACGTCCATAGAGTCATCATCGAATTTGTTCAAAACCCATTGTAATGATCTGCTTATGTAATTAGTTTTAAATGTAGCTGTAATTCTCTGATCTGATCTAACGGTTGAAGAAATTGTATTTAGAGGTAAAAAAATATTTTGACATTTGGGTTATTTAAATTTTGCGAATGGCTGGATGTATTATCCAATTTTTCGTTTTAAGTTGTTTTCCCTAAAAATTAGATAACGTTCGCTTTGGCGCTGCCTCAGTTTTTATTATATTTCATGTTGTACGATGTTGTAAATGTCATGTTGTAAATTTTCGAACCGTGTTAGAGTGAAACCGTGTTAGAAAATTCTCGAGCTGTGTTAGAGTGATCCGTGCTGTAAAAGTGCCGTGTTATACAGGGGTTACCTGTATCTAAATTTGAAAGTGTCAAGAAACAATATGACTGCATACTTTATATAAAAATAAAACACTGAACTTTCAAATTAAATCATTTTAATTTATTAATGTAAAAAATGCAAAATAGTATAAAACATTCGTTTCATAAGGCCTTTTGTTGCACGAGTTCAGTTTAGGAAACGAGTTTTCTAAAGAAGGACTGCCTTAGGAAACTTGTGTTTTAATATACTATTTAATATTGTTTTTTTTTAATAATTGCATTTTATTGAAGTGGTGACATAGTGGTTTTTATTCGGTCGTGAAAACTATAAGATATAAAATTTCCAATATATTCTGTATAGACGAAAGTGCATGTTTTCTATTTCAATTTTAACCGATAGCAAATCAAAGCTATACAACCTATATTTATGTACTGAATAATAATCGACGTATCAACTATAAAAGAATACTACGAATATTTCGATACTGCTTGGGGCGCAAACGCATCCACCCTTAAAACGTCAGCTTTTAGCCTTGTTTTCTCGGTAGCTGAATACTACGCCCCAATCTGGCTAAACAACTGCCACGCAAAGATGAGATAATTAGCGGTTGTTTCAAAAATACACCTCTACTCTGACTTCCCGTTCTGTGTCATATTACACCTCCTACAATTCGCAGACAGGAAAGCCTGGTTAGGGAATATAATAAAATAATATCGAATCCCGACCTTCCGGTACACAGTGATCTGTCTGATGTCGATCTGTCTACTATTAACTGGACTCCAGAGCTCCTCCACTGTCACAACAACTTATAGTAGAAAATTTCAACCCATATCACAGATGTAGTGAGTATTGGGAAGCCTTGAAGCCCGCTTAAGCGGTCCATATCGCTGATCCTATTGTACCCTTACTAAGAATTGAAGACGAATAGAAGACACTAAATAGATTAAGAACGTTTCACGGCATCTGTCGTGATTTATTCAATAAATGGTGACTGACTAAGACAACTGAAGTTTTAAGAATAGAAATAAAACTACGGTTTTTAATCTTCACTTTTAATCAATACTCGTAAAACGACAATTGTTTCGCCAACACAGTGGCTTCCTCAGGTATTTACATCTAAACAGTACGTTACAAACTAAATAAAAAATAAATAATATATCTATAAAATCAAGAAGGATGGTATTTAAAATATTTTTAAAGAAATCTCTGAATTACAAGTATTGTCGGTAGTGAAAGAATGTGGCGCATCTGGTCGGCCCTAACTGTCTATTATAGGGTACTAAACGTGTTTACGCATAAATTTGTTTAATAACCTACATATATACATTTGTATTATCGTCTAAACAGATTTTAAGTAAATAAATTTAATAAAGGCGAGTTATTTAAATCTAATTTATCATTTAATAAAATTTGTGACTGTTTTAATTTATTAATTTCTAAACTTTCCAGTAAATTTAATTTCTTGCCTTTATTTTCTAAATGCAGAATTTGAAAATCTTTATCGAAAGTGTGGTTTTCTTCTAATAGATGATTCGCAAAAGTAGAATCTTGTTTTTTATTTTTAAACGAAGAACAATGCTCGGCAATGCGTTTTTCAAACGATCTTCCTGTTTGACCGACATATATCTTTCCGCATCTACACATTAACTTATAGACTCCGGATTTCTTATTTTTGTCTGTTTTATCTTTATTGTTTTTGATGTGCTTGGATAACTTATTATTAGTTTTGAAACCGTGTTAATATTAAGTTTTTTTAAATCACTTGAAATATGCTTATTAGGTGTCCCAATGTACGTTGGTAATCTAAATTTTGAATTTTCTTTATCCTTTATTGCAGGGTATACCATAGAGATTGCTTTTTTGAAAAGTTTTTTTGTCAGCATATTTTCAATTAAAGTATCTGTGTAGCCGTTGTTGATAGCTATTTGTTTAACTAAATTTAATTCTTTTTCATAATTTTCTTTAGATAGTGGATAATAATTAATCTGTGTAAAGAACTATGGAAACTCGCTAATTTGTGTTGTATGGGATGTGTTGATGAATTATGTATAGTTATGTCAGTATGAGATTCTTTATGGTAAATATCAAACTCTAATTTATTGTTTATTTTTTTAATAGTTAGGTCCAAAAAATTAATACTAGTGTTTACTTCTTGTTCCATAGTAAATTCCATATTTTTATGAATAGAATTGACGAATTCTAATAGCAAGTTTAATTGTCTTTGTGTTCCGGTGAAACAAAGTACAATATCGTCTACATATCTATGCCAAAAGAAAATATGCTGTCTTAGGGGATTATTAAAAATGATGGATTCTAAGTGGTTCATGAAAATTTCTGAAAGTAACGGACTTAAGGGGTTACCCATAATTAGTCCTTCCTTACAAGTGTATATTGAATTATTAAATTGGAAATAATTTTGTTTCAGAAATATATTTAACAAATCTAAAATTTCAGCTTTGATTACCGGGTTAATGTTCTTAGCTACAAGTAAATTTTCAATTAAATTAACGGTTTCGGCTGGAGGGACACTTGGGAATAAGTTTTTAACGTCAAAAGATATCAATTTTGCATTATGAGGTATTGAAATATTTTTGATTTTATTAATTAATTCGTATTAATTTTTTATGCTGTTCTGTGGCTTAAAGTTAGTGTATTTAGTAATGATATCAATAAGTATTTTTGATACTTTAACAGAAGGTGCAGTAACATAAGAAACAACTGGTCTAATGGGATCGTTTTGTTTATGTAATTTAATTAAAGAGTATAATTTAGGTGGTTGAGGGTTCATAATTACTAAACTTCTTTTCTCTTTTTCGTTAATAACATTTTTTAGAGTGTTTTTAATAGCTAATTGGTATGAGTTTGTAGGGTCTTTGTTAAGTAAGTGAAGTTTTAAGAATAGTAAACACGCTACTATTCTTAAAACTTCAGTGTAAAAGTTGCTATTATCGATACTGAAACTTGGAAATCTTTGTCGAAGTTCTTCTCTACAATTATTCATAGAATATATCAAAAAATGGCAATGAATAGAAATATGTTAAAAACATATCTGTATCTGTAGCATAGTAGCGTTCTTAGAATCAGAAACTAAAGATGGGAATACTTTGTCGTTGAAATAAAAATGTTATCAAACAAGTAAGAAATATAGTCCACAAAGCTCCGTCTATTTCGATACGATAGCTGTATCATCACTTAAATTTAAGCATCGGATCGAAACATACTGTTTTTATACAGTACCTTCAAATGCTACCTTACAAACTAGAAGTCTATGAACTGTTGCTTCAAGTTATGTAAAGAGAGCCAATCAAGTTATCTAAAGAGAACCAATATTGCCATTGGTTCAACATCAATATTAATAATGTGAAGTTTTGAATAAAATATGTTTACTGATGAAGCACGGTTTTATCTAAATGGATATGTCAATTCTCAAAACATGCACTTATGGAGCTCTGAGGATCCTCATTATTTTCGAAAAAGTGCCTTATATTCTTTAAAAATTGGAGTATGAATAGCTATACCCGGAAGAAGAATCATTAGTTTAATATCTTTTCAGGGAATTATCAACGTAGAGAACTATCGTAACAATATTTTTGAATTATTTATAAATAAACTTCATGATAACAAACTTCAACTTGGTTATTTCCAACAAGATTGTACTAGATCGAATGTTGAACAAGCTAATCTGAAATATATGTGAGAATTTTTCGATAACAGACTTACTAGTGACAACTTATTTCCTCCAACATCGTGCGATTTAACACCTTTAGATTATTTTCTGCTTACTTATTTTAAAAAATTCAATTTTTAAAACTCAAGTTCGCAATATTCAGACACAATGTCAGACAATAATTAATAAAGATATGGTGATTCACACCCTCGAAAATATGAAGCATCGTATTAATTTATGTTTAAATATTGACAGTCAACATATTTAATATTTGCTGTTATAAATTTAATAAAACATAGTTGTCCTTGTATATTTAATATTCATATACCTAATATTTATTTAATATTAATTATACATCATTAATTGTAAATGTCAATTTTCTGTGTGACTATAAATAAGGTTTTATTTAAATTTTTAATAATATTGATATATTATTAAAGATCGAGTTAATATTTGTGTGAAAATTTCTATCCAGGCATCCAGACACGTGCTTCATCTTGCTCTAGACTCTTCAGTGCATGATGCTGGGAAAGACAAATTTCACTACAAAAACTTCTGTGCTACATACAATCAGGTCACAAAAGAGGGAAGAACATTCAGCGCCGCCAATTGACTTATGTCAATATCACGAATGCTAGATCAACCATTACCGTCCACAGGACAAGGACAAAGCAAGTGTTTTCTATCGGACAGTCACAACTGTAACCGACAGAAACTGTCTTAATGTACCTCCACCATCTGTCGAACTGCATCGACAGCGTATGTAACAAAAACAATTTGAAACACACTTGTGTGGGTAAAACCTCACCATTTTTTGTATAAAACAAAATCATTTTTAATTACAAAATATTGAAACAGTCCACAAATTAATTAATTTCAAAAGTACGACAACATGCTTTTTTCATAAATTTAAATAGGCCTTCTTATACAGAAACTAAAATAATATAACCATTTATCAAATTATATTTATCGAATAAACGACGACCCTATTTTTTTGGGGTTGAGCGAGCGAGGGGGGGGGGGGGAAATGGAATAAATTGCGTAAAATAACTGAAGGCATGTACTTCGGTTATGTACAATCTTCTCTCATAAAAAAGTGATATTTTCTTTAGTCTAGTTGGTATAATATTATTTACTACTCCATATGGTAATTAGTTCAAAGGCTTAATTAAGAAACATCAATCAACGTTTTCCTTTATGTAGATGTATACTTCAAAACAAATATATATAATACAACACAGCCTCGAGGGCTGTCACATCATCATCTTCAAATGAAACCATACCATTTAAACGTTCATTTACATATAATGTTAATACATTTACATGTATACACATTTGAATATAATAGCGGGCATGATGGATGATTGATGATGGGTGATGAATTTTGTAATAATTTTTAAATCTGACCAAAATATTAATCAACAATTGTAAAAGAATTCCTTAGTTTAAATATCATGCAAGTTTTGTACATTTCTTTGTGTTGAAAATAGCGCCATCAATAACAACCTTATATTAAACCTTATATTATTGAATATATTATGCAAGTATTATGTACCTAAATGATCAAGTTTATAATAAAGAATGAGAGTTATTAGTTATTACATAAACTTTTACGGATAAAGTATTAAAAAAAGGTGATGCCATCAGAATGATTAATAGTTTTTAATTTTTCATTATTATCTGAAAATAGTTTCGCTTCTTTTTGTACTATAAACTTACGTCGAAATTGAATGCCCTTTAGGAAAACTCATTTACGCCACGATCCATGAAAATATATCATCGCCTTTTATGTAGATTTTCCAATACAGCTGAGATTCTTATTTCACTTTAGAACCGTTGTAATTAATGAAAACGTGAATAATAGACTTCACATTACAGATATTTTCTATAATTCAAAAGTTTTTTATTTTAAAGACAATCCGCCTGTCTCATATTTTTTTGCGCTGACATTTGTTTTCCCAGAAAACTTCAAATACTTCACGAGAGCGAAATATCAATGAAGACCTATTAATAGCTAATGCACTAATATTCGAGGTAGTATTCGAAAGTTCTTGAAATTTAAATCACACCCGTAAACGGACATAGTTACAATCAAACGCCACTATACAAGTTGTTTTACTATCTTGTCTACATCAATTGTGAGTCAGTATACCCAGCGGCGTTATTTTAAGTTGAAACGTTCTTTATTGGTAAACAATTTTTCATTATTGCGATTCAATGGCCGATTCGAACTGTGAACGCTTGTTAAATTTTATCACCATACACAACTAAATAACCTATCGACACAATTTGTTTACTGAAGGGCAATAAAAGTACCAACCATAGAACAACGTTTGTTTTATATTGTAATCTACGCCAAGTGCAAGCAACAAAAGACCACGAAATCTGGCTTTATTAAATTTTGCGCAATCCAACAACCGTCCACAGACTTAGCTTACGTGGGCGGGATGATCTTAAATTTAGAAGACAGCCAGCCAGTGCCAATGGCGTACATCTCAATGAAGATGGTCGTTCGATTCCTGTCGAAACATCGATAAACTGACTATAATATAAAAAGGGCTCCACAGCTGCTTGCCGTAGGGGCTATATGTCACGCGAAGGACGTAGCTGCGCTAACGTATCCACTACAAATAATTAGTCCGAATACAGGAGATGATATGAAGTAAAAGAAAATGTCCCACATTAAAGAACCAAGTTTATTGAAAACGTTTCCGTAGAAAAGAAAACAAAGAAAACGTATCTCATTTCAACATATTGTCGTGAATTTTTCCTCGAAGAACAATTTAAAAACAATTTATTATGTTAAAGTTGTTTACAGATTTATATTTGTTTATATTTTGAATTTTGTTTAAATATTTATTAGGGCTTGTTTTGTTGACCGCGCCTATACATTTATATATTTATATTGTGTAACGAAGTTATATTGAACAGGAAGTAGATCGACTAGGGGGATTATTTTGTATTAGATGTACCTGATGTCTGATTTTATTTTTCCGGCCACTCAGAGATATTTTGTATTGCAAGTGGAACAGTCGAAGAAATAAAAAACTTTTTTATTTCTATATTTTTATAATTTCGGTTTATTCTGTATTTTTTGCTTTGATGTGAATTTAAATTTCATTATCGTTTAATTACGAGTGTTGATTATCTCGTATATTTATGAATATTTGAAATCCATTTGATATCTCTCGCATTTAGTTTTCTTTGTAATTCATTTATAATTGTGCCAATTTGTATTTTGATTTATTATTATATTAGCTTAAAATATAGATGGGGAAGAAAACTATCATATTTTTTTTTATGAGGGAGTTTTTTGTCACGTTGTTCTAGAACATTTTGAAAGTCAGGTTTTGGAGGGAGATTTTATGCTTGTATTAGTGCGCATGAGTGAAAGTTATTTACGCGTGTTGACAATTGGTCTATGTACGTTTTTGAATTTGGGGTTAGTTATTTAAATTTTGAATTTGAAAGTTTTCTAAACAATCTATTAGAATTAAATTTAGCTCGCGTGTAATGAGAGTTTTTTTCATTGTGTGCGTGTCTTTTATCACACATTAGCCCTCTTTATACTTTATACAGAGTTTTTTTTTTAATTTTTTTTTTAATAAATATTATATTGCGAACTTTTATTTACTATGTTAATTTTTCCACTTTCTCGCTCGTGAGAGAGAGAGAGCCCAGGATCAAGTAGTCTCAATTAAGAAGAATACCAAACTGAGCTAGTTCGGACAAATTGTGGATGAACAGTGGACTATCCTTCAATCAAATCCACTATTCATAGCAATATGTGCATGGGTGAAGACCTGTATAAAATTAAGTTTAAGTATCTAATGAATTAAATAAATATATGAATGTTAAAGATCACCACTCTCTATTTACAAATTCGAAATGTAAAAAGAAACAAAACTCTTGTACGAGCCAGTATAAATACCAGACTGTATATATTTCATTTGTACAAAAAAATGAAAGCGGTATACGATTACGTGAGATCTCAGGTATGCATTCACAATCGAAGTTACGCCTTATGCATGAAATTATTACTACATATCCTATGACGTTAATTATATGTAAAGGAATACCTCCCTATAAATAGAAAATCTATTTTACAAGCAAAGAAATTACTAATTGTTCAAGGCAAAAGAGGTTAAATGAGTGCTTCTTTATTATTTTATGGGGGGTATGTGACGATAACGACGCTATTATATATGACACAAATGCAAGTTTTGAGAAATAATTAATTAGTCGAAACGGCGTAATTAATACAGCACTACCTTTCGAGTTGTAGATAAAGATCGAAGATAAACTACATCAAATGGAGTCGTTTCCGCTTCACACGTGGTCCTCGATGAAAGTTTCGGTCCACGTGCATTAATTCATTCCAACAACAAATTCTCCAGTTTTGATGATTTAAAACGTGAACGGCAAATCTCATCAATCATCAATTCGCTATAGAAGCCGATAATAAGAACCAGAAACAAGAACCCTACAGATGATATTTTATGCATTAGAAATAGCGCAACACGTAGATTGAGGGCGCAAAGATGTCCCAAAGAAAATTAGAGGGAAAGATGCTCACCTTTGAGGGCACAATTAACCTGCAGCAAGACAACAACGCCAATCCCACCATATAAATTGAGTTTCAACAAACACACTGTATGCCGCCAAGAAAACCACCTATTTTGGTGCAAATTTGCTTGATACAAATAACCACGCAGCGTCAAACAACCAAAACTACAACCAGTCAAGCCGATATTCGCAACGGTAGTGTCTGAAGTACCACGCAAACTACTATTCACTCTGCAAGGCAAGTCACAGATGTCCGAAGGATATCGAAACCGCTACGGGTATACACCACGCACCAAAATATCGTAACAATTTTCCTAATACATAAACATATCTAAAAATTTAACTAAAGCCAGCTATCAGTCAGACTCAGAATTACAAAAATTGCCAACTTCATTGTGTGAGAGTAAGGAAGAAAAACTTATTTCATTATTACGATTAAGAAAACTTACATAATTGAAAAAGGCTCGGCAAAACTATTTTTAAAATTTTTAAAAATATTAAAATATAATTATAAATGTTTGTACAATTATTTTGAACGCAAGTGTATATTTTTGAATTTATTTTTTGTGAAAAAAATACTGGTTTTACATTCTAAGCCTGCGCGCTTGATTTGACCTTAAGACAGACACAAGTTTACTGTGAGATAAGAAAGACGTGTTTATAAAAAGATTTATCTTTATCTTTTTAAAGTAACTTTGGGTTATTTTTGATTTAATTTGTGGTTGGTGTTGTTTAATTCATTACCGATATTTTTTACGAGTTTGTAATCTCGTTATTTTTGGTATTTTATAACTTTCTTATCCACGTGTCTTAAATATATATATATATATTTTTTTACGTAAGTAAAATATTTTTTAAAAGATATCTTATTATATTTAAAAGAGTTAAATACTGTATTTTCTATTGTATTAACATTAATTTATTGAGATTTAGGCTTAGGTCTTTGATATAGATAACAAAGAAGGTCTTTAACATTTCTAGTAAAAAAATCTGCAAATGTAAAGTTTAGTACGTTGGGACTTCAAGGGCACTTTTTCTGAGACATGTTTGTGCGCATGTTATTTTAGTGTTTGCTTCGAGCTGTCAAGATCGTTTATTTATTTTGTTCTCTTGGGAGAAATTATAAATTTTCTTTGTAATTTATTATTTTTAATTTGGTCGGTGTCATAAGGTTTTTTGAACGCATGCTGCGGTAATTTCCGTGCGTTATTTTTACCTTTACAATATTGTTAAATGATGCAATATTAATCTTTATACTCTATAAAGATTTTTTTTTATTTTTGTATTAAAGTTTCATTTAAATTTTATTGTGATTATTATTTAACCTTGCTTCAAGAAAACAAGTAACTTAAATAATAATAATAATAATATTTATTAGAGCCTAACAGCAAAGCCAAAATGGGCGCTTCAACAATATACAATAACGCACATAAAACAATAGTATACATATATAAGGCAAAGTATTCATTTATAAAAATTAAAAATAAAAAAAATTAAAAATAAAATACACTCCTACACACCAACCACAACACCACACTGTACTCGTCCACGCTACCGCCTGACGGTTCGCTCCAGGAAGACATCAGCGAAGATCCTATCAGCATCTCGACACATCCGATAAATGGGACTGCGCATTCAAACATTGGTCCTGCAGCGAGGAAGTGAAAAAGTAGTACTACTCCTAGACGACAACCTCGGTACACGAAACCCAACCTGCGCCAACAGAGCGGGGCAATCGATCCCCCCAGACACCAAGCCATGCAAGAAATTGGCCCCACAAATCTCCCTACGGGTAGTCAGGGGCGACAGATTATGTTCAGCCAGGAGTTGCACGTGGTCAGTATTTCTAGGTGGGTAGAAACCATCCCTCTTAAAGTTCATATACTTTAGGAATCGTCTTTGTACTCGTTCCAGCTGCAACATGTGACAAGTATACAAGTCTAGACCTCACAAGTGAGACGTATAGAGTCTTTATTACGTCAGGATCAGTGAAGTACTTAGAGCTCCGCATTACAAAACCCAGCAAGCCAAGTGCTGACCGACAAGTAGCAGTAATATGCTCAGAAAAGGAAAGTTGGTCATCAAACAACACACCAAGGTCCTTGATCGTAGTAGCAGCCCCAAGCACCTCACCCCGTACGCTATAATTGAACATCACTGGATTCCTTCTCCTTGTATAACGCACCACAGAACACTTGGCAATATTCAGGTGCAACAGATTATCTCCACACCAACGAACGATCGCATCAACGTCCCCCTGCAGCCGCAAGGCATCCTGATGGGTATCAACTACCGCATAGACTTTTACATCATCAGCATAAGAAAGATGCGAGCACGTTAGTCCGTCGAAGAGATCATTGATAAAAATAACGAATAGAAGCGGTCCAAGCTTTGAACCCTGCGATACACCAGACGTCGATACGAATTCAAAGGATTTATATCCATTGTAGTAGACATAGCTGACCCTGCCGTCCAAGTAAGACTGCATGAATGTAAGAAAAGGCACATCAAATCCCACCATATCTAGTTTCTTCAACAACAGGCCATGATCAATGGTGTCGAAAGCTTTAGAAAAATCTGTATATATAACATCAGTCTGACCCCCGCCATCCAAGCAGTTACTTAAATCCTGCGTAATATTCAACAAATTCGTAGCAGTAGACCGACGTCGTACAAAACCATGCTGTGCATCCGATATTTTAACATTTACATTTCTGAAAATGATGTCGTATATGATCTGCTCAAAAACCTTCGAAAAATTACACAGAATGGAAATAGGTCTATAATTCTTGATATTGTTTCTGTCATCTTTCTTATAAACAGGACAAACTCTAGCTCTCCTCCACCTTTTGGGAAAATAAGATTTCCTTATGGATAAATTAAATATCGATTTTAATGGAGTCGAGAGAATCACGCGGCAGTCCTTCACAAAAAACGCAGGAATCTGATCCTCACCAGCAGTGAACCCCGACTTCAGCCGACTGATAGCGTAAGATATGTCATCGTCAGAGACACAAGTCATGCCGAAGAAATCATTAGAATGTGCCGCATCCGATCCATGGCGACCAACATTAGTAGGACGGTAAACCTCAGAAAAAACACGAGCAAAACCATCGACAATATCCGAGGGATCACTTAATTCTGTCGCCCCGTTACACATTAATGAAGGCAAACGAGACGTTCCCTTGCGCAGCCGAACGTATTCCCACAGCGCACGAGGATCCCTTTTAAGGTTAGCTTCAGCATTCCGAAGGAACACACTATACGCCGATTCAATAAGACCCTTCATAGATCTACGAAGCCTATTAAATTCACTGTAAAAGCAGAATCGACCAGTAGATCGCCATTTACGATGGTAGTACGCTTTCATATTCAACCCATTCCCTATTTCTCTCGTAAACCAGGGCGGATACTTATTCTGCCCGGAAGCGCGATAGCACGGAACCGATACACTCACAACCTGAAAAAGTTTATTGTAGAACATATCGACACACTCATCCACATCAAGACAGCCGTCCAACTCAGACCAATCGACCAGCTGCAAATCTCTGTACAGGCATTGAAGTCACCAACAATTATGAGTGGATAATTTAGAATTAACATCTCAAGTGCTTCAAGGAAGTTCCTCAGATCATCATCCGTGAGATAAGGAGGCACATACAAGCCACCAAGAAGGAAAACAAAGCCGGACATTGAACACTTGCAAAGAACAACATCAACCATTGGAAAATCGCCCGTCAGACATGACACATCCAATACATCAAATACAAACCCAGACCTAAATGCAACAAGAACACCACCACCGGTGGAGCGGCCAACCAAGTCAAATTTTCTGTCGCTTCTAACCACCGAAAAATTGTCAGGGAAAATTTCACAAGTGGATATAGATTCATTCAGCCAAGTCTCGGTGAGAACAAAAATATCGTGTTCAGAATTCAAAATATTGCCATATGCCAAGTGTGTTTTAGTGCGCAAACCGCGAGTATTTTGATAATAGACAGACAAAAACGAAGACAAAACATTAGGACGACGTGGTCCAGCACTGTTGGGCTCATTTAGTTTACCGACGGTGAAGACACAATGATCGGAATGCCGCCTTTATATTTAATACGCAGATTAGCTTCGCCCTTCTCAATCCTTTCCCTTAACTCAGTCCTAACCTGCGTATACAAATCTCTCTGCATAGGCGTCTGATCACGAGACACATATATATGGGGCCATTCAGAGCGCTTCAACCTACTGCAATTACGAAGTATAGTGATAACCGCTGATTCAGACGGAAATCCAACTTTAATCGGTCGTGACGGATCCCGCCGTGTCGGATCATATCTACCCAGTCGACACGCACTGATCCCACCAATCTCAGACACACCCATGAATGACGAGACAGACCCAGCCAAGGAGACATCATGATCCGTCTGCTCCTTTTTACCCCAGTCACGCACCTCAGGCACGCGATAAAGGATAATATTGCACTTGCGCTTCTCTCTATTAGCCACCTCCTGAACAATTCTCTCCGTATCCATCAATGACAGCACCGGGGCAGTTGAAGCGCTAACGGACTTTTTCATACTAGAGATTTCCTGTTGAAGTTGTAATATAACAGACTTAAGACCATTTATATCAGAGCCAATATCCTTACAACAGCGGCAAGTCCAAGACAAACCGGAATCAGAATTAATCTGTCGTGCTGCAGAACTACTGACAGAAACGCAATCTATTGAGTACACCTTCCTACATACGCAGCAGGCGACCATGCGATGAGACTCATCGTTCTTTCCACAACATGAGCAGACAGCCATACCAACGAACTTTCAATGTATATATGGGAAATAGTAAACGGGATAAGGAAAGGAAATAAAGATATTATTATAACTTTTCTCAAACGAATTTTGAGTGGCGTCCAACTAAAACTAACTTAATTTTTTCCACGTTTCCGATTGGAACCCTGAGAGGAAAGCAGTCCCATTTTGGAAATAAACCGACTGAATATCCTAGCTGGATAGATTTGTCGTGAATGGTGGTAAATTAATTATCAAAACCACAGTTCATAGCAATATGTTCTTTTTCTGATGAACTGATTTATATCGCAGAAAATCAGTTGGCGATGAATACAATGAACAAAGAACAAGTCTGTAAAATCTATCATTAATGAAACATAAATTACTAAAAAGTATATAGAAGAATTTTACAAATGTAAAATTAAAATATTTACGCTATTTGAAACGTGACTTACCTCCACAAGGAAGGTAGATTGGCAAAAAAATGTAATATATTTTATATACATTGTTATCTTAAAAAAAAACTCAGTCAAATGACTCACATTTGGCAGGAATTGATAAAGAGAAGAATTTGAGAATTGAAAATAATTCTTCAAAACTACCTTCAAATTTTTCCAGCACTGAATTTAAATTAAATTTTTTCTCTTCCTTTCTTTTTATATAACGAGTACAGGGCTCAATATTTTCATACGACCTGTCATTAGTTTCAGATGCCATTACTGAATATTTTGAACCTTTATAATTGTGGATCTTAGAAAACATCAATGGATTATTTTATTTTAACCTCTTTTTTTGATGGAAAGCAACTCGATGGAATGAGCTTTCTATATTGGAAGCCTGAGTGAATAGATTGACATCAAAGTTTTATAATATTTTGTGACAATTCTAAAAAAATGAAACAAAAGGTTGTACCTACAGTAAAATATATAATTATACAAGTGTCAGACTCGCTCATTAATTTCTTTTAATCGCTATTTTAATATAAATAATGTGATGTGCGTTATGCGACGTTACGTCAGCCGGTGGCCCAAGCGATGACGTCACCGACTGTGCACATCGTACGACTTTCCCGAATACTCTGAATAGGTACGGATTAATTCCGAAAATTCGATGACTGTTAAATACTCTTAGTTACTGTTAAGTGGTACTCATTATTTTATTTCGATGGATCGAGACATATCTTCTTTGTTGGTTTGCTTACGATCGAATGACTCATAGTCACAGGTAATTTTATCTGAGCTATTGTTGCCTCTAAAAGTCTAAAATGTTCTCTAATTTTCTTCTCCACAGCTATAAAGACTGTTTGTTCTAGAATTTTCTCCAACACCCTCGAATTTTTCTGTTACATTTTTTCTAGAGTCTGCTCCTTTTGTTCCAGGCTTTTGTCGTATATTCTAGAAGTTTCGAATAGTTGTTTTTCCAGATTTTTCTGTAAGATTGCAGAAGTTTCCAGTAGTTGTTTTTCCATATTTTTCTCTAAGATTCTAGAAGTTTCCAGGCTTCTTTGTGGCATTTGTTCTATTTGAGTTTGTTAATTCTCTATTAGTCGTTATTCCATAGTTTTCATACTGTCCAGTCTTCTGCTCCATTTGTTTCATTTGAGTTTGTGAATCTATTAGTCCCTGTTCCAAAGTTTTCTCTAAAATTCTAGAAGTTTAGAAGAGTTCAGACTTCTTTTTTCTATTTGTTTCATTTAAGTTTGTTACGTTTTAAAAATTTCCTTTTAAATATACTTTACAATTATCCACCGGTATACTCGTTTTGCGTTAAATTTTATCATCTTTATATTTTCATTAGTTATATCTAATATTTCTTTTTATATATCTTTCGAGTCGTCGTTGACCATCTGTGTGTATTTTTTTTTTGGGAAAGTATTGCGATCCCTCTCCGCGATTACCTCGTCTAGGTTTCGCGAGAGAGAATTTATTCATTGCAAGACGATCAAAGAGTAAGTTGTGTGATAGGATGTTTTAGATTGTACGTAAGGGGGTTAAGTTAAAGGCGCCAGGCTGCGTATTCTGAGAATTAACGCTATGACGGGTCAAGACGCAGCATGTCGAATTAATTAAGAAATTTGCTAGTATCGTTTCCTTATATGGCGAAAATTTACGGCAGAAGAGGCTAGGGAGTTTCTTCATGCCGAGTTATTGAAGTAGCAACTCCGCAGTATTGTAAAATTTTACAAAGTATAACTACCCTCCTAGCATGACGTTGGAATTCCAAGCAACTCCATCTTCCGCAACGAATCATCTTCCGGCAAAAAGAAAACAAATCCGACAACCTTAGGCTTTGCAACCCATCTCGGTCAGCGAACGTACTTTTTGTGTGGTATCTATATATCCAATTTATTAATTACTGATTTGTCGACTTATAACCAGATATTACTTCAGATATTCATCAATTGTTGAGATTTATATTATGTTTATTTTTGTTCAAATTAAAGTACTGCAGCATCATTTTCTATATATATTACTTGCATAGTTTTTTTTTAATATCACGTTGATCTAATTTCAATTTGATTTAAATTATTGCTTAGTAATTTCAATATCGACTTTCAATGTCATAATTTGTGTATTCTTTATCGTATTATAACATTTAGGTTTTTTTTATAAGGATAACTTATATTTAAACTGTAATGCGAAAATTTATTTCGCAATGTAGTCTGGCGTACACATATATAGGCAAAAAAATCCGTTTGCATTTTGTTGAGTTAAAAATCTTTACCTTTTAAATTTTAACATATTTATTCTAAATTAATATTTTTTTGAAGTCGTTAGTTTTTTTTTTGTTTTTATGGCAATAATCTTTTAGTTCTTGAATTTAATTATTAAATCTTTATTTAGTACGCATATATATATATATATATATATATATATACATATATATATTATATTTTAATTTTTTTCTTTTCTCTGTAGTAATTTTACGTTCAAGATATTCACCTTTATGTTTTTTTATTATTGTATTTCATTACGAATTATATATACTTTCCACTTATATCTTGTATGTTGAATATCTGTTAATATACGAGTTAATTGTTTCCAAGCTTCGCTTATTTTTCCCCCCTTTGGTTATCCTCTCTCAAAAGTTCTTTTCAGGTTGCAGGTATCCTGTGCAGCATTTTTGCATATCGTAGGTACTAAGCGTTTATTATGCAGTCTGTATGCGCATGTGCCTAGGATCGCGCAATATCTTTTCTCAGTTTTTAGACTGAGCTTCTTCCATTTTTAATTTTAGTCACGCACACCCGTCTCCACTGACTAAGGGCACACACAATAAATAGAAGCTTCCAGACTATTGTGCGATACGACTACGGGTTTTGTTTAGAGTTCGACCATCTTCAGACGCCAACGCAGCGCCTGCATCACGCGTAAGTAGCAAGTTAACAGCAAATCCAGGTGAGAGTTTCTACTTCGAACTCGGAAGAAATAATTTTCTAGATTTTCGTCTTATTTGACCAACACATCTCGAAGTCGTTGCTGGAGTTCACGTTTCAAGTCAGCTACTTTTAACTCGGCGAATTTGACTTTAGCAGGAATCGCTATCTTTACAGAAATGTCTTTTCGCACTGTACATTTATTTAAACGAATCTTCAATTTAACTATTACTTATTCACTAAATCCTTTATTTATTAATCCTACTTCTGACACCACCGTGACAAATCTTCTATTCGGGTTCGATTAATAAAACACGGTAATTAAGAATAAATAGATTAGTAAAAAAAATAAATAACATTTAACAATATTCATATTTACATTTATGTACACGATATTCAATTCACAATATTAACTGGTTAAATGAATCATTCTTAGCTTAAGTGTTTATATAGTCATCGGGTTTTGTGGATTATCCGACCAGAGTAGTTTGGAAAGTCGCATAACGTGCACAACCGGTAACGTCATCGCTTAAGTCACCGACTGACGTAACGTTACATGACGCACATCATAATATCTTAATACGAAGCTTTTCCAACCCTTCTTATATCAATTCTTCTTAAGTAACAGGCCAAGAGCAAATTCAATAAATATAAACTCCTATAAATGTTTAGAATAATCAAACAACTGCCATTATTGAAAGGTAAATACTGTCTACTTGTACAGAACATCTTCAGAAGATATGGTCAGATTTTAAAGAAGCTAACAGCATCTACAGCGAAACAATAATTTTAACACACACACACAAAGATAGTTGTAAAGTATGGTTTCCCAAACAAACGTGAAACCCTACGCGTTTAATAGGTGTTTATCTAAATTTTAATATAATTTCATTCTTGCAAATATGAACACACCAAAAGAAGTAATAGAATAGTAGTGATTCCCAAATTAACATTTGGTCAAAAATTTTAGTAAATGTTGTTAATCTAATGCTTCAGCTTTTAGTATATACACCATTTAATTGTATTTATATTAGTAATATTTGTTCAACTTAAATATTATTGTCTAAGTTTGGATTTTGATGAAATGATTTCCTATGATAGCGTATCAATATAAAGAAACAATTACGAGGTCGTATAATTTTGACAAAAATACATTTTTATTATTTTCTCTAAATTCGTTGTTTATTTTCCACTTACAGACATACTTATCTGTATACAACTTGACCATGAAGACTGATTTGATGCAGACGCATACAATTTATGCCGCCATTAGTAAAGATATCGAACGAACAATATATTTATGTAATTAATACCGAAAATGTCATTATCGCAGACGGAACTTATGCAAACCGAAAATATTTACTTGTCATATAGTAACTAATTGCTAAATCATTTTAGGGCACTTTATAGTACTATCTCTTTACATACCCAATCATTTGTATAATTATGCATTACGAGCAAATATGAAATTATGGGGACAGCTAACCCGAACAACTGTAACAATTATTTATTGGGTATAGATTGAATAAATTGGGGAGACTGTGGTTTATTCTGTAAAAGTTAATTTAAAAATACGAGGGATGTTTCCAAAGTTCTGGGAATTGAGCTCTAATTAAATTACGCAGACAATGCTAGTTGTGATAGTCTTGATATGTTTATGCAGCTTTTCTTTGCAATATCGTTCAGTCTGATTCAAGTGTTCGATCGATATAGACGCATTTTCTTAGCACTGTTTGTGTAACCATGGAAGACGCAGCTAAATCTCAAAGAGCAATTAACCGCAAGAAAAATGAAGGATGTTTTGAACGATTTACGATGGGAATTACTTCCGCATCCACCTTATTCGCCGGATCTCACACCGAGTGATTTCCATCAATTCTCAGATTTGAAAAATCCTTTATAGGGTGTTGGTTTTGAGAGTTTAACTGACGTAAAACGTACATAAATAGGGGTATTGAGAGACACCGAAAATTTCTTCGAGACGGCTTAAAAATTCATTTATCGTTGCGATAAATGTATTCAATTAAATGGCGACTATATCGAAAAACTTCATTGTAATATTGATGAAAATTGACAAAATAAAATATTATAGCCAAATTCCCAGAATTTTGGGAAACATCCCATGTACCTTACCACAATATAATTTTGAATCTTAGATATGTTTTAGACAACTAAGTTGTCATCATCAGCAGCAGAAAGATATTACACTCGGGACCCTGCCCTGCCTTCCTTATGAGTGTGCTAGAGCTCCGAGTGAATTATTTTTGATTGCTGGCAATGACAAATTAGTTATCGAAATACATATACTGAATTTATGTTGTGGTAAGGCTTTTTTAAATTAGGTTTTATACATTGACGTTTGATACAATATGAATATGGGAGCAGCAGTTATATTTTACCAATTTTTCCAACATCTGTAGACTCAAAAAAAAATAATTATACAGATAACAAAATATTTATAGTGAATGTATTGTGGAAATCTACAATACAACTGTAATTGTAGTTTTTAGTAAATAGAAAATATCAAAACAATTAATATACTTTGTTATAAATACCTAATACGATGCTGTAATAATAAAATAATTTATTTTTGATCATTATTAGAGACCGGACACATCGGGCTGAAATGACGTCATTACGACGGACGATATAAATAATCTACAACATCTGTAAGTACATCACGCAGTTATTGAATAGCACTATTCATTCGGTTAACCGCATACAAAAAATAGATGTGCAGTTAGCCGAATGAATAATGCTATTCAACAACTGCGTGATATACTTACAGATGTTGTAAGACTATTTACATCGTCCGTCGTAATGACGTCCATTTCAGCCCGATGTGTCCGGTCTCTAATCATTATACATAGTACTATTTTGTACTGTAATGATCCCTACGACGATGGGTAAATCAGGGACAATATATGTCTAATAATATTATACAACTGACAGCAGACAATACGGCAGTGTTATCAAGGTAATAGTATTGCAACTGACATCGTCAAACAGACATTTATGTGGTCAGTTGCTGGATGAGGGGAAGTGAAAAAAATTATACTATAGCCCATCAACGCCGAAAGACAAAAGAGGGTTAGCAGAAGAAAGAAATATTACTACACGAGGTGTGACATATAAAAAACGGAACTGGATTGAAAAATATGTTTTGTTGAAAACTAATTACAAATAGCTGTTAATCAGCTTCAATATACTCCCCTGCCTATCTACAATATTGCGGAATACGTGTTAAAATCCATGTTTCCTCACAAGAGCTGACTTTTTCTATTAGTTCAGGCTTTGCTATAAACCGCTATATAATGTCAGGGCATATGTTTTTCCTGTTCTCCTTTTGCTCATATGTGAAGTTTTTTGGTACCATTTTTGCGTAAGCTTTCGTCATTTGCAAATCGTCATGCAATTTTGTTTATTGTCTCTCTGTCAATGTTCGTCATGTCTGCCATTTTCCCAGCACTCTAATGTCAATTATTCCGCAAAATTACGTTAATTTTCTGAATGTTTTCATCGATTTTTGATGTCGCAGATTGACTACAACGTTAATCACCTTCAACCTGCTTCCAATTTTCCAAAAGTCGTTTGTGCCAAACTCGAAGCCATGACACGCAGTTATCGCCAAACGCTTCCTTCAACAATTGAAAACATTCAGGGGAATTCGAGATTAATACGCCGACGGTTTTTTAAATTTATTATGATCGCAGCACTTCGGCAAAACAAAGTCCTACTCAATCAAGAAGTAACAATAAACTAAACAAGACAGAGGCGCAATATAACTTCATCTGACTGGAAGCGTCAGGGTCAACTACATTCTATCCTTATTCCCCCCTCACCAAGTCTAACGTCTAGAGCATGCGCAGTCCCATTTAATTGTCGTAAATAAATAAAGCATCTGTCTTACCACAACTTATTATGCTATTTTATCGTATAATAATAGCAACCACTTCAAAAAATCACAATAATGTATTTTTAACCTATACTATATATTTTTCTCAGTGTATGGAACTGTATATAACAACGGATGTACAAGAAGGTGCACTAAGTTATTTACTCCATGAAATGAGGCCTGAAACTGGAAAATTATAACACCACGATCGGTGCAACTACAAAATGATAGAAGGGATTACTCTTGTTATTGGATTTCTAGCAGCGCGTACAATCCTTCGTGAAGATTTGAATGTTAGAAAATCGTTTTTCATCAATTATCAAATCAACTAAGAGAACAGACAAAAGTTGCGCATTTGAGAATCAATTCACAAATTTTGCGATTACTCAATAATGGGTCTCCAGATCATTTTTTAAATTATATATAACAGGTGATAAAACCCATAACATATGTCACAGAAGTTTAGGGAAAAGAAATTAAATTCTATAAAATAAGTATAACGTCATTTAAATACTTTACCATTTTATCTTACATCTAGGTTAAATGAATCTACATCTAAAATAATGACAGAGGGCCAGTGGCGGCTCGGGGTGGTTCACATAGGGAGTGCATAATTTCAAAATTAAAAAGTGTAATACAAAAACGCTTACCCAATCCTTATAAATTTCACCGACGTACTGTTCCAGACAGGTACTGTTCATTGTAGAGTTTGTTTTGAGGGAATAGTAAATATTACACTACACAGTTAAATTACATCTGACGATAAACGAAGTCCATTTTACGTGTCTTTGACTTGCAGAACAGTTCTATCACTTTCTCATTAAAGTTTGGGAAATCATTTATACATTCTTTTTCACAAGATAACATAGTAAGGGCATTTAATCTCTCTTCTTTCATTGTATTTCTCAGGAAAGTTTTTATTCTCTTCAGCCGTGAAAACTGGCGTTCCGCTTCGGACGTTGTCATTGGGATTGTAATGACAATTTTTAAAAGCGTAACAACTTCATTAAAGGTGTCGCTTAATCCATCCAGCAGAAGTCCTAGCAGACCTACAGCATCGACTTCTATATTTTGCCTAAATTCTTCTCTAGAATATAGAACGCTTAATTCAATTCGTAGTCTGCTTTTATTGAGGCATGGATAAAATGTTACTGCTTCTTTAAGGCAATCTTCCGGAATTTTTTTTTGAAAAGAGGAGAACTGTTTAAAAGAAATTAAGTTTGCTAATATTAAGTGCCCTGTATACCGAAATCTAGTTTTTATTTCTAGCAAAATAATATCGCACATTTCAATAGTTTCCCTCCTTCTTTGGCTACCATCAGTTACTCTTCGCCGCTTTGATGGTCGAGGAGTCAGTTCTGGGTCATTTTGTTTAACTAACTGATTATCTGTGTCAGTGATTTCGGTTCGAATTTTTCCAATAGCGCGTTCAAAATTATCTAAATTATTCTTGATTTTTAATGCATCTGTATCGACATTTTGTAATTGATTAAACAATATGTCCACATGTGGCATAATTTTATGAAAGAAAGTTAACCAATAGATAAAATTTTCCTCCTCTAAAATTCGCAAATTGGCCCTAGCTTGATGAATGGTAGTTTGTAAACTAGCTTCTCCCTCGATTTGTTCTAGAGCTCCAATTATTTCTTCTCGGTGCTCATATATTGTATTCACTGTTCTAGAATTGAAGTTCTATCTTATTTTTGAAGAACGAGCAGCTCTTTGTGGTGAAGTGGAGAAAAATGTACATAATCCCGTCAGATTGGCAAAAAAAATTCTGCAATTACTACTGCTCGATGTAGCATGTGACATAATTAAATTTGTCTGATGTGCATAACAATGTACAAAATTAGCCCTTGGATACTGGTCTTGAACATGTCTTTGCACGCCGTTAATAGCACCACTCCTGACTGCTGCCCCATCATCTGTGCAATCAGTTTTTCTGGGTCATCAACAAGCAAACTAATTTCGTTAAGGATGGACGTAGATAAAGAATTAGCATCATGTCCACTAGGCAGAAGAAATTTCCAAAATCTTTCGACCGGTCTCGCGTTCACAATATATCTTAAAACAACCACCAACTGAAACTGATTGGACACATCTGTGGTTTCATCAGCTATCACAGATATCAAGTCGGTTGATTTAATTTCACTGGCAACTTGTTCATGATACACGTTCAACATTGCATCAAGCAGCTCATTCTGTATCGTTTTTGATAATCCCTTAAAAACCGGTGCTGCTTCGATGTGATCTCTGAGCGATTTATCCAATTCTGCCGTAGAATTTATCAATTACCGAAAAATGCCCTTGTTATTCGACGTTTGCTGTTCATCATGACCCCGAAGTGCCAGTTCAAACGCGCCACAAAATCTAATGCAATTTATTATTAAATTTAACACATGCCTATTTTTTGTTACCTTTTCATTGTATAGTTGAATTGCTTTTCTATATGATGAATCTAAAACATTCTGAATGTTATTTTTTCCTAACATTCTTAGACTAAATATATTTTTCAAATGCCCTACGGAATTGTCATGCTTAATAATTTTAGCACTAAGATGAATTAAGTCTCTTATTCCGTTCTTTGACCAAGACGGTTCACCACCAAACAAAAGACACGGAAAACAAAACAAAGTATTTTTAATTTCACACCTACAAATCCAGTAATTTTTCTGATAAATATTAATTTTGAATTTTCTTATAACGTCTTTACCTTTAACAGATTGTTTATTTTCTAAACATAATTGAAGCATCGGCCGTTTAAGATGTTTTACTGCGATTTTTTCATTATACATTAACGCGAAAACGCGTTGTTCTCTAAAAAAGACACGGAATTATTGTAACAACGCCCGAGAGCAGTCTGGTTCAGTTGCTCCAACGCTATGTATTATACGACATTGAAGTACGGCAAAATACAGTTCTTCCCACCATCAATGTAATGTTAATGCCTTACGAGAGCAACAGTTGGGCTTTGCTCAGTATATCCGTATCGACGATTGGTGTATGTACGTTGGTAGCGTGCCACGTTCCTCGTCAATAACTATGAAAGTATGAATACATAATAAATAAATACTTTCACAGTTAGTCGCCGCTCGGTTTGTTTTGTTTCATAATTCCAGGGTGTGCAATTGCTCACTTGCTCTCATTAAAGAGCCGCCACTGCAGAGGGCCATGGTTTTCATTGGTGCGTAGTTTTTGCTTAACTTGTTCCATCATGTTTTGACAATGTTTATATCAATTTCTCTTCTTTTGATATATTCTACACCTTTCTTTTGTTTCATTTTAAGCTTCTCACCCATTATCATATACTTTTTTAGTCAATATTCCCTAAAAATCTTCGATTGGTCGAGCATGTGCCACATTTGAGAGATTGTCAGCTTTTGGCATAAAATGTATGTTTTGAGCTTCTAACCATGTTCTAGTCGTTCCTGGATAATAATGACAACTTGCTAAGTCTGACCAAAGCATTTTTTCATCATGCGAATGAGTCCTATAGCACACCAAACTAGAATTTCGTCTTCAATTTTTTTTTGTTTTGTATTTAAAATTATCTAGACAATCTTCGACATTATTAGTATAAAAACCATCACTGGCTTTCATTTCTGAGTGAGATAATGTGAAATATTTTTGATAATTCATTATGATCACTTTATTGTTTACGACAACAAATTGTAATTCTTCGTAACTGATCCTCTGTATAACGTGGACATTTACGTCCATTACGGAATTTTAAGCCTTTTTTCTGCAATATTATTCTTACAGTTTCATGAGAAATATTGAATCTCCTGGATAACTTTTGATATGATATTCCAACTCAGTCTTTAGCATGGCATACCCTTTTCACATTCTAGGATTACTCTATAAATGGTTGTCTTTGAAATATTTTTATTGCGAAAAGTGTTTACAATTTCTCGCTTGGGCACGTGTCCAACCAGGTTGTAAATGCTTTTTCAGATTTCAAGCTTGTCGTACAAGCTTAAAATAATCGCGCAAATTATTTAACATCTACGAAATGTCTAATATAGTCTAATCTAAAAAGTTTGAGTATTAATTAATATTTGTTTACCATGGTTATTATATTACAAGTCATTTACATTTATTTTTAAGCCGACGAAAATTTTCCCAAAACTTTCGTGACATACGTTATAACTTTTTGCTATTATTTATTATTTTACGTTATTAAGCTAAAAATGGTAGAGGAATCATAGCTAATACACAAAACAGTCCCTGTTTGAAGTTGTCCCAACCCTAAAAGTAACCCCTTTATACTTTATTAAGAAAATATTTCATCCCATACTGTTTTATCGGACACCCAGCGTACTCACCTGATCTGATAATGCACAAACTCTATTTTTTTGCCTAAAAAAGTTTTCGTGATTACCTTTTTATTTCAGAAGAAGGTATCGATACGAATAGGAGAAAGTTTTTTGACTTCATTTCGAGAAGTGAGAGCGCCTTCCGTCTAATTTTCCACAACTCGTTTAAAAAAGAATTGATCGATGTGAGTATTATGTTAAACACTCATGCGGTTTAGTGCATCACATTTATATAGTTTTCTCGTATCTTAATAACTTCATGTTGACCTTCGTAGTGTGATTATTAATTATGACTATTCTAGGAAGAAAAAAACAAAACAAAAAATTATATAGCGACAATTTGAATATAATTAGAGTATAATTACATAAAGTGTATAAAGATTCAATTATAGATAATGTTTCTCATTCATAAATAATCTGTTTGGAATAAATAAACAAAACTAATAACAAGGTAGTCGTCTGTAAGTAACAAAAAGCTAACTAATACGATGTATATACAATGTGGGCACTGGTTTTCTACAATAGTCTAGTAGGGACATATATTTTTCATTTATTCTTTTGTTTTAGACAGATAGATCACTTGAGGTGGCCGTGAACCCTCTTCCACTGCGGCCTTTCCAGATCTATTGTAGTCCTTATGCCTCGTTAGAGCACTTCCTCTAGCCCTGCGTTTTTAATTAAGCTTGTCTGTCTTTGACCTAGGGAGTTTTTCCTCCTTTCGCCTAGATCTACATTCAGTCCACTTTTTTATGGCTGTTTTAATAATTGCGATACCAAAGAAAGCCTTAGATTCTACGAAGGCTGCAGACGAGGCTTGTCGTATCAATTCGTCCGCCTTCTCGTTAGATCTGTGGTCTTCGTGCCCAGGGACCCAGGCTAATGTCACATTCATCTGATCTCTGAGTTAGTTTAGGACACACACGTACTCCCATATAAGTTTAGACTTAACTTGTACTGAATCCTTGCCTTTAATATTGCTTGGCTGTCGGCGAAGACCCAGGTGCGATTTCTTCCATCCTGTCTCTTAATTTCTCAAACGCAGTGATGTCACTTTCGCGGTATTTCTACTTAAACTCACTTGGATCATTGTACTTTCTTTGAGCCCTTTTTCTGTTTTAAAGCCGTCAGTGTAGTTTCTCTGTAATGGAGTCTGCCGGAAGTTCTTCTATATCCTTATGATGATCAGTGTCGTAGACTCGGCTTATAGGTTTTTGGCCTTGCATTAGCCTGTAGAATACTGTCACTACTTCTCCTTGTATATGGATATCTAGAAATTGTAGATTTGATATCACCTCCAGCACCGCTGTAGGAGTTATTCTCATGGCACCTGTGACACTCAGACATGCCTTTGTTCGCCGCTTAACCGTCTGCTAACTACTTTTTGACTTAGTTTTTGACCACCACGCGATTGTCATGGGTCTAATTACCCTGGTGTATATCCGTGCAGTTATTGTTATGAAAACAGCGATGGTTGTTTTGGCGTTCGTGGTATTGACATTAGCCAATGAGTGGCGCTGAATGTTCTTCTACGCTGTGTCTTAATAACTTTTGTAATGTAGTAAGGGTGCTATTTATGGTGAAAGTATCTCTCCAGAAACATGTACTGATGATTCTATAGCAAGATGAAATACGTATCTACATCTCTGGAAGGATACCTTCACAAAAATATGAACCTGTATTATGCTCTCCACATCCGACTTTTTATAATATTTTTATGTTATTAAAAAAGGTTTTTATTTATCAAAATGCAATTTCTCTGATTTAATATCATTTTACTAAGTAAATCCTCTACAATGTGAAGATAATTCTAATTAAAGGTATTAATTGCAAGCACTTAAGTAATATATTTAATTAATCACTTTGACAATTCCAAGTAATATTAAAAATGTAATTTGAATTTTGAGACAATTTTTGTAAAATAAGCAAGCATAGAGTTGTAAATTTAAAGTCATAAATGGGGCAGTTTGTACATTTTGTAGGTGGATAAGAAATAAGTACTAAAGTTCTAGTTTCAAAATTTGTTTTTATTGTAAATCCACTACATATAATGGCTACATCAGGTGGATGAAATACTGGAAAAAAAAATTTTTGAAAATAGAAGTACTTAATTCTCATCATTATAATGCAGTTCCAACGGTATCTCCTTCATTAAGTAACCATTTTGTAGGTTGTAATGTAATTTTCATAAAGACGACATTTCTTTCCTTAAACGTAAATTGCTTTTTTCCTATTTTGGAGGAAATTCAAAAACACATGTGATACACAGTAATGATATCGAAAAAGTAACTATTCGGTACATTAGTTTCGTTACACGCCCGATGTAACGATTACCTATTTGAAAATGTAGTTGTTACTTTCATTTTTGATTACTTTCGATACATATCGTTATACTCGTATTTTAGTACTTTTCTACATATCGTTGTGTTCGTACATATTGCTATAGACTTTTCCCCGCAATATTTTGAAAATTTATTTATTATTTCTGAATGATTTGTTATCTTGAATTTATGTATATTTGACTTGCGCAATTGGTGCGAGCCGATTGCTTTGCTGTGTACGTTGATTTTCACTGTATTTTTTATTCGGAGCCGGCGGCTTTGCTGTATCGACAGACACCATTGTACGCTGAGTTTAGAAGGTCGTGTGTTAAGAAGATAAATCTTTATCTTTGTTTTAAGTAGCTTCGTGATTTTGATTTAATTAGTGGATGGTGTTTGATTTCAATACCGATGTATTTACGAGTGTGTAGAACTCGTAATTGTTTAATTAGTGGCTTTCTAACTCAGGTGTCTCGAAAAAATATATATATATATATTTTTTTTATTATACGTAAGTAAATTATTTTATAAGATATTATTCTTATTATCTTTATTATTAGTATTTTTGAATGAATTGAATTGTGTATTTTCCATTGTGTTAATTTTGATATATATTTTAATATTAGTTCTTTGAATTAAATGACAAATATTGTTTTTTAAAGTTTCTAGTAAAAAATATCTGTAACTTTAAAATTTTATACGTTGGTATATCAAGGGCATTTTTTCATGTGGTTTGCACATGCGTTTAGAGTTTGTTTCGGGCTGTCATTTTCAGTTTGTTTACTTTGCTTATTGAGGGAGGAATTAAAAAGCATCTTTGGAATTTATTAGTTTTAATTTTGATCGGAAGTCGCAAAGGAAGTTTTTTATCGTGGGCTGCGGTCACTTCCGCACGATATTTTTACCTTTATAATATTGTTTAATGACGCAATACTAATCTTTATACTTCATAAAGATATTTTTTATTTTTTGTATTAAAGTTTCATTTAAAGTTAGCTGTGAGTGTTTTTGAATTTTACCTTTCTTCATTTGTGCTCAGAAGTAACTCTAAGACATTATAATTATAACATTTGTCTATACTCTTTTACTGTCGCTATATAAATTTGTAGAAGAGAAAACCCACGTTTTCCATTTGGAACCCTGAGGGAAATGCAGTCTCATTTGGAAAATAAACCGACTGAATATCTAAGCTGGACAGTTTGGTTGTGAATAGTGGTACTATTAAATTCAAAACCACTATTCATAGCAATATGTATTATATGTAAATGAAATACCTGGTAATATATAATAGATACGTAAGACAGCAATTCAAATATACAAAAAACATTATTTTATCGAAACTTTAATTTTTGGGAGAATTTAGAAACTCAAACCTTTTAAATACGGACTTCTATTCCTTATGAATCTAAATAAATTGAAATTATATGTTTATATGTTGTCGATCCAACAAACAAATAGCCATTTATTTGTTCAAGTTCACCAAAAAATCCCCTTCATATTTCAGTAACGTCTATAAACGATAAGTTTATAAACATATACATATTCATTCATTTCCTAGATGCATCAGCGGTTCTGTTGTTATTTATAAAGTAGGTCAATGGCCTGACCTTTGTAATACCCCGAAAAAAATAAAATATCGAGTTATTTGAATTTTAAACGGTACAACCGTTTTGTGGTAATATGGAACTTGTAATTTAGTTGTCTTAATATTAAATCCACGCGGAAAAATAATAAATTACATTTGTAATTTTTAATTGAATGTTAATTTTTTTTCTATGTTCTATTTGCCTTTCTTTTTAATGACGCCCTAAAATGGGCAGATTTGTGTGAAACAGGTGTAATGCTTAAAGGAGATGTTCAATGTACCAGCCATTACGTAAATACAAGCTCCTAACCGATCGGTAAACTTTCGAAGTACACGATTTACCACGGCTCGGTCTTCACGCATATGGGTCACAGCTTGAAAAATACGTTGCCGAATATCATCTTTCACGGCCACGGCCTTCATAACTTGGAGGCAATATACTACGATCTCTCAATCTGTACACGATTTGCAAAATTAAATCATCTGATGAACATTTTCGGTTCGGAAACTGCCTTTCATAAATACGTCCAGTAGCTCTAACGTTTCCACCTGTTTCACCGTATAGTAAGACGATAGCAGTTAATTCGTGATTTGAACAAGCCCTACATCACAGAAGTTGATAACAGACTGACTTCTGATTTGCAGTATACATCATCGCATGCGCTGCAGTTATTAAGGAATACTAAATGTATCAGAGTTGGATCGAGCCACGCGCATTTATTAATTTTTTTTTCCTTTGATCTCATTAGTGATAGACTTTTCGTGCATTAGCATTTTATGCTTAATATTACTACAGCTATTACATATTTCGTTTACACCCTGTATAGTATAAATCAACGGGTACAATATATCGTATTCATTGATTACACAGGCCTACAAAAAAAAATTTTTTTTTGGTGCATCTCTGTTTGTTTGAATTGTCGATAAAGTAGGTAATGTACAGTATATTGACATACGTCACTTTAACTCATCAGCTCTAGTTTACCTACTACCCTCATTGTGAATTGTTGTCGGTCTTGTTATGGTCTTGTTCGTAACTAGTCATTATTACAATATCATCGATAAAGTTTGTTTTACTATTTCATTATGGCTAGTACGTCCAGACGTTGTGTTAACGATCCTGATATATTTTGTTATGTTTGTGGTGAATACATACTGAAAAATCAGCGTAAATCGATTACAAACACAGTGCGTCGCTTGTATTTTGCTTACTTCGGTATTGAAATTCTACACCAAGATAAAGTGTGGGTGCCTCATAGTGTTTGTAAAATATGCGTTGAACATTTCGACAATGGGAGAGAGGGAAACGTAAGTCTTTGAAGTTTGGAGTGCCTATGATATGGCGAGAACAAAAAAATCATTATGACTACTGTTACTTTTGTATGATTAATATAGTGGGCATCAACAAAAACAATCGCCATAAATGGAAATACCTATTTCTTCCCAAGTAGATGATGACTTTCAATACTGCGGAAAAACATCAGATCCTAAGCCATTTTGGCAGAATGAGCTTAGTGACCTCATCAGAGACTTAAATCTTTCGAAGGAACGTGCTGAGTTACTAGCGTCAAGATTAACAGAAAAAAATTGTCTTTCCTCAGATGTTGGAGTGTCTACATATCGCACTAGAGAGGGAAAGTTATTGAAGTTTTTTTCATCTCATGAAAATTTTGTGTATTGCTGTAATGTGAGTGGTTTGCTGGCTTTCATGGGTTTAACGATCTATCAGCCCAATGAATGGCGTCTCTTTATTGACAGTAGTAAACGAATTCTAAAAGCAGTTCTTCTACATAATGGAAATAAATATGCTCCCGTTCCAATTGCTCACTCAACATGTGTAAAAGAAGAATATGAGGCAATTTCAAATCTTTTACAAAAAATAAAATATATTGAACATAACTGGGTGATCTGCGTCGACTTGAAGATGGTTAATTTTTTATTGGGTCAACAGAGTGGTTATACTAAATACCCATGTTTTATTTGTCTCTGGGACAGTCGAGCTAAATCACGTCATTGGACTGCAAAAAATTGGCCTGTGAGAGATGCTCTTGTTGTTGGGGAAAGAAATGTTATAAATGAACCCTTAGTTTCAAGAGAAAAGAGAAAAAATCATTCTTCCGCCATTGCATATAAAATTAGGGCTAATGAAGCAATTTGTTAAGGCTCTCGATAGAAATGGTCAATGTTTCCAGTTTATTTCTCACAAATATCCTGGTTTAAGTACTGAAAAACTAAAAGCAGGTATCTTTGATGGACCTCAAATACGTAAATTGATGAAAGACACAACTAATTTTGAGACTTGTTGTATGAATGATGTGGAGAGGCTTGCCTGGCAATCTTTTGTAGCAGTTGCACAAAATTTCCTCGGAAATCATAAGGCTGACAACTATGTAGAACTAGTAGAGGAAATGCTGGTGCGATTCAAAGATTTAGGCTGTAATATGAGTATAAAATTACACTATCTCAATAGTCATCTACATAATTTCCAACACAATTTAGGAGATCTAAGCGAAGAACAAGGGGAACGTTTCCACCAAGACCTAAAAACAATGGAGAATAGATACTAAGGAAGGTGGGACAGTCATATGATGGCTGACTATTGCTGGGGAATCATGCGAGATTGCCCGAGTCAGTTTCATTCTAGAAAATCACTCAAAAGATAATTTCTTGATGTTTAATGTCAATAAAATATATATTTTTTCGTGAATTGTGTTTTTTTTTTCTCCGAAACTAGAGCTGACAGAAGAAAACGGGTAACATTTTTGATATCACCATGTAAGACATACTTAAAATCGGGTCTAAAATCTCCAGCGCCAAAATGGTTATAGGCCAGTGTTATATATACTCTATACTCTATAGCATAATTCTTATACATGTTAAATATAAACAAGCAATTTTACAATCCAATTTACTTGCTTAGTTATAAAATTCAGATTTACAGAATGAGCTGCCAATTTAAATTATTATTAATTCGATGATGTTAAAAAATTAAAAGGTGAAAAACAACTACGTATACCATTACTAGTTCTGCGAGGCAAATAGTACCAATTACTGATATAATAAGACCAATAAGATGAATGCCGGTACCCAAAGTACTTACGTAAAATGAATATGTATATGAAACAAAGTTTCAAAGTAATCAAAATAATAAAAGTATTAAAGGAATCAAAATAATCAAAGTACCTACTCAAAGTAATCATAGTAATCAACGTAACAAATACAACGATTACTTAAAAGTACCGAGTAATACATAGTGCACATGTATACAACAAATAATCAATTATTGTTATTATTACAGTTATATTAATCGCTTAATTTAAGAAAGTATAAATATTATTCAACTATTAAGTTCCCTTCATAAAGGTGAAATGCATGTGAATTAAAATTCAAAATGTTTACTCCGAACTACGCTATTAATACATATGTTAACACACCCATAAAATGTATGCCAAGGAAAATATTAATATTATTATGTAATATAACAATATTTTGCCAACATTTAAGTTAATTAATTTTTTATGTAGTGCTTTACTTAGATAAGTCTTAGCTTCAAACTGGATGTACGAGGAAGAGTAATAATTGAATTGATTCGGCATTTACTTCATGAAGATCCATAATTTAAAATAGAAATAAAACTACGGTTCTAATCTTCACTTTTAGTCTTTAATCGTAACACGACAATTGTTTCGCCAGCACAGTGGCTTCCTCAGGTGCTTACATCTAAAGAGTACGTTACAAACTAAATAAAAAAAAATATATATATATATATAAAATCAAGAAGGATGGTATTATTTTACAATGTTTTTAAAGAAATCTAAGAATTTACACAAGTATTGTCATAGTGAGAAAATGTGGCACATCTGGTCGGCCCTAACTGTATATTATAGGGTACTAAACATGTTTACGCATAAAATTTGTTTAATAAACTACATATACATTTGTATTATCGTCTAAACAGATTTTAAGTAAATAAATTTAATAAAGGCGAGTTATTTAAATCTAATTGGTCATTTAATAAAATTTGTGACTGTTTTAATTTATTGATTTCTAAACTTTCCAGTAAATTTAATTTGTTGCCTTTATTTTCTAAATGCAGAATTTGAAAATCTTTATCGAAGTGTGGTTTTCTTCTAATAGATGATTCGCAAAAGTGAATCCCGTTTTTTATTTTTAAACGAAGAACAATGCTCGGCAATGCGTTTTTCAAACGATCTTCCTGTTTGGCCGACATATATCTTACCGCATCCACACATTAACTTATAGACTACAGATTTCTTATTTTTGTCTGTTTTATCTTTATTGCATTTAATGTGTTTGGATAAATTATTATTAGTTTTGAAAACCGTGTTAATATTAAGTTTTTTTAAATAACTTGAAATATGGTTATTAGGTGTCCCAATGTACGTTTGTAATTTAAATTTTGAATTTTCCTTATCCTTTATTGCAGGATATACCAGAGAGATTGCTTTTTTGAAAAGTTTTTTGTCAGCATATTTTCAATTAAAGTATCTGTGTAGCCGTTATTGATAGCTATTTGTTTGACTAAATTTAATTCTGTTTCATAATTTTCTTCAGATAGTGGATAATTAATTAATCTATGTACAAAACTATGGAAACTCGCTAATTTGTGTTGTATGGGATGTGTTGATGAATTATGTATAGTTATCTCAGTATGAGATTCTTTATGGTAAATATCAAACTCTAATTTATTGTTGATTTTTTTAATAGTTAGATCGAAAAAATTAATACTATTGTTTACTTCTTGTTCCATGGTAAATTCCATATTTTTATGAATAGAATTGACGACTTCTAGTAGCAAGTTTAATTGTCTTTGTGTTCCAGTGAAACAAAGTACAATATCGTCTACATATCTATGCCAAAAGAAAATATGCTGTATTAGGGGATTATTAAAAATGATGGATTCTAGGTGGTTCATGAAAATTTCTGAAAGTAATGGACTTAAGGGGTTCCCATAATTAGTCCTTCCTTACAAGTGTATATTGAATTATTAAATTGGAAGTAATTTTGTTTCAGAACTATATTTAATTGGCAATATGGGCAACGATCCCGAATGCCAAAAAAAAAACTATATTTAACAAGTCTAAAATTTCAGCTTTAATTACCGGGTTAGTGTTCTTAGCTATAAGTAAATTTTCAATTAAATTAACGGTTTCGGCTGGAGGGACACTCGGGAATAAGTTTTGAACGTCAAAAGATACGAATTTTGCCTTATGAGGTATTGAAATATTTTTGATTTTATTAATTAATTCGTATGAATTTTTTATGCTCTACTGTGGCTTAAAGTTAGTGTATTTAGTAATGATATCAATAAGTATTTTTGATATTTTAATAGAAGGTGCAGTAACATAAGAAACAACTGGTCTGATGGGATCGTTTTGCTTATGTAATTTAATTAAATAGTATAATTTAGGTGGTTGAGGGTTCATAATTACTGAACTTCTTTTCTCTTTTTCGTTAATAACAACATTTATATTTTTTATAGGGGTTTTTAATAGCTAATTGATTGAGTTTCTAGGGTCTTTGTTAAGTAAGACATACTTATCTGAGTCCAAAAAGTCGTATGTCTTAGATATATAATCTTGTTTATTTATAGCAATAACTGTTTTACCCTTATCTGCTCTAGTAAAGATGATGTCATTCTGTATAGATTTATTTTTAATAGTTTTAACTACAATATGTTCTTGGTTAAAATAATTTCTTTCTTTTCTGTTTTTAATGATTTTCGTTACTTGAAATTTATGGCTTAAATTATTAGGAATGTCTGACAATGCTAGTTCAGTTTCAACTGCTAAGTATTCTAAAGAGTTTTTCTTTATATTTGGTTTTATATTACAGTTAAAACCTTTTCTTAATAAATTAACTTCGTCTGAACTGAAATTGGTACTCGTTAAATTTTGAAACCTTTTGAAGAAAATGTGGTTAGAAATTTGTGTTTTGTTATTAACAGGTTTATTTGCTTTTTTATGCATTAAATGATTAATCATCTCTTTTTGTCTAACATACTTTTTATTAATAATTTCGTTAACTTGAAATCTAATTTGTGAATCTAATAAATCAAATTCTATATTCATGAGTCTATAAGTTAATACTGAGTGGATTACCTTAAGATAAACGTTGTAGACATCCCGTCTGTGATATTGGGATCTTCTCTCTTCCTTAATCCACCTCTTCTTTCCTTCTCTACTTCCTATTTTCGCTGCTCTACTATTGTTCTTCGTTTTTAATTCAACGTATCTCGGGAAAACTTCATGATTTTATTCATAATTTAATTATGAGCGACGAAGCCCATTTCCAATTAAATGGGTTGGTTAATAGGCAAAACTGCAGGATATGGACTACGGAAAATCCAAGAGTAGTTCAACAGCGAGAATTACACACGGTGTCGCCGTTTCCATCACTGGTGTTAGATATCGGACAATGTTGGAAAATTTTTTAAGGCCAGCCGTGGAAAACCATCCGCAAGTATGGTTCCAACAGGATGGAGCCACAGCGCACACTGCGAGGGACACAGTGGCTCTTTTACGCGACATCTTTGGTGAACGAATTATTTCCCGTACAAGCGATTTTAATTGGCCTCCGCGTTCACCGGATTTAACCGCTTCAGACTATTTCCTTTGGGGTTATTTGAAAGGAAAAGTCTATATTAATAAGCCTCGAACCATACAGCAATTAAAAAATAATATACGCGACGAAATCAACAACATAACACCTGAAGTTTTGCGAAAGGTTATGGAAAATGTTTTGGAAAGAGCACGAATATGCGAAGCAGAAAACCACCACTTGCGAGATATAATTTTTCATAATTAAATTAAAAATATTCTCCATTAATATACTGTATTTAAAATTTAAAAAAATTAATAATTATGTCTTAAATAAGAAGTTATAATGAACTCAAACCCCTTCGGTCATTTTGGGCCACCCTGTATTATGCTTCACAAACTCTCTTCTTTCGGTTTCAACAATGCCTTGATACAATTTATGAAATCTTACTTGACTAACAGATGGAATTAGGTACTATAATGGCTATAAATCTCGTACTTAACTCTCGTCTTCTTCAGGAGTTCCGTGTGCCTTATCCTTGTGCCGCTCTTATTTATACTTTTTATTAATTACCATCATGTTCATAGATTGTTCTGTGCTGGCATATGCCGAGAATGTAAAAAATTTCCATCATATTGATACAAACGAAGGTAACCGGTTTTTACAGAGGAATATAAATAGGTTGCATGGATAACAAATTGTCTCTAAACATATCCAAGTCTTCTGTTGTTTCTTTTGCCAGGCGAGTAAACTTTCTGCACTCTTCCTCAATATCTACTAAAAATTGAAGCTTTACATTTTAATAAAAATTACCTTTTTCAGAACATGTTCCAAGTGTATCTAACACAAATACTAAATCATTGGGATTTATCATAAGAACAATTAAATACTTCGATAATATGGCTGCTGTTATATCATTATTTTTTTGCTGACGTCAATAGGAAGCTAGAATACACTTCTATCGTGTTGATTGATTTACAATATCTATGGAAATCAAGTTGAACGAGTTCAAAGAAAGTAGCAAACTTGAACCATTGATGTTGGAGTGTCACTACGCCAGTTTTGTGATTATTTTTCTCAAGATTCTGAAAATGCTGGTTCGTTGCTATAACAACCTTTTCATCCGATCGAAGCTTCCTTCCAACAAGGGAAAGTTTAAGCTTGTTAAATAAATGGGAATTCCTCATCTTGCTGACAATTTGCACATGCCGAATTCTAACTATAAAATCAAAATGCACATAATACTAGTTATATATTTGATGTCAATTCTTTGATCGCTTAAAACAATATCATTGGTTTTGTTTGTCTTATCCGGAGTTGTTGCAGTTTTTAATCGTCCTGGTCGTACACCTTTATTGATCCTCATATCACTAGGTTTTAATTACACAACCTAGCTACAAATTGTCAAGCATCGAAGGAGCATTGTCTCTCAATGTTTGCTGCGTATCAACGAAAATTTCAGATCATCTAAAAAAGAAAAATGCTATGAAAATTGGTTTATTCGTATACAAAAGTATATGGATTGCAAAGGAGAATATTTTGAAAAACAACAGTCATATTTTTATTTCAAAAAATTTGTATATTCGTCTATCCCTCAATTTTGGCGACAGCCCTCGTAGTAAATAATTAAACGTTTGCAAACGTGTCATATTTAGAAGACAAGGCGACAAACAAGAAACCGGAGAAAGTGAATTCTTTCCAGTGAATTTTTCTCCCATTTTTTATGATCGGATTTTGCGCATCTCTATTTCAACTTCCTGATGTAATGAGTCCATAAATGTTTTGGTTACAGAAGTTATAAAATCAATGTTACGTGAAAATGCAATAATGATAAACGTAACAATTTGAATTAATTTCCTGGAAGCTTAAGATGTATTTGTATAGGTAAATTATTAGTTACTTACAATTAGTAGTAAAAGTGATATATGTATTAACAAAACCTTTAATAATTATATGTAAGACAATGTTGTTAATATATATATATATATATATATATATATATATATATATATATATATATATATATATAAATTGAGGCATTGCAAGAAGGGCTCTTTCTCTGAAAAGAAATACAAAGAACACATGTAACTGTAATGTTTATATTTACTATGTAATTTAATACCAAGAAGGGGAAAGATTGATTCAAAGTATAAATACTTTATTGTGACGACAAATTTGCCTTGAAATAATTAACTTATTTTTCTATTTTTTATTGTGATGCTTATATTCATTTCTATTTCAAATTAATATATATAACACGATTTTATTCAAACAAATTTAACGTATTTATATTTAAATGTATTTGAACAATTAAGCCCCGCCCACAATTTTAACGGTGCAATAACCCGCAAAGAAACAGATGTTGACAGAGTGATTGTAAACACATCAACATATGTTACCTAACTAAAGTTATTTTATAAATCAAAATGTAATTTTTTTAACTGTTTTACACTGTAAAAATGTTTAATTTAATAATATTCAAAAAGATAATGCAAGTAAAGAATGGAGCGATTTGCGGCAGGTTATGCAATTAAAAACAAATGAAAAGATTGTCGTCGGTAATTAGTAGTTGCAACGAGAGGTCACGTTTTTTTGTGCTCCGGCTTAATTAAAATAATTTGGCGAAAATATTAAGTGCTCGAGATTTTTAAGTCTACTAAACGTTTCACCTACCTACGAACTACCTGTAGACCAAATTTAACATCTTCCGACCAAACAGTTCAAGAGTTAAGAATTTTTAAAGTTTTCGATACGAAAACTACCCGCCTAAAATTTCACCGTACATCGAACACCATCTTTGAACGCTCGAGATCGGCCATCCGTTCAAGCCGCCGTCGGACTTGGAGATTTGGAACAGTTCACATCATCCCGAGGGATAGTAGCAGAAATATTCTCCAGTTTCCCGCTGTGAAGACTTCTCCAGAACACAGGCGCAGGAATCAACAGAGGTTATATCCGAAGATTCAGGTTTTTTTTGCTATTTTTACGACTACTATACGCGCCATTTTTACTTGCTTATGAACACTTCTAGAACTTTTTTTTGTTTATTCTATAAATAATTATTTGCATTGCTTTCACCGATATTCAACCACTGTAATTTTTATTCAACATTATTTAAAACTTAGTATTCACTATTTCTAATATTAAACTTGATTCGATTTCACTTTTATAAAATATTTTAATAAAGCAACAATTATTTGCACTTGTCTTACACCATATTGCATTTGTACTGTAAGAATACCAACTGCTAAGTGTGTCTCCCTTATGATATATGTGTGTCACGAAACTGTTTATTTAAATTCTGAAATTTTTTCAAGATGTTTTCTTATTAATAAAGTTAATTGTCAATATTTTACTTTGGTTTTTTTGTTGTAAAGTACTTGAGATATTGTTCCATTTCCAATTAAATAAGCTACGTAAATAAATTCAAAGTGGAGAGAAGTGAACCTACCTTAACCCTGAGAGAGAAATAAGCTAGCCGATAAAAAACAGATAAGTATTGAATAAGCCCAATTTAAATAAATTTTTATACACAATCTACGTTCACAGAAATATAACTTTTGTCATCCCAACTTTTGGGGAAATATAATTCGTATGTCAATATCAATATCCATATTATATTATAGCAATTATTCACATTTTACATTTTTACATTTTTATATATTAACGTCATTGACCTATTACATTTTGAGCCCAACTTTTTGGGCATTTTATATATATCCATTCATTTTATTTTACCATATACTAAGAAACGTAACAATATATATATATATATATATATATATATATATATATTTTTGTCTCTTTGCAGTCACATGACCAAATTTAAGGCATAAGAATCCATTAAAATGACTAACGTAGGTATGTAGTATTACAGTGCGTATTTATGTGTGTTAGAAAGGAGATAAAGTATAATTTGCGGTTCACGTACAATAAAAAATTAAATTTTTTTATTGTACGTCAATTTTATAATTTTTCAACTCTAAATTTTTATCCCCAGAAGAAGCAACAAATTTGTTGCGAAATATAGGGTTATTTAATAAAGGAGTTTTTTAATTGACAGACCGCTTACCCGATTTTAATTTATTTTATCAATATATTACGGTCGATAATTTCGTTTAAATTATATATATATATATATATATATATATATATATATATATATATATATATATGGTAAACCTAATCAGTAGGCGATTAAAGGTCTGTATATTACTTCAAAATATATGTATTTAAAAAACTCTACATGTTTCGGCTGTGTACGCCTTTATCAAGAGAATACAAAAAATTAGAATATTTTGTATTCTCTTGATAAAGGCGTACACAGCCGAAACATGTAGAGTTTTTTAAATACATATATTTTGAAGTAATATACAGACCTTTAATCGCCTACTGATTAGGTTTACCATATCATACCAAGGTCACGAAGTTATTATATTTATATATATATATATGTATATATATATGTATATATTCTAGTAATATGTTCTTACTTACTATTATTTGAAAGTGAAAATTTTTTGAATATTTGCGTTTCATATATAGCTATAAAACAACTTTATTTGCTATAATTATAGCAAAACAAGTCACGATTATAGTGCAACATACATATATATCTACATAAATATGTATGTAATTTTTTGGGATAAGGTTTTTCCAATTCTCACATTCTTTGGCTAATAGTTTTCGAAGTATCGTTTGACGTATTCCGCAAATAGGATGTAGAGTATTAATTAAAAAAACAAATAAGTTCATTATAACATTGAGCATATGTAGTTGTTTAATTATTATCTATTTTAATTACTATTTAGTGAAGTTTTAAATTATTAACATCAATATATAAATAGATTTCCATAAAAGAATAATAGGGTATTTAACAAAATTTAGCAGTAGATTTAAAGTGAGTGCATTTGGCGAAAACGGAAGATTGTTTACTCATATATAGGTGTCCTTGAAATAAAGAGACAATGTAAGATAAATGGAAAGATGTAATAATATAAAAGATAAATCCAAAATATGTGTGTCAATTACGAGGCGAATCACAAAATTAAACCCCCCCTGAAAATTGTATTATGTTCCGTGTATGAATTGGAAATATCCAGAATGTGTATAAATGTGTACAAACAATAAATACCTCTATTGAAATTACGCACACACACACATACGTTACAGCGTATTTTTAGATACCTAACAATTGTCGATGTTTTAAAAACTATAACGTTGTATGCCAAGGTCAATAATCTCAATATATTTACGTACAAAATCAGCGATTTATAAACGGACCTAAATCAGCTATTTCATGTGTATTACGTTTTTAATGAGAACCATTTGCAGTAAGTTCGATATATTAACTATATATACGCGAAGTATAGAGGTGGAAGTCATGTCTGTCTGTAGGATACCGTGTGTTGATAAGCTCCAATAAGACCGAAATGCATCCACACGGTCCGGGATAGATGTGACTTTTCACGAATTTTACATTATCCTAACAACCAGGAAGATGGCGTCGCGACGTGTAGCTTTCTGCATCCTGGTACAAACTTACTTTGTCGAATTGTAAAGTGAGATTTAATTACTCATTGGTTCTCATTTGCAGTAGATAAGTTAAACTTATTATTTCTAATTTCTGCATGTAGTATGAATTCGAGAAAATCCTGTAGGAAGCAAGATTTTTTTCTTTTGTAATATTCACTAATAACATTCGACAAATAAATAAATAAAATTGAGTTGAGAAAGATACTTTATTTTTTCAGGTAGATGACGTCTTTCACAGTGTGGTTACTCAGTGTTCTTAGACTTAATATCATAGTCGTGGCTGCTTCCGTTAATTATAAATACGAATATACTAAGCAAAATGTTCAAGTTATTCGACCATCTCGTTCACATAATCTTAAGAAATTTGCCACAATATCCTAGATGAAAATTGGTCTAGTTTAAGTGTTCAAATTTTACTGTATACAATGTAAATTGTAAATCACTCAAGTTTATTAAGCAATTTATGTAATTAGGAATATCTTTTAAAACATGGAAAACTAGAAGAAAAAGTTGCCTTTTTTAATAAAAATAGCTTCGCATATATGGAAATTTTAATAGATTAATTTGAGAAATTTGTATTTTAAGGCTATCTAGCCAAATATTTATAAAATATATTATTTCAAAAAAAGAAGATATATTGTAAATCAAGTAATTCCCCTGGGTCTTCAACTATTGGCACAATATATTTCTTTCGAATGAGCCGGCACTTTGCCTAATGCAAAGTACCGGCTCATTTCGGAAGATCAATAATTTCTGGACAACCATTTTGCAGAAATAAGAAAGCCATTTCTTGGTCTCCTCATTAAATACTGGATTCGTCTAACAAAAATTTTTTCTTTGGTAGTACTAAATCCTTTCAACCTATTTCTTAGAGGATTTGTTATTGAAAAAAACAGCTAATAAAAAGTATGTTCGAAAATCTTAACATGAGAAGATATAGGCTGCAGATACTGCATTGAACTAGTCAAATATTATAAATTTTAAGCTGTTAAATAACATTTTCATCCTATCGTTAGTATAAAATAATATTCTGGTGAGACATTCTAAAGACTTGAAAAATCCTAAGTCAATAAAAGCATGCGTAATGACAGTTTGAACTTAAAAGAGTTTTATAAACAGGCATTTATTGAAAATTTTATTTTAGATTATATTATTGTATACATTACTATTACTATTATAAATCAAGAAAAGCTAGGAAATTCGCCGTTTAAAAACTCAGACACTCGATTTTGGCGTGAATGTGAAAAATCTAAAATTTTATAATGTGTGTAAATTAAATTTTCATGAGTGTTAATGACAATGTGGCATTTGACAAATCCATAGTCAGTTTATTTTTTAAAATGCCACAATTATCAGAATTACAAAAATCTATTATCAAAACTAGATTGAGAGACACATTATAAATTTTGTATTCTGATATTCGAAATGATATTTTTGAAATTTAAGTAAAACAGGACACTATCTGCAGTTTTATTAAAGATTTTTTTGAATTTACAATTTTTGCAATACATTTCGCATTCTACGCCAATGATTAGTTTGAATAACGTTTAAAAAAAGTTTACACCGCTTAAAATGTTTTTGTATTTAAGTATCTGAGTTTTCAAGGGCCGCGACTGTACATAAAAAATAAATCTAAGGAATACAATTCCCATAAAATTAAATTTATAAATATGCCTTTAATAATCAATACAAGAGCATTTATTCATATAGCAACCACGATTGCGTCGGGTTTAGATAACCACAAATTATACAGAATATCAATTGTCAAGCCATAATAACATTTTGCCAAGATTCATGAATATATAATAATGACTCCAAATACATTTCATTATATACTAACATAAATTGAAGTAAAATTGAATATGATAATCAGATAATCACAATAGACAAAATGCTCTAACAATCAGGTAAGTAAATAATAAGATATTACAGAAATTACTTTTACATATTCATAATTAATATCATAAAATAGATTTATTTTTTCCTAATTATGTAATTCCGTCAATGTAGTGATTATAATATTTGCAGTCAAATCAACAAACAGCGTATTTTTAAGTTTAATTTCTTAAAAAAGTACTTTTTTCTCTTCCATTCTTTTCATATGTCGCACTTGCAAGAAAAGTCTTGGTGTAAAGGTTAAATACTGTCTAACTATCAAACAATCTGTGGCAACTTACTAAATACATTAAACACACACAATTTTTGCTGAATGAAACCATGATATTTTCTGATTCGTTACCTGATGGAAGCTCTCGAACCATCCCTAGTTTTGTTTCATCAGGCTACATTCAGAAAAATTAAGAGTTTTTATAATACAAATCTACAAAAAATTGCTTTCGTGTTTTTCTTTAATTTTCCACCTGGATATATGTAATATGAATACTTTAAATTTAAGTCTGTTGTCAGTTTTCTATCGGACTAGGTTTTCTGAGAAAATCAAATCAAATGTAGTAATGTAGGTACTTATGTTTTCAATGAAATATTACAAATATATTAAACACATAAAGCTAATACAAAACTGTTTCTGCAGGTTTAATTAACTGAAATATTAATGAATAAAAGTTCGCACAGAAAATGGAAGTTAAAAAATTTGTGAACTTATGCAGGATGAAACGCTTCCTCAGTCGATGCCCGAGTTAGAGAAGTCAGCATGGTTGGCATACAAACGAGTGACAGAAAACTTTCTTGGCAACTGAGAACTATAAGGAAATTGTGGAGGAAATTTTTTTAGAAATCTAGGGTGTAGAATGAGTGTTAAAGTGCATTTTCTCAAGAGCCATAGATTACTTTTCTGACAATCTTTAATCATTAAATCATTAATGCAACGAGCGAAGCACAAGATGAACGGTTTCACAAATATGAAAACCGTGGCAACCCGCCACCTAGGTCATTAGGATGTCTCAATTGCGGCTGACTACTGTTGGTGTTTGAAGAGAGACACTAGTGAAGGAACAACTGAGAGCTTCAAAAAAAATGTAATTTTCTTTTCCACAACAACGAAAAAATGTATAAATTCATAATTATTGACACATAGTTATCTCTTTTCATTATATTTATTAATATTTCAGTTAATTAAACCTGCAGAAACATTTTTGTATTAACTTTATGTGTTTAATATATGTATTTGTAATATATCATAACATAAGTACATTATTACTAGGGATCGGACACGACAGGCCAATGACTCATCGCGCACGACGTGCTATTGAAAATTTGTATTTTTAAATAGTTTTTAAATTTATTTATAAAATTGGAAAACAAACGGGTGGTGATATATAAAATACGAAATACATTTTTATTTGTTCATTTTATAGTGCAATGTGAGTAAAGGAGTATTAATATTAACTAGTAATACTTTCTCAAGGTTCTCTTCTGTAAAATTTGGTCTCTTTGAATGAAAGACATCCTTGTAAATAGAAAACGTCCTTTCTACATCGCAACTGGTTATAGGGGCATACTGAAAATAGCCTTTTATTTCAGCGTATTTAGCAGTTAGATTTTGAGGCACTGTCCCTATATACAATTGCCGCAATGTTATCAAATCTGACTTTCTATTAAAAACTGCGCCTAACTTTTGCCGAAGGCCACATCCGAAGTCACTTTTCAAATTATTAATAGCCACATCTAATATGGTTAATCCATCATTTAATTTGAAATTTTCCTTTCCAAAATAAGTGATTAGTTTTGGTAAATTTCCAAAGTCTTCCTGAAGAGAGTACAACTGATTTTTTAAATTTGGAATTTGTATTAGTTCCTTCTCTCTGCATAAAAACTAGTAGCTTCTAACCATGTTCCCCGTCTAGTTATTACTGGAGAGGAAGGCGGCGACAAAGATGGAAGATTTTCCCTGTAAAGAGCTACTCTCGATGGCGCTTTTCTGAAAACTTTTTTAAAAGCGTATACAACTCAACTTCCGGAAAGGTGTCTCCGATATATTCACAGATTCTGTGGAGAGCATGTGCTACACAAGTAATATGCAGCATATTAGAATATGTTTCCTTTAATAGTCTGCCTGCCTTTAACACATATGCAGCATTGTCACTGAAAAATAAAAGTATATTTTCTTTGTACCTGTCGTTCGAATGAAGCATATGGTGCATATTCTCGTAAATGGTTTTAGATACTGTTTCCGCATCGACTGTATTTACAACTTTTGCTGCTATTACATATGCGTTATATAGAATAGTTAGATGTAGTACACCAGCTATAACATTTACCACACAGCGTCCTAATATATCGACAGCTTCGTCGGCACTTATCGATAGGTACTGATTTGAAAAATGGCTTCTAATGCGTTCTACTGCCTTTGTGTAGCACATGGATGCAGTATATATGGATAGCGCACATCTTACCAAAGCAGTACATTCGATTGACTCCAACATTAAAGAGAGAGACTACCGAGTGAGATAGAGCTAGTACTGGCAAGAAAACGCGCGTTCCCTATTAAAATACATGGGCGATCGACCAGAACAGGTAAATATACCTGCGGCATATGCTTATCTGGCAGTTTAACTGTAATACATTTATCAAGTTACTTTAAAAAAATATTCGTGGATTTGTTTGTATCTTTATAAAATAAATATTTTGTTACTGAATTACAATTTTAATTTAATTAAAAAATGCGGTATACGGAATATACAGAGTACAGCTTTAAAAAATCCGAACCAGTATGAATTAAATGCACATGCTAAGGATGAATTAATAAATTAATTAATTAAGTAGTTTCTTAGTAATAGATGGTAATAGAAAACACTTGGGTAGTAAAACACAAAGAATGAAAAAATATATTTATTAAAAATAACGGTACTATTGGTGTTTAAATAATACCATTTTTGTATGCATTTGCCTAATTCTACTATTGTTTGAATTGCTACATTTGTAAAAGTGGTGCAATCTTAAAGAATAATAATAATGCAATATAAGCTTATCAACTGGTAATGGTGTGAATTTAAAGTTTGCTGGTCAAAAAAAACGATTGCTTGAATGTTGAAAGTAATCTTTTAAATTTATTAAATTATTTAAAGTGTGTATGGTTAGTATGTGGATTATATTATCTCTTGAATAATTTGATTGTTGTCTAAATATGGATTCAGCAACTTTGCAAAGAGAAATTACATCTTTAGCTGCTTTTATTAGTTTGCCTTTGCTCTTCCGATCTAGAAGTAAGGAAGTAAGCTGTTATTTTCTATTAAGCCGTCTGCACAAACTGCACAGTTAATAGTAGCGATTACTTTTTTCACCACAAAGGCCGACATATATGCTATGACGTCTTCAATAAAATGTTTATTCTTGTCATTTAAGTTGCAATTATAGACGATAACTTCCTCATTCTTCTTGTTTTTGTTTCAAAGTATTTTACTTTCTGTTTTAGTGTTTAAACTACTTTCTGAGATATTAACCAATATTTTTTTATTTTCATGGGATCCTCTAAATGTTGTGCCTCAAAATCTCCAAAGTAATGTGGTTCCGTTCTTTTCCTACAATATAAGGTTAATATTTGGTATAATTGATAATGTATTTATTGGTTACCTTTTCCTCTCATTAATATTTTTCTTTTGGATACATTGAGAGCTTGAAGCCTCAACAATCAATTCTTCCACAGGTGCTTGAAATCTTGTATTTTGTGTTTCCTCAATTTCTACATTATGTACCTTTTCAATTTCGTTTTCACTGTCTGTATTTGAAGTGCATACGATATCTCGTCTAGATGTGGGCAATGATTTACTACAATGTGTTGGAAATTTAAAATTCGTTGGTATAGAACCTTTCTTTAAGATTCTATTGCCGTGGACATTTATTTCACAATCATTTGCACTAAAATGGATACTACAAACTACTACTGTTTTTGAAGGTTCAAATTTTTTTCTTTTTAATGCCATAATCCACTTTTGCCTTAGCTGTGGATCACAAGGGAATCTACAAATTTAAAATACAACTAATATGATATAAAAATGTAAAAATAAGTACACTTACCTATAGTATCTTATGTTACTATTTTTAACAAAACGGTTTGTGCAACCGTAAGCGGAACACGAAATCACCATCTTTTATACGAACTACAACGCAAAATAAAACTATTACTGCTTATATTAATGATAGATACATCCAGATGTAACTTTACTTCATACAATTTCACCACGTACTTAAAATAAAACTGATTTAACTATTCAACATTTTTCACTGTCAGAATACGAACTCCGAATGTTTTGCCAGTACTAGCTCTATCTCTTTCTACATAGGTCAAACTGGAAGATGTTTTCGCACACGAATAGAAGAACATAGGAAAGCAATTTTATATTCCAAGAAATGTTCAGGTATATCCGAGCATTGTATAAATGAAGAACACATGGTATCAATAAATAATTTTGAAATTTTACACTCTGCAAATAAAAGTAAACGATTAGACTTTTTGGAAATAATGGAAATATCTAAAGCAATAAACAAATCTTTAAATATAGTAAATGAACAAACAGAGTTTGTAATCTCCCCTATTATTAAGGCTGTTTCTCGTTAATTACTAGGAAAACCCCCATAATACATAACTCACGTTTATGTTTCACAGTGTTACTCCCACTTTTCAAATTATCTATTCGTATTTTAAGTAAACCTTTCTTGTTCAGTTGAGAATGAACTGTGAAGTTCGAAACAAATTGGTCCGTATTTTGTAAATAAAATTGCAGTGAAACAAATAACCAAGTGTGTATTTTCTTTACCTTTATCATTTAATAGGTTTCACCAAGTGCCTAGCGAGACCTCAATCAATTATATTATAGCTCTATCTCGCTTACAATTTTCTCCCTCTAATGTTGGATACGCATAGGCAATCCATATATACTACATCGATGGTGTAGCACTTTGAAACATAATATATGCGTAAAGTGGATTCCTCAGGAACATTTCAACCAGTATATTTTTGGAGAAATGTTTTGAAGGTGGGATTGTTAACTTTATTTAATGGAATATTTGCCGCCATTAAAGTTTCACAGAGTTCTTCGTTAAAATTGTCAGATTGCAACGGGTTTAATTTCGGTGTATGTGCTTGCGATGCTAAGTGACGCTTTATGTGCGATCTTTTGGAATTTTTTAACGATATTTTACAGACTGCAATAAATTTCGGAATCACTGGCAATGGACATACAACCAGTTTGACTCTTGATCCAACTCGCCATTGTTTCACGATGCCATTCTCTACCTTGTTCCATATCGTATCTGAAAAAGTAACTTAAACAATGTTCTAGATCTAAATAAATGAAAATGAAAAATGTATGCGTAAGTTATTGATACTTAACGAAATTCACTCGACACTTACGTATATATGTAAATGACAGTTAAAACAATGAAGAAACGAAACTAACTCACCGTACTTTATTTATCTTACGAAATATAAACTAATAAATAAAATAAATTATAATAACTCCTCGCGCTTCTAGCTACGCCCTTGAAGAAAGGAATTTATCTCTACTATTGGAGTAATTGCGTCACGATTCAACGACAAAAAAAACAGGTGTGCGGTTAACCGAATGAATAGTGCTATTCAATAACTGTGTGATGTACTTAGCGATGTTGTAGACTATTTATATAGTTCATCGTAATTTCGACCTAATGCGTCCGGTCTCTAATTATTACATTTGATTTGATTTTGTATGAAAACTGATTTTAATTTAGAGTATTCATCTTGTGATGAACTTGACTTTCCGGGTTCGTTCAAATAAAACTAACGGTGATTAAGAAAACCCTATATTAATAATAAAAGTACACTAAAAACACTTAATAACAACAGCAAAAACAGTATTTAGATTCACAATATTTATTTCGCATGTACATAACAATATTCTAATTCTGTCGTTGGTTGATTGAATTCTCCCTGACAAGCGTTCTATATACAGTGTGGCCGCCATCGATAGCGCGATGCATGTATTAGTAACTACTGGTCGACTATAATGGGCGTGCCAACTTGAATTGCCACACCGACAGCGGGCGTATTATAAGTTATACGTATAAATGTATTCGTAGGCAAATCAAGTGAAAAGTAGTGTAGGAGGTATTGTGTTCCCGATAGAAGTAAATATTTGCAGTTGTTTGAAGCATCAGATAATCACTGATAACATCTCAGTGAAGTAACTCATCACAGCTTCATAAACAACAAAAAAAAAAAACATACATAAACAGAACTACAAGACTTTAACATAAAAAAACTTCTTAACGAAAATAATATTTAGTATTATAGTAGTATTACACTCTAAAAACTTAACAATAATAAAATACTTAAAAATAAAATATTTACTTTTTAAAACAGAATTGTAATTCAACATTGCAATAAACCTGCAATTAGCTAAAAGAAAATGTTATTCTTAAGCAATAATTAAATTCTAAATAAATTAATTAGTTAAGTGTTCAAATAAACCTCCTTCTTGACACGAACAGTAACCCAACCGATTATAAAAATTCCGACGCACATTTGTTAACATATCTGCTGTGACAGTATTAGTGACTTCGGTAATTCTCGCGCGAAGTTCCTCTAGATTTGATGGACGTTCATCACCGTATCCGTAGATCGAATTATGTAAAAAGGGCCATAAAAAGAAATCGTTAGGGGCTAGATCAGGAGATCGCGCTGGCCATTTAATAGGACCCGAGTTACCAATCAATCTGTTTCCAAAAACCACGTTTAAAAAGTTTGTTACATAACGGGTATTGTGCGCTGGGCAACCATCTTGCTGGAACCAAACTTCATTAATATTGAACCGCTCCCGTACTGCGGGGATAATACTATTTTCAAGTAACTGTAGATATCTATTTCCGTTTAAATTACCGTCAATAAAAAAAGGCCCAATTATATGATCCCCAATTATACCTGCCCATACGTTTGGCTTCTCTGGATACTGCGTTCGCGTTGGTATATTCAAATGTAGATTTTTACGCGACCGATAACGACAAACTGCGCGGTTATGATGTCAGTGTAGCCAAAATGTTTTTTCATCTGTGAACAATACGTTATTAAGAAAGAATTCATTTTCGTGATATTTATTTATCATTCTTTCGCAGAATTGCATACGGCGATAATAATCATCGGGAAAAAGTACTTGTGAACTTGTAAATTTGTATGAACGATATTTATTAGTACGTAAAATCTTTTGAGCCGTTGTTTTACAGATACCTAATTCGCGGGTAATTTGTCGAGACGACATAGTGGGATTTACTTCCACTAAAGCACATACTCGAATTTCTATATCCACTTATATTCTTATCCAGAACAACTTTATTTTTATTAGTTACTAAAAAAAATGTAGTTTCGAATCGATTAACTGTCCTACGAATGGTGCTTGCATTGGGAATTTGACTTTCAGGGTAATTAGCTGCAAATAAAGCTCGAGTTACTTCCGCGGAATTACCACCGTAAAATTGTTTAATCATAAAGAGTTTTTGCTCCGGTGTATAATACTCCATTTTTTAAATGACCGTTACGTACACCAACAACACGGTTTATTAAATATTGTGAGCCAGTAGTTCCCCTGACGATATAAACATTGCAACTAACACCCATATGAGGGAGCGACAGCTAATGCGCTTGCGCGGCTACACCGTCTAAATGTGAATTTATTGGACAAATACGACTGCATCATAGGGATATGCAAAATACTAGGCTCTCTTGTAATCCATTGGAACATTGCGTCTACTTCTTTACCGTTCTAACACACGGACACCTCTGTGTGTTTTGCTTACACTACAGGTTTCGCTATAGTGCAGGCGCACGCGGCCACATGGTATATAGTCTTGGGAGGTTCGGGAATATTCCGGATTTCAATCCAGGCTGTAGAACGTTCCGGGCGACTGCTGGCGTGTTCGGCGGATAACATCATCGCTAGACCGTCGCTTGACGTAATTGTGGATGACTCACATCACAATATTATATACAGTTCATAAAGTATAAGTTTTCAGTTCGTACTGCCCAAGTGTGAACCGCAAATTGTACTTTATCTCTTTCTAACACACATGAACACGCGCTGTAATACTACAGACGTTTGTCATTTTGAGTTAAGACGTACGTCTTTGAAATATTATATTAAATAAAAAGGATAGGTTGTCTAGGAGATAGTCTTATGATATTCGACTTGTCAAATTATTTCAATATTGTTGTTTATTGACTTTGTTTCCGGTATTCTGACTTCTAGGTTAAGCATTCTTCCAATTTGAATATTTAGTTTATCAAAAATTACAAAATCTTGTTTTTTGAGAACAATACTGATAATAAATAGTAATATCAATTAATGGCAATAAGTACGTACGAAATTGTTTGATTATTACTTTGACATTTCTAACCTATTTATTTTACAGAATATTCCTTAGATGCCAAGTAAACCTCTTGGTTCTCAAGCGAAACAGCTTATATTAAATCTTACAGCCTATTAACGGGTAAAGGAGAATGGTGGACCATTTATGTCCATCGACCGCGTTCATGAGGTAATTCACATAATCAGTTAGATAAGGCGGTATTATGAAATAAGTTTTATTTTAGAGGGTAGCAGAAGCCCTTAATATTTCTAGTAGAACGGTCTACACTATTAAACATCGTAACATTCAGAATACAGTTTTATTCTCTCCTAGCAAAAAAAGGTCTTGTAAGAAGCCTAAAACTAAGGACTTAGCAGAAGCAACTAAAATGGAAATTTGGAAATACTGTTTATGACATGTATAAATAAAGTATGTTTTTAATATATTGTAAATATTTATTACATGTTAAAATTTTTCAGAAAAACATCTTACCTTAAAAAACTTAAGCAATGTTTTGGCTATGAAAGAATTTCTTCATACAACTACTTTAGCAATATTGCTTAAAGATATTGGTTTTAAATATAAGAAAGAGTGTAACAGGAGAGTGCTCACAGAGAAATTAAATATAGTCTGAATGAGTAATGTATTTTTAAGGGAATATATGAATAACTTAAATTCAACTTTACGTCAGGTTATGTTCCTTGATGAAATTTGAATCTTTTCGAAAGAGAATAGAATGAAATCCTGGCAAAATGATAATATAAAAAGTGTTAGGAAACCCAAAGAGATGGTAAACGGTTTATTATTATACATATTGGCACAGAAAATGGCTTCATTATAGGAGTTAGTCTGATTTTTCCATCAAAAACAATCACTGGTGATTACCATGGAGAAATGAGTGGTGACTCCTTTAAGCAATGAGTAAATGATCAGCTTATACCAAATCTTGAGGTACCATCACTTATAATAATAGATAATGCTCCTTATCATAGCGCTAGTCAAAATAAACAACCAAATACCTCCTCAAAAAAACAGAAATTATGGAATGGTTGAGAAAAAAAGATAGAAGCTATTCACCTGCAATGACTAAGAATGAATTAATTCAATTAGTAAAATATCATAAAGAAGAGAAGATATTTATTATAGGTGAAATAATGTGAGAGTGGACATGAAGTTTTAAGATTACCTCTGTACCATTGTGACTTGAACGCAATTGAAACGATTTGGACTAAGGTTAAAAACTATTTTAATTCAAATATTGGAAGAAATGGTTATTCAGATGAAAGAGTTAAAGAAATGTGGAATGAAGCTTTGCAACAGTGTGATGAAATTACTTGGTATAATTGTGCTAGGCAAACGGAAAATTTAATTAAAAAATGGCATGAGCGGGAGCAATTTCTTGATAGGGCTGAGATTGCTCCAATAATAATGTAAATGACTCAAGTTTTGAGTCAGAATCAAAAACTGACTAGTTTTCATTCATTTTTGTAATATATACTCCATTCACATTAAAAATAACATACCTATTGCAAATAATACAAGTAATATTTTTTAGGTTTTATTTGGATGAAACAGGGAAGTTTACTTCTATAAAAGTTCAGTAAACATTAATAAGCAGGTAACTATCTTATTTTGACAAAATATTTTTGTATTTATATTTTGTAGAAGTTTAATATACAATACTTTTGAACTATTAATGTTCCCACTTTACTCATTATTATTATTTTGACATGTAGGTTATGTATATGCTTTCTTTGGTTATAAAATTTTGACAATATTGAAACATGACGTTTATATTTTATGATGACAAACGGTTGTTTCCGCGATTGAATACTGACTTCATTTGACTCTGCAGTACTGATTTGAATCATTTGCTTCGAATTTGACCTTGAACTGAAAACTTATACTTTATGAACTGTATATCCAGATGGAAAATTGAAAAAGTACGTAATATTTTTTTTTGTAGACCTGTGTAATTTTTAAATTTCGTTTTTAATATATAGTATTTAATAAATTTCTTAGTTTTACAAACCGATATTAAAAGCATTACAAAAATTTCAACAACCCTCAAATTGTCTTTGTCTAAAATATCGTAACGAAAACCCTTCGGAAGAAATCTACCAACCATAGTGACATTTGCCAAGTTAATAGGTTTGTCGAACATTTTTTTTGAAGTTTATGTAGTACATTTAAATTTAGTTTTAGTTTAATTTTAGCCGCATCTATCCCTGGAATAGATGCGGCTTTTCACGAATTTTGAATTATCCTAACAATTAGGAAGGTTGACCTCGCGACGTGTTGCGTTCTGCATACTGGTACAAACTTAGTTTATCGAAGTGTAGTAATTAACACATCACATAATAGTAATTAATTCTCATTTGCAGTAAGTTCAAAACGTTATACCGCTGAATAGCACCCAAGCTACATGAATCTGAAAAATATGTATAAATGTCGAACTGAAAATTAAAAAGGAAATTTCGTTGTAATTCATTATAAATTTCCAAATTTTTAGGGCCAAAATGTAGTTAAAGTCGGCCCATATCTTTGTTTATTCTATATTTAGCGAAATTCAGATGTAATTCAAGTTTATTGACCTCCAAAAAGTAATCGACAAAATTCCGGACGATACTTATAATATCTATTCAAATATAGTGAATGTTGTCGTTTTCTTACCAAAGCATAAACATACTCGGCCGCACATATGGCGATGTTTTTTTTGTGGATATCAATAATATCCTTTACGTCGAATATGTCGACAAACCTATGCCACATTAATTAAAATGTGATTAAAATTAAATACTTTGAACGTTAAACTTCTTTTAAAAGTAAAATTATTATGTTTATAATATAACGAAAATCGTCATAAAACAAAAAGCGATATGGGATATATACCTGGTTTTTAATTATTAGTATGAAACTATTTACATATCTTTTTCTTTCAATTTGTGTATGGTACTGACAAATACCTATATAAAAATATAATTAGTCGGTAAAGAGGATTACTGTTGAATTAGATGTGGAAGTCCATATTGCCGCCCGTATATTTAACTGCGACAGGGTCGGACTCGAATAAAGAAAAATCATTTTCTCGTTACTACGTGAACATTGTACAGCGATTTTTTGTATACCTTTCACCCCTTTTTTCTTTAGGGCTATACCCAACTAGCATTATATGTACACGAAGTATAGTAGTGAAGAGTCATGTCTGTCTGTATGGTATTTTTTTTGTATGGTATTTACATAAGCGCTGTACTGTTTTCTAAGGTGCGAATAGGCTACAGTGGTCATAATAAACAAGCGTTCTTTATTGATGAAAATCGTAGAACTATATATGCATATATAAGTAGGACCAGAAATAAAACAACTCTAAGAATGTTGTTATTGGTAAATAAATATTTTCCTTAAACATAGACTGCATTGTAAATGTGTCACCAATTTTTACACCTTACATTCAAGTTGCAATATTTAACTAAAAGAAAAAAATTATAGATTTTAAAAACATAGCCTTTAAAATAATATTAATTTAAATCTTTTAAAATGTATATCGAACGATTGTATTGCAATATTGAATTCATACCTATAGCATATTTTAAATAGAAATATTGGGGAATAAAACTTGATTATAGTTAATAGAGATAAAAATATCATCAACCTATGGCACATTCTTTCCGTTGATTAGTAAATACTTTATGACACATATATTAATTCATAAAATTAACAATCGATATCATTATCATTAAGCGGTATAGAGATCTATAACAATTTAGTATAATTTGATTTTTTCAGATTATTTTATGCATTAAATCCTTAATAAACTCTTTCCAGTTTCTCGATTTTCTTTTATTTACATGTGTGGAATTCAAATAATAAAAAAAGAATTCTTATTAATCTAAACTGCCCATTTCGATATCACTAACAATAATACACACACTAACAATGATAACACTTACAAAAAAATCCCAGTAACCTATTTAAGTTTTTCAATTATTTTTTGTGCTTTTTATGCGACAATACTTTCAACGATTGCGCTATAGATAATTTCATATCCTATTTAAAATTTATGAGTCATAATTCAGCGTTTAATTTGATCGTTCCGGCTAGGCTTGTCTAACGCAATCTTCGGTTTCTGTTTCATTGGAAGCATCCTTAGTTGTGGTTATTCTAATTACTTGCGCGGTCATATATTTATGATCTCATGGTTCAACGACAATTTCTCAACAAAATTACCCCTGACTGCGTATCAATTCGTCATTTCTTTTGTGCTTGCCATTAATTTGTTAAAAATGCTAAAGAAAATAATAATAACAATAATATATTTATATTCAGCCATAAACTATCCGCAACTGTAAGAACAATTCTCAATTAAATACTGTAATTCTTATTAGTTGAAAACATGATAGCAGCCTTGACTTCTGTTGGCAAATTATTGTAGGCTCTGTCACATGGTTTCCACTTTTTGCTATGGAATGTATAAGTATATTTAAATCATTCGAGTGACATGCATTGAAAAATTTATATTCTCAAGAAACGCCTAGTATTATATCCATAAAAGAATAATAACACATATATCTATACAGGGTGCTTTATTTTTAACTGAAAATAGTACACACGAAAAAAGGACAAATGAAAATAAAATTGTGTTAAAAATTGTAAAGTAACAGAGATATTCACACTTATGCGAGCAGCACAGGAACACCTGTAGGAGGAAGGGTTCGAAGTTACCGTCTCCTGCTTGAATACAAGTCTGCACAAGTATAACACGCTCGGATATCTTGCCTGATTATTGAGTCTGCAGCATCTTGAAGATGTATGCTCAATAATTGAATGTTTTCAATTTGTCTGTTATAACTCGTGGATACGGCGAGCTTGTATTCAAGCAGGAAACGGTAACTTCGAACATTTGCTCCACGAGGTGTTCCTGTGTTGCTCGCATAAGTGTTAATACCTCTGTTAGCTTACAACGTTTATAACATTTTTTTTCATTTTTCATTATTTTGTGTGCTATTTTCAGTTAAAAATAAAGTTCTAATTTGTTTATTACACTGTATAAACAGAGAGATATCACTAATAAGATTGACGGATTTCACAAATAATTCGTGCAAGGCTGCAATAGTATCACCCTGACTTTTAAACATGCTATTAGTAAACTCTGACGTTTCCCAGAAAATTATTTCATAGCATATTCGCGATTTAAGATTATAAAAGAATTGTAAAACTGTTTCAAAGCAAATAAGTTCATGTTTTCGTTAATTTTCCATAGCATAAAACGCTGCGCAAAGTTTTTAGTAAGACAGGCATAATTGAGTTCCCAATATGCTTTGAAATCTACCACCGCCGGCAATAAGTTAGCAGATTTTCAACAATGATGGTACTACTATTACAAGATTCTAATGCATTTGAATTTTCTAACTTGAGCTTTGTTCTAAATTAGACAAGTCGTTTCTTTATTTACTATCGCTGTATCACATATCTTTTAATATAGGGACAACCAAATTTTAAGTTGATTGTGTTTATTGAGCTAACATATCTACACAATATATTACTACGAGTTCCGTGTGGTGTAGACCACTTCATAGAGACTAACTAGTTTTAAGATACACAGTGGCGCCCTTTTTCACATATTTGAGCTGTATAATTTGACGTTTCGGAAGGAACTGCACGCCATCTTCACTCACAAGTCTGGGTCTGGCTCGTTGGTTCTTTGGTTACAACATCTCGCTCACCAAGGTAAGTCCCATAAGTGCTACTAAGTTTTGGGAAGTTTAAGAGCCAATTTCATTTTGTTAAATAGAATTACGATTTTGTGTAGCAATAGAGATTATTCAGGTTGTGTTTTATAGGCTGTCCTTGAAATAAAAAGACAATGTATGAAAAATGGAAAGATGTAATTATATAGAATATTAATCCAAAATATTGTGAGTCAATTACGACGCAAACCGCAAAATTAAAACCCCCCTGAAAATTGTGTCATGTTCCACCTATGAATTCAAAATGTATAAACCTTCCGAATTCATAGGCGGAAATATTAAATATGTACTGTTAAAAATCATTCTAAAAATAATTTGTGGACGTTTAGAACTGACATCACTTCATGTGTATTACGAGAATGCTTTTTTTTTGCTAGAAGTAAAAAATAGATTGCTGTTATTGAATTTAAAGGCGGCAATGTTAATGTTTTTAAAAACGTTGGAAAATAACATCGTGTCTAGTTTTGTTTTGGTAAGGGTTCGATAACTTGGTACGAAAGTCAGCTGTAAAAATCTATACTTCCTTGTAAATTTTTAAAGATAGTATATATGTATGTGCTCTATGGGTATTTAACGTCCTATTTTGTAACATAACCACAGAATGTTACAATCGAAGATGTAAATGTAAATTTTATCGATCGTACGTAACGCTCGGCAACTGAACAAAACTTAAAACAAGATGGACAATAACAAAACCATCTTTTTTGTTATTGGCGTAATATATCCATCGTACAGTGGCACGACAAAAATTTTTAAATATCTTTCTCATTTTTTCACGCTTATGAGAGAGAATTTTGGGAAAATATTTTGGGTTATAGTCTATATAATTTAGTCTTTCCATTTTCATATGTTGTCTTTTTATTTCAAGGACACCCGGTATAATACAACGCAAACGAAATCTATTTATTCTTTCCTAATCATGTAAGTGCAAGCTGTAGTAGTCTTACAGAGAAATGTATAAACTGCGTAAGAACGACTCAAAAATTAAAAATTGATTTGGATTCCAATCATACAGCTTATGATAAAAACTGTCCATGTCTCAAAAGAATAATTGATAAAATTAGAACAAAGGTGAAATATGAATAGCAATTAATAAAAGATTACAGTATTACAAATCTGTTGTCTGTTTAAATTGCCAGGGGTTTTTACACAATAAAGATCTAATAATAGATTTAATCAAGAATTGACAACCACAAATTCTATGTCTGGTGGAAACACATGTAGACGATGCTGTTGAGGATTTTGAATTGAATATCGCTGGATACAATACCATTAGGTGTAATACAAATAACTGTAGAACTGGTGGTATATTGGTTTATCTAATGGGGTGTATTAAATTCAAAGAAACATTGAACTTAAAGTTGGACTATGTGTGGACTGTTGAATTTGAGTTAAATATTAGGAAAGAAAAATATCTCATTAACGTTTTATACCATCCTCTGCAAATGAATGATAATTTATTTATTGACTTTATTAAGGATTATTTAGAAAATATTGAGGCTGACAATGTAATTATGATGGGGGATTATAATCTTGATTATAATAGCGACACATTTTATACTAGAAAGATTAAGACGGTATTCTATGAAAATGGAGTGAATCAAATAGTTAATTTCCCAACACGGATAACCCAATACAGTAGAACTCTAATAGATTATATAGTGACTAATAATAAGGAATTGAGGTGTGTGGTGTATCAAACTCAAAGAATAGGTGATCATTGTATATTATGTGTCGAACTAGATCATTATGAAAGAATCGATGAAAGATCTATGATAAAGAGGAGAAAAATTGCAACATATAATAAAGAAGATTTTCAGGAAAGTATATTACTATCTTCATGGAATAGTTCAAGTACTTGTGTTAAAGAACTGTCGAATAATTTTACTCCACCATCGCTAAGATTTTGGATAGAATGTGTCCAATTGTGGAGACACCTCTACTAAAGAAGTATACGGAAAACAAATGGATGAATCAAAAGATTATAGAAGCAATGAAACTAAGGGACCTAAGTTACAGAAGGGCAGTATTTGTAAACCAAGAACGTCAATGGAGCGAATATAAAGTTTTAAGAAACAAAGTAACTCATCTCATAAAACAAGAGAAAAATAAATACTACATTAGCATTATAGACGAAAACAAATATAATAGCTACAGATTATGGAAAAATTTAAAAGCAATGTTGCCCAATAAGAAGAATAATGTAGTAGGAGAAATAGAGTTTAATAATATAAAAATGACCAATGAAAAAGACATTGCACGCAGTTTCAATAATTACTTTGTAGAAAGCATTGAAGAAATAGTAAGTAACATACCTAGATCCTGTAATTATTCGACAGTATTAGATGGAGTTGATGATCATACACCATTGAGTAAATTTAATAAAGTGTCAATGGGAAAGTTAAGAAATATCGTGCGGAATTTAAAGAGTTCTGGTGATATTGGTGATGGAATATCCACAAGTATTTTATTAGATGCATGTGAAGTTATTGGAAATAGACTCTTGGATGTAATAAATACCTCTATGGAAAAAGGTGTATTTCCTGAAGATTGGAAGAAAACTATTATATCACCGGTACCAAAAGTTCCAAACGCAAAAAAGTGTAGTGAATTACCTATTAATTGTGTGGCGCCTTATGAAAAGGTTTTGGAATTGTGTGTGAAAGAACAACTAATTGAATACTGTGATAAAAACAACATACTTGTACCTAATCAGTCAGGATTCAGGAAGAAACATTCTTGTGAATCTGTAATAATGGATGTATGTGATAAATGGGTTAAAGAGATTGATAAAGGGAATGTAGTATTGACTGTATTTTTGAACTTTAGACGAGCGTTTGAGACTATTGACAAAAACTTGCTGTTGTGTAAACTAAATAAAATTGGTTTGTCAGGTAGTGCTTTGAAATGGTTCGAGACTTATCTCTTAGGTAGGACACAAACTGTAAAGTTTAGAGGTGTGGTATCTAATGAGGTTTGCACTCAGTATGGTGTGCCCCAGGGAACTGTCTTGGGACCGCTTTTATTAGTATTATATATCAATGATATGGTGAAATGTGTAGACAACTGTGAGATCCGTATGTTTGCGGACGATGCCATGGTTTATGTTACTCGTAAAAATATTGACGTTATGGTAGAAAAATTAAATAATGAATTAAGTAAATTATACAAATGGTTGTGTGATAATAATATGGCGATTAATCTCGATAAAACTAAATATATGGTGATTGGGTCAAGGTTTCGAATTGCAGCTGTCCATTTTGATAGTATGGATTTAACTATTAATCAATATAAATTAGAAAGGGTTGATAATATTAAATATTTGGGAGTGATGATTGATGCTAACATTAATTTTAAATCACATGTGCAATATTTATTAAATAAGATGTCACAGAAAGTTTTCTTTCTAAGTAGAATAAGTAAGGATTTATCTTTGTATACTTTGTTACTGTTATACGGGGCTATTATATCGCCATATGTTGACTTTTGTTCGACAGTATTGTTCAGCATAAACAATGGTGAAATGCAAAAATTACAAAAGCCGCAAAATAGGGCATTAAGAATTATATTAAAGTGCAATAAGTATACACCAATCAAGCGTATGCTCGAGGTGTTGAACCTGTTAAATATAAAACAATACATAGTCTACAAAACCATGATTATTGTTTTTAAAATGAAAAACTGCATGTTACCATCTTATTTAAGTGATAGAGTAGCTGTTGTGCAGGACATACATGAATATAATACAAGAAATGTAAAAGACCTTTATATAGAGCGATTTGACAGGGTTCGGACATCGAGGAACGTTTTTGTGAATGGTTTCATATTGTTTAATGCGTTGCCGCGGGGTTTGAAATATTGTAATGACTTAAAAAACTTTAAGATAAATCTGTTAGAATATGTTAAACAAAAATTTGAGTGATCCATGTAATTTCGATGTTGTAGCAGCGTGAAATAGTTAATTAAGTAAAATGTATGAAATGTTATAGTTGTAGTAATAGCTTTGCTAATAAATAAATACTTACCTAATATAGTCTCTTCAAAACAAAACTTTATAATAAACAAGCGCCTTTGTATCTGTGTCTATGTCAACCTTGCATATTTTCAAGTACCTAATTCAGTGTTTTTTCAGTTTGCAAATGAATAAATTTGGGCTATAAAAATATTTGCCTTCCTTCTTGTATGTAGTACTTGCTTAGCGCAATTAACAACACTTCACCCACTTTTAGGCATGCATCTATAACGTTGTTAAGTATTTGCTTAATTATGATATCCAGCGAACAGGTAGGCATGCTATGTAATTCGAAATTGCGTATATTACATCTCCATACTTACATTTGTTAAGTACTTATTCTAATCATCGATACTACTTCCCTCGTAAGTCGTTTGACATTTACGTGTAAACATTTACATCTTTAGAGCCATCTAAAAAATCAACGGGAAGGTCTATTGTTCTGTACTACTACTAATTTATAGGCAAATAATTTCTGTCTATATTATTACTTGCGAGAATTGTAATGTTTTATTTTGTAGTTATAGAAAGATTAACAACAGCAGGTTCTCTGACCGAAAATTATAAAAAAATTGATTGCAGGAAAATTCTGCTCCTTTCTCCATGCTCAGCATTTCTTTTAATGATCTAGACCTAAATATGTTAAAATTAAAAGTTTATGCGTAAGTTATTGAAACGTAACGAAATTCACTGGACACTTACGTACATATGTAATTAACAGTTAAAACAATGAAAAAAGAAACTAATATATAAAACCAATTATAAAAACTCCTCCCGCTTCTATCTACGCCCATGAAGAAAGGAATTTAAGTATAATATTAAAGTAAGTGCGTCACAATTCTACGACAAAATAGATATGCGATTAACCGAATGAATAGTGCTATTCCATAACTGCGTGTTGTACTTAGCGATATTATAGACTATTTATATGGTTCATCGTAATTACGGCCTCTGGTGTCCTGTCCCTAGTGATAACTGTTTCAAGGGGGCAAACACGCTCTTGAACGATTTTTAACATATGTCCAGGTTTATTACCTAGACATATTGCGATGGAATTTACTTTGAAATTGCTTATTAATTTTTTTATTCACACTACAGCTTATATCGCCGGCTATTCAGTCTAGTAGAATCCACGAACTGCCATCTCATGAATCGTTCCTCACGGATCAGGGTTAAGTTTTGTTTTCCAGAATAAAACAATAAACACAAATAAAAAAACAATCAGTTCCTTTGTTAATATATTTAAAAAATAAAAAAAAAATCCCTCTACAAAGTGTATAGGGTGCTAAAGCATCATCAAACAGTAGCAATGAGGAAACACTCTTTGTGAATAATGACTCGCACACAGAGAAAAACCTCTTGTGAATCTCGATCAAACATAAAACTAATAAATACTAGTGAAATCTGTCAAGTTTAACCTCTACTTTGACCCCTTCAAACAAATGTCAAAAACAAATAAGTTTTCAAAACTCACGAAAATTGAAATTTTGTCATGCGTCAAAATAACACAACAAGGTCAAACCCCACTAAAGAAAACTCCAACCTTGAATTCAAAAATGTTCTCGAAAATTATTTTTAAGAAAAAACTTCCCTTACAAAAAACATGACAACTTTCTCTAATACCCATATGCTACTTTCAAATATAAATTATTACAAGAAATACATGAAATTATAATAATGAAAATAATCGTGATATCTAATATATAAACAAAATATTTTATCAACTTACATAGATCTATGCACAATTTATAAAATGCACGAGAGATATCTTTTTCACAAAAATTCAATAAACATTAAAAACACTCGCATAAATCGAATTAAGATAAACTTGCACCTTACTAAAATGCATAAACAAAATTCAACCCGATTTTATAAAACAAAGAATAAAATTGAGAATTTTATTCTTTAATAAACCGATAACTTTAACCGTCCAGATATCTCTAAATCAAAATGAAATTTCAATATCCGCTTGTCCATCCCCACCATCTATAAAATCAAAATATATACAGACAACACATTTTAACAAATACAATATCCGGAAAAGCGGCAAGTTCAATCCTTTGGTCAACCTAAATATACGAGGGCCAATCACAATTTCATACATTACAAAAATTTATTTTACTTATAAAATAATATATATATATACATAACGATCCCCGTCTGAAATAAATAAACATACAACCGACATAGCTAATTTTTCTAAAAATGTCCCTAATTATGGAGTCCACAAATTGTTCAATCTTTTTTCCTTTTTTGTCCAAGGAAAAATCTATAGCAATATGTTAAAAATCGTTAGAGAGAAAACATGATTATTTCTTATTAAATTATTTAGTTTTTAATGCTCTATAATATACCTGGAACTTGTTCTGCATTGTAATTTAAAAAAACAAAAGCTTACCCCCATTTTGCCTCACTCTAAAAAATTATAACATTTTTGATGGCATAACAAAAAGGAGCGTTTAAAATTGTGCAAATTACATATTGCAAGATCGTCATGTGACTAATCATGAGATAAAGATATTCTTAGGTATTTTAGTGAGACCAGGCAATTTTTCATGAAGATTCGGCCTTCAAAAAAATTTGTTCGAATTGGATCCCACATAGTTTGACAATCGCTCAAAAAAGACTCGTGTCGATTGGTCTAAAAAAATGCTAAAAAAATACGATCAGGGTGCTTCAAAATACGTCTATGACATCGTAACAGGTGACAAATGATGGATTTACGTGTATGAGCCCGAAAGTAAACAGCAATCGACTGTAGGTCTTTCAAGATCAGCCGAATACAACAAAAGTTGTTCGTGCACGAGCAACACTTCGAAGCAAATGGCCACTTGTTTCTTCGAAAAAAAACAGAAATGAGGCAACTGTAGTATTAGCGGTCAATTCTGAATGGTAACCAAGCATTTGCTTGCCAGAAGTATTCGACAAAATAAGGGGAACCAATCGCCGAAGACGGAGCATTCTCCACTAGTACAATGCGAGCTCTCACACATCGACTCAAACAAGAGAGTGTTCGATAACAGAAAGAGTGGCATTTATGGATCAACCGCCGTACAGCCCTTATTTGGCACACAATGACTTCTTTCTATTCGCGAAAATCAAAAATAAATTACGAAGTCGACGTTTTTCGACGCCTGAAGAAGCGGTTGACGGTTTCAAAATGCATGCTTTAGAGGTACCTCAATCGGATTGGAAAAAATCCTTCGAAAATTGGTTCAAGGGCATGCAAAAGTGTATTGATTTAATGAGGAATATTTTGAAAAACAATAAACCCATGTTCGATGATTAATTTTAGGTTCTGTTCCCTATTCCCGAAATAAAAAAGGCATCCCTCATATGTATTACCATAATGTATTTAAAGTTGGTTCTGGAGCCCTAAAGAAGTCAACTCCGGAAATGGACAACAATTAGATAAAGTATGTAAATGAACATCCTTATACTCCTGCGAAGAAAGCAGCTGAAGAAACGCAAAAAGCAGCTATGAAATGATTAAGAGGTACAGGTCTTCTGAACAATGTAGCAGCATTGAAACCGCAGTTAAGTGATGAACATAAAAGAAGAAGAAGTCAGTTCGCCAACCAACATCTAAATCAGGCACACATTTTTGGGAAAGTATAGTGTTCTCAGACGAAAAGGTGTTCCAGTCCACATACAATGGGAAACTTAAAGTTTACCGTCCAAAAGGTCACAAGTTCGAGACGAAATTTATACAGAAAACAAATAGGAGCGGAAAATTTTCCGTCTGTGTATGGGGCTGGATATCAGTCCAAGTACCAGGATCATAGCATTTTATTGATGGCCATTTAAATGCTCAACCATATGTTGATACACTTAATAATGATGTTTCCGTCCGTGCAAGACAGATTTCAACATTTCATCTTCTAACATGTAAGATTTGTACAACTTCAGTTTGTTATGTTACTAAACAATAATAATCATGTTCAGTTTTAGGATAATTCACCTATTCATACAACCCATATTGTAAGGAATTTATTGAAGGAAAATAATATTTATGAAGTTTCATGGCCAGCTACAAGCGCCGATTTAAACCCAATAGAAAATATTTAGGGATATATGACCACAAATATGTACAATTATGATTTTCGACTACAAAACAGAATGAGTTAAAAAATGGAATTCAAAACGAATAGCTTCACACAGGTCAAAAATTTTTGTTCACTATTATGTATTTAGTGCAGGTAAAATATACAGTACAGCAAAATGCCTACTCAAACAAATGGTCGATTTTTATAAAATAACGTATATTATATTGTAAACTGTCCATATAGTTTTGCAGGTGACTGTACATACTTTTGACCTTTATTCGAAATTGGATATTACAATTTTGAATTCAATTAGCGTACTTGATATTCTTCATACTGATTTACACTGACAAGAAAACAAAGTGTTATTTATAGTGTATATGGGTATGGTTTTGTTTGTTAAGTTCATGTTTTTAATGCCAGTTCAATATAACCGCGTCTTCTAATTTTTTTTTAAATTTTGATATACATATATACCGCTCAATTATTTTTTCTTGCTTATTCTTTTCTTCTTTCTCTTAGATAATTCACGAAGAAAATATGCATAGATAACGCTGGTAATATCAAGTTTATGTCAATAAACTTTATAAAATGTCATACTAAATACCATGGTCAACACAGTTTTGTTTTCTTATACACCAATACGTGTAGTTTATGTCTTTTGTGAATCTGATTTTAAAAAATCACGACGGCATTTTGAGATATTTTCTTAAATATTTTTTCAAAGAACACATTAAATTTTACAAAACTTACTTTTATATAAGAAAGATACTACTAGAAATATTGTTCTGTCGAACATTGAGTGGACATGTCTGAAGCTGCCTTTGAATTTTTCCGTCAGAACACTTAAACCACACCCATTTTTGCTCTGGAACCAATCAAATTCTGAATTCGTAGATACGTATGTGGGTATACTCGTATAAAGGGCTACGCACAGCTTCTTCGATTCACATTCTCACTGCGATCTCTGGTATAGCAGCATCGTAGTTGAGAGCACAGACGACGATACATCGTCAAGCGACGCCGGAGGCAATGGCCGGACAAGCGAGAACAAAAACCAACCTGATGATAAACCCCGAAAACGTGGAAAAATGTTCACCCAAGACACTTGAAGATTTAAAAAATATAATCAACCAACTCACCGACGAAGAAGATATCCAGGATGCATTACAAAAATCAGGGAATATATTAATGGTTAACCCAGAAGAACCGACGATTCAAATTGAGTTAAAAAGCAACCCCACAGAAAAACAAGAAGAAGAAAAGCCTCCCGTAAAATCGAAGAAGAGCCAACCGGAACCGAAAATCGAAAACGACGCATTCAGACACCCGAAAAAAACATCAAAAAGACAGAAAACCGACCACACAACGCCATCAATCGAAACAAAAAATTCCTACGATGCCCTCAACACCAAAACCGAGGAAAAAATGGAAGAAGAAGTAACCGAATTCACCCCACAACCGTCAACATCAAACAGCACACCCAGGGTAAGTGACAAAACAAACACCACACAAAACACAAACACCGAAACACGCAAAACACACAAAATCGCACCAATCATAATAACAGACAAAGACAAATGGGCACATATACGACAAATACTTAAGACACACAACATTAACACCGTACAAAACAAACTTGCGAAACCTTGCATTCACATCGAACCGAAAACTGACGAAGACCACCGCACACTTAAACACATACTCAACACAGAACATATTCAATTTTACACGTTTCAATTACGAAGCGAAAAAACACTAAAGGTAGTTATGCGAGGCATTCCTACCTTTATCACTGACACATACATTACAAACGACTTGACTGACCAAGGCTACTCGACAATAAAAATCAAACGAATGAACGGTAAACACGGCATACCTGCACCACTTGTTTTAATCGAACTGACGAGACATTATAAATCAATTTATAACTTACACGACTGCTGCGGACTCACAATTAAAATCGAACCATTAAACAGACGGACAGACATAATGCAACGCCACAAATGTCAGACTTTCGGACATCAACAAAGACACTGTAACGTACACTATAAATGTATGACATGCGGAGACGAACACTCAACACACCTATGTACAAAACCCAAAACAACCCCACCAAAGTGTGCAAACTGCGGTGGTCCTTACTTATCCACTTTCCTTAACTGTCCTAACAATCCAAACAACCCTGTAAGCAAAACCACACCCAAACCCGAATACATACCAGCACCACCCCCAACAACGAACCCATGGACACAAAAACAAGGAAACACAACACCTAACACAACTGACGAACTAGCACTTGCCTTAGGCAATATGCTAATAACATTACACTCCACAAACGCAACAACAGAACAGATACAATACTTCGTAACGCAAACACAGAAAATAATCTACAACAACAAACATTAAACACACACATGACTGAAACGCAAAAAACCGATGACCAGTGACTTAAACGCAAAAAGCGACAAACTCACAGACTACACATACGCAACACAGGACCGCACAAAAACACACAACACACGATTATTTATTAATCAGACACAAACACGTCACAACCCTGGGAAATACGAAACAATGGAGTGGAAATGGAGGCAACTCCGACCACAACAAAATTCAAGTCTCATATAAAAAATTCGATTCAATGTAAGTCGCTTTGTGATAGCTGAACGTCCCTTTATTTCATAATTTCGTGCACGTGTATAAATAATCCAAACAGTTTCTGCTATGTATGTGGAGAATTCACTGCCCACCCAGCAGCATAAGCGGAATATTACACATTTAATAAAAAGTTATATTTTCATTATTTTAGCTTAATCATTGAACAGCAAGACAAGCAATAGGCTCCCAGTATTTGCTGCACACGCGGTGCTGTTACTCTAAGGGGCTGGTCAAACCGTAAGGAAAGCACTATGTCATTTGCAAAACCTATGATTTGGCGTGAATAAACGGACTGACTCGACTGATTGTTATTTTTGTTGCATGAAAATTTTCGAGTTTTCCAGCAAAAAAAAAAAAATAGTTATACTACTCTGCTCTCTGCTACTCGTCTAGTACCTCATCCGAAAGCTTTGCCAGTACCAAGACTCATAGGTGTTTCCAGTTAAGAATATGATGTTACAGAACCAGAAGAAGCAAGTGTCAAGTTATCGACAAGCGATGATGAATATTTGCCATCTGGAAAAGACGGACCACACCTAATCAGTTAGAATTAAATGATCTTATTCGGGACCTGAATTTGTCAAAAACTAAATCAGAAATACTAGGATCTAGACTCCAAGAGTCGAAACTATTAGCTCCAGGTACACATATTTCTGTGTATCGTAATCGTCAGAAAAAACTATTACAGTATTTTTCAATCAACGAAGGTCTTCATACTGCAATAATGTCGACGATTTGATATTGGCATTAGGTCAGCAACACCATCCCGAAGAATGGTGTCTTTTTATCGATGCTTCGAAATTGAGTTTGAAATCACATAGGAAACGTTTATCCATTCATCCCCATTGGCCGCGCAATCCACTTAAAAGAAACGTATGAAAATATGGCATTTCTTCTAGCCGGAATTGATTACAAAATGTACCAGTGGTATATCGGTGCAGATCTCAAAGTTGTAGCAACTCTACTCGGTTTACAACTAGAGTATACAAAGAATTGCTGTTTTATTTGTGAGTAGGATAGTCAATCAAGAAATTCCCACTGACTGGTCTATCAGTTCATGAATCACTAATTAAACCTGATAAAATAGTAGTTAAACCTAATGAAAAATTCCGTGAAAACAATGGATAGAAATGGCTCTGGATTTCAATACCTTCAACAAATATTTTCCAAAATCTCATATGGAAGACCTAAAGCGGAAATTTTTCTAAGCCCCAAGTTAAACTGTATAACAAGATAACAAGTTGAAGAAACCTTAAGTGACTTGGTGTGTGTTACTTGGAATGCTTTTAAAAATGTGACCCACAATTTTTTAGGAAACAGAAAATCTGACAATTATATAGCACTTGTTAATAAACCAGAAGTTACCACAAATTGGGCTATAACATGAACTTTAAAATACATTTTTTGCATTCGCATCTGGATTTATTTTCATTGAATGTCGGGGACTTGCGTGATGATCATGATTATTGTTGGAAATTGATATCAGAAAGTGCTGAAGAACAATATAAAAGAAAAGTAAAAATAAAAACATTTTAAACAAGCCTACACCATACAGTTCCATATAATGTACATTCTTAATTAATATTATTTCATTTACTTTTCAATATTTTTTTTCCAAAACCTGACGTCCCAGAATATTTTTTTTTGTTATTACAATTGTTAGAACGAAAGAAACGAAAATTATACATAGTTTCTAAAGAAAAATAAAAAATCAATATTTGTTGACGAGTGATATTAACCCTAATGCTCGGTTATATCCACTGTATTTAGTTGCATCGCCTACAATTAGGTTAGGTAACGGCGATTTGTTAATATCAGAACGAGCTTTGTTTAAGTTGCTAATCTCGTCTTAGTTCTACCAAATATGTCAAATAACAGAAAGTGATTGTGTATTTGGTGTTTTATTTATTTGTCAATCACTTGTTTATTATTCATATTATTAATAATTTTATAAATAAAGTAATTTTAATCATTTAAAAATGTCCAGTGATAGCGAAGGTTCGGTAACATCTACATCTTCAGAGCAAGAAATTATTGCTAGTATGAACATGTTCCCAGACCGAAATTATATCGTCCTAGAAATAATCCAATAGAACAGTTCGATGACATAGATTTTATAGCACGATACAGATTTCCAAAAATCATTACAAGTTACTGCATATAAAAACTTACAAATACATATCTACAATTTCCGACATTTCATTTTAAATGTATTGGCTGGGTTTATTTTTAATATTGAGAAGCACATTTTTCTGAATATGGCAATGAATTAACAAAAATTTCCAGACGATTTCATATCAACAATTATCGAATAGATAGTACACTCTAAATATAATGTTTCAATTAAAAATAAAATTTATCAGCACATTCCTACTCAGATATATATCAATGTTTCTCATAATAATTAGCTGATATAATTTCATTGATACTCCGCGACCATATTTTTCTCAAAACAAATCTTCATAGAAGTTTAAATTAATTTTATTAATTTTCTATTAATAGATTTTCAATTTCTTCTTTAGCTAAACGTATAGTTTTAAAAGCTGATCAGCAATAAATACTAATTATCGTTCTTTAAATAAAATGAATTAAAAAAAATCGTAGAAATATAAACAACCTTGCAACCAAAGAAGTTAAGTTAATCGCAAGAATATCTGAAATTTAATGTACCTGTAACTTTTAGCATATTTGTAACTTTATATCATTACGTTTTACTAAGCTCGTTTCTCTCTTCCATTTCTCATGACTATTTATTTATAAATTTACATTGCTTGGTCATTTCAAGTTTCCTCAAAAAGAATTTGCGAAGCATAATTTAATCCGAAGTTTTCTTTTAAATAATGCGATTTTTGCTTTAGGAAAATCTTTAACATTAATTACACCACACAACAAAACCATTTTTTATCCCATGACATTGTTTAAGTGTTGTTTGCTAACGTCACGTCAGTGATTCTGAATCTACCTTCAGACACTTTCCAGCAGTTCGAATTGTTGACACATAGGTACCCTCTCAAAATTTATTAATTAGTCGAGTACTGTTATCATTAGCGTTAGTAATTAACAAGTTTTGTCGCATTTGTTATGAGAAGGACCTGTGTAAACAGTCCAAATTGTTTTGATTACATTTGCGGCGACTATATGTTTAGAGAATCCAGTTTAAATAGTCGGAGTTCGTAAAACAGCATGGACTACTATGGGTTTTCATTAGAGAAAAGGAAGCCCAGGATTCTTGGTGTGGTGTGTGTTTTGTTATAAAACGAAATTTGTTATATTGTATATATTTATATTACACTGGTCTTCCTCCACTCTTTAGGGTAAAGAGAAAGAAATTGAAATTGAATGAATATTTATTTATTCATTAAAAAAATATGCAAGAGATTCTTTAACTGTATTTAAAGAATTTATATAATGCTTCTCAGAGCTTTTGGGTGCGTAGGTTCGAATATTTTTCAATAATTATGTACATAAATAGGTGAGACTACCTATCGTGTTATTACCTTAGGTTTCCGTGTGCTATAATATCTTAAAAAAAAAAACATCCTTGAACATGTTATTAATATTTATTAACGTAAAATAAAATACTAGGACAACAAGTAATGACAGTAAAAATAAAAAGTTTTAATTTCCTAAATCTTACCTAAATCAATAGTAAATTGACCTTGGTATAAATATATATATCGATGTCAATTTCGGGGACAATGATTTAGTACCGATGCCGATATTTATTTATTTAGACAATACTCACGTAAGGTGACTTTGTTTAGCTAAACCCTATGTGATACTTAATTATAGGATTGTTTTAGTATGCTACTAAGCCAAAGAAATATGTTCCAACACGGTATAAAGAAAATTCTAACCTGCACATCCAGGTATGAGATATATTTAATAAAATTGATTATTTTATTAAAACCAAATGAGGTCTGCTAACTACAAGCATCCCAGTGTTTCCACGAGCTAACATCCATATTCGAAAGTGGTGTACGCTTTACTAATAACTTCCCTTATTAATGAGTGATACAAACAATACGTATATAAATTAGAAACTACCTTAAATTATGCTTTAGGAGTTCTTTACTTGGGCTGGATCTCTGATGAGGAAAGAATGCAGCAAGTCCCTGGGGTAGTTCTGATTTATAATAGGCTCGGAAATAATATGGAACAGGATACTTGTGACCTTTATTCAGCTTCTGGATATGTTCTCTTTATGAGTGAAAGTTTACAGGCTTATAAATAGCACTAGGAGCTCGGGAATTTGGTAATGAATTATTCAAAGGGTGTACTAATATTTAATCTTTGTAATGTATTTAATTTCAGGTTCCAACTCGCATTAAAATGCACAAAAAAGAAAAAAAAACGCTTTAACTTCGCTGAGCGCGTCCTTTCTTTTTTTAAAAATGAAAAATTGTCAACCCCGGGAAAAAAAAACCGATGTTTTTTTTTTTAAACTTTGAACATATGATCTTTTACTTAAATATTTTATCGCGTCCCTTGAATTGGAAAAAGTCTACCGATCCAAAATTAAGCGGCATGTTTGAATGTGGATAAATACATGCAAAAGGAAATGCAATTGGAACTAAAAGAATAGTTATTGCTATGAGGTTATTAATTATTTGTTGTATTTTAACGCGAAACAATTCAAATTAAAGATGCAATTTATCAAATCAGCTGATGTCCTAGTATTGCGTAAATTTGCCTATAGATGGCGTTTCGCTAAATCAGCGGGAAATGTTTTGAGATAAACCGGGATATTATTTTTAAATACAACTAAAGTCATTTTAATCTAGTTATAGATCTGTACTATAGCAATATGTTTGATATAAGTAAATTTAGGATAAAGAATTAAGCTATAACATTTCCAATTTTATAAATATTCAACGGCATTTTCACGTTCAAACCACTGAAGAACATAATTTTATTATCCTTTTCAAATTATAAAACTCTCTTTAGATTCTAAGAAATTATATTTGCAAATTTATTTATTATTTTATACATTAGACCGTTTGTTTAATGTGTGTAATGTTTAATCCGACTCTCTATTGTTAAACCTCTCGTTTCCTAAACATGTACAATAAAATACCGGAATTTATCCGGCATTACATACTTAGATTTACAACACCAGCTTGTAATACTGAATTAGTAATCATATTTTATTATTTATTTATTAGTAAAATTAGAATTTTAAGACCTTGGCATTGTTGCCAATATGCGCCATCTCTGCGAATTAATCACACAGGAAAATTCCCCGTTATGACGTCAACCAATACAATGTACAACGAATGTACGCGGATTTTAATTATGTAATAGTTTGTAGCGGTAGTGGTATATTTTTATCTACTTGTAAGACAATATAAAACAGAACAGCATCAGCCGAACATCAAGACATACATTCTCTTCATAATATTCATATAAAATACTATCATATTAACAACAACAGACATACAGTCTCATATAACAGTAAAGAATTTAAGTTTTAAGTTTACATTAAGTGTTTCATTTGTGAGATTACCTTAACGAATTAAGTTTAAGAATTTTAAATAAATAAAATTTCAGAAAACACACCAGGTTTTAATATAACTGTCACCAACCACCATAAATAACCAGCTTATACAAAAGTTAGGCCCCATGAGCGGTGGGTCACACACATTTATACATGGTCCTTCACGAGCCGAATACAACCCCAACAGTGTGCAAAAACTGTGTGGAGTCATGAAATATTATAGGTAAATAAGAGAAGACATACAAAACTCTAACGATCTGACTTGAACCATCATCATAATGTCTGTTATTTTTATGCTGTTAATGTTGTAGGAATAAACAGCAAAATCATTCTAAATGGATTTATACTAGTGCGCCATCAGCTATTAGACCTGGTCTGAGTTCCAGCAATGCATTACAGCCACATCTCGGAACATCCGAGGAACATCAAGACGAGAGCAACCATCAAATCAATAGTAGTGACGATTGTAAGGACAGTGACTTTGATCGTTCTTTGGAACCAAATCAATTCGATCAAAATGACTGAGATGACCTGATTTTGTCTGACACTGCATCAGAATTTCTAGCCTCTCGATTAAATCGCACAAAGGAAAAGAAATTAATTCCGTTCCTTTTTGAAGGAGATGATTTTGTGCTTTGCAATAATATCCCTGGTTTAATGGCTGTAATGGGGTTAAATAAGTATGATTCAAATGAATGGCGTTTATTTATAGGCTCGTCAAACACACAGTCTTAGATGTGTACTCAGCATACCAGCAATAAGCTAGGCTCTTTGCCTATTGCGAATTGGACCAAAACAAAAGAAGAATATTCTACATGTATTTAGTTTTGAACAAAATTAAAAATATTTGGAAAAAAAACATTGAAAAAATAGAAGAACACTCAAGACGTAGAAATTATTAAAAGCACTGCAGAGTAGGCATGAAAATTTAGTGAAAGCATCATCCCAGAAATGAATACAAGGTAGTGAAGAAAATAATTAAATAAAATAAAACAAAAAATACATAGACATATTGACATGGATTTTTCCCCGAAGAAAGAAATTAAAAGAAACTATAAAAGACAATATATTTATGTACATTTTATTCCAGACGGATAATTATAAAGAGATGATATTTTATAAAAAATTTATTATAATGTGTATTTTTGTCCACAACTGTAGAACGTACGGGTCTGTGGAATGTTTGCAGTTCGCGCCAATTTGGAAGTTAGGATAATATATATATATATATATATATATATATATATATATATATATATATATATATATATATTGTAGCTGTTTTGGTTTATATTTATGTTAGGTAGAAGTATCATGCTGTTTCCAGGATCGTCATGTTTTTAGAGATTTTGTAGTTTTTGTGCAGTAGGTCGTGTTTTATTTGCAATTGGATAGAACTTAATTTTATTCAATTTAAATTTTGAATAATTACGGTGTGTGTTTTTATTAGTGATTTGATGTGTTAAATTAATTCCCGAGTGATTATGAGTCTTTAAACTTGTAATTTTTATTTAATTTAATAGACCTATCTGAGAAAAAAATCTCTCATTTTAGTGAATTGGATACATTAATTAATGTATGTATATTTTTCGTAATATAATTTAAGTATAAAGAAGAGCTCAATAATTCTGTAATTTTAGATTTGTAAAACTGTTGTAATCAGAGAAAATATTAAGAAAAGTTATCAGATTGTTTTTTTTTGAGAGTGGTTTTTGTTCAAATAAAATATTTTAGTACGTTAGTAGGCGGGAAAACTTATTTGCTTCATGTATGTGTTGTGCATGATTAAATTTAAGTTGCGTGCGAAAATAGATAATTTTCTATTGTGACGTTTGATTTGTTGGGTTAACGTAATTGTTGACATCTGATAAATTTTGTTGATATTTAATTTATGAATTTTGTTCGCGGTTATTTAGGTGAGTTTTTTTCGCTTCTACAGTCATTTAGTATCAAAGTTTTTCTCACCAGCTGTTTCATTTGTATATGTTTCAGTTCGACTTTATGCTCTATAAAGTCGATTTTTTTCTTTTTTTAATTTTTTTATGGGATTAAAATAGTAAGGGAAAGATTCTTGTTTAAATTCTTAATACCTATTGTTTTACTTCTATTACACATATCCGCGAGGATAAACTCTGAAGATTAAGAAGCTCGAGGAAGGCGTACCCGACTGAGTTTAGCAGGGAATCTACTGTGCATTAGTGAATTAAAATTAAATAAGCAATTAACATCACAATTCACTGCAATATGAATACAAAAAATCTTAATAAGGAAAACTTTCTTCGACAAATAAAATCGATATATAACAACCTACTTATAGATATGTAGAAATCCAAAATGTACGGAAAATAAGAAAAACTAAATATAGAACTGAGTTCTTGTGAAAATAAAAATAAAAAGTATTTTTATCAAGTTTCGAAAAGATTTTGAACGATATCTACCATTTTCTTGTAAAATTCTGCTATAAGCATTTCATAGTGTATTAAAATACTTCGACAATAAAGTAATCTTTTATATTAAACGTATATCAACAACTTTGAAAATAATTCCTTGCTTCTAACAACAAACAATCAAGGTATTTAATTACATAATTTGTTTGGCCACAGGCTATCAAAAGTGACTAATATTGCATAGTAACAATATACATTTTGATTTTCGTCATTCAATTGTTCACAATAAATAATTACACATGACATTAGTAGCTATTTGTTGTCTTTATATAGCCATAATTAACAAACTGTACGTACTAAAAAGAAACCTTATCTGTCTTTAAAACAATAAAAATCCTTCTCATCAGGTGTAGGTGAATTGCGACTTCCATTTTCATAATTGTTTAATTATCTCGCTATATATAGCCAGCACAAAAATTGAGTTCCGGTGAATATTTTATGATATTACAATCTTAAAAATGCAATCATGAAACTTAATCTTTTAATTAAGTTAAAAAATAATATTATGCACTTATCGTATAAAACGTTATTTTTTATTAATTATAAATATAATTAATAAAAGCAGTAAAAACATTAAAAGAGAAATCTAGAGTATACAGATGTTATCAGAAGCTAATCAAAATGTTGGATAGTGTCGTTAATCACTTTCGTCGTTAGTCATTTCGTAAGTTCATCTGAATTTTTAAGCTAAAAATTAATAAAATCTGTATTATTATTGTGTTCTGTTCGGTTAGAATAATAACTAACAATAAATACAGTATTAATATACATTTATGTCTACGATAGTAAGTTCACGATTCAATCTCTCTGCATAATAGTTACTAGCTTCATTGATGTTGATTATACGCACGTAAGCCAACTATTTGGAAAGATTCAGGGAGAAATAAGAAAAATCCCTAACTACAATAAGCTAATAAACTTCTAAATACGTACTTCGGCAACTAACTAAGTTGCTATCTTGAGTAGAACAATCTGAAAGAGAAAGATAGTGTTTAACGTAGTGTCTTTGGCTGCGGTACAACTTTTGAAGATATGCTCTTCACCAAACCGCCACTCGGCTGATACTCAGTGATATCCCACTAATAAGTTTTAAACTCATTGTGGTTGGCGATTGCTCTTGTTTCATATTTCTGGCCACACTCTACGCCAATTTAAATTTTGAAAAATTGTGTTTTCATAACAATAAATATTAAAAAAAAAGAAGTAACAGTAATAACCATAACTTTTAGCATTCACATTGTTTATATAATAACAAACTTTCGAATCAACCGCCCTCAAATTTTGCTCAGTGTACCATACAGAACGACGATGCTGTATAAGCGGTCACATCGAATTAGTATAAAATATGATAAACACTCACGATACTAGCTATCTTCTTGATGTTTATTCTTCGTTTGTTTAAAACAATATTATTTTTTTCAGAATCATTTCTATTACTCATATCACCACGTTTAAATTGGTCAATCCAACGCTAAATTGTGGCTTCCGAATTTGCGAAGTTTGTTCCACATCAGATAAAATTTTGTATGTGTTTATTAGTTCTTTAAAATTAAATATTGGATGGTACCACGAATTACGAGTGCAATTACAATGATTATAAGTCTCACTATTTGAGTTATACTAGGCTTATTATAAACACTATAAAGAATCGTGTGTTTTCTAATTCATTCTCGAAAATATTGTTCTTTAAGTTCTCCTTTGTTACATATATTATAATTACCTTCAAGCTGAGTCTATTATCAAATACAGCTTAACGAAATCTTCTAACAATTTTTCATGTGCATTTATGTGCATATTCTAAATATTCGGAATTAGAATTAGAATTTTGAAAGAAATATAATTTAATTTCTAAGGTTTTTTTGGAGTGTGTATACTATATTAAGCTGAAAGTTTAATAATTTTTTTTAAGTTTAACATATAACATGTTATTTAATGCAAAAATTCAATGGCTTAGGTAGAGGAATATTAAAAAATTAGGAGCCTGTAACAAATATATACATATACAGGGTCTTCCGAAATTAGTTATACAGAAATAATATTTAATTATGAAGAATGTATAAATTTTATTAAACTGAATAATAAAGCAAACAATTCACCATAACTTCAAGTTTCATTACAGATGTTCGAAATGATTTTCCCTTGTAATATCTGATTTGTAAGTGAATTTGACCCAATTTTATGTATCATATCACAGTCAATGGTTGTAACTACTTATATTTTTTGAACTCTGAATTCATTTAGACTAGCACGAAGAAGTGGAACATAAACTTCAGCCACATAGAGAAATCCAATGGTGTCAGATTGAGGATCTCAGCGACCAAGTTTTTTTTGTATCTGCCAAGCTATCGTTCAATCCAGGTTAAGATACGATTGAGGTAAGATATATCCTCATGATAGAAATACGGAGGTGCACCTTCCTATTGAAAAATAAACTGTTTGTTCATATTTTCTTGCAATTGTGGAGTGAAGTTACCCCAGTTACAGCTTTATCGATGAAAAATAATGGACCGTGCACTTGAATAAAACTTGTATAAAAAACTTAGGCGAATCTCTTACATGTTCGACTATCACAAATGGCTTTCAAGGACCCCATATTCATACATTATGGTGCTTTGCTTTTCCACTTACATGGAATGTAGCCTCATCACTAAACACAATGACTGACCAAAAGATGGCATAGTAGCGTGTTACATGTGTACTCTAGCGAGCATATAATGAACTTGAAGATATGGCGGAACTATTCAAATTCACTAGGTCTTGCTACTACAACCGGTTCCACAGCTGTAGAGGTATACTTTTGTATAATTAATTTAGGAAGATATTGTATATATCTGAAACCAATGAAGAATTCAATTTTAATATTAACTTCACACAAAATGCTTTAACACCAAAAAAATATACAGCGAAGACTAACTTCGAATGTTAAATTACTAATTTAATTCTACTGACAACCAATAGAAATACTCTTCATTCTTATCAGAAGACAAGTATTATCATTACCTTTATCACAGTCTTCAAAAGCAAATGCAAAAGCTCGCACCATCTAAAATAGTACATAATACTTCGAATTTTCAAAATGTTGGACTGTATAATTTATAAATCAGCGTTATTGTATTGCTATTAATCTGCTATGACTCGCTTGCCAAGAATAGATAATCCTGTTTTGTATTATTTTTAACATTGATTTTCAAGTAAGTATGCAAACACAGTTGTATGCTATTGTGCGATCGAAACGCTCAATTCCTTTTTTCAGCCAATAAATTATCCTCAAAGCCACTTTCAAAATGAAATGAAGTTTGCCCAAGCAGAAGCCGGCTCGTAACAACCTATGTTTCAAAAACTTAGATAAATATAATACTACAAAGTAATGGGAAATGTTCGAAAGAAAATGCTGAGGTACATTTATAGAAACAATGACCATGAAGGAGAAGATGCAATATTGAATAATACGAAGAGTAAGAAGTAATATATTATTCATCTAATAAAACAAATACTAACTAAGGAAAAATCCGTAAATAAATTAAAGACAATTCATATGGGTAGATAGGAAATGATAGAGAAACTAAACGTCATAAAATGAATATCTAAAACAAATTCAGATTTTCAAGAGTTGTAAAACTACTGATTAAGTTTAGTTTAATCTTGAATTTTTATGGAAATGTTTAGTATTCCCTTTGAATTTATTAAGTTATAAGCATTTTATGCATTATTTATATACATTTAGCTATATACAATAGACAAGCTGTCCTATAACTTATGTTTGGAGATAATAGACATAAAAATAGTAATTTTGAGCCTAGTTTGCCTAAATAAAATGCTTCAGGTTAAAAAGATACAGGGTGTTCAAATAGAAAATTATGAAGACATAACGCAGTTTATTCAACATTAAAAAAATGTTTTAATCTACTGCGAGAACAATATTTTTTGTTTGTTTTGTTTATTTTTCTTAAATATATGTATAGTTTAGTTATTTACAATTAAATAATGTTCGCTTCAAATTGACAGCCTGTATACCGAAATTTTTGTTATCTTATTCAATTGTAAACCTTTCTCTTGATTCTAAGAAGCGACATCCTTTATATTTACAAGTTTATTACCCTTTTTATTAGACTATTTCTACCTTACTTTATTATTTAATTATTATACTAATTTAATACACAGTTTTTAATCAGCCTAGCTATTCATTATTTCACGTTTTTCAAATGAACATCAATAAGAATAATAGCATTTACTCTAAACTTAGTACTTAGGTTTAAGATTAGGATTAATTAGCACAGTTTAAAAGTATATTGCAAGGTATTATTCCTAGCAGGTACCATTAACCAAGATCTTCAAAATTCCCACTAATTATGTCGGCATCTGGCCGCATAATCGATACGGTTCGCATTAATAGTTATCTAATAGATTGTGTGTAGTAATGGCTAATTTTGCCGGCTTGTTGTACCATCTTACATCAACCACATATTTTGTCTTACATTCAGAGGTATACCATCCAAAAGGTCAAGGAAATCGTTTAGTAAAAATGTAAATATTGTTTCATTAAGTCCCTGGAGTTGAAATGAGACATTCAAGAAATTTTCGATAATACCGCACCCAATATTTATTGAAAACTGATGTTGAAAATTCTTTCTCTAGGTAGGCATGGATGTTGCCTCGTCTGTAAATAATATCTTTTTCAGGAACATGGGATCTTCGCGTTTTTTATTTAGCATATTTTGACAAAATTCTAACCTAGTTAGTAAATCTCCTGGAAATAAATTTTGAATGGGCATAAAATAGTAGGAAAACAAATTTTCTGCATGGATGATTCTTGAGACGGTTGAATTACTAATTCCCGTAGTAGCTTGCAAACACCTAGTGCTTAATTTAGGAATTTCAGCGATTCTAATCTTCTTGTTCGACCGTTAGAATTTTCGGTCGTCCACCAAGATTTTTGTTATAAAACGAACCTATTTCACCTAACTAATTGAATATTCTTTAAAATATTTTTCGGTATGGGATGATTCTGATTTCATAGCTTCTAAGTGCAGCCCGTCTGTTGTAACTTTTTAGAAAACTTATTGAGCCTGCTCATTTTTAATTGGAAAGATTACAGTACTTGAATAATGTAGAAACTAGTTTTGGACGTACATATGTCAGGAAAAGCTGAAAAGCATTGACTAGTTTGTCTATATTAAAGGCACACTTTGTGAATTAAATATTTATCACCGATCGGAAAAATATGTAACATAACATTCAAATGCGAAAATCTGGAGAACTGCTTCAAAATTAACTATCACTTTCAACACCTTGCATCTTTTTAACCTCAAACATTTTACTTAGGCAAACTATGTCAAAATAACTATTCTTATGTCTATTATCTTCTAATGGTGTATGGCCCATAAGTTGTGGAACCCTGTATATAAAATGCATGGACTTTTTAGAACTTTAATTCTAACTTTAACTTAAATAACATACGTGTTAAAATTTGCTGTATATTTAACAATGTTAATTGTATTTTACCGATTACCTTTTTGTCATACGTTTAATTAGAAGCAAAGTATTAATTTAATTTGACTGTCAGAAATTTAGACCCGGATACTAAATGAAATGCATAAACGTATAATTGCATGCTTGTAATTTTTTTAATAACTTTGTAAATTACGATGGTAATAGCTTAATTATTATACAAGAACAATTGTAAATAACACACGAAAGTTAATACTTTAATTAGTAGCGTTGTGATATTTCATGTGATAAATATAAAACAAAACACGAATTGCTATGTTTACCACTAAATTCATGTTAAATATGTGATTGCTGTTTCAACGAACTTAGTCATTAACGAATACTGAGTGTTTAATAGACCAATGATACTGTAAGGAGAACGAAAGTCGGCTTTAGCGAAAAATCTTATTGGGGTAACGTAAACATTAAAAATTATATAAATTATAATTTGGCAGTATTTTGATGGTTTATTTTATCGTAACGAGAAATTACTTTCAAAGAGAGAAACGTAATAAACATATAATAATAACCAAACAAACTGCTGCCGAATTGTAGCTTCCAAAACTGGAGAATTGCATGTCGATAATTAATTAGTAGAGTTGGCCCTACGCAAGTTCAGTCAGTAGCGTGTCTACGAAAAAATGCAAGGGGTTTAGCAGATGTTATAGTCGAGGGCCGTCAGCCAGCTATCGCTCTTTGGGCTGAGCATATACGTCGTTTGTCTTTATTGTGTTATAAGTTTCGTATGGTCTAGTTTAGTAATGTCGCAATTACGAACGTTAATTCACAAAATACAGAAGTTTGTCGACGAATTTTCAGATTTAATATATGCTATAGATAGCATATTGGTTGCATCTTTTATAGGTAAAAGGTGCGCAATAAAAGTCCACGAAGAACTGGCTTGTTAAAAAGTTGCTTAATGTAAACACCCTCCTGTGACTTACCTTGCGTGGATAGGTAAAACTTAAAATGACTAGGGCGCGAGTCAGCACCTACGGCGTAAAGCTTAGTGAGCTGGCCGTGCAGTTCTTAACAAAACGTTGCTATTCTAACTATAAATTTTAAAAAGGGCGCCGCCGCGATTTATGAGCTGCTTGTCGTCGAGATTATACGACACGTAGAGTTCGTATTCGAGCTAGCGGATCCACCACAGACGTACTTAAGTGGAAGTAATATTAAATAAAATGAAAATGTTCCACATTTAAGGAAAATAGACAAGCTTATTTGAAAAACGTGGTGAAACTGAATAATTCTCCATCTATACAAACAGAAAGGAACATGTAAAGGATGTCTCACCAAAATATTCAAAAAGCGGGTGGGGCCCTGTACATAGTTATGAAATTAATTAATACCAAATTTAAATGGATTCTTTAAATGCAACAGAAAACAAGTGCAAACTTCTAGTGTCCAAAATTCTTGAATGATAGTGTATCTACAGATTTTTGATATAAGCATTAAACATCAAACAAAAAAAGGTATTAACGAATTACAAGAATCGGAATACGTGTACAAAATATTTTATGCAAAACGTTCACAAAATAATTATTTCTTTGCTTAATTACATAAACTTAATAATAATATTTGGTAAAGCAAATTAATTATAGCAAAAACAAAGGATTTGCATTCTTATTCCCAAACTTAAATCAACCGAATTTACAAATTTCTAATTACGTGAAAGTCCTCAATAGTATAAACTAATATGAAAATTTAAAGGTAATGTGAACTAATTTAATAAAAATATTCGTACATAAGAATTACGGCTGACGAAACAAGAAAGAAATAAGTAAGGCAAAGCCGATATGACTTGACGAATTTAAATATTTTATTACGCTAAACTTTGCTTTTTTTCTTTTTTTTTCTCTCTTATCGCCTTATGGTCCGACGCAACTTATTGTTCTTAGAGGAATGAAGAAATAGTCGTTTCAAAGTAATTAAGTGGCATAATTGTACTTAGCTACTCTCGGCTATTGCTATCCGATGTCGCTGCAAAGGGACCCTTCTCCAAAATGGAGTCGGATCCAAAACACGTGCGTTGAAAAGATTTCTACACGATTTCAACCCTTCTGGTGTTACCCTCGGTACAAACAATAAAATCATATAGACGGAAAATTAGACAGTAAAAGAAACGAAATATGAAAAGGTTCTAAAAAGACTTTATTCAACTTACTCACCTTCAGATGGTCGAAAGGTACAATTAATATACGGCCTAATCAAACACGGCGCCCCAGAATTTAGAATTGCGATAAAACAGCCTCCGCAGACTCTAGTAATCCAACTAATTCAATGAAACATATTCAAACTTCAAACTGTTCAATGGTATCGTGTACGTACGCAGGTAATACCACTAATCTCCAGAGGTCTACAACGGATGTGACCGTAGATCATCTTGCGCATCTCCTTCTTTAAAATTATTCCCCAAAAAGCTGATGACGTAGTGATCCCTTATATTAAAGCGGAATATACCAGGGCCGACCAATAAATCGCTAAAAAAACAATACACTCCACAAAAATTTTAAAGAAGGCGTTGGGTTCAACAGTCAATTATAGTCAATATATTCGATTTATGCTTAACATTGATCTCGTGTAATCTACTGTTTAGTTTACTTAATGGCTGCAGTAACTGAAGATTTACTGCCTTCGAAAGCAGAAAACAGATGTGAAAAGGAATATAAAGATTTTATAAACTGGCCAAAAAGCAGAAAACCGAAACAGTTAACGATGACGACTGTTCTATTTGTTAACAACATCAAAAAATTTTGCACCAAATAGGGCAAAAATTTCAATCGCACTTGCTTGAAACGCAACAAAATATTTATATTTCTAGGTAAGAGTCATGTAAATCTTGAAATTTATTATAATTTTTAACAGGCATGAAAAAGTGTTTATCTTTTTGAAAAAAAAAATCGTGTCCTCCAAACCCAAGAAAACAGTTTTATTTTTTGGTATATAAGTAACCTGTAGTTGATAAAAGACTTCAAATCACAATGTCTGTAGATTAAGTATATTGAGGACACCGATAAATTCATAATTCTTAATTTGCAAGGCACAAAAAACAAAGCTTCGAGAAGAGTTGTGATTACAGATGATACAGCCTTCAAAGGCTGTGATCTATATAAAAATATGCAACACTTCGACCTTTCGATTTGCAGAGTCGTTTTTTTTGTCGATTATAGATAATGAGACAACTTCGTTTCGAAAAAGATCGCAAAATTTTTAAAATTGGAAAACACAATGTTTGCAGATGACGGTGGTGACCTTCTAACGTTAAACCAATTCCGATACCGGAAATCGCCAAACAATATGTCAAACAATATGTTGAATAATCGATTACCAAGTTTCTAGTTCGCAGTCACGCAATAAATTGTGCAAAAATTAAGAAAGTTGTCTAAATAATGAAGAAAGAGAAAAGATACTCAAAAAATTCTTAATTTTAGAGCACGTGAATTTTTATTTTAATTTTAGTAGCTTTTCACACTCACGCTACAAAAATCACCCAGTTTGAATGTTTCATTAATTGCATGTTGTTATGGATCACTAATAATTTATAAAAACACATCGTTTACTAATAGTATTATTAAATAGAGACGGTCGTAGCTGTTAAATTTTAACGACCTTGACTGTCATGGATAACATAACAATCATGGAAACAGTACAGATATAATGGTATAACAAAAAAAAATTAAATTAACGACTTAGTGCAAGACTGAACGAAAATACCTTAGAAGATGTTATGTTGGCATATGTTCAAAATACGTACGTATTCCAGAACCAGATCGTTTTATATGTCAATTATTACACACAATTCTAACTGATAAGAAAGTAATTATATTAACAATAAATGTAGATAAAAACAAATTTTAAAATTTCAAATAATTTCAATTTACTACAATTATTTTGCCAAGCACCTAAATTACTTAGTCGATACAGAGTGAAGAGGGAAGTTTACAAGTTACAGAGATAAATTAATTAAAGGAATTGTTTACGTCTCTGTTGTAGTTGTTGTTCGTTTAATACCTGGTCTAATTTTCTATATCTATTAATTTCTAGACTTTTTAGTAAGTTAAGTTTTACTTCGTATTGAAATCATATATTCTAGACTTCTTTCGGGTTTGGCTTACGTAAACTTTATCGAAAATTGTCGCAGATATTTGAACTAAGGCTTTTAAAACTATCAAATGTTACAAAAACATTTTTAATAACATAAAAATAGAATTAATTAAAAATCTGGTGTGGAGAACACAATACAAGTCCATATTTGTGTGTATTTACACACAACATGCTTTCCAAACATGCTGACACGTGTTTCATCTTACTATAGAATCGTCAGTATCTTCTGGAAATGTACCTTCACCATAAATAACACCCTTACTGCATTACAAAAGTCATCAAGACACTGCATTGAAGAACATTCAGAGCCGCACATTGACTAATGTCAACATCACAAAGACCAAAACAACTATCCTTGTCTTCATGACATGTATGACTTGGCCAGGGGTTTCTATCTGGCGGTCACAGCCGCAACCTGCGGAAACTGTATCAAAATACGGTATCAATTTACGCCAAAACGAGAAAAAATTGGCGACAATTGGCACCACATCTACCACTTGATCATTACGAAGCCAACAATTTCTTGTATGCATATTTACTATGCGATCTGTTAATACATATCTATTGAATGTTTATATATATATATATATATATATATATGTATATAGTAGATTCAATTAGTCGGCGATTTAAGGTCTGTTTTACTTTAATATGTATATATTTAAAATAATCTTACCTGTTCCGGTACATAATTCATTTTTCAAAGAAATTTAAAAGATACATTCATGTTTAATAATAGTAATTCATGCCTTAACATTCTCCAACAGAGAATGCTAAGGCATGAATATGACACCTACTAATGCTTAATTGAGAATTTTATTTTAGTATTATATTTGTTTATTAGTAAGATCGTTAAGACAATACCCACTATTGTAAATAGTGGGTATTGTTGCACGTAGGTACAATTTCCAAGAAGTAATAATGTAGGTAAATTCCACAATTATGTCAAACATATATACACATTTTAATTTTGTATTGGAAGGGGTAGTGATATATTTTCCATCTACTTGTAACACAACGTTCTCATTCTGAATACAACATACACATTCTTAACACAAAACAATACAGAACAAGACATACACTATTATACCACTCACTATTGATACCTGAATATAGGTATCTTTATTAGTAACATACTAAAGAACGTTTATCAGTATACGCATTATCTAGGATTAGAACCGCTTTAGAATTCAAATATGAGATTTTTAAGCTAGGCTCCTTAGATGGATCCTTAAGACCATGTGTTTAGAAAATAATGTTATGTACAAGTAACGTATTTCGGAATAAGAGTTGCGATTTTTAGTCAAGAAGCCCATAATGTTTTCATATGTTCCAAGTGTGCGTTTTCTATCTTAGTCTTCAGTTCGTGTGTATATCTAAGCTGTCGGATTTTGATACTTCAATTTTATTGACCATGGCAACAGAAGATTCGCCTCTCGATTTTTTGCAAATTATATAATTCATTTTTTTTAAATTTATTTTGATTCACTGTTTTTATCCATGACTCTACTTTGTTAATGTTGTCTTGCAGTAGCCTCGATGTAACGATTGAATCTTTATGTAATACTAGTATAATAGCATCGTTTGCAAGAATAGATGTTAATGCGTTTTCGCCAATTTAATAATCTCCTGTAAACAATGTATGTAAAATAGTCCTAGGATGCTACTTTTTGTAACTCTAAAAAATGATTAATATAATCAAGTTAAAACCTTGCCCGAAAAAAATATATTGCACATACAAAAAATTATGTAAATGTAAAGAATATTTTAATCGTTTAATTGTTTTGAGGGGCAAAAACTTCAAACACTGCGCGTAATTAGTGCAGCACTACATAATATAAAATTGTAATTGTTGATTTTATGATTTATATCAGTCTACTTTGTAATACGACACACACACACACACACAAATCTGTCAACATTATGTCATACATATTGAAATATTATTGATTTGATTTTTGTAGATCCACATATTGTTTGCCATATTTTGTCTTTATCTCCTGATAAAAATGCAAATCATGATCCGGGATTATGTACGAAATTTTTATAAAGGGTATTAAGAAATTTAATACAACAGAGATTATTTTGAATGATTACCAAAGATTTAAATAAAATTTAAAAAATGTGTATATATTTTTCCTGTTATTTTTTAAAATGGATTTTAATGGACATTTTTTCAGATTGCGTGCTTATAGAATCAATAACCGATTTCATATAATTTCATCTTCTAATCTTATATTTCTTGTATTTACCGCAAATTCCACGCATTCATAGAAAGGACAAATGAGATAAATGTAAGCGCAAAACTAAATAAAACAAAAGTTTCAAAGTAAATAAAGACATGAGGCATTTTCTATTGCTAACAATATCTAACAGAAATGAATACAATTGAAGAAACTACGTTTGCTCAACTATATGCAAATAATTAAGTTCTTGTTGAAAATATGGACGAGATAGCATATACGACAGAGAAATTTGTAAACGCTTTTGGAGGATGAAGTCTGTAAATAAGCCTACAGAAAAATAGAAAGACTAAATAACATATATAGTGCAGCAGATGAAAGAATATAACTAATTTATAACGTTACTGGCAAAATATTTTTTGTGGTGTATGTGTAGCCCAACGTCTTAAGGTGAAAGTTTATCAAGGACCTCAGGACAGCTTAAAGAGTATATGGTTTGTGTAAATTATTTCCGTAGCTTTATTACTACACCTCCTCGCCGTAAGAGGGTAGAAATTCTGATTTGACTTTCACTTCACTCACCTCAACATTTAAAAGTAAATTAAGAGCATACCAATCCCGAAAAATCGGCCTCTTACACTCTTACTTACGCCAAAACTGAAACTATTCGTAAAGATTATAATTAGAATATACCCTGACTGGTCTATATGAGGAAGACAACAAAAGCTGGGTATGGAATAGAAGAGGCACACCAAGCGAAAAAATTGATTAAGAAACGACATTGCAAAGGAAGCAATTAGATGGGAATTCTTCGGAGGATAAAAGAACGAAAAGCATCTTCAATTCACTGAGACATCTTTGACACACTTAATATTGTAGAAACGCTTAATGCGTGGTTTTCGTTGTACAAAAATATAAAGGCAAAATGTCGCAATGACATTTATACCAAAAAGCTCCGCCTATTACTCAACATTGATAAAACATGTCTAGTATGCAACCAAATAAAAATATTTATCACTCTCACTAACCGTATTGTCGGTGTTTCAATTTCAGTAGTCTATATTAATATTATTATCACAAACTATTCATAACAAATAAATTTTTCATGTTATTTCTTACAAATTCACATATTCATGCTAAAGTAATTAAAACGAATTGAAAAGTTAAATATAGTAAGTTCTTCTAAATACATTAAAAAACAGTGATAATAAGTATCAGGTCTAATAATAATTAATGTTGTTTTTGTGATATACTTTTAAAAGTATATGTATATACGAGGGCTGATTTCTTTGCTCCGCCCCTGACCCATTTATAAACCAAAACAATAATTTATCTTCACGTCGCATTGTAACCTGTTAAGTATAGACTACTGCTAGAAACTTACAAATCTGAACCTGTTAAAGCGTGTCTCCAGTAGACGCCCAAGGTCGAAAGAGTTACATATAGGAAAATGTGATTGTGTCGAGCAACGAGCTGTGATCAAATACTTACGTCTTAAAGAAGAGTTGGTTAATACATTAGAAGAATCTGCAGTATCATATGACATAGTTAAAAGGAGGTGTCGCGAGTGTAAATATGGTAGACAGTCGTGCAAGTGGAGCGCCCACAACCGTCACTACCCAAGCAACTGTTAAAAAGTTCCATGATCTCGTGCTGCAAGATCGACGTTTGACAATTAGACAAATAGTTGAAGATACTAATCTCTCATACCATCTGGTATATAATATAATTACAGCCGAATTGAACATGAAAAAATTGTCTGCAAGATGGGTAGCATGAATGTTAACAGAAGTACACAAGCGAATTTGGAAAGACATTTGCAGTCATCTTTTAACGCGGTATAGACACGGCAAACAAAATTTTCTTGCAAGATTAGTAACAATGGATCCATCATTACGATGTAGAGACCAAAATACAGACTAAGGAGTGGACATATCGGGTTCACCACCGCCGAAAAAATTCAAGATGCAACCTTCAGCAGGGAAGGTCATGCTATCCGTATTTTTGGATACTGAAGGCGTAATTTTAGTAAGTTTCCTGCGGAAGGGGAGCATCATTACAGGAGCTTATAATGTCAATTTAATTCTGAAATTATGTGACTCGATGAAAGAAAAACGTCGGGGAAGTTGCGCAAAGGTGATCTCTTGCATCAGGATAGCACATCCAGTCATAGGTCCGCCATCGCTATAGCTCAAGCAGGTTTCGAATTAGTTGAGCATCCGTCATATTCGCCAGATTTGGCCCCCAGCGATGACCGACTGTTTTCAAAACTTAGATAATTATCTGAATGTGCGGTAAATCAGTGGTTTACAGAGGTTTAACAAACTTTTTTCATACGAATCTCCCTCTTCTAGGCCACTTTCTTTCATTTGTTTGTCTAATCTTTTTTTCCATTCTGCTCTCGGGTCTTTCCAAAGAAAGAAAAGAGGTATTTTTTTCTTTGGAAAGACACACACTCAAGTATTTTCTAAGTATTCTGTTTTCTGGCACGCATACCACATTAATTGTATTTTTTTCTATTTCTTCCGCAATATTTTTCTCTACATGCATTCTCTATTTCACAGATTTTCTTATAACGTGTGTTCATTTGAAAAGTCAATCTAGATTACTTTGAAATTTTGATAGAATAAGACGCATATATATTAGTATGTGTTTGTTGTTCCGTAAACGTAAATCCAAATGACATTTGATAATGTCAATCACATTTGTTATTTATTTGTATTTATGAAACTGTCAAAATATACGACTTCGTAGGTTAAGTAGTAAATTTTAATTTACGACATATGTACTTCAAAATGTTCTCAGTAAATCACATGCTACTTGACTGACTTTTCAAATGAACACCCGTTATGTTTAGTGTGCGATATTTTTGCACTTCGTCTGCAGAAATCCCTCTCAAGGACTAACAGTCTATTTATCTTTGTTTCCTACCTATACTTCTGCACCATTTCAAAAATCATCAAGTATATTTGCTTTTGCGCTTTTTCTTTTATGATGTTATTCCATCGAAAAGGATGTAGTTGTCTTATCATTTTTCCTTGTCCAATCTTTTTTCTGAAATCCACCCCGTTCCTATTATTTAAGAGGCGAATTAATTTGTATAAATTTTTAGGTATTGGTCAGATATAAAATAATTACGATTATTTTTCATTAATTCTACCCAAAGTTTTGGTACAATTTTTATTTTGTTATTAAAACATTAGTGGCTGCCGTTGAAAAAAAAATCGACGAGGGCATATTTCAGGTCTCCTTAATCAAATGATTTTCCAATAAAAAAGTTCAGTGAGAAACGAAACAAATGATAGTAGACAAGGAACAATATCGGCAGTGCATGAAGGGGGAAATAAAGTACCCATCCGAATTCATCCAAATTTTTTAAATTATCATGTCGAGTTATAACATTCTTTTGATTGTAAGTACTGTTCATTTTGCCATAAAACTTGATAAAATCTCTCCAGTTGTCGATAATAGATTTCTCCTGTGATGATTTAGTTGGTTTGGTTCAAAATGAGTTATTCCTTGAAAACACAATATCATTTTCCTCGGGTGTAAATTTACCTTTTTCTATAGTTATATAGTCTCACTTTTGCCTAATCATTGGAGTCGCCTCTTCAAATTTGCATAAAGCATTCTTTTTTCATATCCGATTCCAATTTGTTCTAAAAACGTAAATGGACTTCACGTAACAATAAATTCTTCTATAATCTGCTGATGCTATTCAATAATACTACAATTACCCTCTTTCTTTACTTAAATGTGATGAATAGTTTATAATCATAATATGTATTACATACTATTTTAGGAAGTTTATTAGGGCTGAATCTCGTTCAAGGACTAGGTCTAGGACTAGGACGGATTAGGTCTTGAACAGATTCAGCTACAAATAACCATATGTTGATATCCGATTTCGAAGGCTCATATAATAGGGTTGTTATCAAGCGTCTATGGAACTAATGATGATGGTGGATCTTGTGGATGGAATTTCCGAACCACAGTTGTTGCTTTATCGTTTACGACTATAAGATCGTATACACTTAATTGTTTTTTTTTCGTTTGTGACAGTTAGGGATAAATGCAATATAATATAAACTTATTTATTTACACCATATATGTATACATTTATTTTGGTATACTCGCAATGCGATGTTGGATATAAATTATTTGGATATATTTGCAATAGAACTGTCTTGATATGATTCTTTAAAAAGAACTGTTTGAATTGAATTGTTAGATTGAATTTATTTTAGTTTTAGTTTTTGCCAAGAACGATGACTTACATTTCATCCGCACTCGTAACGTAATTTGTGGAAACTTATTAATCTATCTTGACACATGTTAACGATTAACTAAATATATAATACATGGAATTTGAAATAATATGCTAATAAAATCTGTAATATGTATTGCAATTTTACGACTACAGCTATTTGTACCTATATATGAATTTACAGCTATAAGGATTTCAATACAATTCAAATATATTGAAAATAGATAAACTACCTATTGTTATTCTAATAAAACGCAAATACCATTGTGTCATTAGAACTATCCCAAAGATTTAATATAAGAATGTAAGGAATTTATGGCATGTTAATAAACTACCCACGCTTAATAAGATTCCTAATAATAAAGTAATTATATTCATGTTGTTAGGCATTGAATACTGAAGTATTTAAAACTTCACTCAAATATTAAAATTAAAGCAAAATAATGAAATACAGAAATATGCAAAAATTAATTCTAACAAAGTTCATTTATCAACAGCTTCTGCGTTTTAAGTCATACTCGTATTATTCAATGCTAATAAAAAATCCATTTAAAAAAGCACCTTTGATATTATTGAACAAAAAAATAAAATCGTTTCGGTAATAAATTTTCCTTAAAATGTAGTCGCTTTTGTGCTACCTTGAGAAGTTTTAGTAAATAACAGAATTCGTTTAAATCAAAACGCGTACAGTAATAGGTTTTAAATTAAATTTTGCGGTTGAAAGAAATTTTCTTAATAATGAAATTAGTGCTTCGAGCTTATTACATCATTAAATTGAAAATTGCTATATCCGTCTTTAATGCTTGTCAAATCATAGTTGTCAGTATATATATATATCAATAAATTATTTATCTCGATCTTACCAATCTTAGTTATAAGTTAGATTAGATTGTATTATCGAAAACATACGTTCTGTATTAAGAAAGGCTATCAAAGAGTATTAAGAGAATAAAATGATTTTAAAAAGAAAATAGAAGTACTTTAAAGTTCAAAGAACAATCACTAGCGCAAGTCATATTTTTTTCTAAAGATATTGCAATATTATTAGATACAGTTAATAAAAATGAAACTTTGAAACACTTGCTTATACGATTAGGTACTTGCTAGAAGAATATATTATATATAGGTAATTTACAGTTTCGAAATCTATTTTGAAACATACTTTTCAACAAGTGACATCATAAAAATAAAAGGTTGTCATATAAGCATTTCTCAAACATATTAAAAATAGAGATTTAATACAAATTTTTGGTAAACAAATAATTAACACACTTCAGAAAAATCACTAGGAAAACATAATGTACTCGTAACTAATATGTTGTGAGAGATAATAAAGCGATATTTTATATAAATAATAATTTTCAATCACTGCCTTTACATCAGTAAGCATTTATTAAACAATTTTTTACAGCAATCCGTTGATACTTGTCTAATTCGTCTTATAGTACCCTTTAATTGATTGAGGCGGTTGCGCTAGATAATGTTTACATCTGGTTTTTGAGAGGAAGTTACGAAGCTAGGTCTTAATTGCTTGTCCTTTATATTTTCCGTCATTGTTATGGTAGAATTTAAGTAATTGTTTTAGAATCTTTCATAAAAATTCTGTGGTATTACCTCTTCTACGAAAGAAGAGGTAATGGCTCATTTACATAAATCCTTATGTTTTAATTCTTCCCTGGATTTTCTCAAGACTCTTCATTGGCCGCCTAATCCGCTGAGCTTTCATTGACCTGCTGGTGGGCACCTCTAAAGTCGACGCTAATTTACCCTATACCAGGTGGCTTCTGCCGCATAGGCAATGGATGGTCTCGTCTTCATCCCTACAGTAGGAAGGTAAGGTGTGTGTGACTCTTAGGAGTAGTATCCGGTTCACTGAGCCGGCCATTGCCAGTCCGATAGAGAAATGCCTCTTGGTTCATTCTAAAACTGTACAGCCTTTGCCCGGGCCTCTGGGATAGTTGTATCGCATTTGACGTATTCACAGAACACTTAAAAGAATGGCAACTCTCATATAATTTACTGGTCCTATATAGCGCCTCTAGTTATCGGGCCGGTACTAAAAAAAAAGTGCGGCAGAATTAAATCCTATTTATATTTGAAAAATTGATATATATTAATCGTTGACTGAGAAAGCGCGAAACTTGAAAACCACTACTTTTGGGGAAACGAGAAAAAATTGTTAATGCTGTTTTAATTTCGCGCATATGTAATAATTAATGTATGAACAGAACAAAAATGCAAACATAAAACAGCATTAACACTTTTTAAGGAACTTAACGTCTCCTCAAAAGTAAGTTTTCAAGATACGCATTTTCTCAGTCTCAACGATGGTATTATTTCTGTGGCCAGATATGAAATATGGATGTTCAAAAAAAGAAAATCTCTTTTATAAGCTTTTATTCGACATATATATATATAAATAGTAATGACATTATTGCTAATGTTCTCAAACATCTTGGTTTCAGACAACTTCTTTGCCATGCGCAATCTTTTCTGTATTGCCACCAGCTTTTCACTTACTCTATAACATTTGTGTATATAGTCCGAGGCTACTTTATACAATATCCTTTCTCTGGAATTCAATTCACTGCTCCGGGTAACATTGACTTTTTTAAGTAGATTATATCTCTAAAAAAATCAGTATATGTAATTTTAGATTATTATATGCTCTTTGTAATATTTACTCTTTGTTTTTAATTTCCTTATGTCTCCACTGGTAGATGGTTTTTGAATTGGAAGAGATGGTGTATGTGCATTTCCTGTCCACCCTCACTGGTCGATGGAATTTCATCTTCAAGAGAAATTGTTTTGTTAGTTTTGCTTTATCTGTAGTAACTCAAATATATTATAATGAAGCACGTTACAAATTTATATGCCTAAAAATATACAAGCCAAAATATTACTTACACAAATGTGATTCCTGATGTTGGCCAAGATCATCTGTAGGATTTTCACAAGGCATTAGGTGTGGTAAACCTATATAATAAAGCAATAAACTTCAATGCAAAAGTATTTATTACAAAAATTAATTAATATGCACTACCAACATTTCTTTTCCTTCAAGCAGAGCATGCAAACGCATTATGACCACTACAAAACTACAAAGCATAGGACAAGCAGTGCACACACCAAATACAAATCCTTCAAAAATATCATGCAAATATACCATATGATCAATTAAATTTACCCCCTAGCAAGCTATAAAATTATTTTGCCAAAATATCATGATGGTAGTGACAAATAAAATACATCTGCACATGTGTACTGTATTAGTTTATTGACACTTATACTGCCAACTTAAGTTTAAAGAAGAAAAATGCCATGACCTGCTAGATGGTTAATTTAATTGATCATATTGTATTATCACTACATTCACTATTATAAAGCATATACTCGTAAGCAGTGTACAAACACTACACGACAGTCACTGCTTGCAAAATAGCAAAGGTATTATGGAGAACTGTTTCAGAGATTAAAGAAATGCTTTACTTTGTCTGTACACTCTTCGAATGAAACTTACATAATCCCCATTATCATAACCATGTTCGGAATAAGTAATAGTAATAAGTATTGGCTTAAAAAAAAAGTCATTCTGACAAAGCCCTTTCTTTGGTATGATTGCATCAGATTGTATTCTAATTACCTGGACTCGTGTGTGTGGTATCAATATTGGGATCCATAGCAACCCAAAATGAATTTGCCAATGACGGTTCACCAATAAAACCTAGAAAATACACATGACCAACGAAATGCAGCAGACATCCGTTTAACAAGTATAGCATAAATTAAAATTGAAATGACTTGGACCCTATATAAATAATATAGTTTACTACCAAAAATACATATCTTGCTCACCTGGTAAATTAATTGTAGGCAATGAATTTCGTACCAATCGTATTCCATTCACACATTCTTTTACAAAATGAGTAGAACACACAAAGCATGTATTATACAGGGTTTTTTCATCATGTCCCTTAATATTATTATTTCCAATTCTATCCAACCATATACTTAATAAAACTTTATTTTGAACTGGGAATCTATGCCTAAAATATTTGTTGCATGACACAAAAGAAGAATAAATATACCAATCTATAAAACCTTGATGATGTTATGGCTTCACATCCTTCTACGCAACACTTTTTTTTGTAAACAGGCATTCTGGAAAAGTTAAGGCGATTTTCCAGAAATTACAAATATTCAAGCTGCTGTACAATTTACCTCTTGCAGCAGAGCTGATACAATAGGGTCTCTGATCTCCGCGCCCTATACAATATATTGTAAATGCTACGGGGCTGCTTGAATAAATAAAAAATTTGTAAACAAACACTAATTGGTATTGGAAATCATTTACCTGTAGAAATCACCAAATCCTCAATAGACTTCAGAAAAGAACTGATTTTTAATATAAATTGCAAACCAAAATAACGGAAAAGCGAAAAGGAGTATAACAACAAATGACGTGCACACACAAAACAATGCAAACAAACTAGCTATTTCGCTATTGGTATAATTTGTACTATATTTTATCGACTGAGTGCTTCATTTAGTACCGGTCCGTTAGCAAGAGGGCGCTGAAAAACGTAACCACCTTGATGTATTTGAGTCCCCACCCCATGGACGTATTCTAGACTAGGTATTAAGAGATATTCAGGTCAATTAGGCGTCTGGTGCAATAGGCATGAGGTAGAGCTCCGGTTTGGCCGCTGTCTTTCTTTCAGCAACCTACGCGAACTGTCTAAATACACTCCACAGTTCGGGTGTTGAACTTCCCTGCTCTACCCAATGTCAGTAGTATCAGTCCTACTGAGTCAATGAACGATCCTGGGCTATCGAGAGAATTGAGTTCGGTAGACCGAACACGATAGTTACCCAGCCAATGTCGACGAAGCCTCAAAACCCAGACGTAAAATCTCGCATTGGTCTAAATTGACTGACCGTCTAATCCCAAATGTTAGATTTTTATTTCATTACACAAAATTATAATAAACAAAATAAAAATATTTTTGCGTACTTTTGAGGAATTTATTTTCGATTGAGTATATTAATTTTACTTCTTTTGGACTACTCTTATGTGGATATTTTGGTTTGCCAAATTTGGAAGTTAACATTCTTGTTCAAGTATATTTTAGCGTTTTCATTAAATTTGGAGCAAATATTTTAGATTTTCTCTTTGACGTAAAATTCATCATATATTGATTAAAATTCTAGTTTCTTCTGACTTAAAACATGATTCCTTACATCTACAATACTTTCAATTCTAAAGTGACTCCTAATAATCATATTTTTAAATCCTCTGTTCCAAAGATGTTAATATACTTTTCAGTTCTTGGGTTAAGACAACATATTGTTTCGCGGAATGTATCTCGACATCGCTTTATACAATTCACAGCAGTGATATATTTGATTTCTACAAATTTCGTTTCTAATAGCTTCTTAACCAAAATCCAATGAAGTAAAATTTGAAGATGACTGTAGTCAATGGACTGACCACTCTTAGAAAAGTTCAATTAGGCATTGAATCACTGAATATCGTCTAATTGCGGCACCTTATTTTGGAGTTATAGTATTCTTAATTAATTCAAAAATCAAGTTTTTATTGACCAAACCGCGTTGTACATTACTGCAAAACGGTAACGAAAGGGATATTTTATTCATCTTAATAAGGAGTATTTTTACTATTATTGATAGCGTTACATAATAAATTTGTTTCATCCTTGAACATTATATTTGGTATTGCCAAAATGCGGATTACGTCGCAAAATTTTTCGGGTGTTGGACACACCAATTGCGATAAGAGATAAGAACCAAGACAATGTCATATTCGATTAACTCTAGTCTATGCTGAAACGCATACGAGTCCATCGTGACTCACTGCTATGTTCTGAAGGATGCTGACCTTTCCATTCGTACGTTACTATCTTGAGCGCACCTACTATGTACGCATACATTATTATGTAAATTTTTGAAGGTTTATCTAGTAAAATAACGTGTGTTCATTTGAAAAGTCAATCTAGGTTACTTTGAAATTTTGATAGAATAAGACGCATATATATTAGTATGTGTTTGTTGTTCCGTAAACGTAAATCCAAATGACATTTTATAATGTCAATCACATTTTTTATTTATTTGTATGTATGAAACTGTCAAAATATACGACTTTGTAGGTTAAGTAGTAAATTTTAATTTACGACATACTTCAAAATGTTCTCAGTAAATCACATGCTACTAGATTGACTTTTCAAATGAACACCCGTTATGTGAATATATGTTCTATCGTGACAGAGACGAAATTTTCATCACGAAGAGATTTTTGACATTACTATTAATTATTCATCAAATACGAGAGTAGTAAAACTGATAATTCTGTTCTTAAGTAAATTCTGCCTTCAATATACATATCTCAGAATCAGGACAAAAGAAAGAAGATGGTACGTAAAATTTTTCAGTAAGCTTATTTTAAATTTGTAAATAAAATTTGTCAATATGTATATTATGTAACTAATGAAAATCACAAGTATGTTAATATAAACTTTTGCTTTGTAATGCCACAAAGCACCGTTTTCAAATATTTTCTTCTCCTTATTGAGACTATTTATCAATTTCCATTTTTCTAAATTTTTTGTTCTTTAAAGCTATTTATGTTCCCGCATGCTTCTTATTTAAAAGTTGCTTTTTCGTAACATTTTTCAAAGTTTAAATTTTAAATCTAATTTAATATAAATTTACTTCCACACCTCTTCCATTATAAGGGGAATTAATTTTCACATTCCGTGACACTTTAATAATACGTAAAATTTATATTTTTTCATACTTTCTAGGAATATTTCCATATTTTTCGCAATGTACGTAGGCGTTCTACGTGATTTTATTCTATATTATATTATTAAAGAAACTATTTGCTTAAATACACACTATATGCTTAAATATTTCCCAATAAAAACCTATAACTGAAATTAATTCTTTTAAATAAAGTATCGATATTTAATAAACTGTAACCGGTAATGAAAAACTATAAATATTGGCTTTAATAATAAATGCATAATTTTTGCTTTAAATTCTATTAATTATAATAGTAATAACTAGCTTTAAATTACACTGGTAGACAGTTTATCTGTTTTTTTAATAGGTGGAAATCTGTTAAGAAAGCTTAAGAAAAGGTCAACATTTATATACATATATATTCAATGCAAAACAATAATATTCATAATCGTTTTGTTTTTTCTTTTGTTTTACATAGATTTAGTTTAGCTTATCTATATTTAGCTACTTACTTTCCTTAAATTCATATAGTATACTTAAAAGGTTTTTTACCATGTGGGTCATACGAATTGCTATTCAATATTAATTACATATCTTTATAACTAGAGACTTGACACATCGGGCTGAAATGAACGCCATTACGACGGACGATATAAATAGTCTACAACATCTGCAAGTACATCACGCAGTTGTTGAATAGCACTATTCATTCGGTTAACTGCACATCTATTTTTTGTGTGTGGTTAACCGAATGAATAGTGTTATTCTATATTGTAGATTATTTATATCGTCTGTCGTAATGACACCATTTCAGCCCGATGTGTCCGGTTTCTATTTATAATCCATGCGAAATGCCAAAATGTCCAAATGGTATACTTTCCTTTCGTGTTTTCTTTAATGTAACTCAAAGCATCCCCATAAAAGTTTCTAATTCACGTCTCAGCAGCTCAGTGGTCGAGCAATGGTCCGGCAAGCCAGAGGTCGTGGGTTCGATTCCTACTTGAGGGCGAATTTTTCTATGAAAAGTTCGAATAAAATAGCGTCGTGAAGTGTAGAAAGAATATTGACAATTACATTACTTCGCGAAAATGCAATTAATTTGCACAACTGCCGTACTACGGGCAAGATATATTCATCTGTTTCCTTTGATGTAACTCAAAGCATCCCCATAAAAGTTTCTAATTCACGCCTCAACAGCTCAGTGGTCGAGCAGTGGTCCGGCAAGCCAGAGTTCGTGGGTTTGATTTCTACTTGATTCCCACTTCGATCTATTTGTGCCGTATTTAAAATATCTCATTATATTTATCCTTTCTCTAACCCCACATTCTACCCATCCTATTTTTACTTTCCTTTGTCTAATCAGAGCTGTTGCTCGCCCCTTTGGAACCTAAAATGTCGCCGTCTGCTCTTCGTACCTCTCTTTCCTAATTATATTTACGTTTATGTCCTTTTGTCCCAATTTTGTTTCTTTTGTTATTGCTTTTTTCAGTTCTTCTTCACTTGTAATTGGATCGATTCCCATTATATATATTGTCGTTATTCCATTTGTTTCAGTCATCACTGTAACATCGTCTATTTTCTCTTTTTTGCCCTCCTTCTACAATTAGCGTTAGGTCTCCTTTCCCTGTTTTTCTTGTTCTTTTAACCTTTATTCCTATTTTCTCGATATCAGCTTCATGTCTGAGTTTTTTAACAATGTCTACGTAGCTCCTACCTTCTGTTTTGACAATTATTGTTTGTGACATCAGTTTTATTTTAGCACTCTCTTTTGCAAAGATATATTTGCACACGAAATCTTTAAACCGTCCCCTAACAGTATATTGATGCTTCCAGTCGAGTGTATTTTCATAATCTCTATGAGCTGCTTTATCCTGTTATAAACGATCTCCATGTCATTAGCACCTATTTTGTTTATCTTCACAGGCAGGAAGTACACTGCACTACTTTTTTCTTCATATTAGTTTTTGGTAGTTGTTACTTTCGCCGTTTGTATCAGAAAGTCAGCCTGTTCCTTATCGATCGCTATCAACTCAGCTAGTCCATTATCCTTTCTACAATTTTATTATCATCCATATTGCTTTGGTCCATCAGAATTGCATAGTACCCTACCCGATTAAAGGCACTTAGTTTATCCCGTCTATTTCAATGATTTTACACGCCTCTTGTGGCCGTTTCTCATCAAGAATTTCTGTCAGGCCCTCATAACTTTGTATTCCTTCCAGTGTCGTTTCTATATTTCTTATATTTTTTAATATTTTATTTTCATACTACTTTTCAATGTCTTGGGTTCCCACTTACAGCGCATTTCTTTCTTAGTTATCTTTGATTCCATTCTCTTTGTTCTTTCATTTATTTCCATTCCTTATTTACATTGTTAGCCTGCCTTTTCAACTTGTTGGAAATATTCTTAATTTCCATCTTCATTTTCGGTCTTGTTTCCGTTATTTGTAATAGTTCCTCTATAGTTCTTGTTAGTATTGCAATTCCCTTTCGGAATTCCTCCGTTTCATTTTCTTCTCCTTCCCTTGGTCTTTTCTTTGTCTTTTCTGTTCTCGCTGGTATATGTTTTAAAATGTCTTTCGGTTCTGTATTTTCACTCTCTAATCTCAATTTCTGTCCTGCTTCTTCCGAATCCATAGTTCCTTCTTCGCCAAGTTCCACTGTCTTGGCTTTTGCACCTATGTAGTAAGGCTGGTGGGGTTCTCTTTATAGAGCTCCTCCTCTGAAAAACCTCTTCCACTTTTGTGCCCCTTTCTTTTTCCCCGAAGTTAATATTTTTTATAATTTTGTCCATACTAATTCCCACGATTAGCTAGAGAAATATATCAGTCAACCAGCGCAGGGCCCCGCATGCGCTGGTAAGGCTATATCTCCACCGAGCCGCCTTGTCCGGTGGGAATCACTCGCGATACATTTCGTAACACCCCTGTGCCAAATCCGTTCCTTTGGCGCATGGGTTTAAGGGGAGGGGAGTCTCAGACCTTATGTCTCCCTTCGTGACTAACGAACGGGATCATCAAATCAAGTTTCCCCATTTCAGCTATCTTAGGTGCCTCTCTGCAAGAGCTTCCCTCGTCCGATGGAAACATATGTTTTTTAGATGTTTACGAATTACTAAACCGAAGTCTATTTGTTTCTATCACATACAAATTTTTCACAATTTAGTAAAAAAATATTATGTGCAAATCCGTCTATAACTATACTCGTACTTTCAACCACGACTTACAAGTTTTATACCCCTGTTTTCGTAATCGTATTTGCCCCAAGTACGACAGTTTGTGCATGTTTAAACTTGTGTGAGCGTATACTGACTTGTTTGTGGAGTTCACTCAACGACAGAGTGTATATAAGTGGTACGTCCCTTGTGCAGTCAAAGTACTCGTCATGATCTCTTATATGTGTTAGTTTTCTTTTAGTATGGCAAGCAGAGAGTGTGTAAACAGTAGATTTCCCGTCCGATCCAAAATTTAAGAAAGGTATCTTCATTGGTCCCTAAATAAGAAAATTGGTTTTGGACAGTCACTTTAATACTACTTTGACTGCCATTGAAAGGAAAGCCTGGAAAACTTTCTAAGAAATCATAAATCGCAGGATTATGAAAAAGTTATTCAAAACATGCTTCAAAAACTTCGCAATTTAGGTTGCTATATGAGCATTAAAATTTACTTTTTGCATGCCCATGTTGATTTGTTGCCCAAATATCTTGGAAAAATGGGCGAAGAACAAGGAGAGCGTTCCATCAGGACATAAAATAAACAGATCAAAGATACCAGGAAAGGTAGAATACAAACATGATGACCGACTACTGTTGGTGTTTAAATAAAAAGAGACATCTCTGCATCTGTGAATAAAAGAAAAACTATTAAATGGTCTTTTCAAACAAAGATACAACTTCTTTCTTTGGAGACTGTGGTTAAGTAAAAACTTCAAAAAAGGTATATAACCCCTTACCACAATTATTAATCGTATCCTAAATACGTATTTCGACAACTAAGTTGTCATCATCAGTAGGTAAAAACCACTAATTAAAAAGTCGCACATGGGGCACAATAAAGCTAGAAAACCGCTCACGCAACAACTACTTTACACCGCGTCCACGTATAGACTAATTTAATTTAACATGCGAATCTAAACTACGAAAATATCGAAAAACACTTACTTCTTAGTTCGTTAATCAATTAAATTTGAAATTTCCGACGATTAAATTTATAGTAGAAAAGGAACACAACGGTAAGATACCATTTTTAGATACTTTACTGATTAGGAATAAACATAAAATAGAAATCGATATTTTCCGGAGAGAAACCAATGTTAATAGATTCATCACCGCGGATTCAAATCATAGTTATCAACATAAGACAGCTTCCTTTAATTTCTTAGTCAATCGGTTACTAAATTTTCCGTTAACAAAAGAGAGATATGAAATAGAACTGGATTTCATTAAAAATATTGCGACATAATGGCTTTGACATAGAAATAATCAATAAATTAATTAGAAAAACAAAAATAAAAAATACAATCCGCGAATCCACAAGTTTGATATCTCAAAGTAACCAGAGAAAAAGTACATGTGTTTACCATACCACCCCGTCACGAAAAACATTAATAAAGTTGTGAAAGAAAGAAGTCTCCAGGTTGCCTTTCGGTCCGAAAATACTATCAAAAGTCTCCTAGGGAATACGAAAGATAGAGTTAATTCTAATTCGAAATCAGGTATATACGAAATCAGTTGCGCGGATTGTAATTTGAAATATATAGACCAAACAAAACGACCAATAATAACCCGTTTTAAAGAACACATATCACATATTAAATACAATAGACCGGATAAATCCAACGTTGCCAACCACGCTTTAAGTACACTACACAATGTGTCGATTACAGGGTTGAAGCTGGTCAAAGGAATTAATAAACCCCGCGAACTTGATGCTTATGAAAGTATACATATCGCGAAGAATAAACAATATTCCATGAATAGCGATAAATCACCGATTGCTTTCAGTTGTCTCTTTTCATTTGTATTACCATAATTGTGTCAGCGTCGTTTTAAATTTGAAGTTATTGGGACATGTTTAGTGCCGTTCCCTTTAGAAATGGAATGTTTGTCGGTCCTTCGGTCGAGATATTTCAACTCGGACATTAAACAGATGTGAATGCCTTTCCCTAAGAAGTAAGTGTTTTTCGATATTTTCGTAGTTTAGATTCGCATGTTAAATTAGTCTATACGTGGACGCGGTGTAAAGTAGTTGTTGCGTGAGCGGTTTTCTAGCTTTACTGTGCCCCATGTGCGACTTTTTAATTAGTGGTTTTTACCTACTGATGATAACAACTTAGTTGTCGAAATACGTATTTAGGATACGATTAATAATTGTGGTAAGGGGTTATATACCTTTAAAAAAAAAAAAAAGATACAACTGTCTTATTAATAAAAGTTTCAGAATTTCGATTAATACTATTTAGTATTTATGTATTTTTCGATATATTAAAATGTAAAAGTGTCCATTTGTCATTATTAAATACAATATAGTTAGATATGCCCCTAAGAAGCAATGTTTTTTTTTATTTCGTAATTTGTGTTATATCTGGATGTGATAGTAAAAAAATCTAAATCATGTCAGAAATCGCAACATATTTAGTCAATATCACCTAAAAATCACCTAAATTTCGAACTCCAGCGAACGAACTTAAATTCATAAACTAGTGTTATCGATCAAATATGTTCAGCCAATTATCCTAAACATACTCGTACACAAAATTTTATTATAAATTATTCATTTTCTGGCACCTCAAACTCTTTATATAACTGTACTAAATTATATGTCATGTAGATTTTCATTAAGATATTAATTGGATTGTGTATTTTAACAAAAAAAGGAAAATTTATTTAGTCGGCTAATGGAAAACAGACGTTTTATTAATTAATTAAGAAGTTTATCTATAATTATGTCAATTACTGATATAAATAAATTAATATCAAATAATGTTCTCTGTCCGCAGAGATTTTTTTTTCAGAAACATGCAATATTATAATTTTCTGTATTATATTTCTAATTGTGGTAATTGCATACCATAATAATAAATACTACATGAAAAAATAATTATCTCTGCAAAAAAAAATTGAATAGTATTAAGAGATAATTATTTAGAAATGGTGGCATAGTAAACTATAATGAAGATTGATATAAAAGATATTATTAAAAAACTAGATCTATACGCAAACATTCCAGTTTATGGAAAAAATACATATTTTTTTAGTTCTATCCAAATACTATGATTATTTTAATGGAACATAAAAAAATAACTCGTACAAAACTAAAAAACATATAATTAAAAAACATATAATTACTTTGGGATTCCGGTCTTGAGCCGCGTCCTTGGCACTGTTTTCTTCATGGCCGACGTTTCGACAACTGTTGCAAGAGGGGACATCTTCAACGCTCCTACTGCTGTTACTGCACTGAAACTAAAATAATCATGGCTGACAATACAGAAGCCTACAAGTCAGACTAAAGTACTTGTATTGAAAAAATAATCTTTCAGACGATGTATAATTTATCCGAAGTGTTCGCCTTCTGCGGCCATACAGAGTTACAAACGATCTGCATTGGGACTCCGTGCAAAGTAGTATTCTATACAAGGTGTCCGGGAAAATCTCTCGGATGCAGATAGAACGTGAAAAAATAAGATGACAAGTTCCTATAACTTTTTCCTACAGGCCCTTTCTACGGAGATATGCGACCCTGAAGAACGCCGCTGAAAATCGGTTTTTCTTGATATTTTTACAGTACTTAATATTAATTTAATAAAAATTTAATGTGATGGACACTACTAAGGACCTCCTAAAATAGTGTCCTTGAAACATATTTAGCTTTTTTAGTTTACCAGGGGCGGGCTAATCTTTACAACAGAATGCCTAAATTTTTAACAACCTGTATTATAAAGACTTAAAAAAAAAATTAAACTGCATAGCTTGAACCTTAGATTAAAAAAAAGGTGAATACCTTTTTTCTAAATAAAAGCTAAGTATGTTTCAAGGACACTATTTTAGGAGGTCCTTAGTAGTGTCCATCACATAAAAGTACTGTAAAAATATCAAGAAAAACCGATTTTCAGCGGCGTCCTTCAGGGTCGCATATCTCCGTAGAAAGGGCCTGTAGGAAAAAAATTATAGGAACTTGTCATCTTATTTTTTCACGTTCTATCTGTTGTTTATTGTCGATAAAATGAACCGTTTACGAGAAAAAGTTCGACCTATATTCGCAAAAAATGTTGAGTTTTAGTTTTTATCAGCACCAAAAAAACCTATTGCTGTTGTAAACATTACTATGATACGAAATAAATAAACGATCCGGCATTTTAGAACTTGTCATCTTTCACATCGCTGATACATTGATCCCTTTATTCAATATTAATTTACTGAATTTTTGATTTCGTGGTGAATTTAATTGTGAATTTGTTCGAAGTATAGAATACACGTTTATTGAGTATGCAGATATGCATCTGATGTACGGTCTTGCGTCTTGCAATGCTTTAGGAGCCAGAAGATTATATCACGAAAGATTTCCCAATCGTGCTCTACCAAACCAGAAGTCATTTCAACGAGTTGACCAACGTCTAAGGGAGAATGGTGGGCGATTCCAGTTAAAAATGTAATACATATTATTGATTTTCAGGAAAGTTGGAAAAGATAGTAATGATGCTGGTGTGAGAAGGACCGTGCGTACGCCGCGATTAGAGGAACATATTTTAAATGCTGTAGAAGCACTCGACAATCGTCAGCACAGTTTAATACTTCGAAAACAATAGTACATCAAGTTCTTCGTGAACAACTGTTATATCCATATCATTTGCAAAAAAGACATGAATTGATTCCTGAAGATTTTCCTCGTAGTTTCCAAACTGGATATTACATCAGCAACGAAATAATGTAAACTTCATGACCATTATTCTTTTCACGGATGAAGAAAGATTTACCAAAAATGGTATCACCAATTTACACAACACACATGTATTGGCTAATAAAAAATAAAGAGCACCACATGCAACTGGGTTCATGACATGCTTCATAGCAGAGTAGTTCATGCCCAATTGCAAAACAAAACGATCTCCATGAGGACAACAAAAGGGTGTCGTCAAAGAGGCGTATTATCACCGCTACTACGGAGTCTAGTAGTGGATAATCTCATCAGGACATTAAATGACCAGGGAATATGGACACAGGGATTTGCCGATGACATTGTCATTGTATCCCAGGGTAAATTCCCGGGGACAGTGGCGAGTATCATACGAAATGCTCTGTAATTGTTGAAAGATGGTGCCTTGAGAAGGAATTAACTGTCAATTCTCAAAAAACCAAGTTGTTAGCCTTTATCAACATGAGGAAACTAAATGATCTGGGCAGCGTAAGGCTGCTTGGACAAGACTTAGAACTAACCAATGAAGTGAAGTATCTAGGCATAACACTTGATGCGAAACTGAATAGGAGCAGACACCTAGTCAAAGTGGCAGACAGGGCGACGCAGCTCTTCTGGAGATGCAGAAGAGCTGTTGGCAAGACATGGGGACCAAAATCAAATGTGGTTCACTGGTTGTACACAGCAGTAGTAAGACCAACGATTACCTATGGAGCAGTTGTCTGGTGGAGGAGGACGGAGCGGACATCGTCGGTGGGGCTCCTCACGGCTCTCCAGCGACAGGCCCTGTTGGGAATCACGGGAGCTATAAACTGCACGGGAACCGCTTCCATGGAGGCCATCGTGGGTCTCCCTCCGCTGGAACTATTTATGAGGGCGGAGGCAATGGCTGCGATACTGAGGCTGAAAGCCAATGACGTATGGTGTCCTAACAAGGTTGTAGGGAGCCATACAGATATCACAGGAACTATACTGGAAGAGCCGATATTTCAAATGCCGGTGGACAGTATGGCACCTGAAATTATGTTTACAGCTAAGCTTATAAGAACATACATATACCGACCAGGGAACAGGCAAAAAGTCGCTCGTTCGATTGTGGTGCCGGCACCTGGTACACTGACGGATCACAATCTAGTCAGGGGGCAGGTACAGGCATATGCGGAATGTGCCCTAGAAGGAAGATATCGATATGTCTGGGAAAACATACTATGGTTTTCCAGGCCGAATTGTTAGCAGTCGCAGCCTGCGCCGATGAAATTCGGGAAGCGGGCTGCGCAAGCAAAAAAATTAACATAATGACTGATAGTCAGGCGGCTATTAAAGCCATTATGAACCAATCTACCAGGTCTAAGCTGGTGAAATATTGTAAACAGGTCCTTAATAAACTATCACAAGACAATACTATGTCGCTGATATGTGTGCTAGGACATGAGGGAATTAAAGGCAATGAGACAAACTGACCTAAGAAGGTACTAATAGGGACTTCATAGGACCAGAACTTGTATGTGGAATAGCTAAGGATTCTGCTAAAAGGGAGAGAGATCTGGTTATGGCTAGAAAGTGAACATAAAAAGATATGGAAGTTAACGTAAGGTCAACTCCATACTAAAACACAGGTACTTCACAGGTTGGTCTTATTACTGCTGTGTACAACCAGTGTACCACATTTGGTTTTAGTCCCCAGGTCTTGCCAACAGCTCTTCTGCATCTCCAGAAGAGCTGCGCCGCCCTGTCTGCCACTTTGGCTAGGTGTCTGCTCCAATTCAGTTTCGCATCAAGTGTTATGCCTAGATACTTCACTTCATTGGTTAGTTCTAACTCTTATCCAAACAGCTTTACGCTACCCACCTTGGTTTTTTGAGGATTGACAGTTAATCCCTCCTCAAGGCACCATCTTTCTGCAATTCGCAGAGCATTTCGCATGATGCTCGCCACTGTCCCCGGGAATTTCCCCTGGGACACTATGACAATGTTATCGGCGAACCCCTGCGTCCATATTCCCTGGTCATTTAATATCCTGAGGAGATTATCCACTACTAGACTCCATAGTAGCGGTGACAATACGCCTCCATGATGACACCCTTTTGTTGTCCTCATGGAGATCGTTTTGTTTTGTATTTGGGCATGAACTACTCTGCTACGCAGCATGTTATGAATCCAATTGCATGTGGTGCTTTTTATTTTTCGATCTCTTAAAGATCGAATAATAGAAGACATCGAGGTGTTATCGAAAGCTCCCTCTATGTCTAAGAAGACTGCAAGTGCAATTTCCTTGTAGTGTAGGCTCCTTTCAAGCCCTCTCACCAGGCTATGCAGGGCACCCTCACCTGATTTTCGCATCTGGTATGCCCATTGCAGTGGGTGTAGAGGAGATCTATCCAGAGCCCCTTCTTTAATATCTGCTGGACAATCATGTTGAAACCACATATTCTGTCGTACTTCTAAGCTAACGTCTTCAAGTAGTACTGCTAGTTACTTTTCCAAAATGTCCCAAAATGGTACATCTCACCATTCAAATGGCCTTCAAATGGCCTTGTTCCAAATTATTCCACACTACACATTAGTAGTCCAAGGGCGCTGATGTTCAACTTGGCGAAGCCAGTGCTGATTTTCAACACTCCAGTAATGTGTATTACGTCAATTAATCGTTCCGTGGCTTGTGAAAAACGCCTCGTCGGATTACAACACGTAACGAAAAACATTATGGTTTTGTTGTAATTGTTCACATGCCCACTGATAAAAAGTTACCCGATTTTGGAAATCAACGCCATGAAGATCTAGATGTAAAGACACATAATATGAATGGTATTTATAACGTTTAAAATTTTCCAAGCACTGGTGTGGGACAATCCAGAATCGCGAGCTATTTCTCTTGTGCTAAGAGGATTAACAGCCACCGCAGCTGATAGAGCGACTTCATTATTTTCTCCGGTGACTGTTGCTCGACGGGTCCTTTCTTTCGGTTTAACACTTCCATCAATGGTGAATTGTTTGACAGTACGGTAAAATGAAATTAGTGACAGAATCCTATCGGAAAACACTGAGCGTAGAGATTGACAGCATTATCAAAACTTCTGCCAGCGTCTACATACACCAGAACCATTTCAATTTTCTCTTGTATAGTTAAATACTCCATTCTATAGTACTTACTATTAACAGCGTAACAGATACAGGTCTCTTACTTTTCGAAATATTCTTCGGTATTCTTTTTATTGAAAACAAATTGCAGAATCGTTTACATAGGTTTTCAGCGCAAGAAATTGTAAAAAAATTGAATTTCATCGGTTACAGTGCCATCTATTATAAATTGAAAAAGATGTTTCAGACAAATCCTACGCATTTTTTCCAGTAGAATTCTAATCTGTAATAAAATATACAAGTTCCTATTTAAGATTTCAAAGTTACCCCCGCCCCACCTACATGGATGGTAAAAGAGTGACTAATTCTAGTAGTAATGTATTTTCTCCATCGAATTATTAAATTTTAAATTTAGACATTTTTTCGTGAACTGTTTATTTTTCGAGATATTTGAAAGTTTCAAGTTAAAAAATAAACCCAGTATATTGCTATATCATTGCTAAAATATAAAAATTTGAATATTTATATTTCTGAGTAAGGTATTACAAATACGTAAATAACAAGCTATTTGCGTAAAAATTAGGTTATCAATCAAACAACCCAATGACGAATGTATACCTTCACTCCACAAAATAAAAACACAACGTCCGAATTAGGAGACATTATATGAATATTCAGGAAGCGCAAGATTTTGTGAAAGGTCAGCGTTACTCTTGGAGGATACACACTTCTCAGAATTATAATAATCTATGTTCCACGTCAAGGTCGTGCATATTTGCACTCTCATTCGTGTAGCACATTAATTTATCAAAAAAAGTGTTCCGATGCGCGCAAAAGAAATTTAGGTGGCGTTAATGGTATCGTTTCGATTTCCGCAAGCCAATATACGATTTTCAATCTAATTTTCGATTTGCATATCTCAAAATACTTATAGAATGTCTAAATAATATCGATGGCGGGAAAGTATTGAATTTGAGACACCAAATATATATTACATTGGTAACATTTTAACAACAATTGGTAACATTTTACCACGATAATACATTGAAGAAAAATAGGAATAAATGAGAACAAAACGTAGTTAAAACGGGTTGTGCATTGAGTGCACCTGGCTAATATGTAATAATAAATTCTATAGAATTGCTGAAAAAACCAAGTCAATCAACGGGAAACGTACAGACGCGTTTCGTTCTGGTTGGAACTTTTCAATGCACGGCATTCCTCGAAGACGGACATTGCTTTTCATTTCTATACTTTCTGTATATATAGTTAACATTTGGAACTTACTGCAAGTGAGAATTAATGAATATTAAATCTCATTCTTACATGTAAATGTCGACTTATGTGATGCGTTCAAAACTACAATCCGACAAACTAAGTTTGTACCAGTATGCAGAACACACCCTTTCGCGACAACGAACTTCCTGGTAATTAGGTTAATTAAGAATTGCTGAAAAAAACAAGTCAATCAACGGGAAACCGTTGATTGACCGGGAAACGTTTCCCGTTGATTGACTTGTTTTTTTCAGCAATTCTTAATTAACCTAATTACCAGGAAGTTCGTTGTCGCGAAAGGGTGTGTTCTGCATACTGGTACAAACTTAGTTTGTCGGATTGTAGTTATGAACGCATCACATAAGTCGACATTTACATGTAAGAATGAGATTTAATATTCATTAATTCTCACTTGCAGTAAGTTCCAAATGTTAACTATATATACAGAAAGTATAGAAATGAAAAGCAATGTCCGTCTTCGAGGAATGCCGTGCATTGAAAAGTTCCAACCAGAACGAAACGCGTCTGTACGTTTCCCGTTGATTGACTTGTTTTTTTCAGCAATTCTTAATTAACCTAATTACCAGGAAGTTCGTTGTCGCGAAAGGGTGTGTTCTGCATACTGGTACAAACTTAGTTTGTCGGATTGTAGTTATGAACGCATCACATCAGTCGACATTTACATGTAAGAATGAGATTTAATATTCATTAATTCTCACTTGCAGTAAGTTCCAAATGTTAAATAAATTCTATAGTTAAATTAAATTAAAAATAAATCTTAAGTTACGATTCCCTAATTATAATTTATTTAATAAAATTTTAAACTTATCTACAAAATAAAAGTATGAAAAGGTATATTAAGATTGTTTTCGTACTTAAAATCCAATATTGGTAAAGTAACTTGCAGATGTATTACATATAATTCAATATTTTATCAAATAATTTGATGGCACAATGTATGATTAGTTCGTAAGTCATATAAATCACAACCTAGAAACAAATAAAGAAATGTACTAATTGCGAACAATAAGTCATATAAATCACAACCTAGAAACAAATAAAGAAATGTACTAATTGCGAACAATAAGTTTAATGCTGTTAATAGCAACGTCTTACATTGTAAACATAACAGAGGGAACAATACAGTCAATAAGCAACATAAGAGAAGTAATTTCAACGGATATCAAGAACAATCCATTTAAGGTAAAAGAAGTCCAAGGAATATTATATATTATAATATAATTATAAGTTGTACCACAACTTATAGACCAAACAATTAAAAAGAGAATCCACCAAATATACAAAACTACAGACACCAATATCAATTTAAACAATGAAACAACATATATCACGCTTCAATATGTTCCACAATTATCCGAAAATATTAAATATATTTACAAAAAATATGTTCCACAATTATCAGAAAATATTAAATATATATTATAAAAATATGATATAGCTACAACATATAAACTTAGTAATACTAATAAACATCTATATTCAAAACTAAAACCCAAAATTGAGAAAAAATCGAGAAACACATGTCATCTATAAAATACCATGTCGCGATTGCGATAATTACTACATAGGCCAAACTAAACAATATTTATACAAAAGAATACAAGCCCACAAATACTCTAAAACAGACAAAACTGCTTTATTTACACACAAGCTACAACGCGATGACCATTTCAATTTTGAAAACACACAGATAATCCATAAAGAACAACATACAATGAAAAGGGAAATTAAAGAAATTATTAATATTAAACAGGAATTAACAACAGAAGTAAGCAGTATATATTATAATCTAATTATGTAACGATCTGCAATTTACCATCATAATATATGTTGCTGTTATATAAATATATATCATATGCTATTTAAATATCTGTACATTTACTTATCATGCTGGCAGTTACGTATCTAGATCCCTGACTGGCTGTCCGAGTAGATTTTCGAGATTTTCCTTCTCGTTTAAGGCAAATTCCGACAGCTTAACATCTTAAGGCGCTCCACGGGCGCAGACATAATAATAACTCATGTCTTGTTATTCCCCGTTTTTGTTGTCTAACTGTTTAGAGAATGCCAAGGCATGATTTATTTTTGAACTTGAATGTATCATTGAATTATTTTATCCATGACAACTACAGCTATATTGTATGACATTAATATACTGTCATTTATATTTCAAATTTCTTTGAAAAAGGCATCATATGCCGAAACATGTAAGATTGTTTTAAATATATACATATTGAAGTAAAACCAGACCTTAAATCGCCAACTAATTTAATCTACCATATCATACTAAGGTCAAGAAATAATTATCTACATATATATATATATATATATATATATAAGGTAAACTTAATAAGTCGGCGATTAAAGGTATGGTTCATTACTTCAAAGTATATATATTTAAAACAACTCTACATGTTTCGGCAATGATGCCTTTGTCAAGAGAATACAAAATATAAATGTCATTTATATTTTGTATTCTCTTGACAAAGGCATCATTGCCGAAACTTGTAGAGTTGTTTTAAATATATATACTTTGAAGTAATGAACCAGACCTTTAATCGCCGACTTATTATTAAGTTTACCTTATCATACCAAGGTCACGAAGATATTATATATATATATATATATATATATATATATATATATATATATATATGTGTATAAATATGTGTGTATACGTATGCCATTAATTTATAATTATAAACAAGAAAAATACCAAGATCCAAAACAAACATAATAACTGAAGTAATTTGTAATAAGTAATAAGCATAAGAAATAACAAAAAATAAAATTAGGTATAAATTTTAGAATGTAGATAATATATAGTGTTATACTGTGTTAAAACTTAAATATATATTAAACAAAGGCAGTTTTTTTAACGGAAAAGGCATGGAGATGCATTTGTACGTAAACCTAATTTTTGCATCGATAAAATTAAAATTGCCACAAAATATATTGGACGAAAATTACTATTTTTGCATCTAATAAGAATAAAATTTTATTTTATTAGCAATAGTAATTGTCAATAACATAAAATTTTACCGTTTAATTATACATTTATATATAATAGGGATGAAATGATCCAAAGAACAATAAATTTTACTAATACATATGTTTTCTAGATTTTATATTATTTAACAGAATTATTTGAATAGCACGAACCCTTGCAATTGAACGAGGGCTTTGGTGCACTAAAATAAAAGTAGTAATTAAATCACCTACCATTTACATTACCATTTGCCATTAAAAACTATAAAATCGTTAATATTTTTTTTTAATAGAGTTAATTGAAAATAATAGCTTTTGAAAGATCATTTGCAAATATCTTTCACATTTTTTCGTTGAATTCCCTAAGTATTAACGCTAATTTTAAGTATTTTTATAGGTTTACATCGACAACTCGTATAATATTTATTTTATATTTTTATCGCTAACAATATCCGTTAAAATCTTAAGAATCTAAAAATTGTACAGTTTCATCGCTTTAATTCAAGATTCCTTATAAATGGAAAGTAGTATTTTAAACATAGGAAGTTTTTCAAATCGACCGATTTAATTAAATCCTCGTCTTTTGTTGGAGAACCACTCCCAGTATGCAATAATAAAAAATTTAAATAAACAAATTACGTAGGAAGTATTATGCATATAAACATAAACATTACTGTGATTAATTTCCGACTACTTTACCGATATAAACATACATCTACATACAATATCTTATAAAATATAATTATTATGCAAATGATGTTCGGACATACATGTGTGTGAAAGCGGCAAGTAGGTATGTACTATCGTGGTCGCTTAACCTCGTGCATCAAATCAAAGGTGCTCCAAATCCGCGACATCGTCGATATCAAAAGATACGGACGATGATATCAGTGAAGGCACCTGAGACGCGTTTTGTTGAACTGCTGCACTACGCGGTCCACCTTTTATATAACTGTTTCGCGACTTCGGCCGTACGCTCATTCATTCTCTGCCATCGCTGACCGACATTCGGAACCCCGCGATTTCGTTTTTGATTTATTTGTTATTCGTCCCTTTAAGATATCGTTTGGGAAAATACGGAATTATTGGACACTGTGTGGTTTCACCGAAAACAGTGATTTTTCAGTTTTAGTTTCGTATTTTTAAATTTTGTTTGATCAGATTATGCCCAAAGAGATGCAGGGTGAGTTTTTAAATTGAAATATATTCGCAAGAATAAATTTGTAGTTCTAGAAGTATTTTTTTTAAATGCGTTTGTACTTCTTTTAATATTCAGCCAGATTATTGTTTTCTTTTAGCAAAATTTAGGGCGATTTATTACGTTCTTATTTAATATATATTTTTTTATGTTTTCAGTAAAATGCAAATTATTTCATTTAGTTGAATATTAGTATTTACAATATTTTATAGAGAAATAAAAATCTATATAATATGCTACAAAGAATTAAATAATACAAAAAATAAAAAATGTAATCCATGTCATATTTAAAAGAAAATCCTAGCTACTATATACAAGAGTTTAGAGTGGAAAATGTAACATAATTGTAATACAATAACATTTTATAAGAAATTGGAAATTGTATATTGTTTGTGAACATGTAATATTTAACCGAATTTTTGTGTTCATTATATTTTATGTTTTTATATTTCTATATACATATTTTTACATAATTTATTTACTTTTTCCTGACATGTACTTACAAACAACTGTAAATTATTACGTATGAATATAGCATTATGTATTATTATTATTATTAATAAGCAATTGTAATACTTTTGTAATACGAATAATGTTCATAAATCAGTCGAGAATTCAGAATATAACTAGATAAGAAATATTTTATAATATATTTAAATATATATATATATATATATATATATATATATATATATATATATATTTCCTCAATATGAATTTGTTGTTGTCACATAGGACATACGAGAAATGTCTATTTCATACGTTTACACTAGTAGCATCGCAAACGATAAACATTTGTATATCAAAAGTACTTTATCATGATTAGCTGTGATAATCTGTGATTGGAGATAGTATATCATTTAAATATTTATTAATTTACACATAAATATATTTATTATTTATTATAGTATTAGTGTAGCGGTACCAATTAACAACATCGAAAAGGTACTTACTTTAATATTCGACTTTTCAATACGCTGACACTTAAACAGTAACTCAACAGGCAGCAGATTGAACAATTTGTATCCAATAAAGCTAAACATTTTTGATAGAGAAATGTTTTATTATTAAGCGATAATCTGTCTTTCACGTTCCATAATAATTAGACAATCTTCTATTAAAATTAAAACTGTACTTATAAACATAACACAACTCTTTAAATATGTATAGTCGCGACCGTTAAATTTGGCACGGTTCACTTTTCCCGTATTGATATGACTTTATCCAGTGGCTTATATAATATTTATAATTTTTCATGACTGTTATTACTGTCAGTGAATATCTATCACCACCCAGAACCGTAATATTTGCATTTCAACTAGATAATGCCAAACCATGTTCTTACGGACGCTGAAGAGGGTTTTGTTATTGCGAAACTGGAAGAAGGGTGGGCATTACAACGCATAGTAAATAAAATTGGTTGTGGCAAAAGCACTATTTTCAATTTAAAACGTAAATGGTTGCAAACTTACGAAAGAAAGTTGGCTCTGGAGCCTCAAAGAAGTCAACTCCATAAATGGACAACAATTTGATAGAGTATGTAAATGAACATCCTTTTACTACTGCGAAGAAATCAGCTGAGGACACAAATTTTTCTGCATCACTAAGGACGGCCAGGAAACGATTAAGAGGTGCAGGTCTTCTGAACAGTATAGCAGCAGTGAAATCACTGTTAAACATAAAAGAAGAGGAAGTTAGCTCGCAAACCAATATCTAAATCAGGCACTGAATTTTTGGGAAAGTATAGTGTTCTCAGAAGAAAAGGTGTTCAAGTCCACGTACAACGGAAAACTTAGGGCAAATAAATAAAACACACATAAGATGTTTTAGATTTACACTTTATTAATAAAATAATGACAGCTGTTTCGCTAACACAGTAGCTTCTTCAAATTCAACTTAAGACTAAAGATACATACAAGATACAGCGTTAATCAGGTAGTTGACCCAAGTTAAAATTCTAGGAACTATTACATTTATATTTTCCTTTTTGAAAACTATACCATGTCCTACTTGTGTGAGGTTTAAGTATAAAAATATAGTATAAGCAACTAAGAAACAATATTTCAATGGGTGAACAGATTTAACAGTGGGGATGAATTCAAGTCTAATTTATCGTTTAGTAACATTTCTGAGTTTTTAAGTTTATTAATTTCTAAAGACTCTAAACAATTTAGTTTTCTACCTTTATTTTCTACATGTATGATATCGAATTGGAAATTAAATTCGTGCTCATTCTCTATTATTTTAATTTTAATTTAATTTCCAATTCGATATCATACATGTAGAAAATAAAGGTAGAAAACTAAATTGTTTAGAGTCTTTAGAAATTAATAAACTTAAAAACTCAGAAATGTTACTAAACGATAAATTAGACTTGAATTCATCCCCACTGTTAAATCTGTTCACCCATTGAAATATTGTTTCTTAGTTGCTTATACTATATTTTTATACTTAAACCTCACACAAGTAGGACATGGTATAGTTTTCAAAAAGCAAAATATAAATGTAATAGTTCCTAGAATTTTAACTTGGGTCAACTACCTGATTAACGCTGTATCTTGTATGTATCTTTAGTCTTAAGTTGAATTTGAAGAAGCTACTGTGTTAGCGAAACAGCTGTCATTATTTTATTAATAAAGTGTAAATCTAAAACATCTTATGTGTTTTATTTATTTGTGATATGGATTTACATCAAGCAAAGGTCGAAACAATTAAAGAATTGAAAACTTAGGGCTTACCGTCCAAAAGGTCAAAAGTTCGAGGAGAAATTTATACAGAAAACAAATAGTAGCGGAAGGTTTTCCATCTATTTGTGGGGCTGGATATTAGTCAAAGGATCAGGAGCATTGCATATTATTGATGGCCATTTAAATACTCAACAATAACGTCAAGATTGACACAAAAAGTCAGGTTCGCATTAGGTAAATATTCAAAAAGCAAAGCAACTTGATAGCAAATCGTGTTTTTACAATAGCTCTACAATTTCAAATTAAATATTGCTATGATGAAACATAAAATTTCAATGCAATATTTTATTTTACTTAAATGAAATAATCCTTCGTTAACAAACTGCTTTCTTTAATAAAGATAATTTTTTCTTCATTTGTGCGATAGAAAATTAGTCACATTATTCTAATTTGTCTTCGATATGTACCTATGTTAGCACGTTTTAAACCTTACATATAGGCATTAAAAGTTTTGTATAACTAAAAGAAATTTCTTGTTAAGTTTACTATTGATGAATTTTATTAAAACAAATTGTATTCGGGCATTATTCATTTTAAAAGAGAAAGTCCTTTTAAGTCATAAAGCAGTTTTGGAACATACTTGAGTGGATAAAATTTCACTTTTTTTTATATCAATAAAAACATTTTTAATAATATCGAAATATGAACAAAAATCGGGTTCGAAGAACATAATACATGTTCATATTTGTACGAAAATTCCCAGAGACTTTCATGGCTAAATTGTATGTAATAAGTGGTTATTGTAGTGAATTTCGTCCACTCCAGCATAATGCACTTACAAGTTTATAGCAACACGATACGTATGTCAGCATGTTTGAATAGCAATTTTCCTACTAATATGAACTTGTATTGCGTTCTCCACATCAGATTTTTAATAATATTTCGATATTCTTAAAAATGCTCTTTCTTTTAGGTACTTTTTAAAGATTGATCGTGTACTGGTAAATACAAGAAGTCAATCAATTGCATTTTCGCTAAGTAATGTGAATGAAATAAATGCTTTCTACATTTTAGGACGCTAATTATTCGAATTTTTTACCCCAAAAAAAATATCCCTTATGCAGGATTCGAACCTACGTCCATTGGTTTTCCGGATCACGCTTTTACCATTAATCTACTAAGGGACTGAAGTTCGAATCGTCGGAAAGCCTTAAATTGCATCTGTTTCTTAATGCGATTTAAACATTGTTTTGTTATTTAAACAAAACAAATGAAAATATAGAAACACTGTTCTATAACTATTGCTCGAACTGGGCACCATTTCGACCAATGCATAGTCTGTACTTCTTTTCTACAGAAGCAATTGCATTCAATATGTTGTTGTGCGGTATTTCTCGGCAAGCATTAATAATTCTATTTTGTAGATCATCTACGTTTTCAGGTTGTGTTACATAAACAATTTCTCTAATTTGGTTCCATAAAAAGAAATAAAGTGTAGTTGTGCATATTGATTAACAGGCACTTGCACTATATTTTCAAGCAACGTATGATACTTTTGTTAATTTAGGTTACCATCAATAAAGTATGGTCTAACTACTCTACTGTCTAAAATTCCACACCAAACATTTAAAGTAAATCTTCTCTGGATATTAGTTTCAACAACAAATCTAGGATTTTCGTCGGCCAAATACCTATAATTGTTCCTATTAAACACGGCTTTATTGGTAAAGGTGCACTCGCCCGACCACAGAATTTTAGAATAAAATAGTGGATTTTCCCGTAATTTATTTAAATAAAAATTCCATTCTCCTCGGATGATCGTCTTCCAGCAAATGAAGAATCGTTTGAGGTATGTACGGTCTCAGTTTGTGTTTTTTCAAAATAAAATGTACGATTGTACTGGAGGATCCAACTTTGCTAGCAATTTCTCTCACGTATATCCTGGAATTTTCTTGTACGCTCAACAAAACGGTTAAACTTAAATTTTCGTCTATTGGCTTTTTAAAAGATCCGAACATCCTCAAGTTAGCTTCCAGTTGCGCAAATTTCTTATTAAGCGGTGATTCCCTATCAGCGAAACGTTGCTGATAAATTCTTACAGCGTTTCATGGTCTTTCATCACATTGAAAATAAACTTGAAGCATGTCCGTTAAATATTGAAAATTCATATTTTATAGGTATTAATAATAAGCAAAATAAAGAAAATTTACACACAATTAGTTATTTATTATTACAGTTAATAGTACAAAAAAGGGATATTTATCAATACGTTTTGCACGTATTACGCCATTGTTATATAATGAAACGGATATGCAAAATACATATCCGTAACTTTAAACAAGGACAAACACCTCGTATTTTTAGCATTTACTTCTGTTCAATACATATGTTTCAGCCATCTAGGCCTCATCGGTTGAACTAGTGAAGCAATGTATATACAAATTAATACAGATCTGTTAAACAACGGATCTGTATCTGTATCTACATTTACGCTAAAATCGTCTCCAAGCCATAACCAGTTTCGTTCTATCAGGCGACACCAATTTAATCAGTGACATCTGACGGAAGAAAGCGACTAGGCCAGAAAAGGCGATCTTCCGCTCGAATAGCAAGGCTATTACAAATAAGCGGAACAATACGTATATTGGTGCTGTCCATTAACACGCGCTAGATGGCGGTAAATATACAAAAAAAAAAGATAAATATCCCTTTTTGTATATTTACCGCCATCTTGCGCGTGTTAATGGACAGCACCAATATACGTATTGTTCCGCTTATTTGTAATAGCCTTGCTATTCGAGCGGAAGATCGCCTTTTCTGGCCTAGTCGCTTTCTTCCGTCAGATGTCACTGATTAAATTGGTGTCGCCTGATAGAACGAAACTGGTTATGGCTTGGGGACGATTTTAGCGTAAATGTAGATACAGATACAGATCCGTTGTTTAACAGACCAAGCCGACAGTGACAGTAATTGATTAATACCTAGATGTTGCCAGTGTGCAACTGCCTATACCAACTCATGGCCCACAAAACAGTTCAATTTGAGAGGAAAAATTGACTCACGTTTCTGGTAAATTATATGTGACAAAAAGATAATTCGCATTGCTGTAAGCAGTCCTACCAAAACCGTTTAATTTGATGTATAGATCATTAAAATCAGATAATAAATAAAGACGTTATAGCCTTTAGAAATTTTTGTGGAACACCCGATATACAAGGTGATTCAAAGAAACAAGAAATTTTGAAAATTAAATAATTTCATGAAAATAAATTAAAAACAAAATTATTTATGTCATTTAATAGTAAAAGCGATGCCATTTTAAAATACATACTGTAGAATTTATTTTTTGAAGATGACATCTTTCAAGTGAGCTTCTTCTCTACATAAATATTCCTGCAGTCGCTTCGTTACGTTGTTCATGATTTGACGTAACATCTTAACTGGAATTTCGGCAGTTTCTCTTCGGATGTTGGCTTTCAATTCTTTAATTGTAGCAGGTCAACTACAGAACACTTTGGTTTTAAGGTAACCTCACAACATCTGTGTAGTTGTTGTGCAACAACTACAGAGATTTACAGAAATTATTGACACAGCCTTTCAGCAAGATGGAGCAACGTCACACACAGCAGTATCGATGGCAGGTGTACGCCAATTGTTTGGGGAACGTGTAATTTCAAGATGTGGTGACTTTCAATAGCCGCTCAGATCCCCTGATCTGTCGGCTTGTAATTTCTTTTTGTGGGGTTACCTTAAAACCAAAGTGTTCTTTAGTCGATCAGCTACAATTAAAGAATTGAAAGCCAACATCCGAAGAGAAATTGTCGAAATTCAAGTGGAGATACTACGTCAAAACATGAACAATGTAATCAAGCGACTGCAGGAATGTTTGCGTAGAGAAGCTCACTTGAAGGATGTCATCTTCAAAAAGTAAATTGTACAGTATGTATTCTAAAATGGCATCATTTTTACTATTAAAAGACATAAATATTTTTTTTAAATTTATCTTCACGAAATTATTTAATTTTCAAAATTTTCCGTTTCTTTGAATCACCTTGTACAATACGAATAAGTAATCAGATAAAAAAAAATTCCGAAATATAAAATGAACTTGAATCTAACTTTTACTCTAAAATTTATACGTATAGAAAGCCAAGCCTATGCTTAGGAATTAATAATTACAGTAATTTTTTTTGTTTGAAATGCGATTTTATACATCACTATCTCCGAGACCACTCACAATACATGTTTACAGCTACTGTACTGATAAAACAAGTTCTATTATCTCTTTATATAAACTATGTAATATATTTTTCATTCAGTAGATTTGTGCATATTTACATGCGTATGGATAAAATTAGAATTAAATGTTTGCTAGTTTACAGCGCTATTACGTAATTCTCATTATAATTAATTTAAATTATGATGAAGGTATTTATATATTAATTAAGTAATTTAAATTTAGGAACGAGTCAATATATTTTTCCGTGGTATTATATTGCATCTTCCGAAGTTGAGTAAACTAACAGAATATTAGCATCGTTTCGTCACATGAATCAACAATAAATAGTAAAATAATTTATTATTATAATTCTTGTTAATAGTAAAAAATAAATTCTTAACAAAAGATTTTATTAACATTTTTTATATCTAATTCATAAAGATTTTGAAAGGATATTAATGCCTTTCAAATCTTTATTACAAAAATTTTATTATTATACTCCAGTACTTCGATCATTTAGATAAATTCAGATTGGCGACAACGATAGGATATAGTATTTGTCTGATGCAATATAAAACAGGCGGCAAGTGTTTCATACGATTTTAATCGAAAGGTTAATGATATTGCAACATTCCCTGCAGTTTTAAACTTCAGTCAGTAAGTTAGTAATGACAGGGCAATTAATAAACAAAACAGTAACAATAAATTTTGTTCGATTTATAACCAAAAAAAAGGAACTTAAGTTATCAACTGAGAATTTCTTCCAAGCTATTGGAGCTATTTCCCAACAAACTAAAGAAAAACTCTGATGGTAACACAAATAATTGGTAGGATGGACAAAAATATCCCAGTTTATTTGCTCAGTTTTTAATGGACACGGTTTTTGCATTAGCTTGATGGAACGGTCTTTTCATTTGGCTAAACTTGTGCATTTTAGAATTACCTGGTTAAGCTAATATAATAGATGTGAATACGCGATTAAAGGTTTCATTGAGAGAAAACAATGTCCTCCCGTTACGATGTGTTGATTTGGGTTAGCGTTCGTAATGTTGACATCAGGCAATGAGCGGCGCAGATTTTGCTCCATGCTACCTCTTATGCTTTAACTGTAGGCTGTAGGTAGACGTTTTCATGAAATCTATCTATTCAGCGTCGTACACTTGTGTGTCCGTAGTAGGACGAAACACATGTCTACATGTCTGAATGTATTTTTAACACAAATATGTATTTGTATTTTGTTATCCAATGTGTATGTATTTGCGTTTTGTTCTCGTTTTATGTTTATTAAAAATTGTATAAATAACGATTACATTATTATTTTTTGTCAAAACAGCTACCGCTGTTTATTTTCCTACGGTGGATCTCGGACTTTCAATATAATCAATCTTATATAACAGGAACTAACTTTATCGAATTGATTTTGTTCAGTAGGTGCATCTGAATACATCTATCTCCATATCTACCATTAACATTTTATATATGTTAAGGTCGACTAAAACTAACGCCAACGGTACTGCACACTAAAACTTATATATTAGCTACATTTGTTAATTGAATAATTACTGGCAGTTAACAAATATTTGTTGAAGTTTAACGTATTATAATTTCTGTTATGCAAATGGTTAACTATATCAGACGACTGTTAATGATTGTTTCTACAAACAGAATATTATTCTATTACAACTTCCATCGAGAAACATGTGTTTCATCGCTTAATTTAATGTTATAACTCATTTGAAGTAGGTAGTATAATACGGCATCACTTCGGTGAATTAATTCAGTTCCTACATAACAATCGAAGAGTAAACACCTGAGAAGTAAATGGTTTTAAGACGCCCGCTACTATAAATCGCCCGCTTTGTTTCAGTGCGTCGCTTTGTATTTTCGTAAAGTCATAGGAAAATTAAATGATTTTTTATTAAATAAGCCAAGTCTAAAGTGATCAAGCATCGACAAGTAGTGGGAAGAAAAAATTAAGAAAGACCGCAGTGTAGGTCCGTTTAAAAGTTCTAGCTCACGAGCGTATGCTGCTAAGTAAGCTAATGCGACATCTCGAAACCAATCACTCTAACATGGTTGTACCATAACGTAACGTAACAAAGGTTGTACCTTTGTCCAATAACACTATTAGTTGAAGAATTCATCACATAGCTCTGGATCTTAATAATCAATTAATAGAGAAGATGAAAGACACGGAATTTGGTCGGCAACTTGATGAGACTACTAACAGTAACAAAAGCGCACACTTTATTTGTTATTTACGCTTCCTGGATGATAATATTTTCGTTGAAGTTGTTCTGTTGTGCAGAGGTATCTTTAGAAGCGTAAAGGCTCAAAACTTATTTGAGATGGTTGACACGTTTATAACCGAAAATGATTTAGATTGGGAAAAGCGCAGCTAAGCACCGCAAGCTATGTTAACTCATTGCGTAATAACGAGCCATCGAAAAAATTCATAATTGGAGTAGACTGTGAAATTGGGATGGTACTTTAACCACTTCCACATAATGACACATTACTTGATGCTTGACAGTTTCATTTGGTTTCATTGTAAAAAAAGGTTATGGCATTGAAATGATACTACAACAAAAAAGAAAACAAATAATTTATTTAATATCGAAATCATAATCAAAATTTACATATAGCTACAGAAGTTGTTGAAAATGTTGCCCATTTACATCTAAACACAATAGTTATTTACGATACAAGTGTTAAAAGTGCGATTTTATTTCATGAGTAAAAATTTACGAGTGAAATAGAATAGCATTTTCAACATGTGTATCTATCGTACAATATTTTTTCTGCAAACAATTTTTATTATAAAATATAATGAAACTCTACTGACCAAATTTGACAGCTCATGAATTCGTTTTGCAACAACTGGACGCAACCGTTAAATTACGTCAAATTAATTTGTCACAATTTATACAAAAGATGAGTTCGTGTATTAATAAAGAAAATGAAGTAATACCGAGTGCAATAATTGAAGCCGCTGATAAAGCGACATTAGATTTGTTGCCCTCAAAATCTAGGCAACAATATGAAATTGCGTACAAAAGGTTTATGGAATGGTGCACATGCAATAATGTGATAGGTAAATTTTGCGAAAATGTTCTACTAGCATATTTTAAAGAAAGGTCTAAAATTTGGAAATCTTCTACTCTTTGGTCACATTTTTCGATGATAAAACTTTTGCTAAATATAAAAGACAACCATGATATTAGTAAATATTATAAACTTATTGCATTTTTGAAACGGAAAGGTTACCGAACAAGAAAATCAAAAATATTGACAAGACAAGAAATTGATAGATTTATTTCTGAAGCATCAGATGAAAAATATATGCTGTTCAAAGTAGCTGTTGTTATGGGTATATTTGGCGCTTGTCGCCGGGAAGAGTTATGCCGTATGACTGTGGCATTGAAGATAGAGGAAATGTGTAGTAGTTACTATACCAGATACTAAAACCAATACTCCAAGAATATTTACCGTTATTGGCTCATATATAAACTTGTATCGCAAATACAAAGCATTACGTCCATCTAATATAAAACATCGACGTTTATTTATTAAATACCCTAATAATAAATGCACAAGTCAAGCGGTTGGTATAAATTCGTTTGGCAAGATGCCTGCAATTATCGCAATGTTTTTGAAATTTCCGAATCCAGAATCTTATATGGGACATTGCTTCCGACGTTCATCTGCTACTTTGCTAGCAGATTCTGGTGCAAGCTTATGCTCAAATAAGCAACATGGAGGCTGGAAAAGTTCCACCGTTGCTGAAGGTTACCTAGAGGATTCTCTAGAAAATAAAAACAAAATTGCTCACTCCATCTTCCCAGATCTATCTAATAATTCGATTGCAAATGATAATTTAAATCACGATATTTTAGTTCCTATGAAGTATTTGTCTGCAAATAATAATTCTGCAAGTACAGCAACACATGGAAAAAATATCTCCAATTGCACAAACTGTACATTTAATATTAATTATCCAACGAACATGTAATTTTCATTGTAATAAAAATTATTTGATATGTACGGAATTTTCTCTTGTCATTTTTGACAAACTGTCATTTACTTTTAACACAAGTGTTAAAAGTGGCCTTTTTAACACGTTACGCAATAAAATCGCATTTTTAAGTGAAGTTAGCCGTGTCAAAATGTCAACTTTCAACGGTGTTTGTAGAAAAACTATTTTCTTAATAAGAGTTTTGAAAGATTTGACACAAACTTATAGTTTCAATGTCAAATAATAAATGTCATTATGTGGAAGTGGCTAAAGTACCAACCCAATTTCACAGTCTACTCCAATTATGATTTTTTTCGATGGCTCGTTACATAGGGAAGCACTTGCATCAAAGTAGATGAGCTTTCAATTCAATTTGAAATTGGAACGTGTCGTAAACCTAATAAACTATACAAAAACTGGGTCATAGAAAGCCAGGTTTTTCAAAAGCTGTGCATGTACATGAGAGCTGAACACATGTCCCTGCTATACTACTACAATTCAGGATTGCTTTCACGTGGCAACGTCTTATCCCGTGCATTCGAGCTACGTCAAGAAATTCATACTTTTCTACAAGAAGAAGGTTATGAAAACTCCGGGTAGGTACTTTGCAGAACCTGACTTGCTGTAATTAGTATATTAGTGTGATATAATTGACAACCTGAATGCTTTCGATCTGCAATATTTTGAAACTTTTCGAGAAGGTTAGGCCGTAGAAAAAGCTGCAGCTGTGGATAAAATAATAAAGTCGTTGTTTCACAAGACTTGCTGCCTCTTTTCAAGGGACATCTCTTAAACCTCACTGACCTGTTTACAAAATACTTTGAGGAAAACAATGTTGAGAAATTTGAGTGAGTCCAAGATCCTTGAAGTGCTCAAGCTTCACCAGAATTCACTTCGCAAGAAGAAGAGGATATAATTGGAATCTTTTGCGAAACAGCATGAAAACAACATTTCCTTCTTCCGGTTTAGTGAAGTTTTTAATATCAATCAAAAATGAATATTCTACTCTGAGTTCATCATTCCCATTGCGACAACATATTTATGCGAAGCCGAATTTTCAGCTGTAACTGTTATAAAAAGCAAATAACGCTCAAAAATCGATGTGAGGAGAAAAATAAAAGTACCAGTTTTAAACTTATTCCGTGTTTCGAAAAATTGTGTAGCGATCGGCAAACTCACTTACTTGTCGTTGAAGGTTTTCACCATTTGTTTCATATTTTAGTTTGATGGTTCCTGTGATTTAATTTAAATAAATGTAAGCTTCACATGGTGATGTTTATCTTAAGAGTTGTTTTCATTTCGCCATCAATCTGAATCCACCTTACAGTATTTTATTTTTTTCTTTACCAAACTTAGTTTTTAATTAATAAAACATTTTGTTTGAATTTGAGAAAAATAATCACTCACGGAGTAAAATGAAAATTAGACTTTCAACTGTAATAATTTCTTAATGTCAAATGTTGTTGTATCTACAATACCTATAAAAGTTAATTTAAAAAACCACTATAGCTTTAAATCCTGAATACATATTTCAACAACTAAGTTATCATTATCAGTAATAGAAAAGGTAGTTCAATATGTAATAAAGGTCTTCGAGTTTAATACTTTTTCTACTTCTGATGATAATAACTTGTTGTCTAAGTTGTCTAAATACCTATCCAGGATTGTATATTGTGCTAAGAATTTTGTAAGGTAAATTTTACAGAATAGGCCACAGTCTCGATTCATTCCGATAATACCTATAGTAATAATATTTTGGAAACCTATTTCAAGGTGTCCCATAAATATTTGTCCATATTATTAATTCGATAAATGTTATAAACACTCTCCGATAGTTATTAGTTATTAATCAAATTTGTATTACATAATTTCATTCACGAGTAGAATTCGACTAGATAACCTTTCGCTTACTAAGCAAACATACTGTCCGCTGAATTAATTATTCGAGGTATGAAAAAACTAAGTAATTTTAAGCGTTTTTATGCAGCGTTTAAATTATGTAATTGTTAACACACTTGCCTAGTAGATCAAAGTCATTAAATTGAATCTTGACGAATCTTTATCAAAACTCGTCTAAAAAAATTATTAAATTTAATTAATATGCATTTCTTATTCCTAAAAATTATCTAGAAATAATGTTTGATTTATTAAATCTCTATGACGTCCATGGCGAAATCAAATTATTTAAGAGTATTTAATAGTAAATTTACCTACTACCAATTATTTAGGTGTTAGTAATTACTAATTTATTTTTATTTAATAATGAATAATACTTTTGCACTTAGTACAGGTTTTATCTAATTATCGCTTTAACATACATTTACCATATGTTCAAATATTTATAATTAGCGAACACGATTGATCAATATTTGCCAATATTATTGAACACTATATAAGATGAAGTACAGAATTATCACATACATTAATAAAAAGTTGTTGCGTTTGTTTTATTAGTTTGTGTGTGTGTGTGTGGGCGTAGCTATATGAATTGATAAATAATTGTAAAACATTGTTTCGATTTTAAATAGTAATATTTATTATTTCAATTTGATGTGCAATGTGTGTAAAACTTATTTCATTTATTTGTTTTCTAATAATTATATTAACATATTTGCCACAATATAATAAAAACAATATGAAAAATGAAAGCTAAGGTACAAATTCGCCTCTGGCAAAATATTTCTGCTGGTGTTCTTACATTTCTAATATATTTTAACATGATAAAGCCTTATAAAAAGTACCTTGATATATTATTACAATATATTCTCTTTAATTCTTAAAATAAATCATAACGCCATCTATTGAACTTTGAGGTAGGTTCATGTATTAATAACGGGTGTTCAGAAACATTCGAAGTCAAGTGGGCTCTGAACAAAAAATCGTATATCTTTACTTAAGTATCTGATTTGTAATAATTATTAAATGTCAACTGTTGTCTGTCAAAAATCAATCTATCTCAGACATGACTTCATATTTTCAAGGACTACTTTGACTTCGAATGTTTCTGAACACCCGTTACTTAGAATTTTTTTTTAATTTGAACAATGTATCTTCTCCAAAGACGTAGATCTACGTCTTTGGAGAAGATACATTAAAAAATACATAAATGAACTTGTATTGTGTTCTTCACACCCCATTTTTAATAATATTTTTTATATTATTAAAAATACTTTTGTATTATACAAATTTAGTGAGGTTTTACCCACTCAAGTATGTTTCAAATTATGTTGTCATATACACATTCGGCTCACGCCGACAAGTAGTGAAGACACGAGAATACAGTTTTTTATAGATACGGTGGTTACCGACTATAAAAAACACGTCTAGTTCGGCTGTTATTATATAGACAGCGCTGAAGATTCCTTCACGCTCTGTCTGAATAATTTCGGCTAGATAGTAACGTAGTTATGTTTGTTTTGAATGTGTCTCTTCTCCAACAGGGGCGTACCGACGAACATGTAGAAATGTGAAATACGTATCTACGTCTTTGGAGAAGATACATTCAAAAATACATAAATGAACTTGTATTGTGTTCTTCACACCCCATTTTTAATAATATTTTTTATATTATTAAAAATACTTTTGAATTATAAACACAATTATTACACCTAAAGTGATGTTTGTATCGGCAAATATTAATCATGAAATCTAAAACTAACATTAACCGTACCAACTCTATAAACGATTCACGAGTGATTACATGATTTAAAGACAGCCATGAAAAGGATACTAACTATAGTCGATTCACTTTAAGAATACAGCGTTAGAAAAGATAGACCCTGATTTTGCCACTTTTGATTAGTTAATTTTCGATGCAGGTTTACTCTATTTAAAATTTTCCATATTTGACTTAGTAATTGTTGTCACTTGTCAGATTTCCGTCATACTTTTTCGTTTATATATCCTCGTATTTTTGTATATTATGTTATTTCTCAGTGTTGTACGTTGTGTTTTATTATGGCAGAAGAAGTGGAACATGATCCATTTGAAGGATCATAAAAAATCATTCGGAAAACCAGTCAGCATCCATTATATTAACTGCGAAGTAACTTGGACTTGGAGAGCGGACAGTATGGAATATTGTGAAGAAAATTGACACTACAAGTGTACCCTGTTCGCCTTTGAAAAAACGTATACGTTAGACAACTTACCTTCCTATAACTTATGTTATTGATCAAATAGTATCAAAAAGTGGTCGCGCAGTATTACGATTACCACCATATCATTGTAATCTGAACCCCATCGAACTAATATGGGCCCAAATAAAGCATCATGTTGCAGCTAATAACAAAACTTTTAAGTTAGCAGAAGTGAAAACACTATTATTGGAGTTTTTAGCAGAATAAAATAAAATATACAAAAAAGACTAAGTTAGTATTTTTATAAAATAAAATAAAAATAATATATTTAGTCTTAAAATTTCAAGACTTATAAAATTTATATTTAAAATTTATGAAACTCAAAAGAAAAAAAGATAACATGTTTAGAAATTAATAAACACAACGTTGAAGCATCCATATAATAATAATTTCCAGAATCCGTTACTTACTTTCTTTTTAAAATAGCACAACAAAACATTTTTTAGCATTATAAAGCGAACTACTTTCCATTTAAAAAAAAATAGAGAGATTAAGATAAATTCTGGTTATATTATTTGTTTCATTATTTTATCATGGAATTAATAACCAAACTATTAAATCGTATTATATGTATAACGAAAACGATCTCGGATAATAATAGAAGATATTTAAAGAATTCTTATCATTAGATTAAAATGCACACATTCCTTTATTATTTCTCTATTGTATTTTCTTAATCATAAGTGGGATTATATAAAAATACACTTGAAGTTTATATTCAACTTAACCTACTTTTACTTAATTAATGAATTTAAATTTCCATTTTAATTGTAATAAACGCATAAAAAATATTCTCGGTATCCTAGAAAGTCTTTTCGATTAAAGAATACTAGGTTAGTTAACACTAGCAATTTTCTATCAAGGGGACTCTTACAGTTTACGAATATATCAGATAGGATATTATAAAAATTCACAAGTAGTTGGCTAGTCGCATAAGTGAAAAGTAAAATAAAATTTAAACATTAGAAACATTTCTACAAAACAATGGCGAAATACAACATCGTAAATTCAAAATACGTTAAATTTTCAACGTTAAGTAAAATTTCCATATATAATCCTAGGGTCGAAATTTTTTAATATACCCTAATAAAATATAAGGTTTTACTAGATGTAGATCTCGGTTTCCGGGTTGGAACCGCGAGTTAGGCATAATTGCCAACGTTTCGTCCACTGTTTCAAGGGACATCTTCAGGGCTGTACGTAGATGTTCGTCGTTTCGCAGTAGCTTGAAGAATGCTATGACACAGACCGGCACAACTTATATAGGGGGGAACGGGTCAGATGGTGGCCTGCTATTGGCTGGGGACAATGAGCCAATGGCATGCGTCGTATGGACGTGGTAATTCTTAGTAGAGTTCAGTAGAGTTTGCCACGTTGGATGTAACGTATAGCCATCGTCTCTATTGAGATTGCGGGGATATTTGTAAATTTGTAAATTTCAATAGATTCACGGATTTTCACGGGACAGAAGCTTGACATCTTTGAATAGAATTTGATGACCGGAATTGAGTTTGTGTTCTGCCAGCGCTGAACCGGCTATATGTAACAGTCTAATGCAACGTTCATGTTCGGACACACGCACACCGACTGGCCGCTTAGTTTCGCCAATGTACACACTGCCACACGAACACGGAATGCGATACACTCCTTGTGCTTGGAGCGGAGATATTTTGTCTTTAACCGAGGGTAAGAGGTCCGAAAGTTTAGGATGGGGTCTGAAGACCCCAGAAGTTTTGATTTTATTTCTATGTAGAACCTTTTCTATATGATTGGTGATACCTTGAATATACGGTAAGAAGGCGGTGCTGATGTTAGGATCGGGTTCACTCCGAGGTTTGGGGTTACGATGTCTCACTATAGTACGGTGTATGTCGTGGGCGTTATAATTATTCTGGAGTAGGGTGTTAGAAACATGCTCTAGTTCGGAGGGTAGTGCCCTAGGTTCTGAGATAGAAAACGCACGATGTACAAGAGTATGGATGACCGCTTGTTTGTATGCCGGGTGATGATGGGAAAACCCGTTCAGATATCGGTCCGTATGAGTCGGTTTCCTGTAAACCGTGTGGCTCAGTTTGCCATTGATATTGCGGGTAACTAAGACGTCTAAAAACGGGAGACTTCCGTCTGATTCCACCTCCATAGTAAAGCGAATGTCACGGTGCTGGAAGTTTAGAAAAAGTAAGAATTCATCTAAAGACTGCCGCCCATGCGGCCAAATGACGAACGTATCGTCTACATATCTAAACCAACATTTAGGTTTTAAATGAAAGGAGCTTAAGACTTGTTCGAAAGCTTCCATAACAATGTTAGCGACAACCGGGGATAAGGGGAACCCATAGCGGCTCCCGACACTTGTTCATAAAACTTGTTTCGAAATTGGAAGTACGTGGAAGTAAGGCACACATTTAGGAGTTCGGATATATCATTCGGTTTGCCGTGGGCGGCTATAATGTCGGAGATGATTTACACTGTGTCCGAGATCGGGACCTTCGTGAAAAGAGATTCAACGTCAAAACTAACTAGTAAATCACTAGTGTCTAAGGAAAAATCCTGTAAACGAGTTACAAAATGTTGAGAATTTTTAATCGCAGAGTTACTATCACCTGTGTATTGTTTGAACCCTGAAGATATCCCTTGAAACAGTGGACGCAACGTTGGCAATTACGCCTAACTCGACGCGGTTCCAACCCGGAAACCGAGATCTACATCTAGAGAACGACCGCGGAAACCTACACCTACATATAAGGTTTTACTTTTTTTATTATGTATGTACAAACATCTCTTAAGTTAGGTCCGATTTATATTTGTGAACTATTCTTTGAAAACGGATAGTACTTGTCTAGTACAGTGATTTTCGACCTTCTTAGCTCCGCCAAATAGTAAATGTAAATAAAATTAATATTTCGCGACCCCTTCCCAAAGAAATAAAAACAATAAGCCTTACTATTACTAATTTAATATTGACTGTAATTATAAATGTAAAAAATTATTTAATATTATATAGGCACATTGCACTAATTTTATAAATTAAGAAACTACCGACAGTATAAAAAATGTAATACGACTATCCCTATTATTTTATGTCGCTGCGTTTATAGCGGCAGGTATGAACATGCATGTATAACGTGTACATTCATAAGCAACTTACAAGTTCCAACTTGATGTGTACGTGCTCTTTGTAATATGTTCTCCTTCTATAATACTCGCTGCGAGAGCTTGAGTTTGAACATGCATATGGATACGTTTGAACAAGTAGTACTGTCACCACTACAAAAGAGGCGCTCGCGATTGCACAACATTAGTTAAGCTTCGAATGAGAAGCGTGCATATGGGTGCTTTTACTAATGAAGTGAGTTATCTACATCCAGTGAATCGGTTGCTAAAACTCTAGGTTGTACAATGGCAGTTATTTAAATTATGGTTTTACGTCATTGGATGGAAAGCCATAGTGCGTCGTTTACTTTCAAGGCCTCTCCAATTAAAGAATGAAACTAGCAAAATTAGTTCTATACTTGGAAACTAAACATCCGGCTCATCAAAACAAACCCTTGGAATTTTTCAAAAGAAAATTACATACCTTTAGAAATCTACAAGCTTCTATTTGTAAGTCAAGCCGTGTACTTAAAGCATCTTATATTATAGCATTAAAAGTATCTAAGATGTCCAAACCCCATACAATTGCCAAAAACTTCATATTGCTTGCTGCAATGTGATCAGTGTGTTAATAGCCGCGGAATAAGCAAAAAAAAAATCTAACTATACAATATCTCAGTTCGTATGTTTTGTGAGGTATGAATGTGTTAGGGACACATCAATCAAAGAAAATATGTTTTTTTGCAAAACAGTACCGGGTCATGCAACAGGACAATGTTTTTTAATGTTCTTTATGAAGCTACTAGAATCTATACTAACATAGATTTGACAAAATGTAGTGCAATATATAGTGATGGTGCAAAGGCGATAACGAGTAACAATGGATTATCAAGGGCGTAATGTACGGACTGCTGTGCTCTTGTCGCAAAAAACATGCTCGAAAATCTCAAACAAATTCTTTGCGAAGCTGTAAAAATGCTTAATTTTATTAAGAGCTGACGGTTACAGAAAAAGCTATTTGCTAACCTATGTGATGAAATGGGCGAAAATAAAAAAATCTTTTCTTTTCCATAGAGAAGTTAGATGATTATTGGGGCGAAAAATGTTAACCTGGATACTGGAATTACAAGAAGAATTAATAGTATTTTTCAGGATAAACAAACGCTATTCTCATTGTTTCTACAGAATAATGAATATATGTTGTTGTTGGCTTACTTGACTGATATATATTTCGCATTTAAACTACTTGAGTGTGAATTTACAAGGACATGATAAACATATTTTATTAATGATAGACAAAGTTCGTGCTTTCATTAAGAAGCTTGATATCTGGATTAAACGCATTCAAAGCAAAAATTTGGATATGTTCCCACTCACTTAGGATTACATTTAGAAAAATTTGAATGAACAAGACAGTATTATTCACCACAGTTTGGATTGCATGAAGATGCATTTGCGTGAGTTGACGGAGTATTTCCTGGAAAATGATTTCTCGAAGAGATGGGTACTGAATCCGTTTCGTGAAAACGTTGTTGTCGCTGCCATGTTACCAATTGAGATTCACGACTAGCTCATCGAAATGTCTGCCGACAAAACGCTACAACTGCAATTTACATCTGAAGATTTAAATACATTTTGGCTTGCTCATCGAAATGAATATGGAAATGTACTCACAGAAGCAATGAAAATATTAGTCCCTTTCGTCACGTCTTATCTTTGTGAAAAGGGTTTTTCATCTATGGTTGCGCTAAAAACTAAATACAGGAATCATCTCTTATCACTCGAAAACAATTTGCTTTTGTGTGCTTCTAACGTAGATCCACGTATGGAGAAACTTTTAAATGAAAAACAAATGCAAACGTGACATTAATTTATTTTTTTTACATGTTTATTGTAAGTAAAATGTTACAAATGTACAATTACGAGTACTTTAATCAGTAATCAGTGGAGCTGAGGATGTTTGCGGTACGGCAGGACCGTATGTAGTGCATGCCCACCAGCGTATAAACACGATGCAGCGAAACACTTTAGTTAGTCGTGAACTGGCAACGTGATCGTGTGTTGTCTTGAGCTCTATTTAATAAGTATGACGGACGTGCCCAAGCCAAGAAAGCGCCCATTGTATAACGACGTGAAGAAATTTATCCGAGACTTTCCCGATTTGTATTATAATGGAGCAAAAGTGGTTTGTAAATTATGCGATAAACAGTTACTTTGCTGGGACAAATACGACTGTAAAAGACATGTTGAAAGTGTACACCACAAAGACAAAAAAAATAATGTGCTGTCTAAAACGCAATTCATTTTCGATTTATTGACAATGCTACTCGTCTGCGATGTGCCAGTTCACCTGCTAGATAAAAAAGCCTTTCACGACTTTTGGAATAAATACAATTCCAACATAAAGCTACCGTCACGGAGAACGTTACTCACCTATTTACCAATTGTGCGTGAGGACATTGAAAACAGAATGAAAGCAGTAGTAAATGATAAACAGTTATGGGTATGTGTCGACGAAACGACAGATCAAAAACATTCTATTGTGAATATTATAGTGCGTGTACTAGATCCTGTCAAATCAACATTTCCCATTTTATTAGCCAGCAAAAGATTGGAAAAGTGCACTAGCGAAGATTACGAAGGTAGTGCTCGATACGCTACAAAAATTTCAAGTTTCAACTAATCAACTCCTGATGTTTATGAGCGATGGTGCTGCGACAATGCGTTCTGTAGGCCGTTCTCTTAAAGCAGATTGTGAGAGACTTTTGCATGTGACATGTAAAGTTCATGCTTTACACCCTGTGGCACAAACTATTCGACAATGTTATCCAGAGGTGGATGCATTAATAGCAACCACAAAAAAAGTGTTTCTAAAATCTCCCAAACGAATTCGAGAGTTTCACAGTCGGTGCCCTGGTATTCCCGAACCACCAGAGCCAATCCTTACACGTTCGGGAAGTTGGTTAAAGGCGGCATTTTATTATGCCAAGTATTTCCAACAAATAAAATCTGTGGTTCTACAATTCAATCCTGCCGAAGCTGTAGCCATTAAGGAAAGCCAGAGACTCTTTCAAAACCCTTCCCTTGATGCAGATTTACAAACTATTTATAACAATCATATAGGATTGTTTAACGCAATCGAGAAATTTCAAAATACTGCATTATCGTTAGCGGAGTCACTGCAAATACTGGACGATGTACACGCCCAGCTATGCGCAGTAAATGACAACAAAAATGTTAATGTAATAGAAAAGTTCGAGAGTGTGATAAACAATGATTTTGATTTTACCAGATTAAAACAAATTAGTAATGGTGCAAGTGTAGATTCAGTTTCTATCTATAAAGATTATTTTAATTGTGCGTGTGTTACATCCGTAGATGTCGAGCGGTCTTTCTCAAAATATAAAAAAATTTATTCATCACGGCGTACATCGCTCACCGCTACAAATATGGAAACGTATCTAATGCTACAAACTTACTGCAAGTCTTATCCACTTGGCGCTATGCTATAATAACTGACATACCTAAGTGATATAAATAGCGAATGCATGTAAAGCAATAAAATCACGCATGCATCACCGATCGAAACAAGGTCATTATATTCGTGCGTTTAACTGAATACTATCCTGGCACACCGCAAACATCCCCAGCTCTAGTAATCAGCTATTAAAAGCATATTTCAAGGAAACAAAATAATACGAATTCGACCGTGTAATTCTAATAACTAACATTTCCTTGTTCATATTTCCAGCTTCTTCAGGATTTTTTGTGAGACATATTCGCTTCCTTATCGTCTTTTTTATATTTTGGAGCTTTACGAGTGTGTAACTTATGTACTTCATTGACATAACATGCTCCTTCATGAGGGTATTTTCTAACTTTGAATATGAACATTTACAAAAATTAAAAAAGCATTAAAGTTTTATATTTTTCATATTTTTGTTGTGTTTATTAAACCCTTGTTATACAAGGTGTGTATAAATTGTCGCAAAAGCTACACGTAGCGGCATTCTTCGTTCGGTTCTGAATAAAAAATCTTAATGTTAAAATGTCGTATCATGCTTCGTAAATTCGTAAATGTCAAAATTTGACAGTAATGATTTTGATTGAACTCATTTTGAAATACAAACTTATTGTTCTACAACGTTGCCAAATGTGTTTTTCGTGAAGTACGTTAATGAATAAATGTTTAAAACAACCTTTTAAATCAAAAAGAAAACGTTTACGAAATAATAATAGTAAATTTTTTTTCTTTAAACTAAATTGCATCTATCTCTATTAACAGATATCGAAGAGCAAAGGTTAGTTACGCACTAAAAGTCTGAACTTCAAGAACCCCGTGAAAACAAACGAAGCATGATACGACATTTTAACATTAAGATTTTTTATTCAGAACCAAACGAAGAACGTCGCTGCGTGTAGCTTTTGCGACAATTTATACACACGTTGTATACGACAGATGCGAGCGAAACACGTATAGTCTGGTCGACGATGTTTCTTTCTTTTTTCTCTGATTGCAATTAGTAATCGCAGAAAATACAGTAATAAAAGAAACACGTATATTTTATAGTGAAATTTTATTTTTAACGCTCTTCTTTTTATGGGATTAAAAGAATAAATCTCATTTCATTCAATAAAAGGCAACGCGGATTATGTAAATATGTGCTTGCATGTTTGTGCCAGTCTATATTTAAATTACCTGCAATAAATTTATTTCCGAACTGGTATTGATTTACTTTGCGTTACAGTAATGAGTTAATCATATTAAAGTTACTTGCTTTTAATTATTTTCAATAAATATTTAACAGTGTGTAAAAGAGTGAATCTGACCATGAATAGTTCTTATTTTAGCAAGACGATGTTTCCACTAAATATAAGCGTATCCTTTCCATTTAATAATTGAATAATCGAACAATTTATAAGTATTTTCATGTAAAGATATGACTAAAATAATATCAAAATATTCACATGAGGCCTGTTTGTACACAAGGTCACATACATAACTTTTTGTTGGAAATTAGCGGCAATATTTTCGTACACGTTTAGTATTGTATCGTCAGGGATAAATTTAATTAAAATAAATTGCTTTTTGTAAACATTTTGAAGTGAATCCGAACGATAATAATTATTTCTTTTTTAAATGTCAACTGTGCGTGTAGTTTAGACTTTGATACATCTAGTATTTGTTAGAGCTAATATTTTGTTTTTCTTATATATTATTCTAAGAAAAAAACGTACGGAAAAAATATATTTAAAATTATTTTGGAAACTTGCGTTAATTCCTTTTGAAATCCCAAGAATTTGGTACTATTCAAAGAGTCCAGAAAAGAATACCGTCCTTAGAGAGAACTTATTTTTTCTTTAAATCATACGTGCAATATTCAGTTATAATACGAAGAGGAGTCAGTGTTATGCCGATTACACAGGCCTGCATTTTTCAACATTTTGAAAGTTGATTTAAAAGTTTTAACTGTTTTCTAGTAATTGGGTAGCGCTGATTTCAAATCTGCTTTTATTTTTTTTGTATCACGTAAGGTTATTTTTCAAACCAGTAAAATCAAAAAATATAGAAAAAACACGATTTATTTCATTTATAAGCCAGTTTTATATTAAAAAAAAATACAAAAATATACACATAGAAACTATTAGAAATAGTTATTTATTCTTTATGCTTCTTAAAAAAACGTTTTAGTTTTTCAGAAAAGCTTCGTTTGGTTGTTTTTCTGTCATATTCATCTAAAGGAAGATCTCTACCAAGAGAAGGTAGTTTCTGGGGCAAGCAATTTTTTTTGTTTCAACCTAGAACCCAGTACTTCAGAAAGATCGTTTGAAAGTCCCAAATCTCTTACTAAATCATTCAGTTCGGCTTGTGAAAATAGCTGAGGTTGGTTTTGACCTGAGGTTGATGGTTCAAAATCACTATCCATGTGTACGGAGCCGGAAGTTGAAGAGGTTTCAATATCTTCTGGTAGTACTTTGGGGGGTATAGGTATAGGTACATGATCACTGTGAGGAACTGGTCTGATAGCTGATTTAATATTGTTTGGGTACAAAATATGTTCCAAAGTTTTTCTATTATGCCCCTTAATATCACAAAGACAAAAGTAGCAATCTTCATGATGATTTTGCGGTTCTCTCCAAACCATCGGTATTCCAAAAGGAAGGCTTTTTCTATTCCCTTTGGTCCAATGTCTTAAACCTTCTTCACATACCTTACAAACAACGTGCGGTGCCCAATCTTTATCTTGCTTTCCTAATTTGATTTTGAAATAAGCATAATATGCATTTTTCACAAATTCACCAATTGGTCTCTTAAACTTTTTCAAGACGAAATATCCACAAATATAACAGAAATCATCTGGTTTGTTTTTGCAACACCGGCTAGACATATTTTTAAGCAATGTTTATTTATCAAATACCACGCACAACACTAAAGACAAATTCAAAAAAAAAAATCTGTGGGTGGTAGAGACCAACTGTATTTTAATTAGTTATTGCTATATAGAAACGGAGCTTAACAAACAAAAATAACGTCATCACAAATTTTATGCAGGCCTGTGTTATTTTTGTGGTGGTGCTACGAATGTAAACGGCGCTAGGATATGAATTTGACGTGTGCTTGCACGAGTCGAATTCGAAAGCGCCTTTGACATGAGTAACACCACCGCAAAAATGATTTGCAAAACATTAATTACGAATCGTATTCGGAGGACTATTTAATGAATCAAATCCTTCAAAATTACATAAATGAAATAATTTATCAATCGAGCTATTCATGTAACAACAATTAATAATATTCAATAAGTGTCACAAGTGTCATAAGTGGCAGAAAGTGTCCCACACAAATTTCTCAATAAGTTTGTTAAAACTGTTAAAAATCGGAAAGTGAGTTGAGAAGATTTGGCGAGAAAGATGATTAAGTCTTATTTGCAACCAGACAAGGAGCACCATCAACAAATAGTGGAGAAGATGAGATCCACTGTAGCTGCTTGCAACAGCAGTACCAACGTTTTATTTGAACAGGATTTTTACAAAACTGTTCCAACGTCAGTTTTTCAAATTGTACATTTCAATTTTTTAGAAAATAATATTTCTCTGTTTATTTTCGCTGTAAAGAAAGTTTAAATAAAGATTTTCATTTGTTTAAAATATTCACTTCCATAACTAGTACAATATTCGATGCAATCTTTACTAGTCTAATAACCGTTACAATTGTTTTGTAATCATGTAAATGACTAAAATTAAGTTTTTTCATTGGTTAATGAACATTACATGACAGATGAATTAAATAGTCAGAAATATTTAAAGAATTTAAATAGATACCAAAGACATTTTTTCAGTAAGGTTCGTTTAAAAACTGAACATATAAGTAAGCCTGCCGATAACACAGTGGTAAGATGCTGGTTTATCGTACCGGATCTTCCGGGATCGCGCCCGAGGCTTGCTACTCAAAAAGATTTGCGTAGTTTTTCTTCTCGTTTAAGGTGAATGCCGACTGCCAAATATCTTAAGCTGCTGACCGGGCGCAGGCGTAATAATGACTCATGGCTTGTTATTGCCTCCTGTAATTAGCGTTAAGCTGTAGGAGGATGGTAAGGCATGAATTATTATTATTACTAGTTTATTGCAAAATACCCCGATGGGACAGAAAAAATGTAAATATACTTAAGGTGTTTGAATATTTAAGCTTTTAGATAAAATGAAAGTTGCCATTACCGAAAAAAGGCCCGCAATAGCATCATGACGATGCATCGTCACACACCAGTCGCATTGCTCAAGAAAAACTGGATGAATTTTTATTCAAGTTTATGACTCAATCACCCTCTTAACCGGCTCTAACCGCTTCATTCTTCCACTTATTTCCAAAACTCGAGCTGTTTCTCACCGGAAGGAAATTCAAGACAAAAGCTATTGCATAAGTAGAACAGTATTTTAACAAGGAAAATTTAAAAAAATCGTTTTCGTAATTCAAGTGTTTCATTTTAAATCTGACCTTCCGTCAAATCATCTCCCTATGACCCTCTTGTTTTGAAGTATGATTTTAATAAATTACAATTTATTTTAACAATAATTAATAATAATAGTATACAATATTAACAAGTAGGACAGAGACTATACTTGGAATATAGACTACATCTACAGATATAATTCACATTCTTTCTAAAACCATGATATATTTCCTAAATTGCAATTTTTTTGTAGCAATTTTGCACCTACGATACATAATTTAAAAGCGGCAAAGTCATTTAGTGGGCCTATTCATTTGAAGTGTTGATGACTTTACATCAGCATGAAATAAACTCGCAGGTGATACCTGTCTTTTGAGATTATATTGCCATAAAAATGTCGAATAATTTCACGAAATTAATATAGAGTATAAAATAAATTAATATTAATAATACCTTGTATTAAGTCCTATCTACTGAGAATTATAAGTATGTGTCATAATATAAATTTATTTAATCCACATTGTTTTACACATGTAATGACGTAAGAACAATGTACATACATGTACTTGTTCTACTGTTTATACAAACTACAAGTGTTGGTACATAGTTTTCTCTTAAGTAAATATTTGTATATTTGTATTAATCTAATTCTAGTGAAAAACAATAATATTTCTAGTACCTTACTAGTACATATAGTAAATGTTGCTGAATCTATTATAATAGTATTTATTATTATGGTATTTTATTATTAAAGAAAATCTTAAAATAAATGAAGGCTATTCTTGGATTCGGATTATTGAGTTTTAGGAAAATAATAGGAAATTTCATAGTTAATTGACGAAGGAGATACTTGTTGAAACTTCATTATAACGCTAAGAAATAAGTAATTAAACTTCTAGTTTCAAAAATTATTTTATTGTAAATACCACTACAATATTGCTTCGCCATACAATGGCTTCATCAGGTGGATGAAATACTGAATATGTACAATACAAGTTTGAATATTTATGTGAAAATTATTGGGGAAATGGTGATGGAAAAATTTTTACAATCTAAAATTTAGTAGAGGAGAGTTGTTTAAATCTAGTTGGTCATTTAAAGCTAATCCTAAACTATTGTATCTATTAATTTCTAAGTTTTCTAACAGGTTAAGTTTTTTGCTTTTTTTTTTTACCTTTTTCTTGAATGTGTAATTTTTTTTTAAATCTATGATTTATATCTATACAATGACTTGCGAAAGTTGAATCTGTTTTCTTTTCTTTATGGCTTCTCTCGTGTTCTTTCATCCTAATTTTGGATATCCTCCCCGTTTGTCCTATGTATACCTTACTACAATCTTCGCATGTTAACTTATATACACCAGCGTTTGAGTCTTTGTCTATTTTATGTTTGTTGTTTTTAATAATGTTCTGTATAGTATTGTGTATTCTGTATAGTATTGTGTATAATGATATATGTTCGTTATTAAGTTTTTTAATGAAAGTACCAATTTTTTCCGAAATTTTTCCTAAGTAAGTGATTGAATTATAGGAATTAATTATCTTGTATTCAAAACCCTTTCCTTAGTTTATCCAAAAATTAAAATACAAGATAATTAATTCCTATTATTCAATCACTTACTTAGGAAAAATTTCGGAAAAAATTGGTACTTTCATTAAAAAACTTAATAACGAACATATATCATTTAAAACGGACAATACTATACAGAACATTATTAAAAACAACAAAGATAAAATAGACAAAGAATCAAACTCTGGTGCATATAAGTTAACATGCGAAGATTGTAATAAGGTATACATAGGACAAACGGGGAGGACATTCAAAATTAGGATGAAAGAACACGAGAGAATCCATAAAGAAAAGAAAACAGATTCAACTTTCGCAAGTCATTGTATAGATATCAATCATAGATTTAATATAGATTTCAGAATTTTACACATTGAAACATTTTTGAAACTAGAAGTTTAATTACTTATTTCTTAGGAAATTTCATTATTATAACTTTACGACAAGTAAGTAATATACGACGAGCTCTTCTTCTTCTCTCTGAGCCCCTTCAATTTTTAGCAAGTACAATAACACGAAGGCTAGTTTCCACATGCTTCGCACGTCTCATACACCAGGGCTCGCTAACCAAACCCAAATTGTACGGACAATTCCTTAAAGTACAGTGTCCATTTATCAAGCCAATGATAATCTAAATTCCCTTTTTTTGTTGCTTCTAATTAAGTTACTTGACATCTTAGTATCCAGTTTCCCTAATAGTGTATTAGTATGGAATTAACTTTTCGTTAACCTCCATTTCCTTTTATGTTCCCTTTCCAGCCATAATTGAATCTTCCTCTAGTAAAATCTTTAGCGATTTCATATGCAGGTTCTGATCTTATGAAGTTTCTCTTTCAACTATCCTTCGCCAGTTTGTCAGACATCTCATATATACTGCATTCACGAATTATTACCTGGTAAATGAAAAATGTACTAATATCAACGAATGACGAGACTACATAATCAAGAAATAGTGTGACCGATGTATTCGGAAGAGAATTTTGGGTATTCGTAGAAGGCAAAAGGGCGCCAAAACATCACAATCAAAGAAAATATTTATTTAATCCACGCACAGTAAGGTAGAACTGAGTTTTAAAAAGTCTCTGCAGGCTAGGAACCTAAAGTTTTAAACTTTAAATGTCAAATCAGACAAATCACCATTGAAGCGAATTTGGCGATAGACAACGCAGATTTAAAAAAGCTTTTGTAAAGCTTTGCAACTATGAATAAATTCTGGGTCCATTGTTTTGACCAAATCAATAGCAGGGTATAAAATGGTGGTACAAGGACTCGCTGCATATATGTTTCAGGTCACTTCTTCCGTCGCAAAGATCACGGGGACAATTTTTTTAGAATTCAATACCATTGCACTCCGATATTATGCGAATTTTATACCGAAAGCTCATAAATCAATTGCAGATAAATGAAATTCAATGAGGCGTTTTGTTTTATCAGGACAATAACCAAACTCTCAAGAGTTGAGATGCAATGGCTACATCCACAACATTGATTTTAATTTTTTTTAGTATTCTGTTTTCCAGATATAACCCCTCCATGTAATTTTAATTCTAGAGAGAGAGAGCCATTTCTGTTGACTAATATAATACATTCGCTGGGGCAAATGACGAGGCGACTATTACTGTTTACTTTAGAGGCCTAATAAGGTTAGATTTATAGGTATTCCTCGGCCTTTTAAAGATGCTATTAAATTATTTACTAAGGAACAAACCTATCCTGTAATGTCTAACTAAATAGCTAATATACACTTAACAAAAAAAAATTCCAAAAGCATCGATGTTACCGATGCACCAAATATATATAACTTTAACACGTTTCTTTGAAAAGGAAAATTGATTTAAACATTTCACATGTTTTCAATAATTCGGAGTTAGATTAGAATATTGTAATAATAAGAATCCGTAAATATGTATTTTAGTAGCATAAACAATGTAATTAAATAATAATGCAATGCCAGTTCTTTACCTCCACATATTTTCTTAATAAATAAATTCATAGTGTTTTTAAGAACTGTAAGATATAAAAACAAAAATATTTTTAATATATATATTCTTAATATAATGTTTGTTGTATAGTATTTATGTTATCTACATATTAAAACCATGAACATTTAGAGTATATGTACAAGGGATACAAGCATTTGTCGCGAACGTAACTTAAATGAAAAACTATTATTGGTACTAAAACGTTTTATTTTTCTATCGCTTTTCACTTAGACCATCGATATTTAAACTTTTTTATATTGTTTCAAAAGTAATATCTTTGGAACTCTGCAAAATAGTCCTTTTTGCGATGACTTCCTCGTTTGATTCGAATCTCTGCCCACTAATCCACTTCTTCAAGTGAGAGAATAAAAAAATCACAGGAAATCAGATCAGATCGCATTACCATGGTGAAACGGCACCTTCTTCTTCGCCAAATGTGCTTGTGTTCTTTTAATTCGACATTTAAATAGTCCACTGAATTAGCATAATACGGTCCTATAATAGTTCTTGCCTTCGCCAAATAATCGACATAAATTATATCTTGCAAATTCCAAAACATCGTAGCCATAACTTTTCCTGCAGATGGAATTAGTTTTGCCTTCATTGATGCTTGTTAGGCATTGTTTCGCCTGTTCTTTAGTTTTTGACATGAAGTGATGGATCTATGTTTCGCCCACAGTTAGATAATACTGCAAAATCTCACTTGGAATTTGCATATTTCTACATATTTAAATACTGCATTGGCACGCGATCACTTGTTTGGTTGAGTAAATAGGGCCACTCGCCTTACCGTCAGCTTTCATATATCCAAATATTTGTGGAAGATATTGTAATTGTACCAATTTTTCAGACAAATGAGCTGGTGCATTGTTATGGTGAAGCAACATCTTCCTCCCCAAAGGTGATAGCGTTTTCTTTAATTCAATATTGAAATGATCCAATAAATTAGCATAATAAGGTCATGTGACCATTCTTGCCTTGTCCAAATATTCGTACACCTTCAATCGGCAGTCTTTCACATCATATCACGTACTTTATTAACTGTGTCATTGTAAACGAAGCACCTTTCATGTGTTATTTATTAAATATTACATGAAATATTCTAAATTTATATAAATGAAGAGAGTTTTAAGAAATAGTCCATAGCTCCCCATAATATCTTATTTAGGACACAAAAGATTATAACCAGTTTTTAAAATAAAAATACATTTAACTTTTTTGACAAATAAATGACAAATAATATTTGACACAAATGTCATGAATTACATAACCCTTTAGGAAACTATTAGATAAATAGAATGAAGAATGCAGGTTTATTTGGAATTTTCAACAAGAAAGCAAATTCTAGTTCTACAGCAGGTTTATAATATAAACATAACTTCATCAAGAATGTGTAAACTTAACCTTATCCTCTTAATAGATAACGAACCAGGAAGCAGCAACAGCACACCAGCAAGAGGTATTTCAAGTATTGCAACTAAGATATCTGAAAAATTGCATTCCAAAACAAAGAAATCTAAAAACAATAAGTCACCTTTCGGGCCAATTCGAAATTGGTTCGTAAGGCAGAATTCTAATCTAACGGATTCCTATGTTCATGTGTCAATGGAAGATGTAGCGTCTGATCAAAAGAGACATTATACTTTAGACTATGCACAAAGAAGCGTTGGCATTCCTAAACAGAACTTGAAGGACGTTGTAGAAGAACTGAAAGAATTTCAGAAACTGCCATCAGGACTACGGTCGGTGGAAACACAAAGTGAACGTAAATTAAGGAGCAAATCTTTAAAGCAGACGAAAGTCAAATCGGAACCGCCACGAATAAATAAAAGAATGCTTAATCTTCACGATAGTGAGACCCAAATGAAATATATTAGACGGAAATTAGAATTCGGAGAAGAAGAAAAGATTTCATCGGATTCCCTAAAATACGAACTTCTAGCGCCAACGCCATCTTTAGAATTTAATCTAGATCAGACAAAATTCATAGTAGTTAAGCCTCCACGTAATAGCGATACAGATGATGTATCCAATATGTCTTTAATAACATATAAAGGCGATAGCTCTAGATTTTGGTCAACGCCTACACCAGAATCTGTAAATGCAGAAATTAATTCAGAAAAGATCCACCTGGATAAAAGTGTGAATTTTAACGTTAATCCAGAACATATTAATGTGGACCTGGTTCCAGACAAAATTCATTCAGATAAACATGTTTTTATTAATGTTGAACCTGCTAAAAACAGTGATATTGAGAAGAAACAATTTAGAAATTACAGCGTGGCTACATCTCAAAGGCCACCTCCAGTTGCCCTTATTTTAACAATAGGTAAAATACTTTTTCCAACCATGCACAATATAAGTTTATTGCTTGTAAGAAATTAGGGAGTCAGAAACTTATCAAAGTCTATCACTTACTACAGTTAGAAAAAATTTCTAATATCACTTCTGTGCAATCTCTCTCCTCCAAAAAATAATCTAGTCTTTATAAAAGCTTAAATTTCCTTTTGTAAACATGGTTTTCTACAAAATAGGTTTACGATCACAAACCTGCTTGCTTAACCTAGTTTGATTCCGAGATTGTTAATCATGGAAACCAAATTGAAGTAACATATATATACGAATATTCGAGAAGCATTTTATCTAATTGACCGCTGTTCTTTTTCGTAAGTCTTACTTATACGTTACTCTTTCCTTGTACTTCTGAATACCTAGTCGTTTTATAACAAGTATTGTATAAAATATGGTAACTATAAAGGCTTTTTCAAATTGAGCGTCTTTTTTTAAAAATAAATAAAACTCATAACTTGCATTAATTTACAAAAACTTATTAGTTAGTAATTGTAGTATCAGTTGTGACATTTATATACGAAAAATAATATCTGACAAGTGACCAATTCTTGCTGCTTCACAGCTGTTCACTCTTTTGTTAAAATTTTCTATTACATTTCGACATAATTGAGGTCCTATTTCACCAATGACCTTTAGTTCAGGAATCGATTGTGGTTTGTTCTTATAGACCTGGCTTTTTACGTAACTCCAAAGAAAATAGTCCAACGGTGTTAAAGGTGGCAAATTAACATCACCATTTCCTGAAATAATTCTTCTAATTAATAAAGCAATTGTTTCATTAGCAAAATGAGATGTTGCATTGTCCTGTTAAAATAATCTATCCACTAGATCTATATCGTTCAGTTCACGCTACAAAAATTCAGTTAACATCTCACGATATCGTACACCATTCAGTGTTACAGCATCACTAGCAGCATTTTGAAAGGAATATGGTCCAATTACACCATCTGACCATAATGCACACCAAACAGTGACTCGTTGAAGATGTAAAGGTCTTTCATGAATCACTCCTGGATTTTCCTCACCCCCAAATTCGACAATTTTGCTTGTTAACAAAACCACCAATTTAAAAATGTGCTTCATCAGAAAAGATGATTTTTTGTGAAAAATAATATGTTTGTTCTTTAATCCAACTGACGAATGCACGACGTTTTGTATGGTCCAATGGCTTTAGTTCCTGTGTTATTTGAACCCTATATACCTTTAAAGCTAATTCCTTTCGTAAAATACGGCATGTTGTTGATTCACTTAGTCCAACTTGTTGTAAACATCGACTAATGGACATTTCAGGTGCTTCAGCAACACTTTTACGAATCAAATCAATATGTTCTTGTGAACGACCACTACGACTGTGGCTTTTTTTATCTCTCGACCGAAGCGGTCTCTTGAAATTTTCTAATAATTCGACCAATATTAGGACTATTGCTTAATAATTTGTTGCATAGCAGTTCCGGCGTGGATGACAGGCAGCCGGTTAGCCTTTTCAACTCAACAAGCCCGGTTACTCTTCCAGTGCTCGGCAGGATATGCCAGAGGACACTCGCTCTTAGTCCGTAGTTATAAATGGTCGCACGAAGGCGACGTTCGTGTTATCAGTTTGATAGAGGCATTTAACACTTATGTAAAAATAAAACGGATAGGACAATACTGGTTGTAAAAAGGACTAATAAGACTAATAACAATAAATGACTTTTTAAAACCATGTAGAATGGGACTGCACAGGTTAAAACGATTCGTTGTTAGTAGCCGGTAGTAGCTCTGAAGCCGGTAGCCCTTCTATATACAGATTTCATGAATTCTTTGTGAATGATCACGCTCCCGTTGACGGTGTTATTCACGAGGCTGATCTTTTCGGCTCTTGAGAGGGACAGGATCTCATCCAGGTGATTGTTGTTAGTACACCATGTCCCCCTAGCTCCTATTACGAGAGCCAGGACCACCACGTTTCTCCCTGGGAATCGATCATTTATCGCATCCAGAGTCGGTTGTAGGCCATTGCCAGCGGATTAGGACCCTCACGATGATAACGTCGCAGACGATTAGATCTTCTCCCTTCGATATGATTAAATCGGACTTTCGAAGGGAGCCGCCCGCGAGCTTTAGTCTCGGTTCTCCCTCCACCACCCACCCCTTACTCTCAGCGATTTGCCTTGGAGTGGCGGCTATTCTATCATGCCGCTGAATCCTGTGCCAATGTGTGAGCGGGTATCCCTGCAAGACTTGTGACAAGGATTCGGTCTTCTCACAGCCCGCTCAGCACTTCCGTTCTTGGGGTGGATTAGAGGGCATCCCCTTAGTTGGCAGGAGATTGCCCTTCAACAGTATGGCGTTAAAACGAAGTCGGAACCGGACCAGAAGTCGGGGGGTTCATCACCCAGTTCCCGCTGGTACCACTGAAACTTCCCTGACGCAAGCTGTATCCCGAATACAAGTGTTGGAGCCTTCTGCTCCATTCCTTCTTTATATTGTTCGTATTGCCGCTGTTCCCTTCGGTCCGTCGTAGGAGCTTTTCGTAGATCTTATTAACTGCTGGTCTTGCGAGGACCGCGGCAGTAAGCGGGTCGGCTGTAAAAGCTAGATTGGTCATCCTACTACGCATGATCGCAGGCACATGATCTCGGAGGCAAATTATACCGAGACCGCCATCACGAACACGCATGAATGTAAGCATTGGGACTAGATTTATTCATATGCAACACATCTCTTATTGACTTTCGCATGCACGCAGATGGATGATCATGTAAACCATAAAATTCATGTAATTTTCCAAAAACATTTTTCGCAGAATGCTGATTTTCATAAAATAATTCAACAATTTTAACGCATTGTTGTATCTTGCAAGAAGGCATTTTTATAAATGTCATACATCACACTTCGTAAATGTCAAAATACCCAGGAATTCAGTGCGCCATCTATATTTTATTTATTTTTAAATTAAGGCGCTCAATTTGAAAGACCCATTATTTCAGAGCAATTTGGGCTGGAGTCTGAAGTAAGTTCGCGGCAACTAGAAGCTATTTTATCTATTAACTTAAAATATTCTTCGTTATTCCAGAACAATTTGAGAAATTTCCTATGAAAAAACTAAATTTTATTATTTTAACATGTGCATCACATATAAAGTAAAGCCCAGCTCATTATCCTGTAAAAACTTTACCTTCGTTAGTGATTTTGCCTCTATCAAAACTTTCACCTAGTAATTACGCTAATCATATTTACGAAGTAGTCAGCAACTATATGCAATATTGAATTGATTCGGCATTTACTTGATGAAGATCCATAATTAAGAATAGAAATAAAACTACGGTTTTAATCTTCACTGTTACTTTTTTTTCGCCAGCACAGTGGCTTCCTCAGGTGTTTACATCTAAACCGTACGTTACAAACTAAATAAAAAATAAAATGTAACAGTGAAGATTAAAACCGTAGTTTTATTTCTATTCTTATATGCAATATCTTTGTTCATAACTCTAGAAATCTAATCTACCATTATTTAATTCCCTAATTAAAAACATTTAAAAATAGCATATTCTAGCGCAAACTCAAATATGCTTTTTTGGTATGGTTTCCTATTTATAATTGTCATATTTCCTTAATCCAATCAATTAAAAGAATTTTAAGTATTACACATAATAAAAATACCAGAAAATTGATTATCTATAACTTCTTGACAAAGTGTGTTTTAAAGTGCTTCATTTAAGTTCTGGATCCTTGTCTTCTTTTCTTCTATTTTTCTCCATTTCTCTCTGTCCGGAATTAAATTTCTCCAATTATTAATTTTCATTCTTTTGATGTCGTCTTCTACATATTCTTTCCACCTTGTTTTTAGTCTCCCCCTTGGTCTCCCTCAATTAGCTTCCAATCTGTTATTATGTGTACATATGATTATCTATCCTATAAATGTAGCCGTACCTTCTGATTCTTTAGTCCTTGAACAGGCTGACTATATTTTCTCCTTTAGAATTGCATCAATTTCAAAATTCATTAATTGTCTTGTTTCATTTCCATTCAGTTTCTTTAGTCCTATTATCATCTTCACCATTTTTCTCTCAAATACATTAAGTTGATCTTCTTCTCTTTACATTAAATTTGCTGCCTGACACATATATTAGAGGTCTGACACTCGTTCTATAAATTTCCAGTTTTGTAGCTTTACTCAGTGTTTTATCTTTCAAAAGTCTTTTGTTCGTGAAAAGAGCTTTGTAACCTAACTGTATTCTCTCTTTGACGTATGCCCTTTCACAACTTCTGTATAATAAAATATCTAGATATTTAAATGTCTTAACTTCTTCAAAACTGTTTTCCTTGATTTTTAGTTCCATGAACTTTGTTTTTCTCCGTCTATTGTAGTGCATATACTTTGTTTTATTTTCTTCAATTACACTCATCAACAAATTTTCATTTTTTAAATTTTTCATTAGAAACTGCACAATTTTCGTTCCCTTTATAGTTCTAACAAGAGGAGTAACAACAAATTTATTCTGAGACGTCAGGTCTGGAAAAAAAAATATTGAAATAATAATATTAATATTAATTACAATGTATATTATATGGAGCTGTATGGTATCGTTCTGTTTAAAATGTGTTTGTTTTTATTGGAGCTAACAGTTTCCACCCTTGGAGTCTAGATCCTAGTATTTCTGCTTTAATTTTTGACAAATTCAGGTCTCAAATAAGATCATTTAATTCTGATTTATTAGTTGTGGTCCGTCCTCTTCAGATGGCAAACATTCATCAACACTGCACTTACTTCTTCTGGTTCAGAAATATAATATTCTTTACTCGATACACCTATGAGTCTTGGTACTGGCAAGGCTTCCAAATGAGGTACTATACAGTTAGTAGAGGGCAGAGCAGCATAACTAATATTTTTCTTATTTTTGTTGGAAAACCGGAAGGCAGCAAAAGTAACAATCAGCCGAATTGTCCGTTTGTTCACACCAAATCATAGATCTTGGATATGGCATAGCGCTTTTCTTACCATTTGACCAGCCCTTCAGAGCAACAGCACAGCTTGCGCAGCAAATTTGCTGCGCAAGCTGTGCTGTTGCTCGTCTTGCTTGTTGCTTGTCTTGATATTAAATGGTTAAGCGAAAATAGTAAAAATATAACTTTTCTATTAAAGGTGTAATATTCCGCTTATGCTGGTGGGTAGTGAATTCTTCACATATATAACAGAAACTGTTAGATGATTTATACACGTACGCGACATTATGAAATAAAATATACCGTTCCGCTATCACAACCCGACTTACATTGAATCGAAAAAGCCGTGCGTAGGTGTTTAGATACCCACATAGCCAAATATATATCAATTTTTAATTTGATTGGTTCCAGAGCAAAAAACAGACGTGATTTAAGTACTCTGACGTAGGGAACATGCAAGGACATGTTCAGACATGTCCACTCAATGTTCGACAGTATAATATGTTTAGGAGTATTTTTCTTATATAAAAGAAACTTTGAAATTTTGTAAAATTTAATTCGTTTTTGAAAAAACTATTTTAGAAAATATCTCAAAATCCAGAAGTGATGCGGCAAATTTTAAATCAGATTCAGATTCAGCATGACAAAAGACATAAACTGCACGTATTGGTATATAAGAAAACCAAACTGTATTGACCAGTGTTATCAGTTCTTTTTTTTTCTTTAGCTCTCCCTGTTATCTTTATAAATGCTTCGTGTAAATCATTTCGGTTTCTCGCTATACATGCTACATCATATGCCTATCCCAGCACCTGCACAGATTTGGTGTTAATAGTTCCATTATAATTCAACTCTTTGATTACTCTATCCAAGGACGTTATGAACAGCAGCGCTAACAATGTGTCGCACCTCTCTGCTAACTTCAAAGTTACTAACATTCATTTGACACTTGTGAACTGTTGCTCATGAGTTTTCTATCGTCATTCTAATTAACTTTATTATTGTCTGTAGTTTTTATATCTTGCAGGTCTTTAATGATATTCGGCCTTCTTACTCGGTATATTCTTATTCCCAGTTCGTAGCTTTTCTTACAGATTTTTCTCATTATGGGTAACGCGTATGTTGTCGATTTACCTGTTCTAAAACCAATCTGATATTTTCCAATAATTGTTTTTATGCGTTTACTAAATCTTTCTTTTAATAATGTTGTTAGTATCTTGTAAGTGATATTGAGCAAAGTTAGTTTTCTGTAATTCACGCATTTTGTTGAATCTCCTTTTTTTGTATGGGTACTATAGTTCCATTGTTTCATTTATCTGGCATTTTCGCCTCATTCCAAATTATATTATAACCATTAAATCATATATTCTCCTGTATAATTCTGTCCCACCAAATTTTACGAGTTCACTACATATGCGGCCGATTCAAGTTTATTTTTTAATTTGTTAATTCTTTCTCCCTTTCCATGTAGATTTCCATAAAATAAACATTTTGCGGTCAATCGTTTCACCATAATGTTTTTTTTTTACTTCTATTTATTACTATTAACTAAATTGCAGCTATTATACTGTAATAAATAGATAAGTAGATTATAAATTTAACTGCTATTACTCAATATATCAGTGAAGCAATTAATAAACGAATGGAAGTTGATGTGGTCTGTAGAGAATTTTCTAAAACCTCTGACGCTATTAATCATTTGTTACTATTGATTTCAATCAGTTTTTGTCCCAGGCTATCAGAATTTCTTGATTCTTATTTGACCAATAGATTTTGCTGTGCATCTTGCAATAGTTTTTTATTCTCCAAACATTTTATAACTTCTTCCGAAGTGCTGCACGAATCTAACCTAGGTCGACTGCTTTACAATCTATATATCAATGACATCTATCCTTTATTTGACCGCCACGTCTTGACGAAGGCTTAGAATATATAGAAATGTTTTCTAGATATCAAATTGTTTGATTTTGAAAATTAATCTATCAGTTCGTTAATGTGAAATACACTAAAAGTTGGTAGGAGATGTGCTATAGCTTCGTACTAGATCTGCTTCTCCTATACTTATATTTTAAATATATCTGCAGACTACACCATAGCTAGAAAATCTCATCAAAATGACCTGGGTTACCGATTGTGTATCGCTATTTTCTGATAATATCCAGACAATTTCAAAAGCTGTTATTAAATCACTCGACATTATCATAAATTCCAGCAAAAATTTCGTAGTACTTTTTTGTTACAAGTTGACGTTTGCTAATCATATACTCTATTTACGCTAATATATTCTTAATGAAATCTTAATGATAAAAAGGAAAATAGCTTTGAATGAATTGTCTTGTATGAAAACTTAAAATAATGTGTATAGGTTAGATGTAAACGTCGAGAAGATTTTATTTTTACAAAAATTATGTCAAATTTCAAAGGCGAAAATATTAATGTTATTGATATTTGAAAAACAATTAAACGAGTAGCTGGGTTTTTGAGGGAAAAAAAAAGGAGAAACTATTATTGGTTTCATAGAGTTCGAAAATAGGCCGCCGTTCTCGACACGCAATCACAGAACGTCAAAAGAGATCAAACTGCAATGATCAAAACCCTTAGGCGAAAATTAATGTTTAGAGTCAGAACTTCCACAAAGGCGAGCAGAATCGGCAGATCAACGTGAAGTCTTACGAATTGAATCGAGAAGAAGAAGGGTAGCACAATCGTCTCAACAAAGCCAAGAACAATTAGATCAACTGCAGTTGTAATATTTGAATGATAAAGCTTCATATCACCGAATTGCTTTTTCATACGAACCGCATATTCAATACAATACCTCATATAATTTACTTCAAATTGGAAAAATAGACAAAGACTTATGTTTCAAAAAATATTGTATTGTCTAGTATAATGATGCCCACGTTGGGCAAACTAAGATATTAATAATTATTATGGCGTTATTTATTGGGAAATTCGAAATAAATTGTTACAACAATAATTTTAACTTATAAGAACAGATACTGTACTATGATTTTACAGTTAATCGTAAGCAAGACAGCGATTTATAGATTTTCAGAAGACGTATTCAAAAAATAGGAATGTCTGGAAAAATTTAAAATAAATGCAAAGCTAATAAGGCTAACAATAAGTCTATTTAGTAATACGAAGAACCAGTTGGAGTTAAAATTGGCCCGAGTGAGAGAATTTTAATCAATGGGGTTGTGGACGATTTCATAAAGAAAACAACAAAGTGCACTATAAAGCTACATACACACTTATGAGCATTTACCGATAATTGGGTGGTATTTGTACAAAATAAAGGAGAGTTATATATAAATATGGACATATGGAGTTGGGCACCTTTGAGAATAAACCTAAAAATAAAGGAAAATGAGACAGAGGTAACGGCAACAGAAATGCACAAACGTATGTAGGTGTGTTCTTTAGAAAATATGCAGTAGGTACTACATACCGAACAGCGTCGTCACGTGTTTCTTTAATATATAGTAAGACAAATGCAATAGTTTGTGAAATTTGTTTTCAAATGTTTAAAAATATCATCTACAGAGAAAACGCGTTATGTCATACTAGATCCGTGACGACACGTCCTATATATGTTGCCGGCAAGATTTCAATTATAAGATGTCAACTATAAGAAGGTCAATAATGAAGCAATTAATTGCTTCGACTGTTTACAGAAATCTTTCGGCATTATATCCAAATGATGAAGCGAGATAATAAACACGAAGCAATTCTAAAAGGAACTGTTTTTAAACAATCAAAATAACGGGAAAAATGTATACAAAACTAGGCTTATTCGGCAGATATGTTATCTTTCAACACCGCAAGTAACTATTACCCTGTTAAAAATATATACAAGAAACATTTAGTATTGAAACGGAAATTATGTGTTTATTTGCCATGAATGTCTATATTATCATCAATTTATAACATTTTATATTTAAATTAATGAAATAAAAGCTTTCGAATATAGTTTAATAAACTAACTTTTTTAGTTTCTCTAATACAGTTATGACAACAGATAAACGTCGTCAATAAGGTACAATTGGACTTAACGCGCTTCGTCTATATTACAGTTTCTGCGTATAATACTCGCCTCCAGATTTATTTTTTGCTCCTGCGGCTAGAACTAACAATTTGGCACCATTCCCATATACGGTAAAAAATGACTGCTGATTTCGATTTCTATTTGTTAAGTGTATTTATAACGTTTATATACTCTCTATAGAATTAGTTGCTTTTATTCTTGTTATTATTGTTAATCTTTTGTAAATGTGCCTAATAATGTAGTACCTATTACTAATGAATTATTCGCAGAACGTGTATTATCATTAGTTTAAGAAAATCATCAGTAATATGTATATAATTGAATTTAATCTCTAAAATTTTCATAACACATTCTCTTCGATGTTCTAATGTGAAAGTTTACTTTTTCAAATTTGCTTACTTGTCTAGCCATATGATGCATATAATCAATTACTATTTTACCGGCAGACATACTATGTCGCATTATTGTAATTATGAATTAAAATATAAATAGGTTTAACTAACGGTGACTCTACAAATACGAACGATGATTAAACATCAACTACGAAAGCAGTAAATTTTTTATCAAGCAGGTTTTTCATCACTTTCTACTGTTTTTTTTTTACATCAATAACTGCCGCTTTAATAAAGTTTCTAATTCAATAGCTTTTAACAAAATTGCCTTCTGAGTAAATAAGGAAATTTCTTAGTAAAACATAGGATTCCGGCTGCTTTATTTTGTGTCCAATTCATGAAGAATTGACGCATATTATTTGTATGTTGTTCGTTGTTACTGACTTAAAAATACTTTATTAGTACCTATTGATTATATTTTTTTTATTCTGCTACCTTTTCATTACCTTTGTTTACTTTCCCTTATTAGTAAATGACACTCTCTCGTTCAAGATTATTAGGCGTTTTCGAAATTATTATTAACGTATATAACAAAATAATTTGAAACATACATGAGTGGGTAAAAACCACACCAATTTGTATAATACAAAAGTATTTTTAATAATATAAAATATTATTAAAAATGGGGTGTGAAGAACACAATACAAGTTATATATTTGTGAATGTATCTCCTCTCCAGAGACGCAGATACGTATTTCACCTTTCTACAGGATCGTCGGTACGCCCCTGCTGGAGAAGAGATACATTCAACCAAACATAACTACCTTGCTATCAACCAGAAATTATTAAGACAGAGCGTGAAAGAATATTCAGCGCTGTCTACATAATAACGGCCGAACTAAGCAACGTGTTTCTATAGATGGTAACAACCATATCTATAAAAAACTGTATTATCGTGTCTTCACTACTTGTCGGGCGAACCGAATGCGTATATAACAAAATAATTTGAAACATACATGAGTGGGTAAAAACCACACCAATTTGTATAATACAAAAGTATTTTTAATAATATAAAATATTATTAAAAATGGGGTGTGAAGAACACAATACAAGTTATATATTTGTGAATGTATCTCCTCTCCAGAGACGCAGATACGTATTTCACCTTTCTACAGGATCGTCGGTACGCCCCTGGTTGAATGTATCTCTTCTCCAGCAGGGGCGTACCGACGATCCTGTAGAAAGGTGAAATACGTATCTGCGTCTCTGGAGAGGAGATACATTCACAAATATATAACTTGTATTGTGTTCTTCACACCCCATTTTTAATAATATTTTATATTATTAAAAATACTTTTGTATTATTAACGTGCCCAGCGTTTTGCAAGAGATTTATCCTGCTTTATTTTCCATTATATTGTTTTAAATTATATTAGTTTCCACAAATAATAGCATTACGCACCAGTAACAATGCTTACATTTCCTGTAAAAATATTTTGAATGTAATAATGGGTATTGCAAAAGGTAGCCCAAACAAAGACCTTGAAAATGACCAGGTGCAATTTCAATTACAGACCAAACAACCTTTCACAGCAGGCTTGACATAATACTTATAAACAATACAAATAGTATTCACTTCACGGATATCGAAATTATATTAATCAATAATATACAGAGTAATCAAGTGAAAAAGAATTTAAATGTGCCGAAAATACAGCATTATTAATTATGTAACTGAATGCGTAACTACAATCTTAGCAATGTTACCTACAGTATAAATAGTTTCCAAAATAAAAACTTAGATTTTATTACGAAACTCTACTTAAACAAATGCGAGATCTGTAATCCTAAGCATCTGCGACATAATAAATTTTAAACGAAAACAGATTAAACTAAATAATAAAACACTGATACCACCATGGCTTTCTAGTGATTATGAAAAATAAACTAAATACAAATGCTAACAGAAAAAATAAAGAAAATAAAACATGGAATATAAATAAATTAAACAGAAAAAATTAAAATATCATTCACAGGAAATTGGAAACAAATTACAGTCCGACGAAGAAGAAATTAGCATGAATAAAAAATGGAAAAAATAAAAACGTAAATAATTAGCGTAGTAATTAAGTAATTATAAAATATAAAGATAAAGCAAAGAAGAGCTGGTTTGACGAAGAATACGAGAAAGCTATAGATTCCCAAAAACTTGCCAGAATGAAATGGCTAGAGACAGGCCAAAAGCAATATGCGGAGATTTGCAAAGAGAAAACAAAACGGGCAAGTAAAATGTGTAAAAGCAAAGGAAAGCCTAGGTGAAATGTATTATGGAAGAAGTGGAGAACAGACGAAATAACAAGTCCTCCGTATAAATTTATGAAGTGAAAAAACGAAAACATAATACTGTTATTGTAATAGAAGAAAACGAGTTTAAAGAATACATCAAAAAACATTATGAAGGTGAAAAAATAAGAATAGCGCAAGAACACCAAGAGATGAACAAGAAGCTTAGAAGAAGTTACTTAGAAGAAACTTACGCATAATAAAACTGTTGACGCTATAGTGAAACTAAAAAATAGAGAAGTAACAGGAAGTAACAATATTTGCAACGAGCTAATATATATGAAGGTTAAAGAATTGTGCCAAATTGTTGGTGCAAGAATGAACGGCGACCAATAACACAAGCAGCTAGAAAGCACCAGGGACTAGAAAACGAAAGAAAAGAAAAAAAATGTGGACTAACCCACAAGAAATGGATTGGATCAGTGAAAAACAGTTACAGTTTCTCCGGAAACGTATAGCTGGAGCACTTCATATACGTTAACAATAATAGCAAGAATAATTATAAAAAGAAATTATATTTTATAGAAACTATTATTGACAAATCTGAGGATTAATTAAATTGTAACAAATTAATAATAATTAGAGACCACACACATCAGGCCGAAATTACGATGGACCATATAAATAATCTATAACATCACTAAATACAACATGCAGTTATTGAATAGCATTCGGTTAACCGCCTCTCTGTTTTCTGTTTTTTGTCGTTGAACTGTGACGCAATTACTTCAATCTTACAGTGAAATTCCTTTCTTCATGGGCGTAGATAGAAGCATGAGGAGTTTTCATAATTAATTTTATTTACTAGTTTATATTTGGTAAGATAAATAAAGTGCGGTGAGTTAGTTTCTTTTTTTTCATTGTTTTAACAGTTATAGTGTTTTTACGATAAGAGAGCAGTTGCGTCATAACCAGTAATATCAGATTTGAAAACCTAAATGCTTCAATTTACTAATGTAGTGTCCGCAATTTCTCCAACGTTTTACGAAATTTGTTTTATCACTGTTACCTATTCCGTACAATGTTGTCACGTATGATCATCATATGATATCCGCCTGTGATCTGTCAGTCGCCTTTAGATATTAATATTGGTCATTTTATTTTTCTCATATTATAATTATCGTCTCTCGTAACAAAATATTGCAAAATATTGGTTTCTTTTTAAGAAAGACGTCTCTAATCGAGCATCGATGGAATTGTCTCATATTGTTTTGAAATTAATAACGTTTTTGCAACAATATATGTAAACAAAACAAGTTGGTAGCAAAAGGTATTGATTACTTAAAAAGTAATTGGCACAGGCAACATATCATTGACTTTTGTTTTGTAGATACATAGGTAATAGTAATGGCTTCATTCCTGGAGCAGAAGTAATATTCGCAACAAATAGTGCAACAAATAGTACAAACACCAACAAATAGTAAAATATTACTACGGTGATATGAATCGAGAAAATTTTGTATAATTGTTCGAAAATCAGTTACTTGAACATTTAGAAAGCCCTTAAGTTATTATTATGGATAATGCAAGCTATCATACTACAATAATAAATAAATCTCCAACTTGATCTTCGACAAAATACCAAATTCAGGAATGGTTAACCAACAATAAAATCAACTTTGGCAAGACAGCCTTAAAGACACAGTTACTGGAGTTCGTTAGACTGTTAGTACATAAAATAAGTACTAAATTAAGTTCAAATAGATCATAGTTTTTATTTAAACGTATAAACCATCAACTACTTATGAAACCGATGAGTTATCAAGGCAATATGGCCACACAGTTCATTTTCTTGCTCCGTATCATTGTATTATTCTAATAATATATGTAAATATAGTAAGACGAACGAAGGCTGTAAAAGGTTGTGCAAAAGCCACTAAGTCAAGTAACTGCTGAAGCGTGAGCTAACTGTGTGACACTCACACTGAAGCTGCGATTTAAAAAATAGTGAGACAGGGAAGTAGGATTTCATCAAAATGATATCAGACATTTCATCATTAGTTTAGAAGAAGAGGAAGACGATATTTTAAGCTATAAGTTGCCCTTCTTGGGACGACAGGTACAAAGAAAAAATACTTTTATTTGTCAGTGACAGCGCTGCATATATGTTAAAAACTGGCAGACTATTAAAGGAAACATATCCTAATATGCTGCATATTACTTGTGTAGATCGTGCTCTTCACAGAATCTGTGACAACTTTCCGGAAGTTGATAGACTTGTATCGGCTTTTTAAAAATTTTTGGAAAAGCACCATTGAGAGTAGCTCTTTACAGAGAAATAATAATAATAATAATAATAATAATCCAGTAATAACTAGATAGGGAACATGGTTGGACGCTGCTAGTTTTTATGCAAAGAATTTCGATTGTTTTCAAAATTTCGTTACATGTTTAAATGACGACTCTCGAAGTATTTCTGAGTGCAAGGAACTAATACAAATTCCAGAAAAAAAATCAGTTGTACTTTCTTCAGGAACATTTTGGAAATTTGCAAAACTAATCACTTATTTTGAAAATCAAAATCTCAAATTAAATGATGATTAACCACATTAGATGTGGCTATTAATAATTTGAAAAATATTCCAAGTGACTTCGGATGTGGCCTTCGGCAACAGTTAGACGCAGATTTTAATAGAAATCCAGATTAAATAACATTGCGGCAATTGTATTGTATATGGGGACGAAGCCACAACATTTAACTGAAAAATACGCGGAAATAAAAGAATATTTCCAGTATGCACCTATAACTAGTTGCGATGTAGGAATGATGTTTTCTCTCTACAAGGATGTATTTCATTCAAAGAGAAAAAATTTTACAGAAGAGAACCTTGAGAAAGTATTGCTAGTTAATATTAATACTCCTTTACTCAACTTGAACTACAAATAAAAATGTATTTCATATTTTATAAATCGCCATCCGTTTGTTTTCCAATTATATAAATAAAATTAAAAACTCCTTCAAAATACAAATTTTCAATAGTACACCCGTGAGCGATGGGCCTCTCGTGTCCGGTCACTAATAATAATAATAATCCATGGCTTAGTAACTCCCAATAGCTTAAAGCCAATAACAGCCAGCATTGGCCATTAGTAAGTATTATGTCCGCGCCCCTAGAGCTGGCTTAATTCAACTTAAACGAGAAGAAAAACCACGAAAGGTGTTTAGATTCGATCACGGGGCTCCAGGCAGAATAAGCCATTGCACGATAAACATTGCGTTATCGACTTGGTGTACCCAATAACTCAATATTATCTTACTCTTTCTGTACTTGCAAAATTGATTCTAATAGCGTGTTTAATACACATTACTTACCATCGTTGCTACTGTTGTAAAGTGTTTAAACATTCCATATACAAGCTGTCCCGTATCGTTATGTTCAAATTCTAGGAGTGTAAAGTAGACTTCATTTCAAGTAACAAAAACGCAAAACTTGTATATCCATTTTTATTTGTTTCAAAGTTACAGATTTATGAATGTGATTTTCAGATCATGAAAAAAAAGTCAATAAAAACCAATTTATTTAAAAAAGTTCAATTAATAATATTTTCGAAATGTCCACCTCCTTGTTGAATGCAGGCTTGTGCCCGCCCGTAAGCCAACAGAAGAAGTACTTACCCGAATTTCATACTTGTTTTGTCGGATTTGCTCGGCAGCCAGGTGAATACGATCCAACAACTCTTCTCTTGTGTTGGAATCTTGCGCCTAGACTAAATTTTTCATGTACCCCCATAAATAAAAGTTAAGGAGATTAAGATCGGGTGATCTGGGTGGCCATGCAACAGAACCACCTCGACTAATCCATCTTGGATAATTGACGTTAACCCAATTTCGGACAGCAATTCCGAAATGTGGTGATGCCATATCCATGTGAAACCACATGTCTCGTCGAACATTCAGTGGGACATCCTCTAAAAGACCTGGCAGTTTGTCAAAAAGAAATTGAAGGTAATTGTCCGCATTTAACCTCCCAGGAAGAACGACAGGACCAATCAACAAGTCATCGATTAGGGCCGCCCAAACGGCCCTAATCGATGCCTAAAATAGAAAATTTATGTTGAAATTTAGATGGGCGTATAGCTTTGGGATTTTCTTATGACCACCTGTGCAGGTTTCTCAGATTTATAACACCACTTCTCGTGAACGTAGATTCATTTGTCCAGAGGACGGTTCTGCAGAAATTAAAATGAAGCCGTGACTGTCTTAATATCCAGGTAGAATAAACTAGACGAGCATAGTGGTATGCCTCAAGCAAACCGTGTCCCCTGCGATAGTGATATGGATATAAGCCCTCACGTTTTAAAATTCGCCAAACTGTTGTTCGTGGCACTCCTAGTTGTCTAGCGATTCGACATACACTGAGAGTTGGATCCCTTGTAACAATAGCTACTGCTTTTTCCTCTAAGTCTGCTGGCAAATTTACTCCTCGGTCGAAAAGATAATCACGCAGTCCGCATTCCAGAAATTGTCTGTGTACTTCCAGAAGCGTTCTGTAATGAGGAATGCGCCTATCGGGAAACCGATGTCGGTATTCAATAATTGCTTGACGTGCACTGCCGTTACAGTAGCCATACACAAAATATGTTCGCAAAATACATGTCCGCATACTCTTAAGAAGAAAATCGGTAAGGCATTTTGAATAAAGAAAACATGTCCACTCACTAATAAGCTGTTGTATAAACTGGAACGTAATGTAATCCTTTATTAAAAATGCAACGTTAACAGTCATGTGAACATTTGTTTATTGTATGATATTCATGGTTCAGCACTTACGAAATAAGTAAGAACCTTCTTTATCATAAATCGATTTCCAGTACTCTTTTTTGTATATCTCCAAGAAATTAGAAATAGATATACAAGTTTTGCGTTTTTGTTACTTGAAATGAAGTCTACTTTACAATCCTAAAATTTTAACATAACGATATGGGACACATATAAAACAAGGCTTCTAAATATTAAAATTATGAATCTATGTTCGAAACGTTAATATGCAATTTGTTCTCTGCTTCTCATTTCAATAACCAGGTAAATACAATTAACTTCGTTCTAAATTTAGGAATCGAATTAAGACAATGATGGGTAATATATAGAGCTCATTAGTATAAAATAATGTAATATATAATAAAAAATTTAAGAATACACACGCTTCTGTGATTCTAAAGCAATAAAATAGGTTAATTGCTAAATTTACATTTTATTAGTAGTAATAATTAACACCTGCATTTATGCCTACTGTAGTGTGTGTTTATATATTTGATGACGCATGACATATGAGCATTACAGATGTCGATGTGATGCATAACGGACTTAAGATTTTAACTCCAAACGTTAAAGGAATGGCTCAGCAGTAAATTGAAGAAAGTTCAAATTCATTAAACATGTATAATTTGCCTACAACATATTGAGCAATAATGCTTGTGTATCGTTAACGATATCCAAGTACTATTATAATAATATAATAATATTTATTCATTGAAGTTGGTGTTCTGCGCAAATGATAAACGTTTAAATTCTTGCAAAAGTAAAGAAAAGATAACTTTAAGCCCAATTCAATTTAATTAAATTATTGTAAAAAATTATCCCTTACTTATATAACTCATGTTACAAATATTTTTGTTTTTTTTGGTTTCTAAAACAAATTGAAACGTACTTGAGTGGGTAAAAACCTGGTCATAATTTTTTTATACAAAATATGGTGAGGTTTTGCCTACTTAAGTATGCTTCAAATTGTTTTTGTTAAGTACGCTGCAAGCTGTTCGACTGATAGTGAAGGTAAGTTAATACAGTTCGTGATATTAACATTAGTCAATGAGCGGCGCTGTGTGTTCTTCCATCCTGTCTTGTGTGACTTGATTGTATGTAGTAAGAGAAACTTTGTAGTGAATTTTACTATCCTGGCATCATGCATTGACGAGTCTATAACAAGACGAAACACGTGCCTGCATGCTTTGGTAGCAATTTTCACACAAATATGGACATCGATATAAATTGTATTCTTTCCGATTTATGATAATATTTCGATATTTTTAAACATGTCCTTGGTTTCAATTACCTGAAGAACTATAAACATTTCTAATGTAATGAATCTAATATTTCATTACTTTATATTGGAGAATCCTAGAAGAATAGTAAAATAAAACTGGGTAGTTAGATTCGCTAAATTGCAAACTAAAATTTTTCAAATATACCAACAAATGTATCTAGACGTTTTCTTTTCTGCTTTTTATGAATATATATAGTCTGTAGGATGTATTAATACATATAGTAATGCAATTAATATTAATATTAAATTAGTAGGTATATAATTCTCCTGATCCCATTACTACTTAATTAAAATGAAAATTGTGTCAAATTCTTTAAAAATGAATTAAACCCTTATCACAATGTAGTTTAGATCCTGGATGCATTGTACTTAGTATTGCGCTTGAATAAAGTATATACTTTATAGTGCTTCAAACCTAATATTTTTTTTTACTATTGATGAGGATTACTTACAACTTAATCGTTGAAATGCATATCTAGTATTAAAACTACATCTTGGTAATGTACAAGGTCCGGCAACGAAGCGGGGACGGAAGATTACACGCGTATTTGAAAGTTAGTCAAATATTTAGTCATCGGATATCCTTCCGTACCATCAAGCGCACGTTTTAAAAATATTTTGTTTTATACAGGATGTTCCAGATGGAAAGGCCAGACTAAAGTTGCATTTTTTTAAATGGAACACCCTGTATATTAATAGATAGCATGATCCGCGCTTGAATGCTGGTTACATCGATATAATGTTATATGGGTCAATAGTTGATAGTTTCTGCGTAAATAATTATTTTACTTGATAAATTGATACATTTCAGTAGGCTATTCTGCATAAGGAAAATCAAAAGATCCGAAACCAATAGAATAGTATATTTTCTACTAGTATGCACTTTCGTTGCTACGTGAAATAAATTCTGCAACTGCTCGCGTTATACAGAGTGTTCACAATTACGCAAAATCGAAGAAATCTCGTAATTTTTAAATGGAACACCCTGTATATTTTTAGCTCATTGAAAGTCCCTTTTACTACGCTTTCTGTTGATACCTCATTTTATGCACCTAGGATGGATTATTTGCTAATTATTTCTTTTTAGGATTGAATTAATGAAAAATGCTTGTATTTTTAGTAGCTAATTTGCGCTTTTAAACCTTCTGTAAGATCGGATATTCAACAAATTATCCATAAATGGTCTATAACAAGAAGAAACCCCATTAAGTACGAGAAAAAGTTGATTTTCACTCAGCGGTGAAAGCCAACATTAAATTAATATAAAGTAATATAGCATTTTCAATAGATTCCCTGCTGATCAAGTTATCTGGTGTTAGTTTAATAAAAAATTTGCACTAATTAATTTGTATTTTAAAGAATTTTGTAAAACCAACTATTTTATGAATACCTAATATGAAACAATACATACCTAATTAGCTTAACATAAATCGAAATCATGTAGGAAAGAATCAAGTACGAGTAGTATTAAAAGTTTGCACTATATTAAATAAATACAAATTATTAACCACAACATCAAATTTAATTAACAAAAGTAGTAGCACGGTAAATAAAAATAAAGTAAACGTAAATAGTAAATGAAAATAAATCAAAGAAAACTTTCAAATGTCCTTTCATGTCTCTCAATACATAAATGAAGCCGCCTGGTGAAAGTCTGTTGAACATGCTGTAATGTTTATTGGCGAACATGTCTAAATGCCTCTCTTATGCGTTGCATCATATTTTCCCTTGTTGTAGGAACTTCCACATAAACTAGAGCCTTGACATATCCCCAAAAGTAGAAGTCCAAGACAGTAAGATCTGGACTTCGTGGAGGCCAAGCGATTGGACCACTTCGTCCTATCCATTTGTCTTCCTTCCATCGCCCTAGAAACTCCCTAACGTTAAGGCTGTAATGAGCAGGTGCAACATCGTGTTGCAACCAGAAAATTTGTCGGGTGTCAGCATCCACATGCTCAAGTAAATTAGGCAGTTCGTTCTGCAAAAATGCCAAATACGTATCGCCTGTAACGGTTCCATCGAAAAAGTACGGCCCAAAGATATATGGACCAACTTGGGGAGGTATACTTGGTCCGACCAAGTATACCTCCCCAGACGTTAAGAGACCATCTATTTTGATTGTCTACATGACGTATCCAATGCGGGTTTTCTGTTGCATAATAATGCATGTTATGTTTATTTACCGCCCATTACTTTTAAAAGTAGCCTCATCGCTTCACAAAATCTTTGTTAAAATATTTGGCATTTCTCGCATTTTATTTAACAACCAACCACAAAAGTCTGTTCTTTTAATGAAATCATCACCATGCAATTGCTGATTTAATTCCATATGGTACGGATGATACCTATGACTTCTTAAAATTCTTCGTACGCTCCTATCTTCAATAGCTGTTACCTTTGAAATACCGTCTATACTTATATGTGGATTTTCCTGTATTGTTAATAATACGGCCAATTCGCTTTTTTTATTGATTACCGGATTATTGATTTCTCTCTTCATGTAGGTTACACTACCAGTTTCTGTAAATCTCTCTAATAACCTTTCAAATGCTTCCGGTCTTGGCTTTCTTTCAAGGTTTGGAAATCTCTCTGCATATACTCTACTTGCTAGGAGACAATTTCTTGTACACTCCCCAAGAATAAATATCATATTCACCATTTCTTGAATACTAAAATTAGTCGTTATAGCAATTTCTTTTAAAGATTGAACGAAATACTGTGTAAGATGGAACGAAATTTTTGACAACTTGGTTATTAAGTATACAAGCTTAAAACTGACACCAGATAACTTGATCAGCAGTGAATCTATTGAAAATGCTATATTACTTTATATTAATTTAATGTTTGCTTTCACCGCTGAGTGAAAATCAACTGTTTCTCGTACTTAATGGGGTTTCTTCTTGTTATAGACCATTTATGGATAATTCGTTTGAATATCCGATCTTACAGAAGGTTTAAAAGCGCAAATTAGCCACTAAAAACACAAGCATTTTTCATTAATTCAATTCTAAAAAGAAATAATTAGCAAATGATCCATCCTAGGTGCATCAAATGAGGTATCAATAGAAAGCGTAGTAAAAGGGATTTTCAATGAGCTAAAAATATACAGGGTGTTCCATTTAAAAATTGCGAGATTTCTTCGATTTTGCGAAATTGTGAACACCCTGTATAACGCGAGCAGTTGCAGAATTTATTTCACGTAGCAACGAAAGTGCATACTAGTAGAAAATATACTATTCTATTGGTTTCGGATCTTTTGATTTTCCTTATGCAGAATAGCCTACTGAAATGTATCAAATTCTCAAGTAAAATAATTATTTACACAGAAACTATCAACTATAGACCCATACATCATTATATCGATGTAACCAGCTTTCAAGCGCGGATCATGCTATCTATTAATATACAGGGTGTTCCATTTAAAAAAATGCAACTTTAGTCTGGCATTTCCATCTGGAACAGCCTGTATAAAACAAAATATTTTTAAAACATGCGCTTGATGGTACGGAAGGATATCCGATGACTATATATTTGACTAACTTTCAAATACGCGTGTAATCTTCCGTCCCCGCTCCGTTGCCGGACCCTGTATATAAAATTAATTCTAAACTCTTACCAAGAGGGTTTATAATTAATTTTTAAGTGTTCCAATAATAAGCCTAAGAAATAATTGATATAATTGATGCAAAACCATAGCCTAATCCTAATATTTTGTATGTAATGCGTTGTAAGTCAATATATACTATTGTTTTAGTTTATACATAGAATAACAGCAGACAATTTCTCGAATATTGTACTTTTGATCTAAGTTTTCTTCTACATACACTCATTGATTAACACCAGTAACAAATCTTTTAGATAAATGCATATCAATACTCTACAGATGGTGAAATAAATCATCAGATCAGTCGCCGACTTACTTGATTCTATATGATTTATATTGTCTAAATATTGTTCATAATAAGTATCGGAATAACATTAGGAATATAACTTCTGTATATTTAATATTAGATTATATTGGAATTAAAGTTTACGCTGATGTTTATAGTAATACAAAACCTAAATAAAGTTGTGTAATCTTTATTAGGGGATCAGCTAAACTAATTTCAAATCTAATACTTTAAAGTACTCATAGATACTGTAAATTACTCACGAAATCATATTTGCTTAATAGTTTCAAAGTTATGGAAAACATTCCAACATTATTATTATCACCTTATAGTTATCCTATAAATATAAAGAAATTAACTAATGCTTCGTACATGCATATATTATAAAAACCAAGTAAAAATTATATTAATTTATTATATTAATAGAAAACTAAAAACTTGTAGTTATACTCCACATATTTAAGTATTTGTCATTGCTACTGCAATTGATATCGTTTAGGTATTGTTTATCAACGAACGTTTTATCATCAATAGACACTGGATAAAAATTCTAAGAATGTGTAATAAAAATGTGATTAAGTAAATATAATTTACTAAGTAAACACAGGTTAGTTTATACATGTACGAAGGTTGATATTTATGTATCCGGAATAGAAAACAAAAACAAATATTAATCATTAAAAATAGTTTTGTTTTTCGAATTATTCTCCATAATGATGAATACACTTTTGCATACATTTGAACCAATTTTCACAGCACTTTTCCCATTCCGATTGAAGTATCTCCAAAACATACATTTTGAACACGTGAACGTATTTTGGAGTCAAAAATCGTTGATTACGTAGTTTATTCTTTACGTGCAGGAACAAAAAGAAACAATTGGCTACCAAATCCGGACTGTTCGGGGGATGATCTATCAATTCAAAGTTAATCCTGCGTTGCTGATTGTTTTTACTTATTTCTCCAAAGACCTTTGTCAAACAAATTGTTGTATACCATTCAGAATTGACCGCTCCGATCCTCTAGTGCCATTATAGTCACATATGCCTATCTTTCCTCAAGAAACAGGCGACCATTTGCTTTGAAGTGCTTCTTGCGCTAACAACTTTTATTGGGTTTGACTCATCTTGAAACGCCCACACTGTCGATTGCTATTTGCTTTCGGGTTTATTAGCATAGATCCAAGATTCGTCACGTGTAGATGTTGTACACGGCTTTTGATACACCACGATTGTATTTTTTGAGGAATATCGCAAACATTGCCGTTAATTTTCCAAGAGTAATAATAATAGAAATAATAATAATAATTAATGCCTTAACTTTTCAAACAATTTCAAAGAGCTTCGACAGGCCATGAATTATTATCACACTTGTAACGATTTAAGATATTCAGCTGTCGGCATTCACCTTAAACCAGAAGCAAAACCACGTCAACTTTCTCGGTCAGCCGACTCCTGGAACCAATCCCAGGCCCCCGGCATGATAGGCCAGTGCATTACTACTAGGCTGTCGGGCGGATAAGTAGTAGTATGACTAGTCACTCCTTTTTAATGTACAACAACTGATACCATTTATTTTAATTTGCTTTAAAATTTACCACCTCCTGATAAAAAAAATTGGAGCTTTATTTTGAACTGAAAATAGTACACACAAAATAATGATAAATTAAAAAAAAAATATGATAAAAGTTGTAAAGTAATAGAGATATTCACACTTATGCGAGCAATACAGGAACACACCCTAGATCAACGTGCGTCAACATATGTGGTTTTTGCATGATGATGCTCTACCTCATAACAGTTACAGTTTGCGTGAGCATTTAAATAATACGTTTGGTGACCGACGGACAGGTAGAGGTGGGCCTATTGCATGGCCACCTAGATCGCCCGACATACGTAAACCCAACGGACTTTATGTATGGGGATATATGAAAAATTTGGTGTACAATAACGATAATGAAATTGACAACATCCAATTATTGACCATACGTATTGAAGATGCTGCACACACAATAAGCAGGCAAGATATCTGAGCGTCTTATAACTCGTGAATACGGCATACGGAATACGGCGAGCACAAGCTTGTATTCAAACAAGAGGCGGTAATTTCGAACATTTGCTCTAGGAAGTGTTCCTGTGTTGCTCGCATAAGTGAATATCTCTGTTAGTTTACAACTTTTATCACATTTTTTTTTCCTTTGTCATTATTTTATCTGTACTGTTTTGAATTAAAAATAAAGCTCCAATTTTTTTATCACTCTGTATAAAAAGAGCTTTTATTTCTAAAATAATTGAGGTCTGCCCACCTCTTTATAACGATACAGAGGCCTACCTTAGCCTGAATCTACCAAACAAATGAATTAAACGAAGAGATATAGTAGAATATTCCCAGGATACACTAAACCTCAAGCCAATAGATATAAAATCATCAATAATCGGCGACTCAATAATATAAAAAAAATTAATCAAAAATAACATAACTATTGAACTAAATAGAAATACTAAACTAAATATGTCTTACTATTTGCACCAGAAAGGCCATAAATTATAGAACAAATGTTAAGTAACAAAAATAACAAAGAGCATTCTCGTAATTCGTTTTAAAGATTGACAGCTGTATGATAATAAATACACACTATTTAAAATGTATATAAATTTGTTAGGATGTTCGGTATATAGTATATACCGATAGGACCAGCTCGGAACGGGCCATAACCAGAAATAAGTGGCAACAGCGAATCCCCTCTACGCGCAGTAGCTTAAATTGCCGCACATTGCAGTTATGAATTTAGTAAGACTTAAACCGCACAAGGATATAGTCGTTTGCATATTCGTTCTGTATACGTAATTTGCCCATTTGCTTCAGACATAACAAGGTCCAATTTATTATTATTGTATTCTTAGCTGCTACGGAAAAGTAATTTTAAGTAATAAAAAAACAATAACGTTTTCTAAAAGATAAAAGTAAAAAAATCAATAATTCTGCAAAATAAATTTAAATTTTAAGAAAGTCACTAAATATAGGATTCTAAAATACCGCCCTCTAACGTTTTCTAAAAGATAAAAGTAAAAAAATCAATAATTCTGCAAAATAAATTTAAATTTTAAGAAAGTCACTAAATATAGGATTCTAAAATACCGCCCTCTCTTCCCAAACAATAGCCGAGCCTATTGTAAATCTCCCGCCTCACTCCCTCGAGATTTCTAGGGGTTATTGTCTCGAAAATTCTAAACAGTTTAACTTGCAACTGTTGCAAGCCATATTTCCTAAACGCATTTACGATCCTTTCAATCGTCGAATGCGAAGGAATAGGCCGATTTACGTACTCTACAGCAAATAAATCAGCGGTTATTCGACAGGAATTGCCGGCTAGATACCACGAAACTATTTGTACCTTCTCTGCGGTTGTATACACTGACATGATAACTACCTTTACGTTTGCACAGGTAAATACGAATGACGGGCAATCTGTTGCTCTCGATCATCGGACTTATGTATGCGCACGCGGAGTGGCATCGTACACACGTTGCCACATCGCATTACGTTCCATACGTATATTGTTGCGTATGGCCCGTAGCGGGCTGAATCTATCGGTATAGTTAAAGCTTTTAAACTTAGGAAAGACATATAATCTAAAAAGGACTATATACATGTATCTGGAAATTTACATATTATCTCTTTACAGGTGCCGATAATATTGTGGGCCTCTCAGAAATTACAGAAAACACAAAAATTTGGCGAGCACTATGCGCTGAATTTATAGGTACATTTCTTTTGGTCCTCATTGGATGTGGTTCCATAATAAATTTTACGCCGACAGCAGGTGGACCTGCTATTGTCGAAATATCTCTGGCCTTCGGATTGATAGTTGCAACATTAGCACAGGTAAGTTAAGCATATACATAATTCAAATATTCGTCTTCCAAAAGTAGTTAAATGTATTGTAACTGAATATCATATAGTAACATCAGAGGTACTCAAGGAAGTTTGTTTGATTCATTTTGATGTGTTTGATCAAAATTTCATTTTATTTTTGACATAAATTGGTTATTAGTTAAGACGATATTGTTTTTAATCATCTTACATAGATAAATCAATCCGAATCTCATATTCACTTAAGTAAGATCTTGAAACAGCTTTGTTTTGTATTTGACGCTATGAGTATTAGAGACGATATGAATATTAAAATAATTGGCTATATGCAAAGTGCAGCTCTTCAGTCTGTATTCTAAACTTCATGTAATGATGTATGATTATATCAAGTTTAGAATACAGACTAGGAACACGTATTTCGCATATAGATTAATTTTGATATGCAATATACGAGTACGGTATAGTTTAATTTCAACAAAATAAGATAAGGTAGTATATTACTCCCCCAAACGCTTTACGTTTTTAAGTTTTATTCCGCATTATAATACGGGCGAAAAAATTAAGAAATGCCTTCTAATATATACAGTGATGGGCAAATGTGTGGAACCATGTAAATATTCGTTACTTTAAAAAATATATTGTAATAAAATTTTAGACAAGATTATTATGGAAGAAGAATAGATTTGAAGTATTTTTAAATATATTTTTTTATATTTTGGGATTGTTCTCGATCACGCGATTTCAATAAACTAGAACATTTGGGGTCTAAGGTATTTTTTATTTATTAATTGGAAAGAAAATAAACTGATCATACAAAGAAAGTTAAACTTAATTTACGAGATTTTCAAAATGGGCCATCTATTTCCTTACAGTAAACCAGAAATTCCTCTTGTAACCCTCGCTATGATGTCTGGTGGAATGCTTCGTATCTCTTCATTAATTCTTCCAGCCAAATCTTGCGAATTTCTAGGTCGTTATGATACACTTTCTGTTTTAGATAGCCCCACAAGAAGTAATCTAGTGGATTAAGATCGGTAGAACGTGCAGGTCATTCAACTTCGCCTCTCCCTTCAATCCATCTATGGCCAAAAGTTCGATCTAAACGATCTCGAACGATAACTTAATAGTGAGAAGGTGCTCCATCCCGCTGAAACCAGATGTTTTATGGAAGTTGACCATTTTCCTCCAATACAGGAATTATCTGGTCATTTAAAAGTTCTAAATATCTTTGACCGTTTAGAGTTTCTTTTATAAAAAAAAACTTATTATTCGGTTTCTTCAAATACCAACCCAATCTTTAAGCTTCCTAGGATGTTGCGTATGCGCCTCTTATATCCAGTAAGGATTACTCTGTACCCATTACCGACAGTTATGTCTACGAATAGTACCGTTCAAATAAAATGTTGCTTCATCCGAAAATACTACATTATTTACAACATTATCACGATTACCTTGCCTTCTGTCGAAATCATCTTCAGAGAGTTCTTAAACGAGGCGAAGTTTATAAGGATGGTATTTTTCTCTTTTAAGAATTCTTCCTACTGAACGACGACTAATATCAATGCCTTTGCAGTAGATAAATAGGAGTTTCCTCTACAGATACGGCAATATCTTGCACTTTAGTATCATCTGTAGCAGTATTTATACGACAAATTCTTTGCAAATTGTGAACACCACCATCTTTATTGTACGTTCTTAAAACTTTGCGCGAAATTGTCTGCCGATTGGGATCTATTATAGTATTAAAAAGGTTACATACGTCCTGAAGAGTTCTTGTCGTATCACCAAAACCGATCATTATATCTGCATTCTTTCTCTTTCATTTAATTCCAACCATTATTGACAAAAATCAATTATTTAATAGCACTTTTAATTGCCACAAATTACTAGACCTTGTGAAAATTTAAAGATTGTTATATTCACGTTAACTTTTTATTCAACAAAAAAAACAATTTTTTTAATCGGCACAACAAAAGAAGAAATAAAAGAAATTGTAGTACTTACATTTCGAATTATAAAGGTTTTTATTTAAATGATCATACCCACGTATCAAGGAATACTTAGGAATTTGGAAATACTGAGAGATAAATACATATTCTAAAAATTCTGATTTTCGTTTTAATGTAAATCTCAAGCTAAATACTTTAGACTCCAAGTGTTATAGTTTGTTGAAATCGTGTATATATAATACTATATAATACTTAACAAAAATATTTTTTAACACTTTGTATATGTAAAAAATACTTCAAATAATGGCTCTTCATCCCTAATTTCCGTGTCTTAAATTTTATTACTATATCTTTTTTTAATTTAACGAATATTTACACTATTCCACACATTTCCCATCACGGTATATTAAAAGCCAAAATTATAATAGGAGTAATATAAGCCTCAGGGTTATGAGTACTTTTTAAAGAAAATTCAATTTCCATACAACTGTACTTTATATACCTATTTTTATTGTTTGCTTTTTTAAAATGAATTAATATAATTAAAAATTCAAATCAAGAATAAAAAATATTTATCAATACGTTATAAAATTTAATATATGCTCGTGATAGAAATATTGTCGCTCTTACTCTTACTTTATTTTAAATTTACTATAAATAAACTGCAATATTAACTAAACTTTTATTATATTCCAAATCTTAAAATATTTTCGTAATCAATTGTCTCTGCCTTGTCAAACTTCTTAATGTTTCCTTCTTTCAAATATAAGTTCTTCAATTCACAATCGCTTCTATTAATTTTCGTCTTCTTTGGTTTATTTCTTTTCTAGCTATACAGTTTTGGTGGCCCTTTCTATTTCAGTTCAATGGTGCTTTATCAATTCATAAACTTTTATAATTTTTCAACAATCTCTTTCAGTATATATAAAAATTCTCAACTCCCATTTAATATCTAGTCACTTTGCATTCTTTTTACAAAACTGAAAACATGAAATAATCAATTTTTATTCTCACCACATAAATTTTTATTGACTTATTATTTCTTTCACACTGCTATCAATAATCTTATTCACATATTTTTTTAATTTTTTACCAAACTACTTATTTTATATCTAGTTAAGATATGATTTTATACATGTTTTTTTTTTCAGTAGATACTTCATATTTATGAAGTACGGTTTATTTAAAATAACTTATTTTTGAATGTAAATAATTTTTTTTCATTAAAGATACTTAAACATGTACTATCGCGGTATTTGAAATAAGGACGATTATATATTTATTTTCACTATAATTAAGCATTGTAATTCAGTTTTTGTATAATTGAGTTGTTGTGTAGCTGACAGCAGAGTGATATTTATCTGTAACCTTTCACGCAAACTTATGTTATAAAATTATGTTACTGAGTGAATAAAGGAAAAAGAAGAATTTATTAATCAGAGGACTACAAGTATTTGATTTTAATTTTCAATACTTTATTGCATGACCATTTCTGTCTAGCACCTCTTGTAAAATTCTAGACATCGATGTTATAACAATATGTATAAATTCTGACGACAGTTCATTCCAAATATTCTCGATCTTGTTAAATAATTCTTGGACATTTGCTGGCCTAAAGTTACGCCTGCCCATCGTCCTAACAATAGATTTATCCCCACGCGTTCTCGATTGGATTTCTAGAACACTTTATATTATTTTCTCTAAACCACTGAGAAACTACTCTTGCCGTGTGGACTGGACAATTGTCGTATTAAAATATGAAATTTCCTTCAGAATATATATTTCTAATATAATTCATACTATTAAATCTTTCCCCCATATAATCACTCGCATTAAATTTTGGTCGTTAATGTCATTTTCTGACGCGACCTAAAATGTTCTATAGTAAATGGGTCATAACCTTAGAATCAATGAATTCAAATACGTGCCTGAAGTTGTCAATACTGTCATTCTTTTTTATGTACAGCAGATCAGGAAATTGAAAATAAATATGTTTATTTAAAGTTTAAAATCCAACAAAAACACGAACAATAAAAAAATACTTTAAAGAAACCTAATAGCTCGTCATTTCTCTATTAGCTTCAATTATTTTGTTTAAACGATTAGGCATGGACAAGCATAAATTTCTAAAATAATCTTGAGGAAGATTCCAGGCGTCATGTATTGCGGCCAAAAATTCCTCCTTATTTTGATATTGCATACATCTGCTTCCTACGAGTTTCGTCGATTTTCCCCATACATTATCTATCGGGTTTTTATCCGGGCTTGAATTGAGCCAGTCAAACACATTTACTTTATTATCTTGAAACCGTTCTTTTAATTGATGCGATGTGTGAACTGGTCAGCTATCTTGCTGGGATGTAAAGTTGTTTTCTGTAAAAACTTGTCGCACTGAAGGTATTATCACGCCTTCTAAAATCTATATATAAACTGGACTTGTAAAGCGTTCTTCCATGTGGAGTATTTGCGGATATCCAACCCCACATATTCACTGAGAACTTACGATTGGTTTTAATAACATATTTGACATTATATCTTCGGTTCCTTGGTCTATAAATCCTCAATCGTCCAAACTTAGATGAATTGAACGTTTTTCGTCGCTAAAAATGACATATTACCAAAAATTCTCATCTTTTTTAATGTGCTCTAGATCAAAACCTATTCTAATTTATTTGTGTCTGGCAGTAAGTTTGACTTTTCTAGCTACAAGTAGCTCTTTAAATTCATTTCCCGAACGCGACGATGAGCTGTATGTACAGATCCAGGAAAACCTAAAATTTACTGCTCTGCGACAGTTGTAAAGGGACTATTTTTAATATCGTCTGAAAGGTTCTTATCATTTTCATGTGTTATTTATTTATTTCGTATGGCAGATCAAATACAGCGTTAAATAAGATGTAACAGATAGGTGTCTATTCCATAGATCACATGATGGATAGCTACTGCCAGGGAGTATCTCGGTAGTTTGTATCTGCTACTAAGTTGCGTTTCGTCATCACAATGGATCTCTTGTAGTAGGGCGACATCCATCGAATGATCATACTAAAGCCTCAGTAAATATTCAGAATTATATCTGCTCATGCCTTCAACGTTCAGTTGTAAGATCTTCAGTGCATGTCCTACGTCCCTTGTCGATAGGTTCTGAAGAGAGAAGAGAGAACTATTTGCTAGAATTGCGATATTCGTGCTGATTCTTACTTTGCTAGGAAATCCTTGCAGGGTCTAGCAGCCTAACAGTGTAGATTATTTAGCCGTGACAAGTCACGTTTCCAGGGTACACCACGAGGAGGCAGTCTACATTGTACCTCATATCACGTGTTGAAACGCGTGGCCGTCTAGAACCAGGTAACCTTTCCAGAGATCCCCTTTCCCTCCAACTTCTTACTATAGAATTTACTGAACTTTTGGACATTCCCACTTGAACTGCTGCCGCAGCCTCGGATAGTCCAGTTTCAATTAAAGAAATTATTTGTACTTTACTAAAATAAGAAATTGGTGCCATTATTATAACAAATAAATTTATTTTTAACACTTCCTGTTAAAAGTCATTATCAATTAGAGGAACTTTTTAATTCGTGACATAAGGAGAAAAAGTATTAATGACATTGACGACCAAAATTTAATTCTAGTGACTGTATGTATACATTTCATAAATATATGTAAATATACATGAAATGATTGTATGATAACTATTGTTAGTTAAATAATTATCTCAAACTTTCACATATAAAATATATTGTTTTAAAATTGCCATAACATTGAGGATATGAGATATTTATTTCGTTTAACAACAAATTCATCCCGCGAAATATTAATTGCCACAATTTTTTAAACTGTTTCTTTACTATAAAAATATATATTCAGTTTTCGCTTTACTCTAACGTCACAAATTGCAGACATTATTTAAGTAAATGGAATGAAACGTAATTATAAAGAAAGAACAAAGAAAAATAATAAAACAAAATATACTAAAATTTCGTTTTCATGTTTCTCAATGAATAAATATGAAAGTATTTCTATTCAACGAAAACCTACTAACCATGACAGAGACCTCAAAAACATTAAGCATGATACTGCTCAATGATGTTTCGTATTTACACGAAAGAGAATGCTGATGAAAGCCTAATATCGAATTCCTTTCTATCTATATGCATATTAATGTCTGGAGTGGCATCTAATTGCATCCTAATAACCTAATTTCGAAAACGAAAATTATATACACGAGATAGTTTTTATTTAATATCGAACCGTTAATAATAACTTTCCAATTTAAATGATAGTTAATTTCCTTTTCAAAAATATTATTTAGAAGAATACGTTGTATAAACACATGTAAAATAAACATTACTTTAAAAAATTGCTGTTATTTTAAGCGACTGTTTGAATATGAGAAATACTTTTACTTTTCTTCAAATTGTCATAAAAAAATTAAAATCCATTATAAGAATAAATATATATCAATGTGGGATTCCTTTCTATCTATATGTGCATATTAATATGTATGGATGGCATCTATTTGCATCGTTACAATCTACTTTCAAAAATGAAAGCCAGATAAACAATATCTTCTTTATTGAAACGTCGTTAATAACTGTTCAATTTTAATTTTAAAAGAAGCATTATTTTGGTTTAATATATTATTTTAAGTCTCTTTCCATATTTCTATCAATAAAGTTTAGGAACCTAATTATAAGAAAAAATGTATAAATTTTAAAGGAATTCCAACAAGAAGAATGTCTAATTTAAGTAAATCTACTCTGGCTTTAATGACGCGTTTTATGCAGCTTTGCGATATCAATAAATGATGAGTTTATATTGCTTATAACTGCGTCCACATGGAATCCATCTGGTACAATAATGACTAGGGACCGGACGCGAGAGGCCGATGACTTATTGCCCGCGGGCGTACAATTGAAAATTTGTATTTTTAAACAGTTGTTAATTTTATTTATATAATTGAAAAGCAAACGGGTGGTGATCTATAAAATATGAAATACATTTTTATTTGTTCATTTTGTAGTTCAAGTTGAGTAAAGGAGTATTAATATTAACTAGCAATAATTTCTCAAGGTTCTCTCACGTAAAATTTGTTCTCTTTGAATGAAATACATACTTGTGGATAGAAAATATCCCTTCTACATCGCAATTGGTTATGGGTGCATACTGGAAATATTCTTTTAATTCAGCGTATTTAGCAATTAGATTTTGAGGCATTGTCCCCATACACAATTGCCGCAATGTTATTAAATCTGGATTTCTATTAAAAACTGGGTCTAACTCTTGCCGAAAGCCACATCCGAAGTCACTTGAAATATTTTTGAAATTAGTAATAGCCACATCTAATGTGGTTAATCCATCATTTAATTTGAGATTTTGATTTTCAAAATAAGTGATTAGTTTTGTAAAATATTCAAAGTGTTCCTGAAGAAAGTACAACTGATTTTTTAAATTTGCAATTTGTATTAGTTCCTTGCACTCAGAAATACTTCGAGCACTTAAACATTTAACGAAATTTTGTAAACTATCGAAATTCTCTGCATAAAAAGTAGTAGCTTCCAACCATATTTCCCATCTAGTTATTACTGGAGAGGGTGGCAGTGACGAAGATGGAAGTTTTTTCCCTTTAAAGAGCTACTCTCAATGGTGCTTTTCCAAAAACTTTTTTGAAAGCGGATAGAAATCTATCAACTTCCGGAAAGGTGTCTCTGATATATTCACAGATTCTGTGAAGAGCATGTGCTACACAAGTAATATGCAGTATATTAGGATATGTTTCCTTTAATAATCTGCCTGTTTTTAACATAAATGCAGCACTTTCACTGACGAATAAAAGTATTTTTTTCTTTATACCTCTCGTCCAAATGAAGCATTTGGTGCATATCCTCGTAAATGGCTTTAGCAACTGTTTGCGCAATAACGATATTTATTACTTTTGTTACTATTACATATGCGTTATATGGAATAGTTGATGTAGTACACCAGCTACAACATTTACCACACAGCGTCCTAATATATCGACAGTTTCGTCGGCATTTATCCATAGGTAATGATTTGAAAGATGGCTTCTAATGCGCTCTACTGCTTTCGTGTAGCACTTAGAAACATAATATTTACGTAAGGTGGATTCATCAGGAACATTTCGACCAGTATATTTTTGGAGAAATGTTTTGAAGGTGGGATTGTTAAGTTTATGTAATGGAATATTTGCCGCCATTAAAGTTTCACAGAGTTCTTCGTTAATATTGTCAGAATCCAACGGGTCTAATTTCTGTGTATGTTTGCGATGCTAAGTGACGTTTTACGTGCGATTTCTTAGAATTTTTTAACGATATTTTACATACTTTGCTGTACATTTCGGAATGACTGGCAATGGACATACAATCAGTTTGACCCTTAATCCAAATCGCCATTGTTTCACGATGCCTTTCTCGACGTTGTTCCATATCATATCTGAAAAAGTAACTAAATCTAAATAAATGAAAATTAAAAATGTATGCGTAAATTATTGAAATTTAACGAAATTCACTGGACACTTACGTGAAAATAATTGGAAGAAGTAGATTCGATGAAGCGATATTAAACAGGATCTATTACAAAAATTACGACGTATGTAATTAACAGTTAAGATAATGAAGTAAGAAAACTAACTCGCCGTACTTTATTTATCTTACGAAATATAAACTAATAAATATATACGCCCATGAAGAAAGGAATTTCACTGTATTGAAGTAATTGCGTCACAATTCAACGACAAAAGATAGATGTGCGGTTAACCGAATGAATAGTGCTATTCAATAACCGCGTCTTGTACTTACCGATGTTATAGAATATTTATATGGTCCATCGTAATTTCGGCCCGATTCGTCTGGTCTCTAATAATGACTCTAAGACAGTGTCAGAGTTTGAACTTATGGGTTCAAAGCAAAGAGGAACCGAAAATAGCTACATTGCATCATCGCGTTGGAGAAATTAACAGGCAGGGTGGAACAAATATAGATATATATGGGATTTATATGGAATTGTATGTGTGCCCTAAGCGAACTCGCTAGTCCCAAGAAATTGACATTGGCCTAGTGCTTGAGATACGAAAAATTTACAGGGCTAATGAGAAGGCGGATGAATTGGCATAGCTTAATCTATGCCTATAGGACCAGTGACATTGCAAAAACAGATATCAAAATAGACATGAAAAAGTTGGTTAAAAATTGATCTCGGGAGAGTTGGAAGGACTCACCCAAGTTTACAACGGAACTACTGAGTAGAGACAGAAAATCTGTTAAAGTGACAGTGGACCTGTTAGTCGAGCATTGTAAACTATGGACTTGACAGAAGACACTGTATGTACATTCTGCCAAGCGGAATAGGATACTGCGATTCATGTGATGACCAACGTGATGGTCTGACAAGAACGCGGTTATTATAAACGATAGATCAATACCTAAAGCGAAACTGCATTATAAAGACCCACTTTCGAAACCGTTAAGCTTAATTAAAACAGAAGGGCTAGAGAAGGTATTCTAGTGAGACATCAGGAACACTATAGATCTAGGAAGGTCGCAGTGGGATAGACTCTATGGCCACCTCAAATAATCTAATCTAATCTAGTAAATCGCTCTTTATACATTCCCCCAAATAAATACCAGAAATTATTCATTTATTAAGCCCGCGCAAAAGGTATGAAAGAATGTTGTTTGCTGTAAGTAGCTAAATAGCATATAAAATTTTGGGACGACCTGTCAATCAGTTTGTTTAGAGCTCGCTGTCTTGCTAATCAACCCAAATATACTCGTTGGTTTTTAAATTTAAAATGTGTTATATATGAACCTAATTATGCTGGATCTTTGAATATTTTAGTAAAGACCTATGTAGGTCTTAGTTTAATTAAAAGCACGTTGGTGCAAATCATTCAAAGTTTCGGTTCATTCACGTTTCGGTTCATTCACGTTTCGGTTGGTGAAAGCATCGACAAAGTAAAGGAAATTTCAATAGAAAATTATCACTTAAGCTTACGAGGGAATGCTCAGGAGCTAGACATATCTCATGAATCCCTTCGCACCAGTTTAATTGATGTCTTGAACATAGGCCGCGTTCCCGTACTGCTTGTTCTAAAGGAACATATTTTCTTTCAAAAAAGCACCATGTTGAGGTTGTTGAAGAAATGCTTGAACCAGCCAATTCGGACTCTACATTTATGAAACGCATTATAACAGTTTATGAAACGTAGTTTAAGAGTTTTACATGCAAATCAGCTAATAAACTTCTAAATGGATTTTAGTCTAATTCCGAAGACTAATCTTCGGAACCCTTACAAAAGACTAAATATCGCATTGCTTAAGTTCTAGTTCCACTTAGGCTATTGTAAAATAGGTACCAGAAGATATATCTAGGATAATAATTAGCGATCAGTGTATAACGCTAAACACACTACCATTCTAGTGTACTAAAGGGCTCTAGAATAAACTCACTGTTGCAAAGCCATAGGCCTTGGGAGAAGAGTTACAGTTACCTATATGCTCTAATTAGCACAAACCTCAACATCATGTAACTATTTTCTTCCTTTAAATATTTATATTAAAAAGTGTATTTAAACATTAAATTCTCTAATTATATTTCCAGCATATGTAATTCAGCTTCCCATGCACATAGCTCTGAAATTAGATTTTGCAGAAAGATCTATAATTTTTCAACACTCGAAGTTCTATCTTTCCCCCTAGTTCACTCGAAATTTCACACCCTTCGGTTATCGGGTGCCCATATTATCATCTAAAGAGAATTAAAAAAATATTTCTAAAGTATTTAAATTTCAAAATTAGCTTCTCGAAGAGATGTAACCAGCAACAAACTTTTGGTCTTCTGTTTTCCCTCGTCCCTTTTAGTGTACCAGATCAAAATACGCGTTCCCCAGATACTTTTTTTTTAATCCTCGCGAACCAATGTCGTCTACCACGACCCATTTTATTACCGATGATTTACGAGGGGTAGTCAATATATAAGTCGCGAAGCGGTATAGAGGCAATAATATTCAAAGTAACTTCCTGAAATTTATTTCATTTTCCTACATAATTACTATGTACATTCAGACACGTATTCCATTTGTTTATAAGTCAAAATATTAGGATTCATAAACCTGTGATCAAATATAAATTAGAAAAGTGTTCCTGCAAAATATAAATACGTACATATTCAGAGTAACTGAAAATTAATCGGTCACGTAACGAATACATATATGTATTGCAACTATAAACAAAAGTACAAAGCAATCCACCTGCGTCATCTAATGCGTCCGTATTCCCAATCTTAGACAAATAATTACAGTAGCATGGGTAATTTTGTAACAATGTTTTACTACCATAAATTAATATTGGGGACTTAAAAAAGATAAGTGTTATACGTGGATGTCTTGGAAAGTGTTTCACGATTCTTTGCGTCAGCTTTATTTTGTCCTATGATCAACATTGTGATTATTATTTCTACCTACTGAGGATGACAACTTATTTAGGATACGAGTATTAATTGTGATAAGGGGTCCTATACATTATTTTAAAGTTTTTACTTAACCATAGTCTCCAAAGCAAGAAAAAGGGAAAAAAAACATTTATTCTTTTAGTTTAATGTTTATCATTCTTATTATAATTTGATATTTGTTAACATTAAAATTTGTCAACGACTAATGTATCAAAAGTTTCATGGTTTATCTCTTTAAAAGGAAAAATTAACAAAGATGCTGTACGTTCAAAGTAAACGTACAATTTTGAAACCTTCAGTAAAATGTCTAATTCTAATATAGTTATGCTATCTAGTCACGTAAACGAATGAATTTTTGATCATATCTGTGGTATCTGTTCGCAAAATGTAGGACGTCGTAGATTGAAACAAATAAATTGTATGTACAAATAGATTGTATGTGTCTAAACGTGTATATTCTTTTGATGACTTGAACACAATTTTGTCCATATATCTCTTATTATCACAGAGCTGTTATCATTATTACAATTTTCCTGTTTTATTAGGGACGCACTGGAACTAGGTTCTTCAGTGGATGCCGTATATGTGGACTTTTCTAAAGCGTTCGACCGTATACATCATCAATTGTTGCTTTTACAAGTTTTAATAAAATGGGATTCTTCCCAAGGATATCTGGTTTCCCATCCAGCCAGCACTCTTACATGTAGAACTCACACAATTAATAGTTTCCGAATGCATTAATTTTACAATTATTGAATTATCCTTCTTATAGCTACGAACTTGCATTCTACGATTTTGGACTTTTCCTATATCTAAAGTATCAGCTGAACAGTCTAATTTTTGTCATCTATAGCTGCATATAGCTGGAATAAAGCTTACTCCACTGTTCTTGGGAAAAAGTGGAAACATATTTTCAGTTATTGGTCCTGACTTATGAAGAAATATTTAAAAAATGCCAGAAAAATTTTGTAAAACGATAAATGAACTCCTATATAAAAATGTCCATTTGCGGGTGACATTTTTGTCACTTTGGCAGCGATAAAAACCTACATAGCTTTTTATCACCGATAAAAATGCTTCTTCCTCCGATAAAAATGCTTCTTCCTGTTACATATCTAGTAGCCCTGCATCACTTAATTTATTTTTCGTCACACCTACTGCGTAAGTAAACAATTATGACACCTTTTTTTGAAACGTAAGTGACACTTTACATACCGTATTGAAAGTTGCTATGGTAGCGGGCTGTAATATTTATTACGACCCTAGGGAAATAATAGCAATATTAGAAAATTTATGACAAATTTATTTCAAACATGATTAATTAACATAACTAGGAAAAATAGAATCTTGTACAAAAACTTATGATTTTGTAATATTAAATGTAAACGAACAATTAGAACAATTAGCTATCTGAACAATAGAGTCTTTCTTACTAGGCAAGTTTATATTTTCAATAATGTCAACATTATTAATGGTTGGATTCCTAATGGAATCATCAACTTTTTTCTCATTTTTCTGTATCACAGTTGAGCAAACAGCCTCTGTAATATTTTGTTTATATAAAATTCGGTCAGCTATCTGTACTTTATTTATCATTGAATCGGAAACATAGCTTTCTGCCACGGTAGAATATTTTCATCCCCCATGTCTTTTCAGACCAAGAACATCAATTCCTGAATCGGCTAATAATGTTGCCGAGGTCCTTCGAAAGGAATGTCCGGTGTAGGTAGTGGGGTTCTCCAACGACAAGTATTTTGCTATTTGGCTAGGAATTTTTGCGAGAGTGTTTTTTCCTACAGGCTGATTTCGACATTTACCAAAACTGTACTTTAAGGAAAATCTATCATTGGTAATATTTTATAATCTCAGACCAATGTATTTTTTAATAATTAGCATAAAATTAATTGGATATTCTTCCTTCGCAATAATTGTAAAAGCACGTTTTAATCCATTTTTAGTATCCGGTATTTTAATTATTATTACATCATTTTTATTTTCCACATCTTGAATTTTCATTTTAACTAGTTCATCTTTCCTACAAGCCCCAGCAATTCTCATAATCATAACAACCTGCAAAAAATTAGTATAGAATGAACACGAATTAAAAAGAATCATTCTGTAAACTTACCTTCATCAACAAATATGTATCGTCGGAAGCTTCAATAAGAAATTTATTCATTTCCTCTCTTGTAAAGATACTAGACCTTTTAGTCTTAAAACCATCATTTTTACGCTTCAAAAATCCTTTCAATTTAGGATATTTTGAAATATCTTCATTTTCGTTAATAAATATGGTAGTTTTTAACATGGAGTATTCACACCATAAACTGTTTGGTGATTTTAACTTCATAGATCTATCACGAAAATATGCCAGCATTACACTTTCTGAAATACTCTCCACATACCTCTGGTGACACCAATCTTTGAACATTTTATAGGTTTCATTGTATCTGTTTTTAGATTTCTCCGGCAAAATCTCAGTACAAACTATAATAGCATCCATCTCTATTTGATTCATGTTTATAAATTTTATTTAGAAAGAAAAACTTTTGAAAATCTATTGCATATACTTTGACATTTATCAAAAATATAAATTTATGTCGACACAAACATGGTTACCATAGATACGACAAATATTTCTGACTTGTTGTTCTAATGTGTATACATATAGTAAAAGTAAAGTGGAAAATCATTCAAATTCGTCTATTTAAAAAAAACGTAGGTATGACGAAAAATCTCATATGCACCACGGTTCGTACAGTACACTTTCATGGTCTCGAGTACATGCAAACCTCGACCCTACGGGTCTCGGTTTGCAATCGTATTCTCGAGCATAAAACTGTACTTACGAACCTAGGTACATAAATAACTATTGGCAGCTGACAGGTAATAACTATTAAGTATCGTTGAACGTAAAATGTACGAGTCGGTTTGGGGAAATTTCAACAAATATCAAAAGATCAATACCGCAATACACAAGAAATACAAAATCTTCAATATGGAGACAATTTAAAAAGTTTTATTCATGTCGTTAATTTATCTTGCCAAAAAACACTCGCGCTTTTCTTTCAATCGGATAAATTTCTTTTTAACTCAATATTTTTCCAATCAGTAATTTCACTCGAAAAACTTACATTAGAAAAAATCGCTCGACCTTTCGGTCTCGCGATTTTTTCATGTAAGTTTTTCTCGTCAAATTACTGATTGGCAAAATAATTTCGTTACAATGAGAAATTTATCCGATACAAAAAAAGCTTTTGTGTTTTTACTTATGATAAAACTTTTAATATCCGGTAAAACTTTCCTAGCATCTAATATTAGAAAATCATTAAAATTACTAATCATATATTATTGTATTGTTTACTACAATATTGTTAGTTAATTCTTCGAGATGTGCATTTAGATCACTTACATTATATGCTAAACAAAGAACATACGAATAATTGATTATTTTTCTTGGTTCTTTACACAATAATTTTCCAAAAATTTGGCCAAGAAAAATAAAAGTAAATATTACAATATTTAAGTCCTAACAACAAAAATTGCCAATACAAAACACATGAATAGGCAAAGCGGCGCTGACGGAAACTTTTCAGTAGTTTAATTTTTGAAAATTAGATTCCACTAATCAGTATTAACAGCTTATTGTTTATACAAATTGTATGGAAGCCACTCTTCAAGGTTACAATATTATTAATGACGCTTATTGGAATTTTAACTTTGTTAGCAGAGTCAACTATCGTTTCCTATAGCAAGAAGAGAAGAAAAATTTTACAGCTGTTTTCTATATAAATAAACATCTCTGCTATTTACTGTACACCAAATGTAACAATAAAAAAAGAACAATATGATAATTATATCAAGACATTAGGAAATAGATTTATTGCCGCCGGTGACGAACACTAAACACGTTATTTGAGAATCTAGATTAACTACTCTCGAAAGCAAAGAATTGCATGCAGTTATGAAAGCCAACAATTTGTCTCGTCGTCGTCAGGCTATCCCACTTATTGGCCAACTTACAGCAAAAAACAACGGAATCTAATTTATTTCTGTTTAACGAAAAGGGTAAACACAGAACAATCTACAGTAGAGTTCAGTTTTGATTTTAACAACTCGCCAATTATCAAACCATGTAATACAAAGGTATTTTTAATAATATAAAATATTATTAAAAATCTGGTGTGAAGAACACAAATGCAGGTTCACTATTAATATTTTCTGTGAACGTTCACAGAAAATATTAATAGTGAACCTGCATTTGTGTTCTTCACACCAGATTTTTAATAATATTTTATATTATTAAAAATACCTTTGTATTATACAAAACTGGTGGGGTTTACCTACTCATGTATGTTTCAATTATTCTGATACATTACACATGCGGTTAAGCCGTAGTATGAGTGAAGACACAAACAAAATGCAGTTTTCTAGAGAGTTGGCTGTGCTAACCTCTTTGGAAGGGCGTCGTTACTTCACATTAATTATGTGGACGGTATGCGAGGTACTTCGGCTGTCTGACAACAGGTAGCGCCGAATTTACTTCTGCGCTCGGTCTGGATAATTACGGTGATAGGGCGAGGTGGTTTTTTTCTGTGAATGTGTCTGGAAATATCCTTTCTCCAGCAGGGGCGTACCGATGAGCTTGTAGAAAAGCGAAATACGTATCTACGTCTCTGGGGATAGGATATATTCGGACATGTTCACAGAAAATATTAATAGTGAACCTGCATTTGTGTTCTTCACACCAGATTTTTAATAATATTTTATATTATTAAAAATACCTTTGTATTATACAAAACTGGTGGGGTTTACCTACTTATGTATGTTTCAATTATTCTGATCAAACCATGTTCTCACAAATACTAGAAGTTTCAGCATGACCTACTTCGTATAATAAGGTAACTGATTGACATGCATATAGAGAAAACTTGGATCGATTTATTGATCTAAATATCCTACTAAGACCCCCCAGAAGATATTGATAATGCAATATTTAAGAATGTAAGTGCACTAAAGCTATACAAAGTGCCACTTGACCAGCAATGCCTGTTTATAAACATGCTAACTTCAAACAAAAATGCCCAATAAATATGGCAAAGTACAATACTTGAAAATGATAAACGGAAATAAAAAGATCAAAAAACTGAAACAACTGTTCGCACATATCAAGAATCAACAAGTACAAGATTATTTAAATGGACTAACAGCTACAGAAGTTACTGATTATTCTTTGCGGAAGGTTTACAAAAAACTTGAAACCCCGTTCCTTCCACTAAAGAAATTTAGATTTGGTGAAGTCAAAATTGCAACAAAACCCCTTACAGTAAAAAATCTCGAGGTTTTGACATAATTAATAACTGAAAAGGTATTACAAGAATGCCTTGGTTTCGATTTACAATCTCCTTGTACGAAAAACCACCGCGCAAGCCAGCAATTTGAACTCTGTCGGATTCGCTTAACTGGTAGCAATTTCTACATTGCATTACTAGGCATAATCAAACACTCAAACCACTACAAATAAAAGCACAACAAGAGAAAACGATGAAAATTGAATCAAAACAAAAAAAAATTCACCTGACATTAAAATCAGAAAAAATTGCATGAAGACTCAGATATGCCATAACCGCTTGCTCCATCGCAACAAAATTATAATCAAATATTATCTTTGAATAATTATACGTTTTTGCCAAATTTGGTAAAAAAAATTCACGCCCCTTTCTGATATTGCAATTTATATGCGATGTACTATAATTATGTTATAAATATTTTAATTCAAATTTTACATCCGAGGATGGTATGAGAAGTACCCGTATTTGGAGACAAATGGCACTTTATGTCAAAATTTTCATTACCGACTGTGAGTACTATTCTTTCAAGTCTGTCAAAATTTCGGAGAGATTCATGGAGTAGTGTTGCTTCGAGAGCTGGTAAAATTGAACAAGTTTATGTATTTGTAGAATCATGGAAAAAGAACAATACCGGCCAGTAATTCTATTTCTTTTTTGGATGGAAAAATGTGTGCAGAAATGAAAGGGAAGTTGGACGCAATTTATAAGGACCACGCACCTTCCATGACTACCATCGGATACTGGTTTAATGAAAAAAAGCGTGGCCGAACATTCGTCTTAGAAGAGGAATGGCCAGGTACCGTTGATGTGACTACGGACGATATGATCAATAAGGTTCATGGTATGGTGTTATCAGACCGCCGGGTAATGATTAGAGAAATTACTAATATGGTAAACATCTCATTTGAACGTGTGCAAAACTTCCTTCACGAAAAATTGAGTATAAGAAAGAGAGTTACTGGTGGGTGCCACGTCTGTTGACGATTGATCAAAAACCGAATCGCGTAATAGCTTCAAAGCAATGTTTAGACATGTTTAAGTGCAATATGGGTGAATTTTTGCAGTGTTATGTGCCTGTGATGAAGACGTGGGTACATCACAACACGCGAGAAACAAAAGGTGAATCGGGACAATGGGCTTTAAGGCGAAGACGATTCCATCAGCCCGAAAAGAAAATAGCAACGATATTTTGGAATTCGCAAGGCATAAATCTTAATTGATTTTTTGAAGAAGGGCGGGACAGTCACAGGACAGTACTCTGGTAATTTATTGAACCGATTCTACGCTGAACTACAGAGAAAAAGCCCCCATCTAGTGAAAAAAAGGGTTCTGTATCATCATGATAATGCCCTGACCCACTCATCAGTAATTGCGACAGCAAAACTAGTCGATTTACGGTACGAATTGATGTTTCATCCACCATATTCGCCATATTTGGCCCCTTGTGACTTCTTTCTTTTTCAAAGATTGTAAAAATGTCTTGGCGGAGAGCGATTCACGTCAAATAATAAGGCCATTGCCAATCTCTGAAAAATAGGGCAGAGTTCGACAAATCTTATTATTTACATTGATTAAAAAGTTGGAACATCGCTGGACTAAGTGTGTATAGCTACAAGGAGATTATGTCGAGAAATAAATTTACTAAATGCAAAAGAATTGAGTTGTATTCCTTAATACAATATTTATCATATCATCCTCGTAGTTCACCAAAAAATTACCCTTTAAATTTATTATATTTTCTTTTTTTATTTCAACTGTTTATTGTCCGCAATCATCAGACAGATTGCAGTTATCTATTAACTTATAAACAGTCTAATTGAATATTTAAAGCAAAACAATAATGTTAGAAACACACTATCTGTATTTATGTCATACTATTTTCATATTCTATTACCAAAAAAAAAATAACGGAAGTCTCAAATATCAGTTTAAATTTATGAAAATACTTCAGAAGTTGTACGAAATAATAAACTACTTTAAAAGCCATAAAATTTCCAAATAATAAACTAAACCAACCTCGTTCACCGAAACAAGTTTTTTATAAAGGATTACATAAAATCTAGAACATTGACTTTTAGGAGGCGTTACGAATTATTTTTATTGGCGTACTTAAACAAGAATTGTGAATAAAATACAAGTAAATAAAAAAGTCGATTCGAATGCTATCATTGTTTGGGATATCGACAATAGTATATAAACGGATATCCAAATATATTATCTTGTTTATATACAAGGTGATGGTGTACACGGTTTAATTTGTTCTTCCTTTTCATTAATAGCACAACCTTCAGAAACGCAGCGCCTGGAACGATGAATAATTCCTACACCACAGGTGACACTACAGGTTGACCATCTACTCCAATTTTCCCAAATCCTAGGTGATTTTTCCTGAACGTACGATCTTTTCTTTTCGTTTTTAAATGAATATTCATCGTCATTGTTCTCATCGTTCGCAAAACCGTTATCGAAAATATTTTCGAACATGGTGTCTATAAATATATTATCTTCATCTTCATTAGTAAGAGTACTACATCGATTATTCCAAATTATAAATGCTATTAATGTTAGTGCAACATAAATGGACATAAATTTTTCTATATAATTTGATTAAAACTGTCATGCTGACACTGACAAAATTTGGCGGAACATAAATGACACTGGCAAATAGCACTATAATTAAATAGGTATATAAAGCTAAATATTAAACTTAATAATAATCGTTGTTAAAACATTGGCATCAAAATCATTTTCCAAAATATAGAATTAAACAAATATGGACATACAAATAAATACTGTCGTGAGCAAAAAAATCGGGACAGTGTCAAAATCGTTATGTCAATTTCCTTTATTTTTTAGCGTTCTAATTTTGACATTTGATTAACTTTCAACCTCTACGTCAAATTATAACGAGACATCGAAAAAATTCATAATTGGAGTAGACTGTGAAATTGGGTTGATACTTTAACCACTTCCACATAATAACATTTATTATTTGACATTGAAACTATAAGTTTGTGTCAAATTTTTCAAAACTCTTATTAAGGAAATTGTTTGTGTTTAGATGTAAATGGACAACATTTTCAACAACTTCTGCAGCTATATGTAAATTTTGATTATGATTTCGTTATTAAATAAATTATTTTTCTTTTTTGTTGTAGTATCATTTCAATGCGATAACCTTTTTTTACAATGAAACCAAATGAAACTGTCAAGCATCAAGTAATGTGTCATTATGTGGAAGTGGTTAAAGTACCAACCCAATTTCACAGTCTACTCCAATTATGAATTTTTTCGATGGCTCGTTATATCATAGTTGATAATTCAAAATTGAAAATGCCGCATCTTTCGAAAACTGATAAAGTCAGACTTGTTACTAGTTTGAAAAAAATCATTAAGAAGTGTATCGGTTCAATTTAATATTGGTGAAAGTTCAGCCGCAAGAATATATAAAAAAAAATGGAGGGAAGAGGATAATTTAAATGGGAAAATAATTTCCGGGCGTAACAAAACTTCGAATACGCAGGAAGACGAAACATTAGTTACTGAGATTAGGCACAACCCTTTCAAAACATTAAAGGAAGCTATAAGAACAACACGATTTCCTGTCTCATCTTGTAACACAATGGTTACAAGAGAATGAAATTTAAACTTGAGATATCCAGCCCTACAGTCCTTATTTAAATCCATTGAAAATGTATGGGGATTAATGAGATAGAGCTTCTACCCAGGAAAAATTTTGGAAGATTGTTCAAAATGCTTGGCATCAAATTTCTATAAATGTCGTACAAAATATTGTCACTTCAATGTCTACAAGATTAGATGCAGTTAATAATAACGGTGGAATGGCGAAATACAATTCTTTTAATGTAATAATTCTTTTAATTTAATAAATAATATTTATCCAACACCTCTAATAACAGACCTATAACTATGGTGATTTTAAATCAATTATGTAGCTTATAACTCACTAGTGAGTTAAAAACATAATTTATCTCACTACTGAGATAAAACAAAGTGAAATTTAGATTGCATAGAGACATTCAAACTGCTATAGTATTAACACATTTATATTAATTCTAAAGGGTAAACAATAGCAACTAATTAACATTTACATTAATATTAAAGTTGAAGGAAATCCTCCTTGTATCTGACTCTGCATTCAGGTTATTCGAATTTAGAGTTATACTAGAAGACGTATTTGAAGTATCCTGAACAGAAATTTGGTGACCAGAAGTCGAGGACGTTAGACTGTCTGGACCTTGTATCTTTCTGGCTATATCAATCTTGTTGGATACTGAATCTTGTATATAACCTTCTGCCACAGTGGACGATTTCCACCCACCATGTCGTTTAACTGTTGTAATATCAGCTCCTGCGTTTGCCAGAAGAGATGCTGACGAACGTCTCAGACTATGTCCTGTATATAATTGAGCTTCTGGTAGGTTCAGGAAAGATGCAACTTTCTGAGGTATCTTAGAAATGGTGTTAATTCCAACTGGCTGGATAGTGCATTTTTCTTTCTTGTAATTTAGGAAGAATCTGCCATGTGGAATACCTTTTGGTCTCATACAGACATATTTTCTGTAGAGGTCAAGAATATCTGTTGTAAATCCTTCTGCCATAACAGTGAAACTTCTAGATACGTTTGTCTTTGTGTCAGGTATCGAAACATACAAGTATCCTCCTTTATCTTCTATATCGTCAACTTTCAGCTTAGTTATTTCATCACAACGACACGCACCTGATTAAGGCAACCTGCATAGAATACACGAACGAATAATGAATAAATACTTTGAATTAAATATAAGGAAATAAATAATACCTTCATCATCAAATATTTATTGTTAGGAGCCTCATTCAGAAACTTCTCTATATGTAGCCTCTCCAAGATTTTCGCCTTTTTTGGACTTGTGGGTTCTTGCCTCACTCTTCAAATAGGAAATCAGTTTTCCGTATTTCGATATGTCACTATTCATATACACTTTCAAAGTACTTCTTAACATGGAATACTTCGTCCACAATGAAGAAGGTGCTATTTTCCTTCTATAAATATGGAAATACGCCAGCATAACTTCTTCGTTAATTCCAGTGATACTTTGCTGTTTTCTCCATTCTTCAAAATGACGAAATTCCTTGTCGTAATTATCCTTCGATTTTTTTGGCAGTAATTTATAACATGTTGCTTGAGCTTCTTTCTTAACTTCTAGCGGAATGAAAACAGCCTCTTGCAACTCTTCCATTACCATCAACTTTTAACTGCAGTATTATTAATCAATCACTAATTTTGTTTGCTTGTTGATTTGCATTATTTATTCTCCATATTGACTGCATTACTGTATATGAACTTTTTGCATTAGTCGTTTATAATTTAAATTTGACATGGAACGTCAAATTTATAATTTAAATTTGACATGGAACGTCAAATTTATAAAACATTAAAAGCCATTTTGAACGGATCTTAAGAGGTGTTGGATAAAGTTTTGTATTGTCCACGTGTGTTAATTACAAATAAGTCACTTGAGAAAAGTAGCTCACTCGTCCTAGCGGACTCGTGAGCTAAACATATTCTCGCGTGACTTATTTGTAACATAACATACTTGTACAATAAATAACTATTCTCTATCGTTTTTAGTAATTTTTATTTACATTTATTTTAACAATGTTTAATAAATGTCAATAAGACACACATTTTTGACAATTCCTGACTTACTATTATGAGTAAAGATAGCCACTTAAGTAGTCACAATTTAAACCCACGCAGGAACAGTATCCCGTTTTTTTTGCTCACGAGAGTGTTAATATTTGGACATTTTCTATGACTTATTTATTTGTTATATTCTAAATTTACTAAATTAGTAGATAGTACTTAATGCTGCCTTCGAAACCCATGTTTTAACGCTTCTACAATCTTTATAGAAACTAAATTGGGCAACATTTTTAAAATACGTAAAATACATACGAAAACTTTATTTTACAAAACATACAATACAAAAGCTAATGCGCACTACAGATAGTATCCAGTCACCATCATTGCCAAGTAATTTCCTGACGTTTGTCCATAATTGACACCAATTACTTCATATTTCGCAGATATTCGACTTTTGGAGTTTCCGTTCCATTAGCTCCCAACATTTTCACTAAACGGGAATCCAGCAATTAAGATCAATCCATTGTCGTCATGTTGTTTTTCTTTTTCCAAATAATCGCCGCACTGAAGACAGAAGACATTTCTGATGCAATCTAATCATATTTGTGGGTCTATATTTTACATACATGAAAGGGTATGTCGTCTTAAAATCGTGCATACTCTAACACATGCACTTGAGCAACTGCAACTGAGTATTTCACATTGCATTCGACCACTTGCAACCATAAACATTCAAGCATATAAAAACTTATCACCACCACACAATGTTTAACCCATCCCTATTTTTTCCGTGACCATTCCATCCTTTTCTCTTTATGGTTATTGAATTGTTGATGACCATGTTGCAGTCAACTGCTCTTGCTTCAATTAATTATAAATCCATTATTATTATAAATAACAACAGGTAAAAACACCTCTTCAACTAACCCCTCTTTTCTTTATAAAACTTTTCCAAGTTCTCCCACCGTTACGAACAACATTTTCACTGTTTATATACAGTCTCTTGATAACTAAGATCAGAATTCAGTTAATTCCTGTTTTTTCTAAAAATATCCATATCTCTTCTCGTTTTAGACTATTTAACGCTATTTAAAGTCTGTAGGACTTTATTTAATAATCAAAAAACGATTTTATAATTAGCAATCAGACGTAATATCACAAGGGAGAGAATAAATTGAAAATAATTCAACAGATTTCCGAAAACTTGTTGCCAGGGACTCAACACGAGAGCCTGTGGGGCTCGAGTGGCTATTCATGAATGGAAACAAGTTTGAGAAAGAAACTGGAGAATTATTTTCTAATTAATTCGCATTCTCGAGTGGTATTCGAAAGATTATTTTTTAAAGTTTAAATAAAAAAAACAGCATTAAAAAAGATATTTCTTTTAATTTGACAGTTTAACTCATTATAGTCATTATGAACTAAAGAAACGAACTTATAGTGTAATATAATTAAACAGTGTTAAAGTTTTATACGTGAAATACACAATTATTGTAAATGTTTTGTCCGTAAGTGATGGATTTTGCAACATTGTTCTGTTGTGTTGTGTTTAAAGTATAGCTTCCCTCTTGTCTCTTAGGTTATTAATCAAATTTGAACAATGTTCATTATCCAACTGCAGGTATGGTTTCAATATTAGATGAGCCGTGGCCTGTAATTTTTATTATTTCCTGTTCGCCCTGATTTCGCAAGATTAGACACTGCACTTGACCCTGAAAAATGATTCGTAATTTTTATTTTTTTTAGTATTCAGCCCAATCATCTCCGCTGATTCTTTCATCCACTTCACCCTCATCGGCATATTTTTATACCATCCTGAAGAATACAGTTTATCCCAAGCAATTAAGGCCCTGTCACTTTCAATATGTTCGTTCCTCTTACTTAGCAATTTTTCGAGCAATCGGAAGGGACAAATATCAGGATTTTCAGTATTTGGTATTAAGCATTTATTATTAGTCAACTTTTGTGTCCCACCTTGCGCTGTTTTAGAGAAAACCGGATTATACTTTACTCGTGACTAAAGCAGCATTGTCTGTTTCTTCTTGAAAATAATGTACATTGACAACTTTCTCTCCCACGCCATGCTAGCTCATGTGAAGCAATGTGAAATGTTTGCAAACCAAGGGGTCGTCTCTTCGTCGTAGCGTTTTGTCATTTTTCATGATTTGTTCTTTAGTTAAAATTACAGAACTTTGCTTCCTTTTTCCTGTAATATTTTACGTTTCGTATTTCTGGCTTCTGTCGCGAATTTAAATTCGATATCTTTAAAGGGGTCTAATTCTCTATTAAATTCGTTGTAGTACAACTTTTGCAATAATTTGACAGTTTTATTTCACATTGTTTTAATAACGGCTTCCTTATAATTTTCTCCATTGTACCTTTTCATATTAAATGTCTAATCTTTCAAAATGTTGTTCAATTTTGTGACTGGTGTATTTTATTCTCATTTATAACCCCGTTCGTCGCTAAATGATTGAAATTGTTTCCATATCGAATTATTATTAACTATGGTATTTTTGCACGAATTTTGTTTAATTTGTGAATTTATATCTTCCATTGATGCTGAAATAAATCTCTTTTAGCTCATTTTTTACAATTTAAAATGAAACTACAGATGTCAAAACTAGAAAATGAGTTGTCAACTAACAAAAATGAAGTACATACTACATAACATGAGACCAAAATGAATTGAGGTAGTAGGAGGCTGCGGTTCGCTGATCGTATTTCGTGAATTATAAAGTAAATAAATCTTACTGACAGCACTTAAATGTCTCCTTGATATAAATTTAATTTACAACTTAAAATATTTATAAAATGTCATACAAATGTCATGTTTTATATTTTATTGAAAAGTTTACAATAATTGTTGAAACTGTTGTCCCTCGGCATTCAAACATAAATTTACGCGTCGCTTCATGTTTTCAAAAACCTTTTGTAAAATAAATCCGTTTACTAACTCGCACTGTCGCACGATATTGTTCCGTAAATCGTCTATTGTATGCACTGGATTTTTAAAAATAGAGTTTTTTAAGTATGGAAATAAAAAGTAATCCAGAGGAGTTAAGTCACACGATCTTGGCGGGAAACGGTCAACACTAATAATTCTTTCATCAAAAAATTCACGTAAATAATTTATTGTTTCACGGGCAGTGTGTGGTCGTGCGGAATCTTGCTGAAAGAAACCTAACTGTAACTCGTCATCATGCAGTTGATTTATGAATGTTTCCAGTATATTATTGCGATATCTTTCACCATTTATAGTTCCTTCGAAAAAGATCGGACCAATAAGCCTTCTACGTGACATGGCACACCAAACCCCTATTTTTACGGGATGCAACGTTGTTTCCCTATAATAATGCGGATTGTCTGTTGCCCACATACGCATATTCTGAGCGTTTATGTAGCCGTTCAGGTTAAACCACGCTTCTTCGGTGAAAAACGTTTTATCCAAAACATCGTCGTCGTTAAGATTTGCATTAAAGAAACGACAATAGGCTACTCTTCGAACGTAATCTGGCGGCAATAGTTCTTGATACAATTGAACCTTAGAAGGATGCATACCAATATCGCGTTTAAGAATACTGCGGCTGGTTCCATAACTTATATCCAACTGTTGTGCCAGTCTTCTGACAGATGTTGTAGGTTGTTCTCTAATTGCGTTTCTTGCATTATTAACAACATTTTGGGTCCTAACTCGAGAAGATCTTCCCCCTTTCCATTGTCTTTTTACAGACTCAGTTGTTCGAAAGTTATTTATAATTCTCAATAGGTCACGAGAAAAGTTCTTATTTACTAAAACAACTTCAGGAAAACGTTGTTGGATTTCTTCCTTGCACATTTCTATTGAATAATACCATTCGCCGTTTGGCAAACGTCGACCGTTACGAAAGTAACATTCTGAAATGAACACCATTTGTTCTTGAGTAAACATTCTGAATGTGATTATACTGTTTTTTAAAAAAAAATTGTATTGATAGAATTAATAATTCACACTGACAGTATGTCATTAAATGTTTGACAGAAAAATATTGTGAATATAATTCACGAAATACGATCTACGAACCGCAGCCTCCTACTACCTCAATTCATTTTGCTCTCATGTTAGAAGTTATTCTCAGGAGAATAATGTAACTAGATTATTCTCAATAGTAATATCACAAGAGAGTGAGAATATATTGAAAATAATTCGACAGATTTTCGAAAACTTGTTGCTAGGGAATAGACACGAGAGCCCGTAGGGCTCGAGTGGCTATTCCCGAATGGCAACAAGTTTGAGAAAGACTGGAGAATTATTTTCTAATTATTTCTCACTCTCGAGTGGTATTCGAAAGATTATTTTTTAATGTTTAAATAAAAAATACAGCATAAAAATACAACTTTTTAATATTATTTCTATACATTTACAAAATTAATTAGTGTTAAAAGTTTGTATGTGAAATACACAATTATTGTAAATGTTTTGTCCGTGAGTGGTGGATTTTGCAACATTCTTCTGTTCTGTTGTGTTAAAAGTTATAACTTCTCCCTTGTCTCTTAGGTTATTAATCAAACTTGAATGATGTTCATTATTCAACTGCAGGTACGGTTTCAATGAACTAGATGAGCTGTGGCCCGTAATTTTTATTATTTCCTGCTTGTTAACACCTGCTTTCGCTAGATGAGACACTGCACTTGACCTTGAAGAATGGTTCGTAATTTTTATTTTTTTAGTGTCCAGCTCTATCATGTCCGCCGATTCTTTCATCCACTTCGACATTATGTTCACCCCAACGGCATATTTTTGTACCATCCTGAAGAAGACGGTTTATCCCAAGCAATGTTTACTGTTAAAAAAGTCTGTCAGTTTTTATATGTTCGTTCCTCTTGCTTAGCAATTTCTTGAGCAATCGGACAGGACATGCATCAGGCTTTTCAGTATTTGGTATTAACCATTTATTATCACTATCAGTCAACTTTTGTGCCCCACCTTGCGCTTAGAGAAAACCGGATTATACTCTACTCTTCCAGTGGCCAAACCAGCATTGTCTGTTTCTTCTTGAAGATAATGCACTAAACATTGACAACCTTCTCCCCCACGCCATGCTAGCTCATATGACGCAATGTGATAAAAGCATTTTTACAAACCGAAGGGTGTCTACTCGTCGTAGCGTTTTATTATTTCCATGATTTGTTCATTAGTTAGAATTGCAGAACTTTGCTTCCTTTTTTCTGGCACCTGTTGTAATATCTTACGTTTTGTATTTCTGGCTTCTCTCGCAGATTTAAATTCGATATCTTTAAAGGGGTCTAATTTTCTACTAAATTCGTTGTAGTACAACTCTTGCATTAATTTGGCGGTTTTATTCCACATTGTTTTAATAACGGCTTCTTTGTAATCTTCTCCATTGCACCTTTTCATATTAAATCCCCAGTCTTTCAAAATGTTTGCCAGTTTTGTGACTGGTGTATTTCCTTCTAATTTGTAACCCCGTTCGTCGCAAAATGATTGAAATTGTTTCCATATTGAATTATTACTAACCATAGTATTTTTGCACGAATTTTCTTTAATCTGTGCGTTTATATCTTCCACTGATGATGAACTAAATCGCTTATGGTTCATTGCTTCCAATTTGCAATAATACTGGTGACAGGTGTCAAAACTAGAAAATACGTTGTCAACAAACAGAAACAAAATACTAGAAAATATTCTCGGGAGAATAATGTACTAAGATTATTCTCACTATAATAATATTGTGATTGCACAGAATTAAACACGTGTCCGCAAATACTGCTAAACGATTGGTTAATAAAATTATTAAAAAATAATCACTATAATAATATTGAGATTGTACAGAATTTAACACGTGTCTGCAAATACTGCTAAACGATTGGTTAATGAAATCATTAAAAAATAATCAATAAAAGAATTTAAATTAGGAGACTAATTATCCGTTGTCCAAAGTTTTTTGTCAGAGATTTGTTTGATATGATCGATATGCATAAATAGTCTAATTTCTGCACAGATTTCTTAAAGAAGCAATAATAAAATATACGTAATTATACAATACCAAATTATTTACTATCCTCAAGAACAAAACGATATTTAGAAATGTAAGTATCACAAAAAATATGAAATAAAAATAAATCTGTAACACAAGACAACAATTTTTCATTGCGCTGGTGATTTTTCAATAACCGGAACAACGTATAGTCTATAGAAAGCATACCCTTATCATAGTATTCCTAGTTCCGCATAGATAACGTAAATTCATAATAGGTTCGCATAATTGGTTTGAAGCTGAAAACATAAGTTAGTTTTAAAAATCTAAAATATGAAGTTTTACTTTTACTAATCATGTAATAAATGATAACTGCAAATTTATGCAAGACTGGTTTTAACCATAATTGTAAACACGTGGACGAAGAAAAAATCGAGATCTGCATAAAAAGAGGAACATTAAAATATTTAAATGCGAACATTTAAAGATACCTGTTTATTTTTCTAATTAAACTGGTTAAAAATTTATTTTATTTGTGAACACAAATATTATATTTAAGTAAAATATTCCTTAAACATGTGTAGATTTCCGCGGTCGTTCTCTAGATGTAGATCTCGGTTTCCGGGTTAAAACCGCATCGGGTTAGGCGTAATTGCGAACGTTTCGTCCATTGTTGCAAGGGACACCTACGTACAGCCCTAAAGATGTCTCTTGCAAGAGTGGACGAAACGTTAGCAATTACGTCTAACTCGACGCGGTTCCAACCCGGAAACTGAGATCTACATCTAAAATATTCCTTTTTTGTTATTATTATTTTTATTTTATTTATTTAATATTATTATTCCTTTAAATAATGATAGTTCGGGTATGTCAATAAAATAAAAATTTCGGAGCAAGACGTACAGTCGGCGCCCAAGAAATCAGGAGTAATATAACATAATTTGGTGTATTTTCTGTCGTATAAACAAGGCGTATACTATTGTTATGGTTTTCAGTATATTTATAGTATTATATGTCAGTACTGAGTATATGTTACTCACTATCAGTGTTTCTTAGAATTTATCATGGCACATCATGCTGATGAAATAAGGAAGGCAAGAATACTTCAGGGAGTTCAAGATGGTTGATCTACACGACAATTAGCCATTGAATTCAACTTAGACAAAAGTACTGTACGTAGAATATTACAAAACTGTAGACAGCAGCATACATTAAGAAGACAATTAGAAACAGGTCGTAAAAAATATCTACGCCGGAGAAGGATGAAGGTCTTGTAAATTTTATAAGAAACAATCCACTTGAGTTCTCTAGCAGTGCAGTAGAAGCGGTGAATTTTCCTGGTAGCGTTAGAACTGCACAAAAAGGATTAAAAGCTAGTGAATTAGGAAATTATTCAACTGCAAACAAACTACTCTCTTAACTGAGCAAAACAACCAACAGACGTTGGAATTTGTAAACGAATTTATTAATAGAGATGGTGCATTTTGGAATAATGTCGTACTTAGTGACGAAAAGATGTTTCCGTCATGTCATAATGGCCGTGTAAGAGTTTATTGACCAGTGAATATGGTGAAAGATACGTTTTTTGAGTCAATATGTGGTGTAGATCAGTTCAATGGATCCTGGAATTTGTTGGGATATTGGGGAGCGATTAACTGCAACAGTTTACGATGACCATTTTGGAGAATATAATGCTAGCGTCGGTGCAACAATTATATCGAGACTTCACTTTTGAACACGATAACTCCAATTCATACAGCCAATGTGGTCCGGACTTGTTTATCAAATATGATATTAGTGTTTTAAGATAGCCCTCCAGGAGTCCAGATATCAACCATATTGAAAGTATTTGGGGGTTGTTGGCGAAGAAAATGAATAACAATCATTTTCATCCTAGAAATTAAGACGAACTTCGTGATAACGTTTTACATCATTGGGAAAATCTATATCCAAATATCGTAACAAATGCAATATATTAAGATACTAAGATAGGGAAACTAAGTGAGGGAGTCAACAGAAAGCATATTCCGAATAAGTAACGTAAATTCATTATAGGTGCACGCATAATCGGTTTGAAACTGAGAACATTATAAGTTAGTTTTCAACGTCTAAAATGTTAGTTTTACTTTTACTAATCACGTAATAAATGATTACTGCAAATTTATACAAAAATGATTTTAACCATAATTATAAACACGTGGACGACGAAAAAATCGAGATCTGCATAAAAAGAGAAACATTAAAATATTTAGATGCGAACATTTACTAAATATTTAAATGAGTTAATTATGGAATTGTGGCTACGTAGTTACATTCGATTAGTAAACATAATGTATTTAATTTGTGGTATTGGTTATAAATATTTATACGTATTATGTTAAAAGAGTCGAAATTTATTACAATCACGGAAACAATAATTAATGGGTTTTGCAGGTAATTGTGAATACAATGAAATTTATATACAGTGTACTCTCTCTTAAGGGGACAGCCATGGGACTGAAAAATTTGTCCGCTTATGAGAAGTGTCCGCTTATGAGAAAAGTACAAAAAGAGTAAATAATAATTTGTAATATATTTGTCTTTAAACAATTTTATTTCCAAAACAAGAACATATAAATATTAGATAAAGTAAACAGAATTTTCATTAACATTTTTGCGAGAAGTAAAAAAAAACAAAATTTGTTATGCAAGGTATTCAAATAGATTTAAAAAGTCAAGAAATTTTAGCTTGTCGTGTTTTTCCTTTAATTTCATTATCTTGGAGATGTATTTGAAGATCAGTAAGCAATTGAACACCTTTAAGGTCGCTGTGATACAAAGAAAAAGCCTTTAGTTTTCTTATAGCTAAATAAGCCTCTTTATAGGAAGTTAACTTGTCTTCAATTTGACTTTCTAGCTCATCTTCAGACGAGTTGGCGAGCGTTTCTTGGGAAGCAATTAACATTTCAGTATTAATGTTTTCCACATCTTCATCATTAATGAAGACTTCATTATCTAAATTAATATAGTCTTCGACGTCAATTTGGATTTGGCTCTGAACTTGATTAATGATATTGGAGAACTGAGCAAGTGCTGATATTGGAAGCTCATCTTCTGCAGTCCAACCGCTATCGTCATTTAGGATATCTGTTTTCTCAAAACCAGCTTTCCTGAAACAATGTTTTATTGTCTGGGGACCCACTTGCTCCCACGCTTTGTGTATGAAATAAACGACATCTAGCAAATTTATTGATTTTGATAAATCCAAAGCAGAATTTGCGTCTTCCATCTGCAGCAAAATATTTTTTTAAAATAACGATTTGTACAAAAACTTTAAGTTTTTTATAACGCCTTGATCCAGGGGCTTACAAAATGCTGTTGTGTTTGCTGGAAGAAAAATAACTTTAACATTTTTTAATTTAAGATCGCGAGGATGAGAGGCCGCATTGTCTAAAAATAGCAGGACGTTCCGTTCTTGAAGTTGCATTTTTCTATCGAACTGCGCTAGAAAATCAGTCATCAAATCAGACGTCATCCAAGCCTTTTTGTTTGATCGCCACGTAACTGGTAAATTGTTCAAATTAATATTGCGAAACGCCCGAGGTTTTGCAGCTTTCCCAATAACAAAAAGGGGTTCCTTTTCTCCAGCCATATTGACGCAGTGCAAAATCGTTAGCCTATCCTTAGCCATTTTTCTACCAGTGCATTTTTCACCTTTTAATGCAAATGTTTTATCGGGTAATGCCCGAAAAAACAATCCAGTCTCATCCGCATTATAAATATCTCGTGAATCATATCCTTGAATTAAAGATGGCACTTTTTCAGTAAAACTTTTGACATCATCTTGGTTTACACTAGCGGCTTCTCCAGAAATGGTACGGAAGGTTATGTTATGCCGTTTTTTGAACCTTTCCAGCCAGCCAGATGATGCACTAAAATCTGCTTAATTCAATTTATCTGCAATTTCTTTAGCCTTGCTCCTGATAAGTGAGCCCGAGAGAGGAATACATTTATTTCGAGCCTTCACAAAGCATTCGTAGCACAATTTATCAATGTTAACGCCTTTGGCGTTCAGCATACTCCTTTTTCTATCCGAGTTGACATCAGTGTCCCACAATCTTAAAATTTGGTCTCTGTTTTTGATGATACAAGCAGCTTGAGTTTTACTGATCTTACATTTTTTTGCTAACTCGCGTACACTAAGTTTCTCATTTTTTTGAATTTCAATGACATTAACTTTGTCTTTAATAGTCAACACTGCTTTAAGCATAGCGATTCAAGTATGTATACAATAAGAATCTATAAATGTACTATGTATTTACGTACTACATTCAAAACAACAAGCTGTGCGTATTTAGGGAATTCCCCTTTGTACATACACGTATTATTCAATAAGCAACATCTGTACGAATATGAAGAAGAGTAAACGGAAAAACAGTGTTACAGTGTTGTAAGCTGTCCGGTTATGGGGAACTAAAATCACTTTGGTGTGGGACAAAAGTGTCCGCGTCCGGTTATGGGAGGGTTGTCCGCTCAAGAGAGAAAAATTTTAAAAATCCCTAAGTAATCTTTTGGTACTGCAAAAAGTGTCCGTTTATGCGAGGTGTCCGCTTAAGAGAGGTGTCCGTAAGGAGAGAGTACACTGTACTTCTAAATTTTAAATTTAAAAATTTAATTTTTAAACGAAAAGGAATCACTTATTCTCTACGAAAATGAAAACGAAATGAGGCACTGTTTATTTATTTATTTATACATTATTTCGAGGACTAACAAGTTCTTAATTAATATATTTTTTTATATACAATTGTATTAAAACATCAATACAAACAAATTGAAGGCTTACAAGTTCTGTTTGCCAAGGCAAGAATATTCCGATTTTATTGTTCGAATCACAACACTCTCTAACAATTATTAACGCCACGCACTAATGATTGTATGCGAAATATTAAATATGTTCATTTCCCATAACATTAATTATAATTTGTTGTCTACAAACTTCGTATAAAAGGTTAGAATAGATAGCCTTTGTAACATTTTCAATCAATTAATTTCTTTAACAAAATAATTTATGTCAAATTAAATATTTAGGCAAAAATAGGCGACTACATTTTAGTGTCTCTTAAAATTATTTTTATAATAATATGTGTCCTAAATGTTATTTTTCTTGATCAATACATCTTAAAATTCTGCATTCCAAAATTCATATGACATTCTACAACACTATTTTATTGTTGTTAATTACCATGCATTCTTTCTTCAATTAGAGTTTAGCTTAACATTACCTTAACACGAATTTTTTCTTGAAGTTGCGTGCGTCAATTGCATTTGGATTTTCAATACTCTAAATTCTTATATTTTGTGAATTTAGGCATCCCAATTTATAAAACTATGGTTAATCGGTAAAGCTCTTTGTGAAAATTCTCGATTGTTCATGTTTACAAACCAATTACCATCATGGATAATCAATGTAAATACCTCTTTTACTTATCATTATCAATCAACTCTACGTATTATAGTTAGCCTTGCTATTCCACTTTTAACTTTAATTAATAATTCCCTCACCAATCTACGTTCTACTGAAAAGAAGAAACATTCGTTTCTAATGTTTCACATTTTAAATTTAAATCTCAAATTATAGTTTGTTTCATCTGCGTACAGTGCAAACTTTGCTGTTCTTGTCTCAAAAGCGACTCTTAAGAAATTTGGCGATAGGAACCGCTAAAGCGAAACAAATTAAAACCTTCGATGCGTTGAAAATTTTACTTAACTGGTATATATTTATGCATAAAAACGATCTCGCTTAGACTATCGACTGTCTCTCGATGTGAATATTGTAATGTATGTGTCTTTTCGGGTCCTTAAATAAAACTAGCGATAATTTAAACACACACTATATTAGCAATAAAACAGTATACACAACTAAATAAACAACTTAAAACTACAGCTAACTATAACAATATTTATTTACACAGAATTTATATCAATGTTTATTTACTACAATATCAACTCGACGCAGCGACTACCCGTTGAATGGCATAAATCCCTCTTGACTGCTATTAATATTAACGGGAAAACTTCTGGTATATTCGATATTCGCCTAGACTTTTCGTGTGGACGTGTGAGATCATCGGTGACTCATCACAATATGTTACAAATAACATCAGCTAACTATAAGATATGGCATTTTATTTACAAATGCATAGAAGCTTAATTTAATCGTTAATCATCAGCAATAACATCTCTTTCTTACAATTTCCATCATAGCCTTTTACCTTGAACTCTTTATCTCAGATTAGAAGTAATAAAAATGCTTCTGTCGTCTAGAAAAATACCATGGTGTGTAATTCTATCAAATCTTAAGCTAATATTTCTAAACTTGAGCATGAGGCTTCGTAGGGGTAATATGAACAGAAACGTGATTTTCACCATTTTACAAACCCGCATGTGTATCGGGGTGCGGAAGCTTGATCTGGGATGCTATTATTTATGGCAAATCTCTTTTAATTTTCGACCAATGCACTGTTCCAGCTACAGTAAATTCACATATAATTTTTTGTTCTGTTTGAAAATCAAGGACAAAACCCCTCTTCCGAAAAGATTCATCGCCCCTCCACAACTATGGGTTTCTTTTATATTTTGCATATGGAGCTAGAATAAAGCTGTAGATAGCTTTTAAAGACTTTATTGTTTTTCAAAGTATTCACCAGGAAGATTAATGCACTTTTACATGCGCTCTTACAAACTCTGGAAGCAGTTATTCCACTCGTTTTTTGGTACAGTCAAAATTGCGTTTTTGAAGGCATCGACTCCTCCTTCTGACGACTGGAACCTTTGAAATCGTTAGGACTTAGGTTTTGTTGCGTTAAAAATTCAATTGTCTTACGAGCTGTGTGCAAACTTGCATTGTCTTGGTGGAGGATGGTTCGTCGTTGTAAGTTGGTTTCTCGGAGCTTGGTGATGACTTGCAGCAAACCAATGGTTTTATACCAATCGGCAGTAACAATTCTTTCATCTTGTAGAGAAATTTTTACTACATGACCTGCTTTCAAAACAAACGTTACAACCATCTTTTTGGAGACACTTCGAGAACGGATAACTTTCATCGGCTTTTTTTCACATTGGAACATCCAAACAGATGTCTGGCGTTTATTTTCTGGCTCGTATGAGTAAATCCAATATTCATCACCACTCACAATGTTGTACACGTTTTAGGGTTTACTACGTTGTAGCGGTTGACACTGATTCACCCTAGCTGTTTTCTGTTCTTCGGTCAACAGATGCGGTATCCAACAGGAAACTAATATTTTTCACACAATTTTTTTTTGAATTGAGGTGTTTGAAATCTCCATTGACGCCTCAATTTCGCAATATGTCACATGTCGATCTTCGTTGAAGAGCTTGCGCACAGCATCGACGTTTTCCTGACTGACTACCGTTTTTGGTGCATCTGGTTGTGGATAGTCGCTAAGATCAATCCTTCCACGTTTGAATTCTCCATACCAACAGGAAATTATTGACTGATATGGTGCTTCATTACTGAAAACAGAAACCAACTCGGCGAGGCATTCCTGTTGAGATAATTGCCTTCAAAAATTATAAAAAATTATTGCGCGAAAATTTTCACGATTTCATTCAATTTTTCGACTAACTTGACAGTTTGTTGTAGCTACACATACCACACTGAAACTTTGGATTTAGGCTAACTAAAGATAAAAAACATCCCTCGTACTCTTAATACATTTTCGCTGCACGTTTTTATGGTTATAAACCTGTAAATACATTTAGAACGACGCGTTTTACATGCTATAGCATTCGATTTTAGCAGAATTTAAGTAATGCATCCTTGAAATTGTAAAAATATGAATATAATTGCAAATTTCATATTACGTAAGACAGAAAATGTTTCTCGAAATGCTATAATGTTGTTAATATTCTATTATTAAAAGTTACTTCAATATTATGATATTTATTAGTGCTTATACTAGAAAAAGAAGATTATCATTGGCCAGAAAACGTTCGAAGAATTAATCAACTGCAGAAACAAATACATTTGATATTTATCAAATTTATGTCTGATATGGACAACAAAAATTGTTTGACGCTCATAGACACCGCAAAGATATCAATTTACATAGATTTAGTCGATTCGTTAAAATAATTTTTTAAAATCCTAAGGTATTACAATGAATTCGCTATTATTATACATAATTTTTATGATATTGATATATAATATGATAAATACATATATGACATTTTGCATATATTAGTTTGGAATAGAAATATTATTTAAATTTTGTTTTTATTGCTGACATTAATTATATTTAATTAAGTAATAAAATCCATAGTTTTGATATAATCATCGAAAACGAAGTAAAAATAATATCAAAAACATCAAAATCGTCAATATATTATAAGTAATGTACTATTTTTTGCATTTTACATAAATAATATTATTAAAAAAAAACGCTCTTTTAAACACCTGAATACATAAATATAATTAAAAAATTAATAAAAGCATAATTTTAATTTAATCGTACAAATTTAATTAAATTAAAATGTGAACTACTTTCTAGATTTCCTGTTTCATTTTTTTTTATTATAAAGCTAATTCATCATATATAAACGTAGCCACGATCATAATAAAATATTATTAATCCAAGATTTGACAACATTAATAATATTTAATTATTCCACTGTTAGTGAAAACCAAAAATCACTTGTACATGTTTCGAGTCTAGTTAATAAAGATGAGTGCAGTTATATTTTCATGTCCACGTTAGATCTACCAATACATATACATTAAAAGATATTCAAACTCACTATTCTTCTTCATGATCTGGTCCCAGTTTGATCAGCTTTCAAAGATTTCGCAAATATATGCCTCCTATGATACCAAAAATTGATTATTTACATGTTTTTAACCTCGTTGTTAAAAATGGGGTGTGAAGAACACAATACAAGTTCATATGTATTTTTGAATGTATCTTCTCCAAAGACGTAGATACGTATTTCACATTTCTACATGATTATCAATACGCCCCTGTTGGAGAAGAGACACATTCAAAAACACATAACTACCTAGCTATCTTGCAGATATTATTAAGACAGAGCGTGAAGGAATATTCAGCGCTGTCTCTATAATAATCGCTGAACTAGCCGGGTGTTCCTTATAGTCGGTAACCACCGTATATATAAAAAACTGTATTATCGTGTCTTCACTACTTGTCGGCGTAAACCGAATACGTATATAACAACATAATTTGAAACATACTTGAGTAGGTAAACCTACCAATTTTGTATAATACAAAAGTATTTTTAATAATATATAATATTATTAAAAATGGGTTGTGAAGAACACAATACAAGTTCATATGTATTTTTGAATGTATCTTCTCCAAAGACGTTGGTACGTATTTCACATTTCTACATGATTATCAATACGCCCCTGTTGGAGAAGAGACACATTCAAAAACACATAACTACCTAGCTATCTTGCAGATATTATTAAGACAGAGCGTGAAGGAATATTCAGCGCCGTCTCTATAATAATCGCTGAACTAGCCGGGTGTTCCTTAGAGTCGGTAACCACCGTATCTATAAAAAACTGTATTATCGTGTCTTCACTACTTGTCGGCTTGTGTTTTTGAATGTGTCTCTTCTCCAACAGGGGCGTATTGATAATCATGTAGAAATGTGAAATACGTATCTACGTCTTTGGAGAAGATACATTCAAAAATACATATGAACTTGTATTGTGTTCTTCACACCCCATTTTTAATAATATTATATATTATTAAAAATACTTTTGTATTATACAAAATTGGTAGGTTTACCTACTCAAGTATGTTTCAAATTATGTTATTATATACGTATTCGGTTTACGCCGACAAGTAGTGAAGACACGATAATACAGTTTTTTATAGATACGGTGGTGGGGTATAAGGAACACCCGGCTAGTTCAACGATTATTATAGAGACAGCGCTGAATATTCCTTCACGCTCTGTCTTAATAATATCTGCAAGATAGCTAGGTAGTTATGTGTTTTTGAATGTGTCTCTTCTCCAACAGGGGCGTATTGATAATCATGTAGAAATGTGAAATACGTATCTACGTCTTTGGAGAAGATACATTCAAAAATACATATGAACTTGTATTGTGTTCTTCACACCCCATTTTTAACAACGAGGTTAAAAACATGTAAATAATCAATTTTTGGTATCATAGGAGGCATATATTTGCGAAATCTTTGAAAGCTGAACAAACTGGGAATTATGTTGTTATTAACCTCGTTGGTTAAATTTCATGACCATTGATATACGAGACGAGTCTTTTCTAAACAATCTGTAACACATAAACCTACTTCTTTACATCCACTTGTTTAACATATTAAGAATAACATCATACTAGAATATGCACCTATAGAATAACATCTTGCTAACTGATATTCTGACAATTTGAGGTCTGAGTTTAAAAAAAAAACGCATAACTTTGTTGCGGTTTTAAATCGCTTCTGCGGATCAAGACTAAGAAGCGTGAACGATTGAATGAAGTTTCGTTTCGTGTAGTGAGTTTTGAAAGCGAGATAACTCATTCCAGGAGTTAATCGTAGTCTTGGGGGCAACTTCCTCTACGATTCTTCGGATATTGAAATTCCCTCAGGCGGACGAACGAATACCAATATTTGTACAAAAACATCGACAGCTAACTTTTTTCAAGAAGCGCACGTGCTCGTCGTGCGTAACAACATCTTTATTTTACCCTCCGACCATAATCCAGGTATTCCAGGAAAGGTTATATCGTACGAACGAATTTACCCAATGTTCAATGATATTTTTGATACCGAATATTGTTACAATTTAAATAATATTTCTTTTGGTTTTTTCTTAATTTCTTACTTTTGAAGCCAATTTTAACTGGCATCACGTAGAGTTACAGTTAGTTTCGTATAATCAATGTATTAAATTTTGATCTTTCTTATTAATGTTTTGAAATTAATTTCATACTAATTTTGTGTCAAATATACTGAATTTATTTTCTTTATTGCTGTTTTAAATTCAAGGTCATTTCATAAAGTTCATATAAATGGAATAAAATTGTACGACTACCGGTTTCGTTCCGATTTCGGCCATCTTCAGAACTCCAACGCTGCGCCTGCGCACGCGAGGTAGCAAAAGAAGGCTTATTATTTTCAAATATTTTACAACTTGTTAAGTAATCTAACATTACCTTAAATTTACCTGAAAGCGCTACTAATTTAAATTTCTTTATACCGAATTTATAATAAAACTTGTAATCTGACTATGTAATACTCAAATTTTAAGTTAATTTTCTTATAGAAAAAGTAATTTTTATGTCTTTTCTAAGTCAATAATTTGATTGAATATGTTAGTAATTCAAATTAGCGTAATATTTAGTTTAAAAAGAAAGAACATAATATACAGTTTTTATATTATGTAAATTTTTATTATCTAATAAATTAATCTTTTTACTAATATGATTAAAATTACACCCATATAGACTGCGATATAATCAAAAACGTAAAAATAATAAAATGCACCTACATGGAAATAATTAAGTTCAGATAAATCATAAAACCAGCTACAACGAAACTATATTTGCCAAAAATGCAGGTAATTAATTATTTGCGCATATATGCATTTTAAGTATGTAATATATCAAAAATTAGTGTAATAAAATAGCTGCCGTGTATATTACATGATGTTAATCCTTTTCACGGCTGGTTAATCACAAAATAGCGTTTAATATATTCATTTGTAAGCATACACGAAAACTAATTAATTCAAGTAGTTTAACAGCATGTAATTTCTCACTTCTGGCATTTATTATAATTGTAGACGTGTACTGCAATTATTTATGGAGATAAAAACTTTAAATTTTCTGGAAAAAACAGCATTAAATCACCTGATATATCATTTCTTTAATCAACAACCATTTTATACATATATGTATACCACGTATCAAATAAATACATATTAAGTTGCGGAAGACTCATATTGAATAGAGTCTAAAAGATTGCCAACCATATATCTATATAAAACATATTTATACAGCATTAGCTGACCCGACAGACATTGTACTGTCCAAATTTCAATAAATTTGTTTGTGATCGTTTTGTGAATTTGTGAAGAGCTATTAGAAATGTGTAAACAAATTAAAGATGAGAAAAAAAACAGAGAAATACATTCAGAAGTACGCCAATGGGAAATTTTACATGCGAAATTAATTCTTCGCGAAACAACATCAAAGTAAAGACAAATGTAATTTTAATTTAGGCTGGAATGCGTTTTTCCAGATTTTTCTCCTGATCTTCCAAATTTTTTTTCAATTGAAAACATTCAATTGAATTATTTCCATTCCGGGAGCATAACAAAGAAAACCAAAAAAGGATCAACCAAGTATGTTGTTCCTATTGTCAGTTATAATCGAGAGTGTACTCGTATACAAAAATTATGATTTCTGTAATTTGTCCGAATTATCCGAGTTTCCTTTATAATTGTCTCGAATCATTTTTTCCTGAAAACTTTTCCAGGACCATGACGAATAAAACAAAAAAAGAATTAAGCATATCCACCGTTCGAATCATGAGTTATGATCTTGAGTTCATATAAAAATCCTATAGAAAAAAGCACTTTCAACTTTTCCCTATTTTGCCAATTTTCCGGGCAACTTTTCCAATTTTTCTTTGCCTAAGATCTTTCTTCGGACTATTACGCACATTTTTTTAAAACAATTTAAAACAAATCAATCCAGCCGTTCGAAAGAGATGCACTTACCAACAAACATTTAAATTTTTATTTATTTTTATTTATATAGATTCATGTAATTTCACATATTGTTAATTCTTTAATATTTGCCGATAAAATTCGGAAAAAGAATATACACAACATAAGGAACACACAAAATTTTATTAAAATCAATTATGTTGTTTGTGAGTCTATAAAAAACAAAAGAATTGTTTTTGAGTTATATATACATATATATATATATATATATATATATATATATATATATATATATATATGTGAAAGTGTAGTTTCTCGGGTTCTTGGCTACGTGTGAGTTTTGTCCTGAAAAGGACTATTTACTCTACGTTTCAACGAGATCGCACTCGTCATCTTCAGGAGCTAGTCGGTCTGTCGCTGGTTAGAGCTGGAGATCGTCTAATGTGCGCCTAGCACTACCTCTTGTTATATGCTGCTGTGTAGGGAGGGGGCGTCCCACTATTGACGTCATGCGTGCGCGGCTTCGTGTAATTGGTCCGAGTGCCTGTAAGTTCCCTCGTCGGTCCGTGTGTCTGTGTAGGGGTTGCGATCTGTCGGGATTTGGTTGTGTTTTTATCTGTCGGTGAACTAGGAGCGGTTTCTATGTATGCGGCAAGCGCTGGCCGTCGTCACGCGTATTTAAGCACTTAGGACGCTTTTCTATTTCTATCACTTCTCTTGTAATTCTCGTCGTTAGGTTTTCACTTTTGGCTAGGATCTTCGTGTTTTCAAAGTCGATAGCGTGCCTTGTCAGAAGTTTATGTTGTGCTAACGATGACGTTACTTCTTTCTTGACGACCGCGTTTCGGTGTTCTTCTCTTCTCACGCTAACTCGCCTGTTTGTCTGCCCCACATATGATTGATCACACACTGAACATGGTATTTCGTAAACGCCCTGATCTTCTAGAGCAATTCTGTCTTTCGCAATACACAGAAAAATAGCCGATTAAATAGGTAATGCGAAAGACAGAATTCCTCTAGAGGATCAGGGCGTTTACGAAATACCATGTTCAGTGTGTGATCAATCATATGTGGGGCAGACAAACAGACGAGTTAGCGTGAGAAGAGAAGAACACCGAAACGCGGTCGTCAAGAAAGAAGTAACGTCATCGTTAGCACAACATAAACTTCTGACAGGGCACTCTATCGACTTTGAAAACACGAAGATCCTAGCCAAAAGTGAAAACCTAACGACGAGAATTACAAGAGAAGTGATTGAAATAGAAAAGCGTCCTAAGTGCTTAAATAAACGTGACGACGGCCAGCGCTTGCCGCATACATGGAAACCGCTCCTAGTTCACCGACAGATAAAAACACAACCAAATCCCGACAGATCGCAACCCCTACACAGACACACGGACCGACCAGGGAACTTACAGGCACTCGGACCAATTACACGAAGCCGCGCACGCATGACGTCAATAGTGGGACGCCCCCTCCCGACACAGCAGCATATAACAAGAGGTAGTGCTAGGCGCACATTAGACGATCTCCAGCTCTAACCAGCGACAGACCGACTAGCTCCTGAAGATGACGAGTGCGATCTCGATGAAACGTAGAGTAAATAGTTCTTTTCAGGACAAAACTCACACGCGGCCAAGAACCCGAGAAACTACACCTTCATCATACGTCCGCGAGAACATCAAGAGTAATATATATATATATATATATATATATATATATATATATATATAGATAATTATTTTGTGACCTTTGTATGTTATGGTAAATTCAATTTGTTGGCGATTTAAGGTCTGGTTTTACTTCAAAATATATATATTTAAAACAATCCTAATTGTTTCGGCAAGTGATGCCTTTTTCAAGGAATATAAAATATAAATGACAGTATATTAATGTCATACATTTGTAGTTGCTATGGATAAAATTATTCAAAGATACATTCCAATTGAATAATAACAAATCATGCCTTAGTATTCTAAAATAGATAGACAACAAAAACAGGGAAACGCAAGACATGAGTTTCAAGAAATTAATCGATTCAGGAATGTCTGCCGCAAGATTTCCATACCTATCCTTGCAGTATGACAGGTCGCCCTGTTATGTTGAAAAAAGTAATTTATTTCTTCAATGTCAAGTTGCGGTATAAAAAATGTTTCAAGCATATGTGCATACTGTTTATAATTCAGAATTGACTGTGAAAAATATGGGCCTATGATTCTAAACGATGATACAGCACACCACACGGTAACTTTTGGATAAGGGCCTTTCCCAGATTTCACACAAGTTCTCAGTAGCCCAATACCAATAATTTTGTTCATTTACCGTGCCATGTAGAGTAAAGCGTGCTTCGCCGCTCATGAGTAGATGTTTTGTAATGCAAAAAAACCTCGGCAAAACTCGACGAACTGTTGTTTATCATGATCTGTTAACGCATGTACCATTGCCATTTGTATGGATGAAACTTCATTTTGTGCAAAATTCTTCATGTACTTGTGTTGGATTTCTGTAATGTTGCCGCATGTCGTCGAACTGATCGATTAGGGCTACGTACAACGACTTGTCTTACTCGAACTTCATTAATATGCATGCAGATTTCGTTCTTCCGGTTGATTTTCTTTTCTCTACTAATCCATGATTTCGCCACTTCCGTACCCGGTACAAAATAACAGTTTGGGCAAGAACATCGCGAACGTTAAAATTTTGTCAAATTAAACGCTGTGTTGGGATAATAGAGTTATATTTAAAAAATTTGTCAATGCAAAATAGACGTTGTTGTTTATTCCAACGGTCCATTTAAACAATTGTCAAAATATCTCCAAAGCCTCCTCTTTCAATATTATCAATAGATTTGCGATAGGTAAATTATATAATTAGATGCTGCTAATTAAAAATGAATAAATCATTTTGGATCTCAATGTATATTGCCGCTTCGCTCACCCTTTGTTTGATTAAATTGTATGCAGTCAACAGCGAAATACTCTAGTGTTATATGATGTACGATGTATAAGAAATGTGTCAATGTAACGGAATACCTCATGAGAAAATTTTAAGTTTTCATTATCAATATGAAACAAACATGTAAATAATTTACATATCTGTAACTATGCACATGGACAATACACCTCGTATTTTCAGCATTTACTTCTGCTTAATACATATGTTTCTGCCATAAAGGCGTCCTCAGTTAAGCTAGTGAAGCAATGTATACAAATTAATACAAACCTGTTATAAACAACTGGTTTGTATCTGTATTTAAATTTACTGAAATAACCCGCATAGATCAAGCAAGTTCCGTCCTATAAGAAGACAACTATTTAATAATTGACATCTTACGGGCGAAAGATACTTTGTCCGGAGGGCTACCTATCGTTCGAACAGCTATGCTGCTACGGGAAACGATAAAATACGTATGTAGATGTAGTCCATTAACAACCTCCGGACAAAGTATCTTTCGCCCGTAAGATGTCAATTATTAAATAGTTGTCTTCTTATAGGACGGAACTTGCTTGATCTATGCGGGTTATTTCAGTAAATTTAAATACAGATACAAACCAGTTGTTTATAACAGGTTTGTATTAATTTGTATACATTGCTTCACTAGCTTAACTGAGGACGCCTTTATGGCAGAAACATATGTATTAAGCAGAAGTAAATGCTGAAAATACGAGGTGTATTGTCCATGTGCATAGTTACAGATATGTAAATTATTTACATGTTTGTTTCATATTGTACAAACGCTTTATACGTGCTTAACGTATTGTCATACTTAAACAAAACCTTTTTGTATATTTACCGCCATCTGGCAGGTTGTTAATGGACTACATCTACATACGTATTTTATCGTTTCCCGTAGCAGCATAGCTGTTCGAACGATAGGTAGCCCTCCGGACAAAGTATCTTTCGCCCGTAAGATGTCAATTATTAAATAGTTGTCTTCTTATAGGACGGAACTTGCTTGATCTATGCGGGTTATTTCAGTAAATTTAAATACAGATACAAACCAGTTGTTTATAACAGGTTTGTATTAATTTGTATACATTGCTTCACTAGCTTAACTGAGGACGCCTTTATGGCAGAAACATATGTATTAAGCAGAAGTAAATGCTGAAAATACGAGGTGTATTGTCCATGTGCATAGTTACAGATATGTAAATTATTTACATGTTTGTTTCATATTGTACAAACGCTTTATACGTGCTTAACGTATTGTCATACTTAAACAAAACCTTTTTGTATATTTTCATTATCATGTAATAGGTAGACTAATAACTACAACGCGACGCTCTAACGCTACATCATCTTTAACAGTTAACTGAAAGTTGAAAAGGCGTCAGGTAAAGCCATTCAAACCATGATGAACAGTCCTCCCTTGTTTGCACAACTGTAATTGAATGCAGCGGCGCATTACAACATTAAATTAATTATCAACTGCGTTACCAGCCGAGACATCTTCAACTAACATTGGATACATGGATAAATAGAGAGAATTTAATTCTATTAATCTATTTAATTTCGAGGGTGTTAAATTAAACGAACAATTAAATTTTGTAGTGGATCTAGTGTATTAGCATGTGATTATTATTCTTAAATAAAATTAATATTAAATATATTAATGACAATGTTCTTAATAATAATTTATAATAGCAATTGAGAAAGATCAGAAAGATAAATACCATACTCATTAAAATTTTTGCAATACTATTTGAAAAGGTATCATTATACAGTTCAACAAAAAAGATTTCTCAAGCACCGTAAGTCTTACGCGAATCTGTAGCAAATACATCGACCTCATTAAGCATTTGCCGCAAATGTCAACGACACTTTTTAAATCACTCTTTCAAATAAAATAAACTTTGAAAGGCAATTTACCGCGTTCTCAAATATCTCTGAAAAAAAGTACAATTTACGTCGGTTAATGCGAGCGTATATTTAAATTTTATTTTGCTGAGAAAGTCATAACCTACTGTTGCTCTTTTGATTGATATTTTATAATAGTGCATTAATATACACTGTATGTACGAATTTAGATCGCAAGAGGAAACACTTTCGCACCAAGAATCATTTTACGAGATAAGAATAAACAAAGAAAATTTAAATTAAATTTTCTTGACTTCAGTCATGTGCTCCATTTCAAATATGCTGTAATCGGCTAACCATCTATTTACATCTAAATCTTACCAAAAAAATAATAAAAAAACTAAATAAAACAAGCTAATGCCCCAATTGTTCTCCCTAGTAACTATATGTATTACTCAAAACAGATATACTGCCCTTTTGCATTCACATTCAAATAAGTTCAATGTTTTTTCTTCTTTTAAGACTTTTACTGTTATGTGTAAGCTGTACTGTTTCGACCTATGGATGATCCACATATCCTGTCCTCGTGCTTCTTGACCAATCATTCTATTTCATCTGTTACTAGAGAAGAACTTTATGGACTAAGTATAATGCTACAACACCTGAAATTTTTGAATTTTTTATTATTGGTTTTAACGGCACAGCTCTAGAACAGACAATCATAAGTCTAAACTAGAGTCAGTATCTGATTATATAAGAGAGCTTTATTTTGTACATTTGTAGTCCAAGACCCTACCATCCAATGCAGTTTTCCAAATTTGTGTTTTTCTTTTTCTATTTGATATGCTCCATCCATCGAAATTTAGCATAGTTTATTTATTACGAAATATTAAAGTGAGTTAACGTATTAATTTATCTAAAGTTAACACGAACGGATTTCATTTCATTTAAGTCAATTCTTAATTTATTGGTCCATTTACAGATGGTATTGGTAGAAGTTTGAAGTTGGTGGCTTCTTTAACACTCTTCGTTACAGCTAAGATTGCACTATTATTAATGAATGCTGCAATCATCGAACTATATCATGTATGTGTATCAGATAAAATATACTCTGCGAGACTCTCGCATTAAATTCTCTAGTCTCAAAATATAAGCATTGGTACTTAATTTTAAAGACTATTTTCTAGATAGGAGGTGAGTAGTTTTACAGATTGCTTAGAAAATACACCATCAAGTTTACATATTAAACCCTCATGTCAGATCCTATCAAAATCCTTCGCATCATCATTAATTAAGGCCGCATCGGTTTGTTTTTCTTCTGCCTTTTCTATTAAATTTGAAATGCTGTACATCTACTCCATGGTAGAACAGTTCTTTCTAAAACTATATATAAGGATAAAATAAAACAAATTTTTAAATTTCACTGCTTTTTACTTTACACAGTAACGATCGTTTCGCTCCAACCTGTGCTTCGTCAGACATATAATTAACTTATGGATATATCTTTGCACAAATGTACCGTAACAAACACATGTTTTGTTTTGAATAGTTGAAGGAATGGGTACTTAAATGTCTATGAACGAAACTTTCACAAAAATATTGAATTACGGTTTATATAATACAATTTCTAATCGATCATTGAGGATATTGTCAGTTTTCTTTAATTTATTAATTTAAAGTGACTCTAATAAATTAAGTTTTTTGCCCTTATTTTCTACGTGTAGTATTTTAAATCCTTTGTTAAAATTGTGTTTTGTTAAATTAATATGAGACGCGAATGAAGAGTCACTTTTATTATTTCTAAATAAAAATGTTCTTTGATACGTATTTCAAACGATCTGCCTGCCCGCCCGATAACGTCATATGTAGAGCTGAGGATGTTTGCGGTACGGCAGGACCGTATGTAGTGCATCCCCACCAGCGTATAAACACGATGCAGCGAAACACTTTAGTTAGTCGTGAACTGGCAACGTGATCGTGTGTTGTCTTGAGCTCTATTTAATAAGTATGACGGACGTGCCCAAGCCAAGAAAGCGCCCATTGTATAACGACGTGAAGAAATTTATCCGAGACTTTCCCGATTGATATTATAATGGAGCAAAAGTGGTTTGAAAATTATGCGATAAACAGTTACTTTGCTGGGACAAATACGACTGTAAAAGACAAGTTGAAAGTGTACACCACAAAGACAAAAAAAATAATGTGCTGTCTAAAACGCAATTCATTTTCGATTTATTGACAATGCTACTCGTCTGCGATGTGCCAGTTCACCTGCTAGATAAAAAAGCCTTTCACGACTTTTGGAATAAATACAATTCCAACAAAAAGCTACCGTCACGGAGAACGTTACTCACCTATTTACCAATTGTGCGTGAGGACATTGAAAACAGAATGAAAGCAGTAGTAAATGATAAACAGTTATGGGTATGTGTCGACGAAACGACAGATCGAAAAAAACATTCTATTGTGAATATTATAGTGCGTGTACTAGATCCTGTCAAATCAACATTTCCCATTTTATTAGCCAGCAAAAGATTGGAAAAGTGCACTAGCGAAGTAATTACGAAGGTAGTGCTCGATACGCTACAAAAATTTCGAGTTTCAACTAATCAACTCCTGATGTTTATGAGCGATGGTGCTGCGACAATGCGTTCTGTAGGCCGTTCTCTTAAAGCAGATTGTGAGAGACTTTTGCATGTGACATGTAAACTTCATGCTTTACACCTTGTGGCACAAACTATTCGGCAATGTTATCCAGAGGTGGATGCATTAATAGCAACCACAAAAAAAGTGTTTCTAAAATCTCCCAAACGAATTCGAGAGTTTCACAGTCGGTGCCCTGGTATTCCCAAACCACCAGAGCCAATCCTTACACGTTGGGGAAGTTGGTTAAAGGCGGCATTTTATTATGCCAAGTATTTCCAACAAATAAAATCTGTGGTTCTACAATTCAATCCTGCCGAAGCTGTAGCCATTAAGGAAAGCCAGAGACTCTTTCAAAACCCTTCCCTTGATGCAGATTTACAAACTATTTATAACAATCATATAGGATTGTTTAACGCAATCGAGAAATTTCAAAATACTGCATTATCGTTAGCGGAGTCACTGCAAATACTGGACGATGTACACGCCCAGCTATGCGCAGTAAATGACAACAAAAATGTTAATGTAATAGAAAAGTTCGAGAGTGTGATAAACAATGATTTTGATTTGACCAGATTAAAACAAATTAGTAATGGTGCAAGTGTAGATTCGGTTTCTATCTATAAAGATTATTTTAATTGTGCGTGTGTTACATCCGTAGATGTCGAGCGGTCTTTCTCAAAATATAAAAAAATTTATTAATCACGGCGTACATCGCTCACCGCTACAAATATGGAAACGTATCTAATGCTACAAACTTACTGCAAGTCTTATCCACTTGGCGCTATGCTATAATAATCGTAAATAAGGTAAGTGTGTTATTTATATACAGTACACATAACTGACATACCTAAGTGATATAAATAGCGAATGCATGTAAAGCAATAAAATCACGCATGCATCACCGATCGAAACAAGGTCATTATATTCGTGCGTTTAACTGAATACTATTCTGGCACACCGCAAACATCCCCAGCTCTAGTCATATGGCAACTACCGCAAGTTAACTCATAGACTCCTGACTTTGTATTGTTATTTGTTAAATCTTTATTGCTTTTTATAAATTTTAATAAATCGTTGTTAGTTCTATACGCTGTATTAATGTCTATCTTTCTTAAATATTTACAAATTTTTGTGCTTGAAGAGCCTATAAACGCCATTTTTAATTTTTGGGTGTTATTATTATTTAATACTGGATAAACTTGTGATATGGCTTTTGTGAGAAGCTTTTTTTTAAATGTTATCTATTATATTACTTTTATATCCATTGTTGATTGCTATTTGTTTAATTTAATTTAACTCTTTTTCGAAATCTGTTTGATTTAATGGAGTATTGATTAATATATGTATAAGACTGTGACAAGCCGCTAATTTGTGTTGTATCGGATGGCAAGAAGTCTTATGAACAGTTATACCTGTATTTGATGGTTTGTGGTAAATTGCAAAGTTACATTTGTTATTAATCCTAGTAATCGTTAAATCGAGAAAGTTAATACTATTATTTGTTTCCTGTTCCATTGTAAGCTTAATAATGTGATGCAATGTATTAATATAATCAAATAATAAATTTATTTGTCTCATTGTTCCTGTGAAACCTAGTAATGTATCGTCCACGTATCTGTACCAAAATAATACATTTTGGAAAAGAGGATTTTTTGAAATAGAATTTTCAAGATTATCCATAAAAATCTCAGCTAGTAACGGACTTAGGGATTACCCATAATTAAACCTTCTTTGCAAGTGTATATGTTTTCATAAAATTGGAAGTAATTTTTTTCAATACATATTGCTATGAATAGTGGTTTGTTGTACAATATATTTACTGCACCACCATCCACAACTAATCTACCCAACTAGGATACTCAGCCAGTTAATGTCGAACAATGAGACTTCTTTCTTCTCAGGATTCCAATCGGAAAAACGTGGAACTGCAATATTATTTAGGCGCCAGTCAATGTTTCTTGACAAATATGGTAGTTCTTTTTTTATAAGTTACTTATTTTAATAATTAAACAACAGTAAAGGTAGTAGCATAAAATCAAAGACAGAATAAAATTTAAATGAATATTTAATACAAAAAAAAAAAACTATCTTTATAGAGTATAAAGATTGTGTATATCAAAAACACAATGAGGTAAAACAATTCACTGAATATGACAGCTAAGTGAATTAAAACTTCCTCTATGACTCCGAACTAATCTTACTAAAATAACAAAGTTTATTTTTAATTTCTCCCCAGAGAACCACACTGTATAATCTATATTGAAATACGTTCAAAATTTACCGCATGTGCAATCATCAAACACATGAAAAAATACCCTTGACTTCCCAACGTGCAAAATTTTACAGTTATAATTTTTTATATTACTTAGAAATTTTAAAAATATTCTTTATTATTTATCACTACTAATTAAGACTCTTAACTAACAATATTGAATACAAGATAAATATTCTTATCAAAGCTTTTCTAATTAAGACGTCTTAAGCATGTAAATTTACTTACATAAAAACTTATCGGAGACACATTTACTCGACAACGTTGTTAATCAATTACAAAAACAAAATTACGAGAAAACAAACTCGTATAATTATCGGGAATAAATATTAACTACCATAACTATGGTCACACACAAAAAACAACCCGTACTAATTAAATATTAAGTATATCAATCACTACAACGTTCCCGGATAAATTCAGATGTGAATCTCGAAGAATTTTACTCCAGGCCCCTCAAACATGAGATCGATAACCAAAAAACAGTTTTTTATCTCACATGTGAGATTTAAAACACATCAGATATACACAGATATCCATGAATTATGTACATTCATATATAATTAAATTTTAAATATAAATTAGGGAAAAATCCATAACACAATGTTTAATAAATCAAGAATTTCATTAATAATTATTAGGTTTACATTATTTTTAAGTAGAAGATCTTTTACTAAAATAAAAACTCCAGAAAAAAAACGGTCATTTTAGATTCTTACCGGATTTGAAATCATAATTATTTTGACGATCTTACACGTATTTTAGCCTAGAGGCTGTATTTAAGACTTGCGTAGGTTTAACCAAACTTTTTCCTGTTAGCTGTTTCAATATTACACCGGTTGTTAAGGGTTTTTTAATAATTGAGATTATTTTTGATTTTAAATAATTATAGTATTTTTTACTTATAATATAAAATAAACTTAAAAAAATATTTCTAAATAAAGTACCTATACGAGGGTGGTTTGGAAACTACGTGGCCTAACAAATAAAACGCAAGCTTTTTTTGACAAAAAAAAACATTTACCAATATAGTCTCTTGCTCGCTCAACACACTTATTCCAATAATATTTCAAATTAGTAGTGCCTTCATTGTAGGTCGATGAATCCATGTCCTCGAAATAACTATTTACAGGAGCGATTACCTCGGAACTAGACGAAAATCTCTTACCGCCTAGCCATTTTTCAGGTTTGGAAAGAGATGATAGCCACTGGGGACCAAATCTAGGGAGTGGAACAAATGAGGCACTAATTCAAATTCCAATTCATAAATTTTTGCCATTGCAATCGCAGTCTCGTGGGCAGATGGGTTATCCTGATGGAAAATCACTTTTTTCATTGTCAAATGAGGGCGTTTCTCTTTGATTTTGTTGCTTAATTGTTGCAACAAATTGGCACAATACTCCCCATTTATTGTGTTCCCCCTTTTTAAGTATAGATAATTCCATGAGAATCCCCAAAAAGAGTTGCCATAACCTTTCCTACTGACAAAACCGTTTTTGCCTTCTTTGGTGGCGAAGAACCCTTTTTGGTTCATTGTTTGGATTGTTCTTTGGTTTCGGCAGTAAAATGGTGGACCCAGATTTCATCGGCGGTAATGATACGGCGTACAAAATCCTTCTGATTGCTGCGAAAACGTGCCAAAAGGCAGCAAGAAACACTCAAACGATTCAGTTTTTGGTCCGATGTGAGTATCTGCGGCACCCAACGTTCCGAATATTTTTTTATTTCAAATTCTTCAATGAAAATTCTGTACACACTATCATTTGAGATACCTACAATGTCTGCTATCTCGCGCACTTTTGCTCGACGGTCATCCAAGACGATTCTTCAATGATATCCGAAACAGTAACAGTTTTTGGACGTCCATTACGGGTTCATCATTTGTGCTCATACAACCACGCTTAATCTCGGCAACCCAGTCTTTAACCCATGAAAACGAAGGAACAGATTTCTAATAGCGTTGAATCCAGCTCTGCTTCGATCTCGGATGGTGTTAAGCCTTTCAACTCAGTTTTTTCAATTATTACAAAATCACATGAGACGTTCACTTTGGCGCACTTTCAAAAACAGACTAATTAAGAGATCGCTCTGTACTGTCATATTTAACCTATTAAAAGATTATTCTACAGAATAGTAAAGAAGATTCCTGCGAATTCGGCCCATCTCTGTGTTAGGCCACGTAGTGGAACGACCTTCGTATATGTTATATTGATATATAAAATGGAGACCGTGTTGGTCTAGTAGGTAAGCCACTAGACTAGACTAGACTAGACTAGACTAGACTAGACTATGAATCTGATGAGCCCTGGTCTAGCCAATAATATCAATGATCTTTTTTCGTTCTCAGCTGAGAAAACGACCTAGGGGTAAAACTCTGGGATAATAATAGGCGGTCGGTGCGTAGCGCTAGCCGCGTTACCATCATAGTGCACCGAACTCAAGACATAACAAGCCTACCATGTTACTACCTCAAGGCCCTACAAGGCCACTTACAGGGACTATTACTATTATTGTATATAAAATGACATTAAAGATTTTAACCAAACGTGCAGAATAACGCACTAATTTTAGTACCGAAGCTCAAATTTTGGTTTAGTTAGCACTACTGTACTTGATTTCGACCGCAACAATATACATTAGCGTCCTATATGACGTATATGCCTATACGGTAATCACCTTTGATCAGAATAATTGAAACATACATGAGTAGGTAAACCCCACCAGTTTTGTATAATACAAAAGTATTTTTAATAATATAAAATATAATTAAAAATCTGGTGTGAAGAACACAAATACAGTAAAGGCGTCGTTACTTCACATTGGTTATGTGGACGGGGTAAGGTACTTCGGCTGTCTGACAACAGGCAGCGCTGAATTTACTTCTACGCTCGGTCTGGATAATTTCTGTGATGTGGCGATGTGGTTCTTTTTTGTGAATGTGTCTGGAAATATTCTTTCTCCAGCAGGGGGCGTACCGATGAGCCTGTAGAAAGGCGAAATACGTATCTACGTCTCTGGTGAGAGATATGTTCGGACACGTTCGCAAAAATATTAATAGTGAACCTGTATTTGTGTTTTTCACACCAGATTTTTAATAATATTTTATATTATTAAAAATACCTTTGTATTAATCACTTTTGATGTAAATATAAAAACTGATCAAATCAGACACCCTTACTTTTCGAAATGTTTGTTCCAAAAATTTACTAATTACAATTATTTAAGAAAATAGGATACATTATGCCGCGTTCTAAACAAAAAATGTGAATAATAAAAGGTAACGGAAAACAGGCATGTACGACTATGGCAAAAGATGTTAAACATCAATTGACAAGAATTATAATTCTCAGTATGGCAAATGCAAAGCAAAGAAATTTCCAAAATTTGACAGACGGCAGCTTCAGTATTAAACGGACACCCGATATAAGAACTTCGTCATAATGCTTGAAACTAATATAATTCCCTGGTATACACTTATATATTGATATGTTATCAATGGTATAAACTTGAATTCATGATTAATATATACCAGAATCAAAAAGCACTCAAAACGATATAATGAGCGCATCTCAGGAAAAGATAAAAAGATTTTGTCAGCTGGAAAGATATTAGTTTTATAATAAACCAAAATAATTCTTCTAATTAATTATGGCAAAAAGATTAATCAAACAGTACCCAACATCTCTAAAGAAGTTAAATATTTAGTGGTTAGGTACTCAATAAAAATACAAATTAATCCATTTATTGTTTTTAATATTCACTGAATTAATTAGGTAAAGTAAGTAAATTAGTAAATATATAGGCAGAAGAAATAAGAAAAGTAGGAATGCAATTAAATATAGAAAAATGTAAAAAAAAATGTAATCAATAAACAGATGAAACAGGAAACAATAAAAGTAAACAGTAAAGACGCCAGGAAGTTATGTCAATAGCATATATCGGAAACATCATATCAGACGATGGAAAAATAGATTAGGATGTTTTACATAGGATAAACAAAAGCATTAAAATATACTATGCCTTAAACACAACAACACTGAGGAAAAGGGAAATTAGTATTAAAACAAAGTTGATGGTATGCAACACCGTAGTACCCTTAACATATGCGTGCAAACTCTGGCCACTACAAAAAAGTATAAACAATTTATGTCAGCAGAAAAGAAATTTCAAAGAAAAATCACGAGCAAAACTAAATGGGATGGGAAAAGAAACGAAAGAATTCGTGGAAAAAGTACAAATACAACAGCTTTCATGATACGGCATGTGATCGGAGTGGAAGAAGCTGGTTAGTAGAGTGATAGAGGCGGAGAGAATTAACAGAAAAGGAAAAGAAGGCCTAGAAAATTATGGACGGAAAGGATAGAACAATTAGGAAGCGATAAGGGGAAAACGATAGCAGAAATAAAACTTTGGGAGAAATGGAATAACAGAACATAGCTCGTAAGAATATCCGACACCCTTTAAGAGTATAAGGATTACCAAAGAAAGAACTATAGGAGAAATGTTCAGTTTAAGAGGAGAATCAAAAGCTGGGAAAACGTGAGGATAAATGGGTTGAATTATGAGAGAATGTTAATATAAACTAGAGTACACTTTGTAACTGGAGCTATTATTTAAAAATTAACTTGTCATTGTAAAAGGTTTAGTAAATATTAAAATGTATCTTCTTCTGCCATTATCGTTTTAAAAAATTTTTACTCCTTTTCAAATTTTTAATGAGCTCATTGGAACTTAATGGTTATTTATACAAATAAATTTAATCGTCTTATATGTATAGATCTTATATTATTATTGACATTTTCATAAGCTCGTAAACATTTATTAATTAGTAATACAAAGGTAAATGAACCGAATCGAAAACCTTGAAGTAAGAGTATATACCCACACTCATACAACTCACGTTTATCATCACACCGTCCCATTTCTAAAGGTAAATGTACATTACTTATATTTTCAAGTGCAGCATTGTATAACAATAATTAGTTATAAATATTTATAGTTAGGAAAATGTCATTAAGATTCTCAACATTAAAGTTATGTAATATACATAACGGTACATTCTAACATGCAATTTTCTATATTATTGTGCTTGAAAAATTTATATCCAAGCATATTTAGAAATCATTTATAGTTTATAGTGTTTTTCTTTGAGCGTGTGATTACCTTTATTGTTTAGAATTATTCTCAATGCTACGTTGAATTAAACCAAATCGTGCAGTGCCTATTTCATATAATTCATACGTACTTTGAAGTGTACTTGTCACAATTTATTTGCTTTTGACCACTTGCACATCCAACGTCTTTTAATTAAATAAATTCCTGAAATAGTTCGTTAAAGGACAAGAATTTTCACACGACACTTGTATGTACAGTTAATTAAAAAAGGTTGATTTATATTCAATCTGAGGTTAAATGATCCTGGAATAATCTATTGTAATGTGCATGGTTAGATTGATAAATAACTAGGGTATTTTTTCATGTTTTCTGTATAAGTAGCTTCTGAGAAAACACTTTAATAGAATTATAAGTTTAGAGTTTCGTAATCTAATAGGCATCACGTGTATTCCACGAATAGAAATACTTCTATAACTATGTAATTGGTTTGAATTATATACATTTTTAGTTAATACAAAACATTGATGTTTTATAATTCATCTTGCAAACAATGTATGAACCAATGTCAAACATTATGTAGTTTTAATAATAATAATAATACGTATTAAATACCAATTTTTTCATTGTAGAGGCTAGAATTTATCATTCGTAGAGACCGGTGTTCTTAAAAAACTTGTTCTCGGCTTCGATTTAGTTAATGAAATTTTGCAAGTTGTATCCATTATTACTCTTAGCTATTCTTTATGAGACAACCCTGCCAAACGATTTTTCAAAGGGGCGTTACCAGCTAAATAACACTTATTTACCTCATTCAGTTTTAAAGAACACATAACTGATGTAACCTTTCGTTTAATACCGTATTTACTTCTTCGACATATTTCGACACATACCACACTGACTGTCTTAAAAGCATACTGATATATTAGATTAAGCTGTTTACAGTTTACAGATTCAATAACTGATAGTCAGGTGATAATAAATGCCGAAACTAGTTAAATTTTGCAAAAAAATATCATAGAGTGGTACAAGAGAACACTATTTCATTTATCTGAGTACTAAGACAAAACAATATTGAAGACGGTGTGATAACTGATAAACTACCAGGAAGAATTCAAAAATGTTAAATTCATAGATCAAAAATCTGTACATGAGAGCACCAAAATTTCCTCCAGAAGAGAGATTTCCTGACTAAAAATGAAACATACTCATATAAAGAAAAATAATTGGAAAAGGAATTCCATACTAAAATACTATTATGAGAAAGAAGATGGTTATGGGCTTGGTAACCAGGCATTACCCCTTGAAGAAGCATCAATATCATCATAGCATCATAATATGGTCAACTAACCCTTGATGTAGGAAATACAAATTACAGGCTCAAACAAACCTGCCTGTAATCAACACTTGTAAGGAACTAAAAGGTACTTCGACAAGGATATATTTGAAGCCTACGAGATAAGTCTTCTCCTGGGCAACATAATGGTCTTTATAGAAGACAAAGGACTGATTGAAAACAAGTGATAGGATATGTTAACAATTTGGAATTAACATCTTGATGGAATTTACATTGTGTTTTGGAAAATATTATTTTATATTCAAGTAATACTTCTTATAGGATAATGCATAATTCAAGGTCACACCAAGAAATCTTTGCATAATTAAATATTAATAATTTGTGACAGAAATATATTCACAACAATTTAATAACTTCACTAAAAAAACTCAAGTGATTTATTAATGTGAGGAACTTGATAGACTTATGGTTTTAAAATTATCTAGAATGTCGTAGTATGAAAATTAATCGCTGTTTCATGATAATTAGTAATTTTAATAACATTATAGAACATTATGGTAGATATTATCATAGTCCTGTGCATAATTTGGCAATTTTCTCTAATTTAAAAATTGCAGAAAGAGTAATTAGTAATTTAAACAGCGGCGATACAAGAAAACACTATTTTATTTTACTATAAGACAGGTATATTAGACATAGCAATGGAATCAAGTTACATTTTAAACACGAAAAAGTACATGGTCCTGGTGAATTACATCATCTTAATGAATTATGCAAAAACCAAACATTCATTCATATAAAGATCCATCTAGAAACCACACTTAATAAAGACCAATGATCACTTACTCGAACAAATTCGAGGATTAGTTTTATGATGAAAGGAAACCATGGGTATTTCAATATTAGCATATTACACACAGCAAAAACTGTTAAAAAGTTTGAAGAGGATGGCATGAAGAAATGCCATGAATATTTCAACATAACCACACGGTTATTTACACAATAAGGAATGTCGAAAGTTAGTTCGAAGAAGAAAGATATTAAAATGGCCATGCGTTTTTCAAATCTCGATATGTTTGAAAACTTATGAGGCTTTCGCTCCCTGTTTTTCTAATAAACAATAACATCAATATCAAAAAAAGAAAATTTCTGCAACTTGTACTTCGAACCAGCATCTCCAAACTTTGAAAGATTTCCGTTATTCTTCGTTACAAGACAGAATATTTAAAGTAATTAATAAAAATTGATAAAACACGCATTACTAAGCTTATGGTATTTCTCTTCTGCGTAACAATAATTTAAAATAAATTGATTTCATTAAAAAATTAACTTATTTCTGATCGTTTTCGAAACTCAAGAACCAAGTTTTAATTTCGATTAGCAAATTTTAAATTACTTTCTTTCAAATACCCTATTTACGAAGTGACGAGGTGATCTATTACCACGAAGTATATATTAATCATGCAATTTATATTGCACTTATAATACTTCTTTTTAATCGTGAAATTTATGGAGTTGTCGCAGAACATACATTTTTAAAATAATCAAATCGAATTCCCTCGGTATGTCACGTAACATATTTAAAAGAGTTGAGAGATTTCTATTTAAACACCCACGTATTTGAAAACATTCCGAATATATAATTAAATAGTAGAAGCGATTATTTTGTCTAACCATATTATTAGGAGGTAAAATTATTATGAATTTGATCATTCTTTAATCATTATCCTTTTGTTTCCCATATATTATAAAGATTTGTTTTATAATTAATTAATAATATATTATAATGTAGTATATTGACCTTTGGAAAAGAAAAAACTATAGAAGACTGTACCGTCGATAATCCCATAATATATGCATAGGTGTGATAGGGTACGTTCACGAGAATTGCATTAATTACTAGCAAAGCTGTTATTAAAAGAATCTATGGCGTGCATCTCTTTCGTCTATTGTTCATAAATTTTCGTTGAAAATGCTATATCTGCGTGGTGCATCTAATAAAAAGAATGCACTAATAATTTTCACAAAAAAATGACCTTACACGCAGACATTTTAAAATAAATTCGACATTTCTTTTCTCTTTCAGTTAAAGCGATAAATACATCATATTGTTGTTAGTTGGTATTTTAACCATTCCAAAAATGATTATACGAGAATAATTAATAAAAATATAATTATATCAAAATGCGGTTTTTTTGCGGAACTTACTTTCCTTGTCCGGATCACCATTTTAAATTTTATATTTTCAGTAATCTACCACATATGTGGTTTTGTCGTTTGCTATCTTGATGTCCTCCTTTGTGCAGGTTTCGCCTATGTTCGGCCACAAGGTTATATGTGTGCCCGAACTGATCGCGCCGCATTCGCAAGAACCATCGTCTCTGTAGTAGGTTATTGTTACAGCGTAAAACGCCTGTTCTTAATCTATTGAGAGTTCTCCACAAGGGAAATGGTAACGAGTGCCCAGTAACTAACCCCTCCTTAAGTTCAGAATGGGTACAAACCGAAATTGTGTAAAGTTCTCCATACTTACATACGGCTTACGTTAAATCTGTTGGATATTCTTCGGACACTAGTAGAAGGGTCAACATCAACCATATTAGTAATGTTTCTTGTCGAGGAAGTTCTTATTGCACGGGACATTTAAAAGTAGTTGCAGGAAACCTGCCTGTTTCTCGACATTGCTAAAAACAGTTCTATAAGGCACTCTACGAGTGACATATCGCCGACCATATTCATCAACTGCCGCTCGTCCATTTCCATTACACAATCCATAAGCAAAGTGAATATAGGCGTATTTTTCATTAGAAAAAATTAACCTTCTCTTAAGAGTATTTTAATGTAACACAAACACGCTAAATTAATTTGATTTAATTTTACTGCGACAATTAATAAGAAATTATGAATCACAGTCACCCCGACTTTTTAATAACAACGAAATCAACAGCGGTACAAAATATCTGGGTTAGTAAGGTTATCTAAAACTTCAAATGTCCCCTGTTACGAAGGAATTTTGGGCATGTGTTCATTAGACATTTTTAACTTGAAATTGGGTCAGTAATATAGTCTTAGACTGTGGCAGTCATGTCATGGGACACTCGGTATATTTAACATAAATATACTATATTTTACATGAATTTATGTCTGTTGTACAAATAAATAGATTATGCTTATTATCATTATTGAAATATTTACATTCAATTGATACAATAATTATTGTATTAAATTAGCTTGTCAGAAAAATCGGAAAGCACGAAGTAACAAAAAAATATATTAATTATATTATTAACGAAAGTGACCATATAGTATGCATATATACAAGCACGTGCATATAACGTGTGTTCATTTGAAAAGTCAATCTAGGTTACTTTGAAATTTTGATAGAATAAGACGCGTATATATTAGTATGTGTTTGTTGTTCCGTAAACGTAAATCCAAATGACATTTGATAATGTCAATCACATTTGTTATTTATTTGTATGTATGAAACTGTCAAAATATACGACTTCGTAGGTTAAGTAGTAAATTTTAATTTACGACTTACTTCAAAATGTTCTCAGTAAATCACATGCTACTAGATTGACTTTTCAAATGAACACCCGTTACATGCATTCCCAATAGCAAATGATAATTAGTAAATATGTAATGCGTTTTCTGTTGTTCGTTTTTAGAACGATTTTACGTGTAACTTTATGATGCCTTTTGAGTAGAAATAATACTTAGGAGTTAATTACACAACACATAAAATATTATTGTACTGATTTGGCACGAAAACAAGTCGCCCAGTCACTGTCTGTAAACTCAATATTGTTTAATTTTGAATGCGTGTGTATTTGCAAGGACAAATTATTAGAAAAATATATTACGCAATTGCATAAAGAAATCCCTCTCCCTTAACGGTGATATATTGTAGTAATAATCGTTTTAATAAGAAAAACGTGATCAATAAATTATGGGAAGAAAGAGAAAAATATGAGGTAAATGTTAATTTCATTTTATATTGACTTTTCGTCATTCGCATTTTTGCAGTTGCGTAGTTTACTTTTTTCAATCAAATCAAATCTGTATAATAATAATTAATAAATATAAAGGTTAGAGAAGTATGTCAAGTCTAATAAGAATTTAAGATATACTGCTGGACTTATGATTTCGAATCCTACCAGAATTTAAAAAAAATCTTTTAACACTGGTACTGCATACTTATTTTGTAAGGACACAAACTGCTCATATATATTTTTTTGACAGTTTTTACGCATGGAATAGTTACAGTGACTATTTTAAAGAGTAAATGTCATACAGAAAGTTTTGTAAATAAGCGTTTTTATTCTGAAAGGCGCAAATTTAAAAAAAGTCAAAACAAAATTCAAAGTGACAAAAAATAAAATTTTCAAATTCTAAATGCACATAGTGTCTCAACTAAATAAATATCAGTCTTCCTTAGTGTGTGTAGCTGAAAAAATAATATCAGTAGATTTTCCTAGTCAGCGGCTTATAAATCGGTCTCATAATTCCTACATATTTGCATTTTGCAGTGAACTCAAGGCAATAGCCTTGTATTCACTGCAAAATTATTTTTGACACATTCTGCAATATACCGGGTGTCTCAGTTATGTTGTTCCAATAGCGTACCTCCGTTATCTAATAAAATAAAAATTTGAAATTTAGATATACACCTTCTTCAAATTGAGCCTAATATTCATATTATTTCGCTTCCGGTTTAAACGGAAATGACCCTAACTTTCTTATTTTAAATAGCGCACTGTATATTTTCCTCAAAATTTGAATTCTGCGGAAAACTCTCTTTCTCATGAAGTATTACACTTTGTATTTAGACTTCAAAACACAGGCAAAATTGCATTTTAAATATTAAAAAATTGGGATCGTAGAAACCAAAGCGATCTATGGAAACTACAGCAAAATTTCACATTATTTGTTTGTTGAACTTTGACAGTTCATAAAGTGCTACTAGAATTGGTCGCAAAGTTGTTTCGAACAAAGTTGTATTTAAAATGAATAACAACGATTTTACAAATGAAAAAAAAAATTGAATATGATCCTTATTTATGGGGAATGTACAAAAAACGACCTTCCGTCTTTACGGAGAGCGGTATCCTGACAGAGTTATACCAAGAGCCTATGTATTTTACACGTTTGGCTTCAAATGTGGAGACATGTGGTGTCTTTTCAAAGAAAAAAAACATTTTTAAAAGAAAAGCTGCTACTGATGATGAGCACTGTGTTGGTGTTTTGGGAAGTTTGCTTAATAATCCACTTATTTCAATTCGAGAAATTGAAATCAAATTTGATATCTCTCGTTCTTCTATTCAAAGAATCCTAAAATCAGTCAAATTCAGGCGTTTCAAAATTCACCTGCATCAAGGATTAGAACCAGGAGATTATGACAGAAGACTGGCGTTTCTTGCATGGCTAGCGACTGCCCGTGAAGATGGCATTATTAGCTCAATATTATGGACAGATGAGAGCCGCTTTCATAATAATGGAACCGTAAATCGACAAAATTGCCATTATTGGTCTATAGAAAATTCTCATTGAATGAGAGAGACCAACTTTCAGAGAATTTTGGGAATTAATGTATGGTGCGGCATTATCGATGGGAACATTATTGGACCAAAGTTTTATGAAGGAACCTTAACTGGTGAGGCATATTTAGAATTCCTTCAGGGCGAATACAGGTTTTATTGAAAATTTTCCGCTGAATTTACGTGCCAACATGTATTTTTAGCATGATGGGGCATCCGCTCACAGTTCTAGAATTGTGACTGATTATGTTAATCAGATTTTTTCCCTAAGAAGTGGATAGGCACACATGGACCAATAAGATTATTTTCTATGGGAATATTTGAAGGATAAAGTATACCACACGTCTCTTGCAGATTTGGAAGATTTAAAAAATAGAATTTGGAATGAATGCGCAGCTCTTAATGCCGAGTTATTAAGAAATATTGCCTCTGGTGAACTTTTGCATCGAGCCGAATGTTGCATTGAAGCAAATGGACAACATTTTGATCATTTTCTTTAGCATCTTTTCTGGCGCTCACGGTTCACGTTTGGTGCCACTAAGAGATTCATAAATACAGTTCTTGTATAAATAAAATTAATAAGTAATATATTTGTTGTGATTCGTTTAACATTATTTTTCTGTTATTTGACTTTCAATAAAAAATTTGAAAATCACTCTTGTCTAAATGAATATTCTTTCTAACAGAGATCTTAAAATTGCATTTTTTGGAAGTGAATTTTTGCTACTTTAAATTCAAATACGAAATAATGAACATGCTTTTCATAATTTTCTACAATTTCAATTTTTTAATATTTAAAATGCAATTTCACCTCTGTTTTGAAGTCTAAATACAAAGTATAATACTTCATGAGAAAGAGAATTTTTCGTAGAATTAAAATTTTTACGAAAATATACAGGGTGCTATTTAAAATACAAAAGTTATGGTCATTTCCGGTTAAACCCGAAGTGAAAAATATGAATGTTAGGCTCAATTTAAATAACATTAGGTGTACAAATTTCAAATTTTTGTTTTATTAGGTAAAGGAGGTACGCCATTGGAACAACATAACTGAGACACCCGGTATATTGATTTTTCTGTCCTTTTTCCTGTCGTCAAAACTACAACAAATCTTTCTTCTTAAATTTCCATCTTGTACTGGAGGATTTTAAAGAGGTTCATTCAGGATTTCCAGGATCTTTTAACGCAGTGTTCTCCTGAGTGGTAGAATTCATAATTGTTCCCTGAGAAATAGTATCACCTAGGCCAGCGGTTCTCAACCTGTGGTACATGTACCACTGGTGGTACATTAAAGAACACCAGGTGGTACGCAAAATATAACAAAATATAAGGTCCCTTCCATTTCCTACCCACCGCGGCACCAGAGAAAAAACGTCTCGCTGCGCGAACGTGGATGCGCGTACGAGATTTATTTACCATGCACGGATGAACAAGGCAGTGTAGAAGTGTAGTCTGCGTCTGCAATCAGTTATATACGAACGCGTGTGTTTGCATGTTACATTTACGACGCTCGCCTAAATTTAATGGAGTAATGTAAGTTTAAAAAGCGAATGTATAATATAACGGGTGTCCGTAAATGATTGAAGTGATCATGTGTCAAATATTGGTCAAATTGGTATCGCTACACTATAAAATCAAACAGAATAACCCATACTTTTTGGAATGTTTATTGCCAATAATAATTACAATCGTTTAATAAAATAATATTTAAAATAGAAATACATTCTTTACAATAACAGACACGCACGAGTATGCCAGACGAGGTAATAATTCTCAGTGTGGCAAATGCAAAGCACATAAATTTCCTAGACTCGACCAAACGTCAACTTCAATCATTTACGTTATGTTTACATATTATAAGAAAAATTTTAAATTTAGAAAATGGATATGTGGCTTGGACTGGAAACGGAAGTGGCTCGGAAACCTGATAATGCACAGGAAATAGATTTACAGAAACAAACTACTACTACTACTAGTAGTAGTAATTCTGAAAAGAAACGAAAAGTTAACAGAAAGTATAATTCAAGTTATTTAGCATTTTGCTTCACTTGGAATGAAAATGAAATGGACCCTCAACCTCAGTGCGTTATTTGTTGCGACTTGTTCTCAGTATGAAACCATCTTTACTTAAGAGACATTTTGAATCCAAGTATGTCAATTTAAAAAATAAATCTGTTGACTATTTTAAGGCGAAATTAGTTGAACTAAAATGTCGTAAACAGGTAATGAAAGGTTTTGTTAGTGCTAATGACAAGTGCTTGCATGCAAGTTATCTTGTAAGTTTAAGAATTTCCAAAACTGGTAGTGCTCATACTATTGGAGAAAATTTAATATTACCAGCTGCTAAAGATATTGTTTTAACATTATTTGATGAAAAGACAGCTAGTAAACTTGATAATATTCCTTTATCAAATGATTCTGTAAGAAGACGTATTGACGAAATGGCGGATAATATAAAACAGATTCTTATTTGTAAGGTAAACCAAAGTCCCTATTTTGCACTACAATTAGATGAAAGTACAGACATAACGAACTTTGCTCAATTGTTAGTGTACATTCGATTCGAGGCGGAAGAAAAAATAAATGAGGATATTTTATTTTGCGAACCTCTTTCTGGGAGAACTACTGCGAAAGAAATATTCAGGCTAATTGATAACTTCATGTCAGAAAATAATATTCCTTGGAAAAAATGCATTGGTGTGTGTACTGATGGAGCTCGAGCTTTAACTGGCAAAAATTCTGGTGTATTATCTCAATTAAAAGTAGTTGCCCCTGAAGCTAAATTTACTCATTGCAGTATTCATCGTGAAGTTTTAGTAACAAAAGAAATCCCCGAAAAATTGAAGACTGTTTTGGATCAATCTGTTGTAAATTTTATTAAGAGTCGAGCTTTAAACTCCAGAATGTTTGCAATTTTGTGCCAAGACATGGGAAGTGATCATGAAACCCTATTATTACATTCTGAAATTAGATGGCTGTCCAGAGGCAAGGTTTTAAATCGTCTTTTCGAACTTCGATTAGAAGTGCAAGCTTTCCTATTGACTTCAAAATTTGAATTGGGAAAGTGTTTTTTTGATGAAATGTGGTTGGCCCGTTTATCATATTTAGCTGATATATTTGGAAGGTTGAACGATTTAAATTTAGGCTTGCAAGGACCAAACGTGAATTTCTTTACTGTTAATTATAAAATAACTGCAACAGTAAAAAAACTCGAACTAATTATCAGTGAAATAGATAAAAATAATTTCAGCCTTTTACCAACCCTAAAAAATTTTCTTACAGAAAACAATATGAACAATAATGACGAATTGGCATCAGATATAAAACATCATTGCTCCTTATTGATAAATAAATTTTAATTTTATTTTCAAGAAGATTTGGAAAATCAAAATTGGATCAGAAACCCTCTTCCTTCAAATATTCCAGAATATTTTTCACGTGAACAAAAAGAACAAATAATAGATATGTCAAGTGATTCCACTGTAATGGAAAACTTAAACAAAAAAACACTGATTGAATTTTGGCTTCAACAAAGAACAGATTTTAAGGACATAGCAAACATTGCTATTCAGTTTTTAATGCCCTTCAGTACGACGTATTTATGTGAAAACGGTTTTTCACAAATGTTATATCTGAAGAATAAATACAGAACAAAATTAAAAATTGAACCAAACTTAAGATTAAAATTAACTGACATAGAACCAGAAATAGAAAAAATTGTATCTGCAAAACAAGCGCAAGGATCGCATTGAATATTTTATTTTTACTGTTTTTACGTTTTTTTTTTTTTTTGCTGTAAACTTTTAAACATATTTTATTTTAAATTTTAAGAATATATGTTTTGTTTAATAAATATATGAATAAAAAGTAAAAATTTTTTTTTCAAATGCTGGTGGTAATATAGTTTATGTCATGTGATTTCCTTATGGTGGTACGCGATAAACAAAAGGTTGAGAACCGCTGAACCTAGGCCATTCTCAATTCTTTTAGAAAATTCCTTCATGTTCTATTATCTTTCTCTGCCGACTCCCGACTTGCAAACGACATACTTTTTGCTCATTCCTTTGTTCTTTTTCATCATTATTGCCCTGTCCATTTTCATCGTCACTGTCCTGCTCATTTTCGTTACCATCGTGTTCGTCATCGTCCTTTCTTGTTCGTTCTCATCAATGTCTTGTTCACTTTCGTTAGCAGTGGATGTTCGTGGATTTGGATGTTGGGTTGTAGTGCGCTTGGAATAGGTGTTGTTGTTTAAGGTATTGGCAACATCGTTAATTTCTTGAAATAAAGAATTGGGTTCAGATATGGAAAAGGCTTTTAGATTAAATAATTTATGACACCACGTTTTTGTACAGAATAATGATAAGAAAGTAAGTTTAAGTATCTATCTGTTCCTAGAAGAGTCGACGAAACGTCGGAAGTAGTAACAAGGACGCGGTTCCAACTCGGTGTCCGAGAAAAATCTCGTCTCCAAATATTTAAAAATCGAAATTAGATCCTTTACCTACTGATTCTCCATCCGAGTCAGTTATGTTATTGGGCTAGTCAGGCTACATATTTAAATTGATCATATTTGAATTAATCTAAGCATTTAAATTATTCTTGTAGAGTTTTAAGAAATATCTAACGCAAGTTAACGCTTGGTAAGTAAACACTTCCTCCTATTCTGTGAAATATATTTTTCGCTATTCTAAACTATGTCATGACCCAAAGCCATGTTTACAACATTATTAAGCACCAATGACTGCTTTTTTATTAATTAACTTCAACATAGATTGAATTTTTAACGATTATATACAGTTTTACTTTTATTTTTAGATTTCACAAATTGTGATGGAAAATTTTATATATTTTATATATATTTTACCTAAGCATCGGCTAGAAACATTAGTTACATTTCAAAATCTGAAAAGTAATACATACAAACTTTTATTAAAACACTCACTTTGCTTTCTTAAACGCTTAAGATATCAAACTAAAAACAATATTTCTATATTATTAGCATCTTGTCCTCTACTGAAGAACAAATTAGACCCATTCCGTATTATTTAGTATTTTTCTCATATTTCGATTAAACTTTTCACTAGAATTTACATTATATGCATTTCCGTAGTCCACAGCATTGCTTCTACTCCTACTATCTCCTGTGCAATCAATTCTACAGCAAATCAATTTCTTTATGGCGACGTCAGAATTAACAAGAACACTAAAAATGAGCTACACAATTGAAAAAGAAAACGTCTACTGTTCGTGGGCGACTCGTAAGTAAGGAAGAAAAGACTGTAGGACTTCTAAAAGATCTTTTTCTTTTCAAAGAGTAACGAAGAAAAAAGTCCAGGGAATTTATATCGTAACGGAGAACGAGTTTCATTTATAAATGTTGATTCTAAGTTAAAAATAAATCGTGTTGTATTTTTTTGTATGACTGCGCAATTTAATAGCTATCAATTCAAAATCTAGTATTACTATGCACAAAAAAATTGAAAGTACAGTTAACTTGTTTTTAATGTTAATGATTACTCATTTAAAAAAATGTACACAAACAATAAATAAATATTCTTAATGTTTTCCTTATATAACAGGATGTCCCGAGTTACAACGTTACAACGAGTTACATCTTTTAATGCTATTATTAGTTATGTGATTGTGTGATTAATGAATACAATGTGAGGAAAAATAAATATAATGTTTTTATTTATAACATTTGATATGATTCTTGTCCATCGTACGAATGCATTAATGCCATTAGAGCTTTCTACCCAACAAAAAAGATCCTTGAAAAATAAAACGTAAACACAATTGGCATGTTCATATAGTTTCTTGAGATATTTACTTAAACAAATGAAGGTGTTTATAAATAGGACGTGTTTAAAACATAGAACTTGAAACTCATATCATATATGTACAATTGCGGCATTAAAAAACGCCTACATTTGAAATTTTTCTGGGTAATTATGTTTTTTTTTTTTTCAAAAGCCAACCGTATTTTATATTGCAATTTAATCGCGATATAAAAATCATATTGGCATGCCGCTATTAAGTTTTGTCCAAAAACTCAAACAATTACTTTAATAGGAGAAGGATATACACTTTTATTAGAAATATAGATTATGGTAATTTATATGAATTTTCGTTTTAAAAAAGTCAAAACTGATATAGACTTACATTATTAAAATATTGCGAACACTTGTTGAAAAAATTCAGGAAAAATATTAAGAACGTGTTATGAAACGCACAAATTAAGTTGTTTAAATGTCATTTGAAATTAAAAATACTTATTCAAATTTAATTCTACAATAAATAATAAAGAAAATAGATTTTTAGTTATTTTATTTCTGAACGTAAATAATATTTAGCTACAGAAAATTTCTAACCAGGCCTCAAGCTTTTAATCAACGGTAACATATGGAACTCGTTAGAGGCAAGATCTGAACTGCATAAAAGACGAGTGGTCAGTTAGACTCCGGATATATGCGAAGTTGCGTTATCATGGTGTAAGAAACATACAGATGTTTGTATAAAATGATTCCTACAGCAAACAACTACTACCAATCCTCCTGGACTTGGTGCATCTTCTAATGTATGTATAGCTTCTATATATAAATTTACGAAATCAGCAACTAACTGTAGCTAATGAAGGACTACTGCACCAAAAACTAGCATTATATTTGAATGACTGGTTGTATAATAAACTTCGTTTAAAATTGAAAGAAATCTTAGCCCAAAAGGCATTCCGCGATCGAGACTAAAATAATAAAGTAGAAAATTTAACTTTATATGCTCTATATTTTAATATATGCTATATATGCGCCGTTTTAGTATCTAACTAACAGGTATGTCAAGATGAGCTCAGATTTCAGTATAAATTACTTGGTGCTACCCAGAAATATCTGAAATGTGAAAAAAATACAATAAATTATCCTTCCAACTTATTCACTACCAGCCCCTTCAAAGTACACTACTTCCGCATGAATACACCGATCCCAACTACTTGCCCGTGACTAGAAGCGGTGTTAGAAGCCTTTGCGTATTAACATGTTCAACACTGCCGGCAATTCGGTCAGGAACTCCTCAATCGTCTCAAAACTGCGACCCTTGAACTTCATTTTCAACTTCGGAAACAGGAAAAAGTCACAAGGAACATGATCACGGGAGTAGGGAGGGTCCCCACCCTCCCTACATCCGTACATTCGTCTTCGTTGATGCTAGAAACTGATGCACAACCAGTGACGTGTGGGTTGGTGCATTGTCGTGGTGTAGGATCCACGAATTGCTGCGCCACTTGGCAAGTCGCTTGCGTCGCATGACAAGCCTGCCGTACGACAAGCCGGAAATGTTACAAGTGTCATGGATTGTTCTCCTTTGGTCTTGCAGGATAGTATCAAGCACTTTTGCTACATTTTCTAGGGCGTTTTCCGTCGATAAGCAAATGAAACAATCATCATCATCAACTGAGATACGTCCATTTCTGAAACAGTTGTACCACTCATAAGTTTGCGTCTGGCCTAAAGCATTCTCACCAAGCGCTTGTTTCCGCTGTCATTTCACCAAATTTGATGCACGTTCTTTGGCTCTTTCAATTCAGAATTGTAGTGTCGCAGAATAACTCAAGCACAACTCAACAAAACTGGACTGGCTTACTATACACGTAGCTCACACCATCTAGCGCTATAGAGCTGTACTACCATCTCTTCGCGCGCCACATTCAAATTCCGGGGATTTCTGGGTAGCGCCTCGTTCGTAACTTGAACAAATCTGAAACTTGATATTACGTTGATTAAGGTTATCAAATTAAGCATCAAATCAGATTAAAAGAAAATTCATTCCATCAACTACGCTAAACTACGCTATAAATATTGTAGCTATTTTAACCTAGATTAAAGGAGAACCTCGATAGAAAGATCTACAGTGAAAGTAGTTCGCAGTAGTTCCTTTGATTATAATTCATTCAATGCCTTTTCCCTCACAGGCATTAGCAATATAACATGGTTAGGTACGATTTACCAATTATACTCCTCTAAAAATACTAATTTTAAAGTACATATTCAGTTGACATTAAACTGCTCCAAAGTAGTCATTTTATAATAAGAGAACCATAATTTTAAAATCTATAGGACTTACTTTCTTTAGTTTAGCTTATTAGCAAGTTTATTACTGAAGAGAAAACACTCTTAGACGTACATTCAGTTAAGAAAATTAATATGATTGGAAAAGTGTATATATAGGTCAGACTGGTCGAAGTTTTATTATACGGGTAAAAGAACACAGGAGGTCATATAAACTAAAGAAGACAGATTCAACATTCCCAAACCATCTTATTACAGAAAGGAATACATTTGGTCATCATAAAATATTGCATTTGGCCGAGAAAGGTCGTAAATTAAATCTTTTAGAGTCACTAGAAATTTTTAAAAGCCGAAACAACACAATAGATATTGTTTTGAACGATCAGTTAGATCTTATATATACACCTCTTTTCCAATGTTGTATATAATAGTTAAGTATATAGTAGTAATTTTAAATAACATCATAAACCACCCCCATATATTTTTTGTGTCATTTATAAGATCTATGTAGGCCTGTAACTTTTGCAGTTTGATAATGACATTGTATGTCGAAACCGCGGTTACTATTACATGTGAATAAAGTGGTATAACAAAGTTATTGTTTTATTTTATTTTATTATTTACATTCAGTTACTTTGCGAACTAAATGGATACCGTACAATTTTTAATGGATGCAAATAGCAGTGAATTATTCATTAATTGTCTAAACACCAATGCCAATGCCACAACTATTTTACCTTTTTTTAATTTTTTTTTTGTGGTACGTGTATAGCGGTGGAATGTATGAAGCTGAAAGCTCATCAAGACCCCAGAACCGCTTGAAGTGTATATGATGTGTGTAAAGATTATTCATTCATTTAATTGTCTAAGCGAAGAATTAGGATGTATCTGAAAGTATATTCTCTTTTCATTTTTCTCGAATGCCACAACAACTATTCTATCTTTTTGTAATTTTTTTATGGTACATGTATAGCGGTGGAATGTATAAACAATACCCTGTATGCTTGAACGTCGAAAAGAATAACAAGGAACACGATTCGCGAAACAATCGCACCAAGGTATAACTAAAACAAGATATGAGGCAGAAAAAAAGAAAAATTACAGAATTACTTTATTGTAGAAATAATTTAAATTGTTGAAGGTGATAGTATCCACAAAAAACACGAATTTTTATTAAATAAATGAAAACGGTTATTATTATTATTATTAGTTCTAGCGAGATGTGCATAAAAGTCAATGTAAACTCCTTAATATTACCATCAACCGTTGATACTCCTATTAGCAATAACTGATTTCAAAGAATATTGATATTTTAATTTTTTTAATTTTTTTTGTGGTGCATGTATAGCGATGGAATATGTTAAGCTGAAACCTCGTCAAGACCCAGAACCGCTTGGAGTGTATATAGTGTGTGCAAAATTATAAAATATGAATAATATATGCGTTCACATCTCTCAATCGCATCTCGTCAACTATAGTGGGCATTGGCAGGCCATAAGTTATTAATATGCAGTTCTCTTGGAGCAACTTAAGATATTTGGCTGTTAGTATTCATCCAAAACGAAATGAAAATTTACAAAATACCTTCCCAGACGGCACCTTCGGATTCAAAGCCGAAACCCTAACTCGATAAGCCAGTAATTTACCACTGAGCTATCGGCCAACTAATGAATATTTATATTATGAATGGTTCTTACTGTTAAGCTCTACCACCACACGAGACAAGCAGTAAATTTTGTAGATCAGTTTTCAAGAAACATCCTAGATATCGTTGCAAATATAACATATCAAAGCATAGCACAGATACACAAGACTATTATCGCACACAGAGCTATTGTATAAATCAATTTATTTATGTCGACTGCTTGAATGTGCAGCATATAGAATTTGCACTGCACAGCCGATGATCAAAAAGGATATTGCATCAGCAGACTTCTTGAAATGCACAGATGACTGTAACTTCATCTGCATCTGAATTACTCGTTTACAGTTATTGCAATACAACGATCATTGCAGTAACAGGAGACCACTTGGCTGAACAAAAATAATGGAAATACCTCAAAGCATTATTTAGAAAAAAATTATTTCTCTTCTTTATTAGAATATGACTATGAAATTTTACAGCACTATCTTCCAAATAAATGCAAAAGCAATACTGCATCTACACCATAACAATGCTGCTGTCTGATATCGTCGCTCAACAGTTGCTGGTTCCCAAAACACAGCAGCTATACACACCTTCTACGTACCCAAGTGTAATTTCCATAAGATGAAATGCTACTCAAAAGGACAATATTTTGACCCGAGTGTGGTCAATTTAGGAAGGTATTCAACATACCCACTCGAAAATTTGAAGATTATCACATGTGTTCTCGAGTGGATTCTAGTATGGTATGGTAGAAGTTATTATTTTTTAACGTCAAATTCTATAAGTATCTCTAGGAAAAAAAAAGTTCTTACTTTAAATAGTACCACAGAATTATTAGAATGAACACAAATTAAAAATTTGATTGCAAAAAGACATGAACAGAAAATGTATAAAAATTCTTTCTTTGGAGACTGTGGTTAAGTAAAAAACTTAAAAAAGGTATATAACCCCTTACCACAATTATTAATCGTATCCTAAATACGTATTTCGACAACTAAGTTGTCATCATCAGTAGGTAAAAACCACTAATTAAAAAGTCGCACATGGGGCACAGTAAAGCGAGAGAACCGCATTAAAGCAATAACTACTTTATACCGCGTCCCCGTATAGACTAATTTTAAACATGTGATTCTAAACTACGTCGGGAAACTACGGGAGGTCGAAAAAACACTTATCCCTAAGGAAAAGGTCTGCACATGTTAAGTCTTCGAGTTGAAATATGTCGAACCGAGAGACGGCCAACAATCCTATCCGAAGGGAAACGGCAAAAAATATATGTCCCAATAAATACAATTTTAAAAACGACGATGACACAGTTAGGGTAATAAAAATGAAAAGAGACAACTGAATGAGATCGGTGACCTGTCGCTATTCATTGAATTATATTTATTTTTCGCAATATGTATACTTTCATAAGCATCAAGTTCGTGGGGTTTATTAATTCCTTTTACTAACTTCAACCCTGTAATCGATACATTGTGCAGTGTGCTCAAAGCGTGGTATGCGACATTCGATTTATCCGGTCTATTGTATGTATTTAATATGTGATATGTGTTCTTTAAAACGGGTTATTATTGGTCGTTTAGTTTGGCCTATATATTTCAGATTACAATCTCCCCAACTAATTTCGTATATACCTGATTTCGAATTGACATTAACTCTATCTTTAGTATTCCCTAGGAGACTTTTGATAGTGTTTTCGGACCGAAAAGCTATCTGGAGATCTCTTCCTTTCACAACTTTATTAATGTTTTTCGTGACGGGGTGGTATGGTAAACACATGTACTTTTTCTCCTGGTTACTTTGAGATATCAAACTTGTGGATTCGTCGATTGTATTTTTTATTTTTATTTTTCTAATTAATTTATTGATTATTTCTATGTCAAAGCCATTGTATGTCGCAATATTTTTAATGAAATCTAGTTCTATTTCATATCTCTCTTTTGTTAACGGAAAATTCAGTAACCGATTTACTAAGAAATTAAAGGAAGCTATCTTATGTTGATAACTATGGTTTGAATCCGCGTTGATGAATCTATTAACATTGGTTTCTTTCCGGAAAATATCGATTTCTATTTTATGTTTATTTCTAATCAAAAAATGGTATCTTGCCATTGTGTTCAAAAATGTAGATGACATTCTCGCGATTTTTGATACACGGAAATGCGAATTAGACATGTTCGTTAATCAATTAAATTCGAAATTTCCGACGATTAAATTCACAGTGGAAAACGAACACAATGGCAAGATACCATTTCTTGATTAGAAATAAACATAAAATAGAAATCGATATTTTCCGGAAAGTAACCAATGTTAATAGATTCATCAACGCGGATTCAAACCATAGTTATCAACATAAGATAGCTTCCTTTAATTTCTTAGTAAATCGGTTACTGAATTTTCCGTTAACAAAAGAGAGATATGAAATAGAACTAGATTTCATTAAAAATATTGCGACATACAATGGCTTTGACATAGAAATAATCAATAAATTAATTAGAAAAATAAAAATAAAAAATACAATCCACGAATCCACAAGTTTGATATCTCAAGGTAACCAGGAGAAAAAGCACATGTGTTTACCATACCACCCCGTCACGAAAAACATTAATAAAGTTGTGAAAGAAAGAGGTCTCCAGATAGCTTTTCGGTCCGAAAACACTATCAAAAGTCTCCTAGGGAATACTAAAGATAGAGTTAATGTCAATTCGAAATCAGGTATATACGAAATTAGTTGGGGAAATTGTAATCTGAAATATATAGGCCAAACTAAACGACCAATAATAACCCGTTTTAAAGAACACATATCACATATTAAATACATACAATAGACCGGATAAATCGAATGTCGCATACCACGCTTTGAGCACACTGCACAATGTATCGATTACAGGGTTGAAGTTAGTAAAAGGAATTAATAAACCCCACGAACTTGATGCTTATGAAAGTATACATATTGCGAAAAATAAATATAATTCAATGAATAGCGACAGGTCACCGATCTCATTCAGTTGTCTCTTTTCATTTTTATTACCCTAACTGTGTCATCGTCGTTTTTAAAATTGTATTTATTGGGACATATATTTTTTGCCGTTTCCCTTCGGATAGGATTGTTGGCCGTCTCTCGGTTCGACATATTTCAACTCGAAGACTTAACATGTGCAGACCTTTTCCTTAGGGATAAGTGTTTTTTCGACCTCCCGTAGTTTCCCGACGTAGTTTGGAATCGCATGTTTAAAATTAGTCTATACGGGGACGCGGTATAAAGTAGTTATTGCTTTAATGCGGTTCTCTCGCTTTACTGTGCCCCATGTGCGACTTTTTAATTAGTGGTTTTTACCTACTGATGATGACAACTTAGTTGTCGAAATACGTATTTAGGATACGATTAATAATTGTGGTAAGGGGTTATATACCTTTTTTAAGAAAATGTATATCTAATAAAATTTATAACCAAAACCTAAAATTTAAATTTTGTATACTACACTTATTTTGCTTTACGGAAAAATGTCATGTGACAAAATTTTTATTTTTCTCTACAAAATATATAATAAGATGCTTGCCTAATCAAGTCATTTATTAAACATACTTTATTTATACAAAATATTTTATATTTTATCTCAAAAATTAAGAGCATTTGGTCAAGTTATGAATACTGGAACTTGAAACATGGTGAAAACAATGGTCTATTGTGGACATTAAAAACAGTTTACAGTGTTTATGGAGACGAAAATTTTTCTTAGAATCGATTTTAATTTCAAAAATTGTTGTTGTTTTCAATTTCTTTGACGGTGTCTTCAATATATTTTTTAATTACAACATATTTATGTAATATTTTTCGCAAGCGCTATAAAAACTTTTTATGGTCATGTTAAAAGGTAACATATTGGTAAAGGTAATTTGCAAATTATAGTTAATTATGAATTATTAGTTGTCATCAGAAGTATTTATTATAAATTCTTCGGAAACATCGTTTGTTGATGTCAGTATTTTTTTAATTAATTTCATAATACGAACAACGTTCTCTTAATATTAAGTCTAATGAGTAGGCGGTGATTTATTGATACAAATATAATTTGACATTTTTATTTCATTTTTATGAGTTTAGCAAATATTGTAACATTTTGAAGTTATACTCATTTTAATTGAACATCTCTATGGAAAAATATCAAAATTAATAAGAAGCATTTAGAAATGGTAATTTTCTACAACTTAATTATGAATCATCTACTCTATATCGCGTGCTGGAATAGTGGAGTTCGTTATAGCCATTAATCATTCAACTATGTCGCAACATTACAGAACATGGCTGTTATGTTAGTATTCGTTAATTGAAGCAACCTTAAGCATTGACCTGAAAGCAGTTGACAACATCTTGCTACAATCATTTAGGCGTTTGAAAGCAACGTTCTCGCTAGATATTTCATAACCTCAAGTCGAGGGACTGATTATATCAGTCGGTGCAAAACCTCTTTCGCACACTTTTCCCACAAATCCAATAACCTGATTTAAAATGTTTAAACAGACGACGAAAGCAGATTATATTTATATAACCCCGAAGAAAAGTACCGTTTGGATTTTCCGAAATGAGTCTGTCGCAATCAAAGTTATAACCAGAACATGGTCACTAATTTCTTTGTTTTCATACACTTGCCTGGGATGTGTTACAATCTTCTATTAATCAGTCCCCGTATACATCTATATTGCTCTATGTTGGTGTCATATTCCAACGTTGATGGTGTTAGATGCGTTTTAGAATTTTCCGAAGAAATGGTGGATGTCAATCACTTCCACTTGTGTTTTGCGAATAACTCAAGTTGCTCGTGTCGAATAGACGAGGTCTTTTAATATGAATTTCGAGTTCTGTTAATGATATTTTTGAATAAGTATTACCTTTATCAAAGAATTATAATTCTTTGATAAAGGTAATACTTACCGAAACATGTAAGAGCTTATTTTAAATATATACATATTAATGTAAAACAGACCTTCAATCCCCGAATATCTAAATCAACTATATTGTACAAAGGTCAAGATATATATATATCTATATATATATATATATATATATGAAAAAAACCACATCCGTCCAGAAACGTGCAGATATCGATATTTCACTGTCGTTACAGATCATCAGTACACGATATTCGGACATAGACTTGATTTTTATTTGTATACTTTCGTGTATATATACGAATTATATTGAATTTAATTGGAGTGAGAAATGAGAATTATTAAAATCTCATCTCACATGCAATTGTCGCTAAATTTGTGCAATTGATTCTACAATCTGACAAGATTACTCCTGCCGTAGAATGTAGACGCAAACACGTCGCGACGTTAGCCATCCACCTGTGCGGATAATGAAAATTGTATGAAAAAAACCACATCCGTCCAGAAACGTGCAGATATCGATATTTCACTGTCGTTACAGATCATCAGTACACGGTATTCGGACATAGACTTGATTTTTATTTGTATACTTTCGTGTATATATACGAATTATATTGAATTTAATTGGAGTGAGAAATGAGAATTATTAAAATCTCATCTCACATGCAATTGTCGCTAAATTTGTGCAGTTGATTCTACAATCTGAAAAGATTACTCCTGCCGAAGAATGTAGACGCAAACACGTCGCGACGTTAGCCATCCACCTGTGCGGATAATGAAAATTGTATGAAAAAAACCACATCCGTCCATATTCTACATCCGTCTACATTCTTCGGCAGGAGTAATCTTGTCAGATTGTAGAATCAATTGCACAAATTTAGCGACAATTGCATGTGAGATGAGATTTTAATAATTCTCATTTCTCACTCCAATTAAATTCAATATAATTCGTATATATACACGAAAGTATACAAATAAAAATCAAGTCTATGTCCGAATATCGTGTACTGATGATCTGTAACGACAGTGAATATCGATATCTGCACGTTTCTGGACGGATGTGGTTTTTTTCATACAATTTTGATTATCCACACAGGTGGATGGCTAACGTCGCGACGTGTTTGCGTCTACATTCTTCGGCAGGAGTAATCTTGTCAGATTGTAGAATCAATTTCACAAATTTAGCGACAATTGCATGTGAGATGAGATTTTAATAATTCTCATTTCTCACTCCAATTAAATTCAATATATATATATATATATATATATATATATATATATATATATATATATATATATAGTTACATAGTACTATAATGCATTTTGGAATATCAATGCTTTATATTTTTACTGCTGGGGATACAACAACATGGATTCCTAGCTGTAAAAATATACACCTAATAATATACTTTCCTTACTAACAATAACTTAGTCTTTATTTTATGGTTTTTATTATTGCAATATCGATGCTCCATTAACATGATGCCTTTCACAAATTATATGTATATCGAACAATAAATTTATTCTCACGAAATTATCATAGGAACTTAAAATAACACATAATCTTCGATCATTATCTTTAATCTCTATTACAATCAATCAGCTGTAAAATGCACATAAAATTGCTACGGACACATTATAAATAAGTTTCGCACTTGAACTAAAATACAGCACCTCATATCGCAAAAAATTTCGTAATAATCGCAAAATGATGTAAGATAGGTGTGGTAAATTAAATCATCACTTGTTTCTTGCAAACTGCTAGTTACATTTTTATCTACTTATAGACTTTAATCTTGATTTATATTTTACAGTATATTTAGATATAAGATATTTACGTTATAATTTATAATAGCTCTTTTAAATTATTTATTATATATACGTAAATAACAAATTATATAAACGTTATTATATAATAAGGGTAAATACTTATTGTGACGGATGTAAATGTTACTATAAATGCTTTTCATGAAAAATATGGAATAGCTATTGCACAATACAAGAATATAAGGCAAAAGTTGTTGTAACAAATATGAGACGTATGTTCATTAGATTCTATACTATCAAGAAAATCCTCTATTGCTTAACACGTTGCCTTCAGCAAATAATTCTTAGCTCTCCTCGTACACTGCCTGACTAACAAATCTAACCAATTGCATGGAAGTTCCTTCTACAGATGACTTCCCATTGTTCTGGATGTGGACACCTTGAATCTGTGGAAGGTACGAGGACAGTATGAAAAGTACCCGTGTTTGGAGACAGATGAGACTTTGTGTCAAAATCTGAGTTACTGACTACTACTATTCTAAGTACTATTCTTTAGTTGATGTCTGTCAAAATTTCGGAGAGATTTATCTGGTGCCGTTTTAAGAGCTGTTGAAAGTGGAGAAGGGAAGGACAATCGGAGGATAGTACTATGTTGACTTATTGAACCTATTCGACCCTACACTAAAGAGAAAGCGGCCCCATCTATCGAAAAAAATTTCTGCAATCATAATAATACGGCGGCCCATTCATCAGCAATTTCAACAGCAAAATTAGTTGGTGCCCGAACCACCATATTCGCCAGATTTAGCCCCTTTTGACTTATTTCTTTTTCCAAAATTGAAAAAATGGCTTGACGGAAAATAGCTCAGCTCTAATGAAGAAGTCATTGCTGAAACAAATATTATTATTCGAATGGTTTAAAAAAAGTCGGAAAATCGGTGGACTAAGTGTATAGAGCTACAAGGAAATTATGCCGAGAAATAAATTTACTAAATGCAAAACAATTGCGTTGTATTCCTTAACATAGATATCTATCATTACATCCTCGTTTATCGAGATCGTCAGATTGTCTGATGGTTTTTTAATCGTGTTTGGGTTGCGGACTGAACGTATATTATTCTTTATTAAAATAGAAAGATTAAAGATATACATTTACAGCAGACAAAATGTAATATTTGTTAAGATAAGGTTTCATTTAACGGTATTTGCAACACCTTCAATCGATCGTACAGCTTTATTTTGCAATACTATAATTTTGGAAACATGAGTAGAAGCCCCTCAAACTGTCACTCCATAAGAAATCTTGAAACAGAGTAAAATAGAGGACCCTTGAAGCGTTGATGCTGCCAACTTTAGAACCCGTATGAATGAAAAAAATGATGAAGAATAGAGAATGCAGTAATTTTTTCGTATGAGATAACCACATGAAAGGTTGATCAAATATTATACCAAGAAATTTAACAAGTTGATATATTTTCGGTATCTGGCGATTTGCCGAAAAGTTCATCGAGTTGGTCTGACTCTTATTCTCAATCAGTTTGTTGAAGACACTCCTTCACTGAATACTGTTGCCATATCGTCTTCTTTGAAAGTTTTTTTCTCGTTAACAAACAGTGGTGTTTGGAACGACCAAAGCATCCATATAGTTGTTAAATTGTTAACCTCTCTCCGCAATCACATGAAATTGATCCAGGTGTACATGTGATAGCTCTACAATCTGGTGTTCAAGCAATTTTTCTTCATGACCTAGTATCAATTTAATCACTAATATAAACAATTGGTCTCTCTGTACTGTCTACAGTTAGTGCTTTAGAAGTGCTGATGTTCGTAGTAAGCTTTTATTAGATTTCTTTCTCGCAGTCGAATTTCATTCAAATAACATATAGGTTAATTCGTTCTTGCCTTTAGCCATTCTTTCTTGGTAATAATTTAAACGTAAGATTTAAGAGATAATTTGCATCTTATGTGCCTTCTGAGATCTATTGATTACTCGAACCCGCTGCAAGTAGGAATTAATGTATTTTGTATTTCATTGCTATTGTAAGCTATTTAAAAGAGTATTTAAGAAGCGGTTAATACCTTCGTTACTTTTTCTTTTCAATTTTGTTTACAGTAACTAATACATATTTTGTTGTAAATTGATAAAAATTATTAAATTTTTTAAAACGTCAATAGTTATACAGATTTTTTTTTTAATGACTGAGATAAAAATTTGTGTAAAATGAATGAAGAAAGAAGAAACATACACAAATTATTAAAAAAATCGCAATAAAATATAAATGGTTATAAAAATGTATGTGGAAATTATTGTAAATTCTGCGAATTTCAAAGAGGCTGTATTATTGTGATCTGCGGTATATCCTTCACTCAAATTTCTAACCGTGTAAAACGAAATCAGTCCACAATCACGAGATGTTGTCGATTGGAATTATTAAAAACGTCGAAAAAGATGCAGTGAAGCCCAAAGTAAAATAATCACTTAATACTACTGGCTTTAAGGTACAAGTTTGCAATTGCTAATGTTTAATTTGCAGTTAATATGGCAAGGCTTGGTCTAAACTTCTTCAAACAGACTCATGTTAATATTTTTGACATGGATTTCCCAAATCTCCGAATAGAATACACATAGGAATTATCAGTAGAAGATTAAACAAAATTTTATATGTACTTTCACCACAGACCTCGGAGGCCCACCGACCTAAGATACAGGTAGCTTAAGATACGATATAATAATACCTAGTATAGTATATTTGTACTCAACAAAACAATCTATTTACATAGTAATGTTCTAAAATTCATAAAAGTTCTCTTCATAAATAATATTTATAAATAACTGGTAAAAAGAATATACCATCAAAGAATTTATCGATATTCACGAAAGCATGAGTAAGAGGCGCTTTCATCATAATACTAGTTCCAGCACTAGGCACACAGAATGTGGGATCGTTTCTAGACGAAACACGCGACACGCAAATGAGAAAACAGGGAATCAATTTCATTGCTGACAATATATTTTTTAATAGGATCCTCATTTGCACCCTACGCGCATTCAACGATCGAAAGTTATGCAGTACAAGAGCAAATAGTACCTAGTCATTTAATTTAAAAGACAAAAACTTCGAAAATTTCCTCTGCACTTTCTTAACCATCTGCTGTTTGATTGCATAATAGGGATTCTACAAAATTTATCCATATTCGCGCTTGGAGTGCGCATATGTGTAATATGAAGGTGTTAATGTTCTGGGATCTTCAAAATGCTTGGTAACACGTATGGCGCCAAGTGACCTGACAGCTGATGAGGTGATCAGATGTTGCGTAAAGTTCAATTAATTATAATGTAATACCCAAATACAAGACGTATTGGTCATTTCATCCATGGTTCACCATGGAGGCTTTGACCTAAAGTTATAATAATACACATAGTTATATCTGTCCTAAAGATAACTACGAAATGATCTAATTGAAGTATTAGAGAAACCAAACACGCTTAATTTCTGACGAAATGCCATATGATCTATGGTGTGAATGCTCGCGTAAAATCAGTGTATATTACATCAAATTGACCGGCCTTATCGAGCTCTGCCCAGTCATGAATCCATGTTAAGAAGGTGATATAAATACTTGAACCGAAATTCAATATCGATATACTCGTATAGCGAAGCATGATATTTATCTTCCAGCACCAAGGGAAATAAATCTCGTTCAAAAAAGATTACAGTACAACAGTCTAGCAACCTTCCCTACTCATTAAAGATGTTATTGTACTAAGTAAGACTGAGTGAATTAATGAAATTTATGAAAATTCATACTTTAATATCGAGAGACAAAGGTGAAGAATCATAATCATGAAATTGAGGAAGATTAAAATCTCCCAGAAGGATAATTGATTTACCTAACAAAAGCAACTCAGGACAATCCAATAGCGAGCAATCCACGTCGGGGTGCATGTATAAAAGTACAACAAAATAGGAAAAATGAACAAATAGCATTTACAGATCAGAATATCAATTAATATAATAATAATCATCATAATATAATAATAATATAGGAGATATCGATATTAATACTAATAATAATACTTTGACCATTAAGCAAATGATTAAGCAAAATTTTGTATTTTCACCGCAGACCCCGGAGGCTTACCGACGTTAGATATAGGTAGTGTGAGATTCGATTATTAGTAGGAAACAGAGGAAATTATTAGTTTGTATCTTTCAAACTTATATCATCCGTTAATTACCAATATATATGTGTTAGGATACTTTGTATATTCCATTTAACTATACTTAAACGAACATACGTAAAACAATTAATGTTTGCAAGTAGAATATATTTACTATGATGAATATAATATAAACACTGCGATATGTAAATATTTGACTCGAACGGATATTATTTAAAATTAGTGAGCGTACTTAAGCAAACTAGTTCCAATACATTTATGTACATAAGTACGTATCTTGCTTTTTAATTGGTATAATTTATATCTAGTACATAGTAGGTTGCCATTAATGGTTTTCATACCACATTTTATGATAAAGTGACTATAATTTACCATGTTTACATACATTTGGCGTTATACATATTAGCTCGAGGATAAATGTTATGCAATTTGTTTCATACACTTACATAAATATTTTATAACTATATTTCAGAAACATCTCTATTCTCAAATGAATTCAATAAAATTCTATGAATATTAAGACGAAACGTGCCCTTATTGGGGCTCGAAAGAACACATTTTGTATTTTATGGTGATATTCACTAATTAATTGATCAAAATCGGTTCATTCTATAATTGACTCTAAATTACTTGAGTATAATCCATAGGAATTTAGAAGCAACTACAGAATTTTAATTGACGTCAAAAATAAGTTTTCGATATACGAGTTTTCAATGACTCGTTTCCTGTGTTAAACTTCGCATATACAAGGGGAGATTTTTATATTATCTACATAGACGTGAAAAAATTAAATGCCAATAACAAGCTTTTGACGTTAAATAGCTATCACGTTTGGATTTATACTAACCAAGTTTAGTCCAAATCCAAAAAGTTTTGCTATTTTTACATAGCTTTATTTAACCAAAAATAAGTGAAATCTACTTAGAATATACGTGATAAAATTATAGTCGAAGGAATAAAAGTGACCCCAATAATATTCATCAGAGAACGTGTACAAGGAAGATGCACCACCATTTTTATAGTAAAATTTTGACCTAAACAGTTTGGATGGGGTAGGTAATGATTTCAAGTCGATCCATGATGTGGAAATCCTATCGAAGCAATAACTAAGGAAAACATCAAGAAAGTCAAGGAATAGGTCTTAGCAGATCGAAGAAAGAAGGTGTCAAATAGCTATCACGTTTTTATTTATACTTACCAAGTTTAGTCCAAATCTAGAAAGTTTTGCGGTTTTTACATAGCTTTATTTAACCAAAAATAAGTGAAATCCACTTACAACATAGAAGCGTGATAAAATGATTGTCGAAGAAATGAAATGGACCCAATAATATGCATCAGAGAATGACTAACGTGTACAAGGAAGGCCATCATTTTCATAGTAAAATTTTGACCTAAACAATTTGGATAGGGTAGGGAATCATTTCAAGTCCATCCAAGATGCGAAAATCCTATCAAACCAAGAACTAAGGGAAACATGAAGAAAATCGAGGAATAGGTCTTAGCATATCGAAAAAAGAAGATGTCATTATTGCTCTTCAAGTAGATATATCAGAAGCCGCAGTATTAAAATTTTTACCTGATGATTTAGGAATAAACCAGCATAATGGATTCCCAGATTGCTTACTCCCGAATAAAAATTGTGTCATTAACAAATTTGTGAGGAACACTTGAGGGTTTTAGCTGAGGATCAAAACTTTTCTTCGAAAATATCAGGTGATGGGACATGGGTGTATCACTGGGACTCACCGAAAAAACAAGAATCCACGCAGTGGGTGCACAAGGAATCCCAACAACCAAAAAGACCAGAGAGCAAAAGTCATCTGAAAAACTTATGGCAACTGTATTTTAGGATTCAGAAGGAATCTCGTTACTTGAATACATGAAGAAAGACTAAAATTACAGGAGAAGTACATAAGAAAACAATGCGAAATTTAAAAACTGCCATACAGCAAAAAAGACCCCAAAACTTTACTCAATAGATTATGCTGCTCCACGACAAATGCAATAATTTCTTTCCTAAATTAAAAAAACATCTACATAGACGACGTTATTCTTCAGATGATTGCCTGAAAGAAGCTCAGGTGGAATTTTTTGGACACTTGCTAGAAAATTTTTTTAGGAAGGTATAGTCTTATTAGAGAAACACTGAAATAAATGTATAACCATTAGTGTATCATATATCGAAAAAATAAAATGAAATAAATATATATATATATACATATCTATATAAACATAATATCTTCGTGACCTTGGTATGATAAGGTGAACTTAATAAGTCGGCGATTAAAGGTCTGGTTCATTACTTCAAAGTATATATATTTAAAACAACCCTACATGTTTCGGCAATGATGCCTTTGTCAAGGGAATACAAAATATATATATATATGTATATATATAATAACTTCGTGACCTTGGTATGATATGGTAAACCTAATCAGTAGGCGATTAAAGGTCTGTATATTACTTCAAAATATATGTATTTAAAAAACTCTACATGTAGAGTTTTTTAAATCTACTCGGACAACCGGACAGGAATCAAAACACGGAACTGTCAGCATGATAAGCAAATGTATATGATATTTAAATAACTTAAGATATTTAATTATATAACAGCAACATATATTATGATGGTAAATTGCAGATCGTTACATAATTAAGTTATAGTATATACTGCTTAAATTTTTTATATCACTTCTGTTGTTAATTGAATTTTTTTCCTGTTTAATACTAATCATTTCTTTAATTTCCCTTTTCATTATTTGTTGTTCTTTATCAATTATCTGTGTGTTTTCAAAATTGAAATGGTGATCGCGTTGTAGTCTGTGTGTAGATAAAGCAGTTTTGTCTGTTTTAGATTATTTGTGGGCTTGTATTCTTTTGTATAAATATTGTTTAGTTTGGCCTATGTAGTTTCGTTTTTTAAAAAAATATTGCAGTTTACATAAAATTTTGAACGACATCTAGTATTCATAATAATAATTTCATTATTTACAATTGCTAATAATGAAAATTTTAGTAACTTTTTAAATAAAATGTCTAGATATATAGTATGGTCATTTTTGTTAGTTAATTTTTTCCTCAATGTTGTCTTTAAATGTGTTTTTTATGTAATATAATTTAATGTTAATAATATTTAATTTATGTTTTTAATTGCCGAAATGTGTTTTATTATTGCTTTATAAACGACTATATACACTTATAGAAACCTTTCCAAATGACTCCTTGTAAATAAAAACCTGAAATTAATAATATATTAATGAAACAAGCAAATATAAAAATTGTTTATTATCGTATATTTTTAATACATTTCAAAATTAATTAAAGAAATCATTATAAAACATTTAACAAAAAAAACGGGATCGTATTTTTTAATATATCATATTAATAAATGGAGATATGGAGATCCGTTTTAGCTGAGTGACACATAACAATTAGAGAGAAAATGAAATACCCCCACCGCGTATAGAACATCGGGCGACCAATCACACGCAGCCAAGCATAGCATGCCGACTTAACGCATTTCCAGTAGAACACGCTGTAGAAAAGGATGAGCAAAAGCTCATCGAAACCTCGAGCGAACAATGGTTTGATTCAGAACCAGGTCCAAACGCGGATCAAGACCTGAAACAAAATGTTAACATAGTTTATCCGCGAAAATATACGTCAGAATTTATATATATATATATATATATATATATATATATATATATATATATATATATATATATATATTGTTGTGAGTCAACCTACCCTCTTAATTAATTTTTTTTTACTAATAAGTTTTCAGTTTCAACAATGTTATATCTTGAATGTTAAGATTTGTAAAGTATTTCTTTATAGTAAGAATTTTGTAATTTTGATATTATTTCCCATATTTTATTATCTGTTTGTCTTATGTGAATTTCATTTACAAGATTTGTAATTGAGATTACGTGAGTGGATTTTCTATAATATTATCTTTTAAATTATTTTAGTAACCTTTGCACAAATTTTCGTAGAATATCTGATTTTTACTTTTACAAAATTGCTGTTAGGAGTCTTGACGACGAAAAAACATGATTATTGATTATTTTTTTTTGACTGATTGAAAGAGATCTTTATCTGCATTTTATAATTTGAGTCTTTTTATCAATATTCCATTTATATTCCTATACAAAATGCTTATGGACGTATATTGTACATAAGGAAGTGTTTGAATAAGTATTCTGGATGTATTAATCATATAAGGAGAATATAATCATACATTTGAATACGGAAGATTTTATTTATATCAAAGGAACACTTTTAAAGAAGAAATCAGATTTCTTTTGAATCATCTTGGAATAAGAACAACTCATCTGGATCCCATATTGAACATAACCTGGTGGTTTATCCTGCTAATTTGGATTATAAGCAACGCAGCGACTAGGATATTATCCTGAAATTTGAATCGAGCAACGGACATACATTCTTGACGTATTAGATAGAAATTTTCCTGTGAACTTCATACAAAGAACATATTGAAAATTGTGATCTTCAAAATTTTAACATATTCTTCAGGTATTTAAGTGTAATTGTTATATAAAATTTTGTTAAAGATATAACATTGCTTGATATCACTTTTCTATACACGTTATAAACTCACGTCATCTCAAACGTCATTTTCCATTATATTTATATGTCAGATTTGATAGTAATATTTGTATCTTGTGATTATTGATATAATTTCATTTAAATATATATTTATACATAAATTTGACGCTTTCGTATTATTTCATGTATTAGTAGATGTCTATTTGTGTATGGAGAACTTACTTTTAGACCCTTGAGATTAAGCAGAATCCTTGCAATTATTATTTTATATATCTGAAGTTTTCGAGCTAGCATTTTGTTATTTCATTTTATTTTTCATTTATTTTTATTTCTCAGCATTCCGCGTTATTACATTTTTGGCACCAGCAACGTGGGGCAAATTTATACATACACAAACAGTTCATATTAGATACATGAAATAAATAGGTGCAATATATCAGTTTATAAAAATAAATAAGGAACGTAGTTATATTAGAAATTGTATAATAAAGATATTTCTATTAACATCAATTACAGAACAACTTATATCATATTATCTATAACTTAATAGACAACTTTTACAAATAAGATATATATTAATTCATATTATCAACTATGGAAACACGTTCACGTTCCGGTACAAGAACAGGAAAATCAGATGATGGTCAGGAAATAGGTGAAGGAGAGAGGTCCACTATTACAGAGGTTCATGTTGCACAAGAAGAAGCGCCAGTCGATCAGATGAAGATCATGTTAGAAGCGATAATGGGTATTAAAGTGAGGATTGAAGATAATCAACAAGAAATGAAAATACAGACAGAGAAATTAGATCATAATCAACAAGAAATGAAGAGGATGAATGAAGAGAATCAACAAGAAATGAAGAGGATGAATGAGAAGATGGAACAAAACATAAATACTAAATTAGAAGAGACTATAAATTTACAAAATAGGCAATGGGGATTACTATTAAAGGATACTGAGGAACGTGTGCAGATTAATGTAGAGGAAAAATTATCCCTACAAAAGGAAGAAGTAAGAACTTTAATCGATACTAATAAAGTTGATCTGGAGGAGCAGATAAGTGCCCATCAAGAGAAATGTTCGCAAAATTATAATACAGCTATTCAAAGGTCTATGCAGTACGAAGATATTTACAATAAGGAGATTAGCGCGGTGAAAAATAATTTACAAGATCTGTTAAAGGATCAGTGTAACAACAAAGATATTTTCGACACCGAAATAAAAAGTATAAGGAATGCTATCAATCAAAAATTAGGAGTGTCAAACTATCAAACTTATGGACTACCGCAGCTGAGGATTGAAAATTTAGTTACTTTTAATGGCGACATTAACTTAGAACATCCGATGACTTATTTATCTTCCATAGTAAGGCATTTAGAAGATATTCCAGATCAGAAACAGCGGATGTGTATACTGAGAGCTACCCTGAGGAATAGTGCATTAGATTGGTTTATGCGGATTGAAGAACATTGTTCTGATCTTGATAAATTCGTAGACCTCTTCAAGAAGAACTTCTGGGACGAAACTCAGCAGAATCGTGCTAAGATTCGCTTACTCGCTGGAAAGTATAGAATGGGATTAACATCACGAGAGGCATACGCTTCAAAGATATATAACAATTGTAAATATGTCCCTGATTTGGACGAAGCTTCTATAGCACGTCAGTTATTGAATCACTTTATTCATACGGATACGCACGCGATTATTTGTCAGAGGGTGAATGGTATGGATTCTCTGATGGACATACTCAGGAGGTTGGATGATTATTCAGAGAATAATCACAATCTAGGTGGGAATCAAAATTTTAGAAGTTTATGTAATAGAAATTATAACTCTAATAATCCCATTAATATTGACCGATCATATAATCGATCCGATCTTAATAATAATCGGCTTAACAATCATAATATGGATAATTTTCGGTACAATCATAATAGAGCACCATTTATTTCTAATAACAGGAATTATAATGCACGTCCCCAAAATTCATTTAGAAATGATAATCGTCAAAATCCCAGTTTTCCTCAACCGTCCAATAATAGATTTTTTAATAACTATCATAATAATTTTAATCGTCCTTCATATGATAATAATAATTTTGGTCATAATTCAAGGAATAATCATTTTTCAAGAAGGACTAAGAATAATGATAATTATAATTCAAGAGGACGTGGTTATATAAACAATTTGCAACGTAGACATAGATCCTTATCTCCGACTATTCCAGAACCCGATTTTACCAAAAAAAAAAAACTCCGTTTGTAAAACTGGATCCATACGAAAATCCGAGACCCAGTACCAGCGCGATAAACGACTAAATATATTCGACTGTAGCATACCTTACAAATTTAACAATATATCTTTTTACCAAAACCCCGAAGAGTTTATTTCTATAAACGATAATGAAAATAAAATTTTAGATACGTATAATTTACCCATTATTAATATTAAATTAGATGAAGGCATTATCAATTGTTTGATAGATACCGGTGCAGAAATATCATTGTTACAAGAGGACAAGGTTAAATTAATAAATAATTATACGGACAAAATCATTAAAATTAAAGGCACTGATATAGTCGCCGCAAATAGGAAACGGATAGGATCAATTAATCAGAGAGTAACTGCTGATATTATTATTAATAAACATGAATATTTAGTACCATTCTATATAATAGGGAAATTACAATACGATGCTATTATCGGTATCGATATTATTAAAACTTTAGGTATGGTATTGGACTTCGAGGAAGGAAAGATTATTATTAAAGATAATATAATTAATTTAATTAAAACATTGACTGAGGAGGAGGAAGTAGATTATTTTAAATATAAAGAAGATAAGTTAAATGAAGAGATTAATAATGTTATGAATAGGATTAATATGTTTAAGAAGAAGAAGTTTACGTGTGGTAATATGGTTGAAGGTTTAAATAATGAATATATAAATATAAATGATGATTATAATGGAGTGGTAAATAGGTTAGCAGGATTAGGTTTGGATAATTATGAAGAAGATGATGTTTTGGAGGTGCGAGAAGAAGTGAAAGTTGGTAATACAGTTAATAATTTAAAAGAAATAGAAGATTTAATTAAGATACAAAATATTAAAGACGATCATGTTTCCCATAGATTAATTGATATATTATATAATAACTTGCAGTTAATAAATTTTGATATTGTGTTTGCTAAAAACTATGAACATGTAATCAGAATTGACAAAGAAGATCCGTTAGTTAGTAAGAATTATCCGATTCCCTATTATTACCAGGATAGAATAAACAAGGAATTGAAACGCTTAGAAGATACTGGTATAATAGAAAGATCTAACACATATTTTATAAATCCTATTGTTATTGTGAAAAAGAAAGATGACTCGTTAAGAATATGCTTAGATGCACGTGCCTTGAATCTTAGAATTAAACCAGAGGTTGAAATGCCTCAAAATATTGATGTTCTTCTTACGAAATGTGGTAACAAGAAAATATATAGTAAGTTAGACTTGAAAAACGCTTTTTGGCTAATCAACTTAGAAAAGAATTCACGTAAATATTGTGGTTTCATTATAAATGGAGTGGTTTATCAATTCCGAGTTTGCCCTTTTGGTTTAAAAACTTCGCCTGCCGCTTTAATACGATTTTTACATCAGATATTAGATAAGTACGAAGATTTTACTCTACATTACCTTGATGATATTATTATTTTTTCTAATAGTATACAGGAACATTTTCATCATCTGACGATTATCTTAAATACCTTAAGAGAGGAAGGAATGAAATTAAATTTAGGTAAATGTCAATTTTTCAGAGAGGAAGTAAACTATTTAGGTTATATTATTAATGAAAACAATGTTTTATTGGATCCTCAACGTTTAGATGAGGTCAGGAATTTTCCTCGTCCGAAGAATTTAAGAACCTTGAGAGGATTTCTTGGTATTCTTAATTATTATAGGAAATTTGTGTCCAATTATAGTCAACAAACTTTACCTTTGTTGAATTTACTTAAGAAAGCTGTTAAATGGAATTGGTCGTCAGAGTGCGAAACGTGTTTTATAAAGTTAAAGGAGAATTTCGTGGACAACCTTAAGTTACATCATCCCGATTTTACTTTACCTTTCATTGTGCGTACGGACGCTTCACATCAGACTATTGCCGTAGAATTGGTACAAGTTAAGAAGGATCAAGAAATACCAATTTATTTTATTTCTAGAACTCTGAAACCATGGGAGATCAGATATACAATTTCTGAAAAGGAGATGTTAGCGATTGTGTTTGCTCTAACGAAATTGAAATATTATCTGATTGGTAAGAAGTTTACGTTAGAAACGGATCACAAGGCCCTTATAAACATCATGAGTACGAAACTCAATAACAATCGTATTTATAGATGGACTTTGCTAATCCAAGCTTACGAGATAGATATCAAATATAGGCCAGAAAGGGAGATGATCACTGCGGATGTTTTAACAAGGAAGGATGGTGATGTTAAGAAACAGAACATTATGATTAATCTGGTAGAATTACAGAAACATGGTATTTTCTCTTTTACGCAAATTAGACAAGTGCAATCATCACAAGAATTTTTACAAATTAAAGAGTTGTTAAAGGAAGTTGAAAATTACAAGGGGATGAAAATTAAAGACGGATTTTTACTTAAGTTAATTGGCAAAAATGAAGTTTATGTTCTTAATGAGTATTATACAAGGATAATTGCACATGATTTACACACTAGTTATTTACATATAGGAGCACGGAAATGTTGGCTTATTTTCCGAGAAGCTTTCTTCTGTATTAACGACGAGCGCATTATTAAGAGTGTGGTTAGAAATTGTCAAGTTTGCGAATTAGCGAAAGATAAGAATATCACTCATAAAAATATTAGTCATAATATTGTTTCTTATGATAGACTCGATCTTGTATCCATCGATTTCTTATCTAACCTGATTCCAAGCACAAAAGGTTATAAGAATATTCTGGTAATTTGTGACATATTTTCTAAATTTGTTAAATTATTTCCTACACAACGATGTAATACCGAATCTGTGTTACAAGGCTTACAGGATTATTTCATGCAATATGGTATTCCAAGAGCTATACTGTCAGACCATGCGACGTATTTTACAAACGATAGGTATCTAAATTTTCTACACAGCCATGATGTTAAATCATATTACACTTCTATTAGATATCCTCAAGGTAACCCTACTGAGAGATATATTCGTGAAACTCTTAAGTATTTAAGGATTTTGTTAGTAGATAAACATAATAGATGGGCTAAGTATTTACCTCAAATTGAATTCGTCATGAATAACACGCCAAGCACAGTACATAATCACTCTCCAATAACAGTTTTTACCGGAGAACTTCCAGGAAGACCGTGGGATAATAAGGAACTTTTAGATTTTTCAGAACGTTTACAGGATGTTAGAGATAGACTTAGGAAAAGGAAGGATAAGTGGGAACGCAATAGGATGCGAGTTCAAAGGAAGTACAAAACATATCAAATAGGTGACCATGTTATAGTTAGAAGATTGCGAGTAACTGATCGTAAGAACAAGATCATGGCAAAGTTATTGAGACCATATCAAGGACCTTATAAAATAAATCGTATTTTTGGCAATAATACTTATGAATTAATCGAAGATGATACTAATTTTATTAAGGGTAGGTACCACATTTCTATGCTACAGGACCATTTAGCAAAGGAGAATTGAATTTTATACTAGCATCATATATGTATCGAAATTAAGTCTGATTTATAATTTTATTCAAAATAATAATGCATGTTAGTTATTTACATACTTTAAATGAATGAATTTATATACACATGGGTTAATAAGAATAGGGGTTAGATAAATAGCTGTCAGTCAGGTATGTTACAGGTCGAAAAGATTTAATTATATATATTAAACTCATAATAAATATTCAACTAGTAATATAAATAATTATTTACAATTCGGAAAAAAATAATATATTTGTATACGATAATTTTATTTTTATTAACAATGACTAGTTAATATTATATTTTAAAAATTTTCCTATAATTTAAACATAAAAACTATGTTCCGATTTAGTTATGTAACACTGATATATTTTGTTTTATGGAAATAGTTTCTTTAATATACAGTTCTTAACTAAGTATTGTATGAACGTTATAAAAGTTTTAGTTTGTTGAGTTTCTTCACACATATTGAACAATCATTTTCAGATTTACAAGACCAGTATTTTAATTGACTATTACAAGATACAATCTTCGTTTTTAATTTTTTTTTTTTTCTTATATACCTTCTATTATTGAATTTAATTTTCTGAAAAAATTCCGACTTAATCGAATTTATTTCATTAACAATGGGGATAATGTTGTGAGTCAACCTACCCTCTTAATTAATTTTTTTTTACTAATAAGTTTTCAGTTTCAACAATGTTATATCTTGAATGTTAAGATTTGTAAAGTATTTCTTTATAGTAAGAATTTTGTAATTTTGATATTATTTCCCATATTTTATTATCTGTTTGTCTTATGTGAATTTCATTTACAAGATTTGTAATTGAGATTACGTGAGTGGATTTTCTATAATATTATCTTTTAAATTATTTTAGTAACCTTTGCACAAATTTTCGTAGAATATCTGATTTTTACTTTTACAAAATTGCTGTTAGGAGTCTTGACGACGAAAAAACATGATAATTGATTATTTTTTTTTGACTGATTGAAAGAGATCTTTATCTGCATTTTATAATTTGAGTCTTTTTATCAATATTCCATTTATATTCCTATACAAAATGCTTATGGACGTATATTGTACATAAGGAAGTGTTTGAATAAGTATTCTGGATGTATTAATCATATAAGGAGAATATAATCATACATTTGAATACGGAAGATTTTATTTATATCAAAGGAACACTTTTAAAGAAGAAATCAGATTTCTTTTGAATCATCTTGGAATAAGAACAACTCATCTGGATCCCATATTGAACATAACCTGGTGGTTTATCCTGCTAATTTGGATTATAAGCAACGCAGCGACTAGGATATTATCCTGAAATTTGAATCGAGCAACGGATATACATTCTTGACGTATTAGATAGAAATTTTCCTGTGAACTTCATACAAAGAACATATTGAAAATTGTGATCTTCAAAATTTTAACATATTCTTCAGGTATTTAAGTGTAATTGTTATATAAAATTTTGTTAAAGATATAACATTGCTTGATATCACTTTTCTATACACGTTATAAACTCACGTCATCTCAAACGTCATTTTCCATTATATTTATATGTCAGATTTGATAGTAATATTTGTATCTTGTGATTATTGATATAATTTCATTTAAATATATATTTATACATAAATTTGACGCTTTCGTATTATTTCATGTATTAGTAGATGTCTATTTGTGTATGGAGAACTTACTTTTAGACCCTTGAGATTAAGCAGAATCCTTGCAATTATTATTTTATATATCTGAAGTTTTCGAGCTAGCATTTTGTTATTTCATTTTATTTTTCATTTATTTTTATTTCTCAGCATTCCGCGTTATTACAATATATATATATATATATATATATATATATATATATATATATATATATATATAAAGTAATTTCTGGTTTAGAAATGAAAATGCAAATAAACAAACTTTAATTAACATAAACAAAATATGAATAAATTGTCGGACAATGGAAAGCTTCAATCCTAGTTATTTATTGAAATTTTTAATTGAGTGCATCTAAATATTTATTAGAAAAATCGACTGTAACATTAATCATTAACAAATACTCGGAATATAAACTCATATACTCGTAATTAGTTAAAAATACACTGAATGTACATAATATACACAGAATGTGCGAATATAATAACTTAAACGATTTTAAAACGACAAATTATACATATCGTCTTGTTTTAGTTCAAATAATATTTTGAAAATAAACCAAGCAATTTCAGTAATTAACCCCGTTTTTTTTTATTAATTTTTTTTGAGCTAATTGTATATATACCTATGGTTCTTTGTCATATTTAACATTTTAAATTCAAGTTAGTTATCTATTTTTACATTTCCTGTTAAATATATACTTAAGTTCGATTTATTATTTAATTTATTTATTAATTTAATTAGCCATGCAATAGTGCAGTCATGTCATAAGTCATTGACTTGCTGGCCGCGAAGGTTTTTGTAATTTTCCTTCTCATTTAAGGTGAACCCCGATAACCAAATATCTTAACAGCCCCCTATAATTGGCGTTGTGCTGTTAAAATATACTAAGACTCATTATTCATAAATTTTGGATTTATTCGAAAAAGTTTTAATTTCATTTTGCTATATGGCCTTCGTCAATTGTAATTATTTTTAAATTGAATTTCGATGCTCGAAACTGCCAAAAATTATTAATTTTTAACTTAAGGCAGCTTGATAAGTAAATAAAAAACAGCCTAAGTTCTGGTTAGTTAGTTATTATAAAGATCCTTTTAAAATGTAAAAGATATGTTTTATAATTTATTTTTAGGGCGTTCAATGAGTTAGTTTCTCTGCAATTTTAAACTTGATCAATGAAAATATTTTCATAAATCATGTAAAATACTAGAACTGCTTAGGTGTATGATTTAAAAATCTATTTCTTTACTAGTATTAACTTTCGAGTGCTAATACAAATCAAAGGTGAACAACTTTCTACACTAATTTTAATACATCAAATTTAGGTCATATTACTTTTAGTACTTGTAACTTGCATATGTGTTTTATATTTTTGTGTGATACATTATAGACAACTTAATTTATTTCATTATACAACGTTAAATAACTTTTTTAGTACTGTTTTGAAATCAGCAAATATGTTATTTATATATTCACGCATTTGTGTACGCATAGACAAATCCGTGAATAATTTAATTAATTAATAATTTTCGAGCTCCTGCGTCTCTATATTGTATCTAGTTAAATTTTGCTGTATTTTCAGTAATAGACACAAACTTTTGAGTAAAACATCGTATAGTTGGTACTTGGTTACAAATATTCTAAAATTAAAAGAAATTTTGCTCTTATTTTCGTTTAATATTTTATTTATTTCAAAACAGGTCAATATATTTTAATTTTTTAATTAAATATTGACCATTCGATCGTGTTAATAGATATTTGGCAGTACTAATTTGAATTGAAAGTGTAATTTATTAATATTATTATGCATAAAATAATGGTTGTTTTTTTTTGCTTAAATAGAACTTACGAAAGGATTAACTGTCAAACGAGCTGTTATACTGCATTCACTTTTTGACTTTTATGATAAGTGTATCCTTGGAAATCATTATGAATGGACTCGCGCTTGAACAAAGCTACTAAATTATCCAAATTTACTTTGAAAATTAATCGTCGAATCACGCAACTTATAGATGGCTTCGGGATTTTATAGTGCACATAATCATCTATCTGAGCAAGCCATCCATCGAACTGCGGATAGATTTCGTATTACACACTCTCTAAATGTTACAATAACACCAACAAGTGGGTACTGAAGAGAATACCGCCGCTGTAAGCAATGGTGTCGAAGATGGCTCAAATTTATTCTCTGTCCATCCATTACGTAGGAAATTTTGCGTAAAGACCGTAGCCTATAAAGCTTGTACAGGATTAAAGCCATAAGACTGTCATACGCTTTGTTCTTGCGTCGATTGAGCTCCAGAGCAGTTGGAAAATGATTCATTGTTTTATCACAAAATTTGTTCAGCGATTAGGCTCATAAGGCTAATAAGCAAAATTGCCGCTTATGCCGTGAGGCAAGAGGTTCCGCAAACTCCATTACATCCAGAAAAATGTACAGTTAGTAGGTGATAGATATGTCAATTGAGATCGCTACATGGTAAATGAGTTTTGATTAAAAATATGGTTGACATTGATGGGGACGGGATGTGCTTTCAACAAAATGGCGCTTCGTGCTATACCGCGACCGTAACCGTTGACATATCGAAAGCAAAATTTGACTATAATTGATTTCAAAAATTGGTCCAATTAATTGGTATTCAAGGTTGTGCTGGTTTATGGTGCTAAAGCATGTTTGCTCTTTCATACAACAATGCCACGACTAACGAGCTCTGCCAAACTCACGTAAATAATTTGTAACGATTGTCATTTTACAAAATAAAAGAAACTTTCTTGAGTAATGTATTCTGGTTTATAGCATTCGCAGAGGACCGTAATTGCCCCCGTAGAGCCCTCGTATGTCAGATTCTACAATATTTATACGAGTATCTGTATATTAATCGGCCAAAGTTGTAGAATTTCATTTTGATAAAACCAAAAGCTCTTGACGTTGCTGAACTCCTTAGTTGTGAATATACATATATTGCTTCTGATACAAGTAAATGATTACTTTTACAATAGAATTAGAAAGAATTGATTTTATTTGTTTTTAATCTGGAATCGTATCGTGGCTCCAACGGCTTGAATTGAGTTTCGCAAATTGAAAGATTTCTTATATAAGAATTAATCAAAAAATCACAGATCTATTCTATCGGTGCTGTAGTTTTCCTGTATTTAGATGTATAAATGATCACATATCATAAACATTAGTCATTGGAATATCTGCAAAGTAGATTTTATGTTTCTTTTGATAAAGAGATAATATCTATTCGATAAAAATAACAATGAAAAATTACGAGAATAAGTAAAGAGAATTTTTGGATAAAGCTTATCTCATCTGATATAATAAATGTATTCAAAACAATTGCTCAGCAAAAATATAGAATTACATTAAAATATTTGATGTATAGCGAATAAAATAAGTTTAATGTGTAATAGGGAAATATAAGTAAAATCTACATGCCCATAACCGTACGTACCAACATAGTAAGTGTAGGTCGTATGTATTTGGTAATGAGCGCTTTAAACTGATAATAAGAATTAGGATCTTCTTCAAGATAAACAGTACAAAGTGTTTGAAAAAGAACTTCATCTCAGTAGGCACTGAGTAACTAGTACCTACTTGCAAATTATTATAAGCCACTTGCCTTTTTTTTATAAATAACTATTATAGTCATTTAGACAGTTGCCATTTTGTGACTAGCAATATAATATTTTCTTACAAATATGTTTTTTACCTAATAAACAATACTACTACATAATGTACACATTGCAAGAAAATATGTTTTTCCACGGTCGGGAGTAGAAATCAGTTTCTATGACATCAAAATTAAAACAGAAGTAGTCGATTATTCCCAAGGGAGTATAATGCTCCCAAGGGAGTTTACATTATGGAGAACGTTTGTGATTCATGCAAAAAAAAAAGATAACATTGAAATTATTTATTGACATTTAAAGTAAATGTTACATTTGTACAATTTTCAAAATCAATATTAGAAGGAATATTACTTTCGCTTACATTTACAGTTTTTGTGATTGCCCTAGTAGTAGTACCTACTAAAACCTGATTAGCAATTTTGGTCTTATTTTCAATGGAGTTCTCGACATAACCCTCAGCGACTGTCGTTGATTTCCAACCAGCATGACGCTTTATTGTCGTGATATCCACACCAGCATCTGCCAGTAATGTCGCTGAAGATCTTCGTAAGCAGTGACTAGTATAACCTGCAGCATCAGGTAATTTTAAATACGAAGCTACTACACTCGGAATTTTTCCCATGGTATTCTTGCCAACTGGCTGCCAACTACATTTTCCTGCTTTGTAGTACAAAAAAAGGCGCTTATGCTTGACGTGGGGAGGACGAAGGGACAGGTATTTTCGAAACAACTCAAGCATATTTTCCACATCGGTAACCACAAAGGTTCGTGGAATCTTTGTCTTAGTGTTTGGAATTTTTACAATCAAGGAAGAGATCCTCAATATCATCTACAGTTAAATTGACTAGTTCATCAGTTCGACAAGCTCCAGCAATCCCCAGAATTAATCCAACCTATAAAAAATCAAAATACTTAATAATTGAAATACCTAACAACAAAAGTAATCTTACCTTAATCATTAAGAATTCTTTGTCATCTGCACTTGATAGAAAACGGTCGATTTCACCCTTTCTCAATATTTTCGATTTTTTCGCTTGATATCCGTCACCGGTTCTTTTCAAAAATGCGATCAGCTTGGGGAATTTGCTTATATCTATGTTGTCGTAAATTATCAAGCATGACTTAACCATAGAATATTGCGCCCATAATGTGGAAGACTTGTAATTCTTTGCATTTTCACTGAAGTATGCCAACAAAACATTCTCGCTGTATACTTGAACATTTTTCTCGGCGCACCACTTTTTGAACCGATTGTAGGCTATATCGTATAAAGATCTTGACTTCTTAGGCAGCAAATTGCTTATTGCAATATATGCAGCCTCCACAATCTCTTCCGGCTCACAATTATTCATTGTGCACTAAACAAACTTTAAACTAAACCAAACTAGCACCTTAATTTGACAATTCTTTTTGTTTGTTTATTTTGTAGTTATGACAATAACTCAACGACTACTAAATAAATGCTCAAATCCGAATACAATAATTCTGGTGCTACTTACTTCATAATGACAAAATATGTGTTTTTAAGTTAATGAGACCGTGGAAAAAATAGTATATACCATTCGGGAGAGATGCTATTTTGTCCTCGGTGCATTGTAGCCCTCGGGCTTCGCCTTCGGGCTTCAAATTGCACCTCTGCCAAAATAACGCATTTCTCTCCCTTATAGTATAATATACTATTATTGTTGAAGCATATTTCCGAAGTGCACAATTTCTTAACGGAGAATGGCAATATTCCTACACGGAATGTAAGCGACAGTTTGCAGTTTCCTAATGGAGTTGTGGGGAATACCGCTTTACATCATCACATTCGTCACACTAGTCGTGGAGAAGTTTTGGGATACAGGATCCGTCTTAAAAGGCAAAAGTTCTGGTAGACCACGTACACAGCAAAATATTGTTGAACGCGTAGAAAACCTTGTTGGAGAAAACCCACATACATTAGTTCGTCGTTTATCAGTTCAAACGAACGTATCTTCTAGTACCGTTCATAGAATTTTGAAGCGTCGTATGCATATGTTTGTGTGTATACAAGTATCGATTGTTCAACAGATCGTTGGTAGAGATCACGCTAGTCCGCTTAATTATTGCAACTTCTTTCAAGAAAATTTACGTAATGACGAAATTCTTGACCTAAGTTTTTTTACTGAAGCATGGTTCCATTCAAGCGGGTTTGTAAATAAACAAAATTACAGAACATGGTCTATAAAGAATCCAAACAATCACATCGAAGTTCCTTTACATCCTGTTAAAGTTGGAGTATAGTTAGCTGTATCTGATCGTAGAAAAATAGGACCAACTTTTTTTCACAATAACATTAATAACTAACAATACCGAGAACATATTTTAACACCACTTTTTACTCAAGTACAACGCAGCTAGATGGGCTACTGCACATACAACACGTGAAAATTTAGCGCTTTTAGAATATTGCGTCCCTCATCGAGTTATAAGCAGAGGTGTTTGGCCAGCAAGATCACCAAATCTTACTCCGTTAGATTTCTCTATTTTCGGATTGCTAAAAAATGAAGTATATAAGACAAGAATGAATAACTTAAATGACATACAATTACAAATAAATGTAATGAAATAACACCAAATATATTGCACAATATTTTTGACAACATGAAACGTCATATTGCATTATGCATTGAACAGAACGGTGACCATTTTGAACACTTGTTATAAATTATAATAATTAAAATTTCTACAAATTAGGTTGTTTTGGTTAATGTCCCGCCTTTAAAGTTTTCTTATTAAATAAATTAATAATCTAATTGTACTTGTTATTAATTTCATCACCCTGTCTCTCGATGATAAATTTTGACAGTGACAGGTAGATAACCCTCATTCCACTTGATTTATATGCGCATTTCAAGAATGCAGAACATCATAATTTATAGGATAAATTCATAGACAACTAGATGTAATTCTTTTTGAAACACGTTGTATGACAAAAAGCAATTTCAACTTAGTTTCTATTTACCTTTAGATATATTAACTACGAGTATATATAAACATGTTTTGCCTAAACAAATGCAGCAATTCAAAGCTTAAAAATTCCTACATCCAGATAAAATGCCATAAAAGTAATTAAATGACCTGGCGAATGAATAGCTTTTCTTATCACCCACAGATCATTGCTGAATAATCACATCAAGTGACTATTAGAAACATCTGTAGAAGTGAGCAAGAGAACCCATTTTTAAATATAAGACTCTATACTTAATTAGGAGGTGCTCTAATGAAGATATCATAGTTGAAGATCAGTTGTTGCAATACTCGTTAATCACAGTGTTAGGTTGTACTGATTATATCAAATAAAAAAGATCTGTTTAACGAAAGTACATTAGTCGAGTATCTATTCATAACTATTCCCCTTGTTTGTCGTTGTTAGCTGTTATTACTATCGGATAAGAAACTTTTAAAGTAGTAATTCTGTTGTATATAATTTTAAAAAACGGTTTGAAAGAATAATTAATTGAGCTCTTGACAGTAAAGTAGACGTTTATGTCACGACGTGGAATCATCTTATTGTAGTAGCGCTTAATAATAAACTACTATATCTGGAATATTGAAAGAGGTTAGTACTTAGAAGATTGCGTTTGATGTACTTGCCTAATACGAGCTTGTCAATTTACCGGGAATGGGACGTTTCTACGCCGCCGGTTCTCCGCCGCCAGTTCATCGCCGCCGTTTCTACGCCGGGACGGTTCTACACTAGCCGTTTCTACGCCAGCCGATTCTACGCCGCATTCAAATTAAGATTACAATTACAATTAAAATTTATTGTTTAAACACATACATACAGTCATAGAAAATAAAATAAAATATAAAATTTATTTTAATTAGGAAAATAAGATTATTGCGTCATTTGGTAATTGTGTGCTAGGCCACGTAAATAATGTAGAGGTTCCCTGTTTCCATAATCTAAGACAATTCTTCGAATACGTTCATCAGCGACACGGTATTTTTTCAGTTTCATCGGTGGTAAATGTCCGGCGAGAAGTTGCTCAAAATAAGCGTCTCGTCCTTTTTGTACATTTCGCAATCCATCTATAAATTTCCAAATAGTTGGGTGATGCATACCTAATTCAGAACGCAATCGACGATTGGCTGCCTCTGCATGATTATTGGTGCGATCTTCTCCATCGATTGTTCTCTGGTATAAATTCCACATTGTTGGATGAAACATAGGCGGGCGCCTACCATTCCCGCGTCGATTTAAACGGCCAACATAGCTGTCTTCAAACCAATTTAGAAGCGGCTGAAGTTCTACTGGCAAATCATTTGCTAAAGCATCAATGTATTCATCTAAATCAGCTATTGGCACAAATGCTAATGCAAGGACCATTTTAGCTCTCAATGCAAATTCAGCATCATTGTTGTATTGACCAATAACACCAATCTGAGCTAAATGCTTCCTCATATTTTGTGCTAAATGGAAGAAGCAGCCTTTTACATTTACTTCCGGAAAGCAATCTTTCATGGCACTAAAAGCTGCATATTCATAATCACAAATGATAGATCCTGGACTTAAATTTGGCACTAGTGTTTTCATTAGTTCGAACATACGTGTGTATGTAACACGCTGCTTGTTAGGTAACAGAGCATACAATATAGGATGCACTCCTCCGTGTTTTGTTGCCATAACAATATAAATTTGGGAAAATAGCCTCGGTGCTATTGCGAAGGTACCATCAGTGTACCATGTATTGGCATTATGCAAATGCTGCAACCGCTTTCTCTTCCAAAAATTAAAATTCTGTTTGCTCCCTCTCCATCGTCGCTTAGCAAAAAAGTTTCTTCTGTTCCTGGTTGAGGCACATATACCTTATATGGATTTGGCAACACTAAATCGTTTAGGTCTGCGGGATCAGCAGGTGCAGCATTAATTTGATTCCGTTTTCTTCTGATTATTTTTCTCAGGGCTGCACTATTTGGAATCGATGCTAAAACAGCTTCAGGCACGTCGATTACACACTGATTTATAACTACACTTGTACCCTCCATAGTTTCTTCTGCACGACGTTTCATTTTAGTAACAACAGATGCTACTTGTACGGCTGCTGCCGAGGAAGGGTGAGAATGATTGTTGATTTCGTTGACCACTTCTCCAGCCCTCGTGTGAATTCTTCCTTTACAGCGACCCACTTCTTCGCACCGCCAAAATTGTAAACTAGGGTTCCTTTTACTAACTTTGTCGAAAACGTACAAATATCCGTTATAGGAAAACTTCTCGTTTCCTCTCTTGCTGAGAACTGCTGTTTCCATTATTAAGATCACTGTTAACTAACGTAATAATTACTTTGTGGCGAATACACTTAAAGTGATGTGTTAAGGGCTCCTGCCCCATATTTATACCAAATACTGTTAAACGGTTTTTAGAATTTTAAGAATTTAAGAATTAAGCGGATTAAAATTTCTGATTACGTCCTTTGTGCTAATGGGTCTGTGCTGATAACCATAACATCATTAAGATAATCCCGGCGATTGTAAACCCGTTAACTCCTAGGTAATTTTTAAAAGAAATTATTACTTATTGAGCGAATTTTATATTAGTAATTGTAAGGTACAATTACACACCATTCGCCTGTCAGAAATACTACTGATAGGAAAACTAAATATGTATACATATAAGTATGTACCAAATATAAAATATGTGAAACAATAATAATGTTTACAATTCTTTCCTGAACTTGTTGTTTCTTGATTTGTTTTTGTTGTTTCTGCTCTGCTGTGGTCGCAGACCACTTTTTGAAAGATAGATTGTATGAAATGTGAAGAATCATATCCATACAGCGAATCCAAGCGTGTAGCGTAGAAAGGCCAAACTTGAACGTATCTTCGCGTTCTATTTTTCTTTTAACACGCTCGGGATCATTCATTTCTGTTGGTTTAGCAAGACACACTGGATTGTAAACCCGTTAACTCCTAGGTAATTTTTCTGCGGTGTTTTAGATTACCCATTCGGAAATTCTTTTATTCTCTTAAATTAAAATAAATGTTAATGCTACTTTTTAAATGATTCGATAATTTGAATGCGGCGTAGAATCGGCTGGCGTAGAAACGGCCAGTGTAGAACCGTCCCGGCGTAGAAACGGCGGCGATGAACTGGCGGCGAAGAACCGTCGGCGTAGAAACGTCCTAGACCCCAATTTACCGTATATTATGTTTGTTAAAAATTATGTTAACGTTTAAAGGTGAAGTATGTTATGAAAAAGAACTCATTACAGTAATGCGGAATTTTTTGAAAACCTGCTTTTACCAATTTAAAAATCACTCAGTTTCTGTCGATCACTTTTGGATCCATATTATTACGACAACGCTTGTTGAGTTGTGGTGTACTTTACCACGTAGGAACAGCAAATTGTTAAAAAATGGACGCTCGTGGCTCGTGTTGATTCGTTCCAGACCAGCTGTAGCGACCTAAGAATAATGTAAATGATTTAAATAATAAATAGTGTCATGACGAGATCAAAGGTCCAGGACGTGTCTATGATGCTGAAATGAATGTTCAATAACGTCAAGTTATTAAATAAAATAAAACACAACAACGTTGTCTTTAAGGTCTTCTTTAATATTTACATAACAAAGAAATTACGATTTGAAATGCATTGAAGTGATTAATAGAGACCGGATACATCAGGCCGAAATTACGATGGACCATGTAAATAGTCTATAACATTGCTAAGTACCACACACAGTTTTTAAATAGCCCTATTCATTAGGCTAACCGCACATTTGTTTTTCGTTGTTGAATTGTGACGCAATTACTTCAATATTACAGTTAAATTTCTTTCTACATGAGCGTAGATAGAAGCGTGAGGAGTTTTTATAATTTATTTTATTTATTAGTTTATATTTCGCACGATAAATAAAGTACGGTGAATTAGTTTCTTTTTTTCATTGTTTTAACTGTTAATTACATACTTCGTAATGTAATAGATCCTGTTTAGTATCGTTTTATCGAATCCACTTCTCCCAATTATTTTGACGTAAGTGTCCAGTGAATTTTGTTAAGTTTCAATAACTTGCGCATACATTTTTAATTTTCATTTATTTATATCTGGAACATTGTTTAAGTTACTTTTCAGATATGATATGGAACAACGTCGAGAATGGCGAGTTGGATTAAGGGTCAAACTGATTGTAAGTCCATTGCCAGCGATTCCGAAATTTATTGTAAATTTTGTAAAAAATCGCAGTAAAACGTCACTTAGCATCGCAAACACATACACAGAAATTAGACCCGTTGGAATCTGACAATTTTAACGAAGAACTCTGTGAAACTTTAATGGCGGAAAATATGCTATTAAATAAATTTAACAATCCTACCTTCAAAACATTTCTCCAAAAATATACTGGTCGAAATGTTCCTGATGAATCCACCTTACGCAAATATAGTGTTTCTCTAAGTGCTACACGAAAGCAGTAGAACGCATTGAAAGCCATCTTTCAAATCAGTACCTATAGATAAGTGCCGACGAAACTGGCGATATATTAAGACGCTGTGTGATAAATGTTGTAGCTGGTGTACTACATCCAACTATTTCATATAATGCATATGTAATAGCAACAAAAGTTATAAATACAGTTCATGCGGAAACAGTAACTAAAACCATTTACGGGAATATGCATATTATTATTCTTTAATATTCTTTATTATATTTTTCAATATATGCTGGCTGTTTCCTAATTCTACGGGGTTGCTCCATTAACTGCATATTAAGAGATTGCGGTCTTTCCTTAAGTTGGCTGAGGTTAGAGCCCTAACATCGAATATTGGTGTGGATGTGCTCTGTTAGTGATAATAAAATCAATTATAGATCGTTGGCCTCTGGAGATATTGAATGTATACTTGTGTTGATCTTTATGTGGGAAATATCTGTTGTTATTTTTCAACTCCTTTCTTGCACAGAAATCGATTAAAAGCTCTCCGTTTTCGTCGATGTTAGGCTCGATGTATTTTTGTTTTACACCTAGTAATACTACATTGCCTATCCGGGCATTGAGATCTCCGAATATTACGATCTTATAGGAATTATTTATTTTGTCCACGGAGGTCTGTAGGTGCAAGTAGAATTTCTCTGAATCTCCCACAGGCTTAGATATATCTGGAGCATAAGTACTTATAAAGTGTATTGTAATCTGGTTCAGTTTCAAGGAAATTCTTAATATTCTGACGTTGATATTTTGCGCGTATTTTTCATGTAGTAGCACGCCAACTTTCAATTGCGCTCTCTCATGCTTAGCTTTAGAGTGAGTTGTTACGAAGAAAAGATATTTACCCCATGAAAGTTGAAAATGAAGAAGAAAGAGTTCGAGGTAAGAGAATGGTTGGGAAGGTTCGTTTTATGGCCCAGTTTTAAGGGAGGGTAAACCAATGATAATGAAAGCTGGCGATGTCTTAGAAGTAACAATTAATCGAAGACGCGAACTAAAGGTCCGTGATGTCAATGAAATTAATATCAATAAAATATTCTTTACGAAGAAAACTTTCAAATGAATTCAGACATCATATGATTTAGATGAAGCTCACAATAGTGAACAATTATAAAATTGTAGCTATTAAAATATTAAAAATATATAAATATTAATACGTGGTCAGTATAATTTCTACATGTAGCCAAATAATAAATTAAAACACTAACTGAGAAATAACTAGAAGAGAAGTCGTATGTAATTAATTGTAACTAAATTCAAACGATACATTTAATTCTAAGGAACACGTTCGGTAAATAATTTCTCGAAAGGCGGCTACGACCAGAGCGATATAAAAGAAAGTTTCCTCTTGAAAATACGAATATACACAAAATGGCTAAAAATTTATATTTTAAATTCGATATATTTGTAAGTAAATATAATTAGAATATATACAAAGTGTAACAATATCTGTGTGGATATAATATTCCGGAACAAAATATCTATTATAAATTATAGATATATATTATTATACATATTATAAATATAAATATTTGCACTTGTATTTCTATATAATCTGCTGTCGCGAAGAATATAACTAATTTTAGTGAAATTAGTGGCGCCATCTGTTGATGAGAGATTGATTTAAAAAGTTTTAACCTTTGTAAATAATCTCTAAAAATTTAGACACAAGGAATTAGAGATATAATAAATTTCAGAAAATTAGAAGCCAAATACCGGATAATCCAAAACGTCAACGTAACATGAAGAACTTTTCGTTATTCAAAATAATTTTAATTCGAAAATAATCCCTGCGTGTCATGTACCAAATGTGAATCTAAAGAATCTTGTAGAGGTAAATTTACATTAGAAAACATGTTAAGATTTGACTTTGTTATATATACTGCTATCGTACTCTTTGAATTTTGATTTTAATAAAATATATTCGTAGTTTAAATGTGAAGAGTTTTGTTGGGCACCTTAGAATTATTAGAATATATATATTGATAAAAATAAGTAGAGTGCGTAGGGTGATATAACAATTTATTTACTAGAAATGCCCCGGGTAGCAAGAAATAAATAAAATCTACGCACTCATTTTCTATTCTTAAGAAAAGTATATACGCTTTACAGGTTGGTTCTTACCTTTTATTTGTACGGTGACCTATTTCACACATAGGCAAACGTACTTTAATTACGCTCTCGTACAAGCTTTACTAGTCTAACAATTTCATACTTTCTTAGTGCAGATCGCACTTTAACATGGTCTATACACTTATTTTGAAGCCGCTCTTTAAGCTAGCTCGCCACTTGATTTCGAACCGTTCTTTGGATTGGTTCGCTGCTTCATCTTGGGCTGCTCTCTGGGCTGGCCCGCCGCTGTGTATAGGGCCGTTCACTGGGCTAGTCCGACGCTCAAAAATCATCTCTTTTTACGGTCTCACTGAAAATAATTTCTACTAAACATTCTCCAAACTGACCGCAGCAATATTATCGCCGCATTTTTCCAGACATAAATAATTTTCGAATGCTACTTCATCAGGCATGTAGAGAACATATAATAAATTTCATACATATCAAAAATAAGCAATCCTATACAATAAATGGTGCAATAATTAGCATTCTTTTTAATATACATATATACGTTAAATTAAAGTAATATGCAGGGATAGAAAATAGACGTGCTATTACAACACATATACAGTACTAGTTGTGTATAGTGACAAAGAAAAAAGGGGTGAAAGGTATATGTGAGTAATGCCTTCATACAAAAAATCTCGGTCCAATGTTCACGTAGGAACGAGAAAATGATTTTTCTTTATTCGAGTCCGGCCCTGTCGCAGGTAAATATACGGGCTTCCATCTTTAATTCATCAGTAATTCTGTTTAGAGACGAATTATATTGTTCTATCGATATTTGTCAGTACCACCACAAATTTAAAGAAAAAAAATATGTAAATAGTTCCATTAGACACGCCATGGACACACTACATAAATCTTTTTGTTTTATAACGATTTTGTTTTATTATCAACATAATAATTTTACTGTTAACAGAACATTCAAACTTTAGTTTTAATCACATTTTAATTAATACGGCATAGGTTTGTAGACATATTCAACGTAAAGAATTATTGTTGATATCCACAAAAAAAAACATAATAATAAAAGCGCCATATGTGTTTAAATGCTTGTGTATAAACGTTTCGATATCAAAATATAAACATTTGCTATTTTTATGAATAGGGATTTATATTAAACGTATTGTCTAACCAATGTCTAGGAATTTTATCGACCTTTTTTGCAGATCGATGAACCTGAATTACAGCTGTATTTCCGCAAATATAGAAAAAATAAAAATATGAACCGACTTTAACTACATTATGTTAGTTAGACATTTATACGTACTCTTCAGATTCGCATAGCTGGGGCGCTACTCAGCGGTAACCCTGTATAATTTGTTTATCTCAAATTGTGGAGATTCTTCTTTTAAACGTAAATTTAAATAAAGGAATGAAAAAATAAATGACGAGTGAACAAAATACGATATTCAATAACATATATTATATAATTATCTCTTTATTTAGTGAAAAATTTACATTAGAATACAAAATTTAAAAAATACAAAATATGTATAAAAATATATAGGTACATTAAGAAATGAATTAGTGCTTGACTTCTATTTTACTAACTAAACAAATAATCGTATTAATACTAAAAACAATACACTTTATCTCTTCTAAAAAAAATTCAATGTTTTTTTGCGTGACTTATAGCAAAAGAACGTTTTAATTATCCTAGAATATACGTCAATAATAATATGCTAAGAATGAGACTTTGTAAATAACATAATACACATATTTAGATATTGCTAAACATATAAATACTGAATTGCAATTTTCATTATATAAAATTCTACTATATTAACGGTAAAAGTAGTAATATAAATTAAATACATTATAATTCTAATATAAATAAAATGCTCATGCAATTTAAATTATTCTGTTTACAAATATCTATTTCCCATTTAATATTATAATTGCGCTATAAATTACACATTTAAATAATAGTATGATAAATTTATAAATACATGTACATATAAACTTAATACAATATGCCCCAACTGGAATATTAAGTAACGTTTACTATCTGGGTATATATCTATTTCTTTCGTAAGACACGCAACATTCAAAACTGTATAGAATATCGCATACGATCATGCATATATACTTTGGCAGTAACAAATAAAAACTAACAAAAAAATACAAATTTATCTAATTGTTTTACAATTATAGTTTGATCGCCCATTGTAAGGGCGTACGCTTTACATTTTATAACCATTTTTTAGTTAACTACTTAGAAAAAATCCAATTATTTCAATGACTTGAAACAAAATTGAAATAAATGCTTGTTACCCCATTTCCAAATGATAGATTTATTATTTGCCATCTATATTAACAATACATTAAACTATTTTGAATCGTGGTAGCCTTAACTTGATGGATATTCATAATTAATGAAATAAAAATGAAAAAGCGATATCACTTTATTGAGGTAAAATCCCATTAGAATTGTTTCGACACACAGTGCCTTCCTCAGATGAAGTTGAATTACAAACTAAACCTAATGGGTGTTAACAAATTTAAACTTAAATGAATTACTGTAATAAAAAAATATATACTGATAAGGATGGTTTAATAAGGGCACTTTATATTCAAGATGTAAACTTCATTACCTACACAAAGGAATCAAATTTACCGAGTACAAACATAAAAACGGCAAAAGTCATTTATAAAATAGACCTAATAAAGGAGAAATGCCGAAATCTGTATGGTTATTAAGTAAAAGGTCCCTATATTTATATTTCAAAATTTCCATAGCTTCCAGTAAATTCAATTTTTGCGATTTATCATCTGTGTGTAAAATTTACACATTTTACACAAATCAATTTTTGCGATTTATTCAAAGCTCTAGAAATTTTGAAATATAAATATACGGACCTTTTACTTAATAACCATATGGATTTCGACAATTCTCCTTCATTAGACCTATTTTACAACTGATTCTTTATTTTATTCTAGTTCTTCCTTTCCTATATTTGTATTCGGTAGATTTGGTTACTTTGTGTAGGTAATAAAGTTTACATCTTGAATTAAAAGTGACCATTAGTGAACCATCCTTCTAAGTATATTTTTATATTATAGTACTTCATTTAGGTTTAAATTTCTTAAATCCTTTAGACTTAGTTTGCAATATAACGAAGACACAATTGTAACGGGATTTTACCTCAATAAAATGGAAATTAAGTGACATTGCTTTTTCATTTTTATTTCATTCATTAAACTATTTGCAAGGCCTTGACTATTTAATTTTATCGAAAAAAATATCGTAGACGATAAAGTCCAAAAATAATCGTCTACTGCTTTTTAAATACTAGTGTTATAGGAGCACTATGTAAAGAAAAAGATCCAAGAAAATTCAGAATTCTGATTTAGAAAGGAATTTGGAAGAGAGTTTGAAGTATAGAAAGGATAGGTTTGAAATTATTACTATGTCTGAAGATGAATTTAGAAAATGTGAATTCGCTGCAAATTCTTTGATAAACTTTAACGTAGCTTTCATAAATCAGATTTGTGACCGTAACACATCTGCTAGTTCATTTTACAACTTGTAGGAGGCTTTCGACTGCATCGGCATAACAAGCATAAATACGAGATTACTGGTTGTGTGGCTAATTGATTCATGCAATTGGTGAAGTTAGAATTTCCACGTAGCAAGTTCAATGTAATACGTATGTGATACCACTATCTATTTGCTACCAATGGAAAACAGCAGGATTACATTCTTGGAGCTGTCCTCTTTACAATAGCGGTTGCATAATTTGTGTCTTACGTATCTGACTATTTATACAGGTGACATATTTTTGCTTGTCTTAATATCTAACGACAACATTGAGTTAACGAATAATGTATTCTTTACGTAAGGTTTTCTGTAAATTAATTGTCATTCAGCTTCGACAAAGCAAAATATTACTCTTCCACGTGAAAAAAAGCTTATCTTGATCTTCATTTGAGCAGACACATTTTGAATCTAAATGATAAAACCAAATTTCTAGGAGTTGCTATTCAAGGCATTCTAGCTTGGACTAACCATTACATGCAATTGTCGAAAAAGCTTTTACTAAGTCATATCTTATTCACAGTATTAAACATGTTCCAGTACGTGTGCTGTTGTAATTATACCATGCACATAATAACTTCATTATGGGACACTTCTTCCTCTGCACAAAATGTAGGAAAGAATGGTGAAAAGTTTTTGATCCTTATTATATTTCATCGTGTTCAATGATTTTTAACTTAAATAATTGCTTCAGGTTCTCGAGCATAAGTAATATTGTCAATTTAATTTGTATTGTTAATTTCTCGATACCGTCCAGAAAATCCTTGGAATAGATCATACTGCTTTTATTGTTCCCAAATTTTTCATATTTACCTCAGACATATTGCTGTGAATAGTGGGTTTAATTGATAGGTAGTCCACTGTTCACCACAATATGTCCGAACTTTAACTCAGTCAGCTTTTGTTCTTTTAATTGAGACTCTTCTTGATCCAGGGTTTCCCGTAAAGGAACGTGGAAATTTAAGTCAATTAGTAAAAATACACAATTCTATATTATATTTTATTTAAAAAAAGTAAAAAAAGCTCTTTACTAAGTATAAAGAGAGCTAATGCATCATTTAACAAAAGCACAGGGGAAAAGGATTGTGTGATAAATAACACGCACACAATGAAAACCTCTACTGAAACGCGAGCAAAATTAATCCTAATAGATTGAATAGAAAACTTTCAATTTCAAAAACTAATTAACCCCAAATCAACTGTCAAACGCGTAAATAACTTTCACTCATGCGCAATAACATGAGCATAAATCTCCCTCTAAACCTCAATTACAAAATGTTCTAGAATATCCTGACATACAAAAACTCCCTTATAAAAAAAAATGAGAGTTTTCTTCACCATCTATCTATTAAACTAATATAACAATAAATCAATCAATATAAATCATCAAAATTACAATCAAATTACAATGAAAAGAAATAATATAAATTTGGTATGAAAAAGTACTTACGCTAGCGTAAAATTTTCACACACGGAAAAAAAACTAATTTTGAGAGATTGCAAGTGAGTTATCAATTACATCAAAAATACGAGAAAAGCAAAACTCGTATATAATACGGTAATGACTTACTATAGCACAAAATACTACAAAGCAAGAAAAACCGAAAATTACATTTAAATAAAAGATAAAAAAAAGTTTTTTTTATCTCGACACAACACGCTCACTTGAAGACAAATCAATCTCTGGCGGAAATATTCACCGGACATATAAAGTACGAATAAATCAAAATATACTCCAGTCGATCCACTTCCTAGACATCGGACTGCGCTAAACAACATAAACATACAAAAGTGTACAGTCATTATCAACAAAACTGTGTCAGTATAAAATTTTAAATCATTTTCAAAATATATATAGTAACCTGGAAAAATAAATATACATAAATAAATTATAAATTTTAAAATTGTCTTCGGGGAAAAATCATAACAATATGTTATCCTAATTTAATTATTTAAATAAGTGAAGCTTATTGTAAATTATGAAGTTTGCGTCTCCGATTGGATTGCTTAATGGACTTTATACATTCATGTAAAAGTCTTGATTGTTGTGGTGAACGGTCTTTAAAAACTACGTACAAATCTAATTTACCGTAGATAATCTCAATAAAGGAACACTCTAATCGTTAATAATTTTATATACAAATCCATTTAACAACAGAATAAGTAACTAGTGCTTTAATATTATTTGCCCCATAATATTATTGAATTCATGTCAGCCGATTTTTAGACATCTAGATACGAATATATTTATCACTTTCTTATATTTGCATTCTTGAAGAATACTGTAATATTTACGAAAAAAATATGTGTTTGTAACGAACACTGACATAGATCTGATAAGACTAAAACAAAACACGATTTACATCAAATTAGTACGTTAGCAACAAGACCCAATTATAGCAGAAATAAAAATATATAAGATCGCTATTAAACTTGAATTCCTAATAACTACTTATTTTTATATCATATTTATGAATGATTATTTTTTTTTAATAATTTTTTAAAAATAAATGTGGAATTTAATTTTAACAAATGATTGCGGCGACTTTTACTTGATGAAGGTCCATCATTTAAAATAGAAATAGAACTAATAGTTAAATCTTAACTTTATTGATATGTGATCGTTAAACGACAATTGTTTCGCCAACACAATGGCTTCGTCAGGTACGTACTAGAGTAAGTTACAACTAATTGGTATATATTTAAAGAAAAGTATAACCCCTTATCCAATTAATATTCGTATCCTAAATGCGCATTTCAACACCTAAGTTGTCATGCTCAGTAGGTAACTATAAAGTAAATATAATCACAGCCACAACGAATACCCGTTTTGACGAGTTTCCGAAAAATTACTTTTGAGACGGCTTAAAAATAGCGAAAACTCCGTAATCCAAAAAGCAGAGTATAGAATTGGACGAGAATGAAATATAAAATATATTTTTTACTCTAAAATAAATATTTCATTAAAAAGTTACTCTCCCTCAAATCACCCTCGTATATTAACTAATATACTTGTTAGTACAGACCGGATTATATGCATAAAAAACTATAAATATGCGCAAATATATGCACGTTTTTTCGTCAAAATATGCAAAAAGCCAAATAAATATGCAACTGAAAATTCCAAATAAAAATGTAATTCAGGTTTATTGCAAACAAATATGGTGTACTAAGATAATATATTATATTGAAGGTAACAAACTAACACATTTTAAGTTGCATTAAAGTTTAAAAAGCTCTTAAAATACATCCAAATATTAACAAACATTATTAATTTTTATTATTGTAACAGCACTTTATTAACAGATATTTCTCAAATCTCATCTATTCTCTATTTCTCACATCTACTAAAGTTATTGTTGCATTTTTTAGTCTACATATTGTTTCCGTACTTAAGCTCATGTTTTGTTAAAATCACCTTTTAATATGTTAGCAACTTCTTTTAACATACCGTCTCCCGTATTTTTCGAAAACATATTTTCATATTTTTTATTTATGGTAAGTCCGATTCTACGCTGCACTTCTGCACATGATTGTTAAAATCCGTCCACATATTCAACGGATTTTGTTAAACTCAAAGTTAAACTCAAAGTTGTGTTCACCAATACTAAAATACTTGCTGGAACAAAACTATAGATGCATTTAATAAATGACAATTGCTGGTGTGGTAGTTTCTCGTTGAATCTATACGATTCCGTAACACATTGAGAAGAATAAGTAATCTCCGAAAGGATGGTTTTTATTTCTGCAAAATGATCAGCATAAAATATGACAGCATTCAACCATGTCTTCCATTTTCTAGTTACGGATTGAGGAGGAAGTAGTGTATCTGGCAGTCGGTTCTTGTATATCTGAATACGTAACGGAGGCTATAAAAACACTTTCTTCACATTACTAATTAATGCATTCACCAGAGGAAATTGGTTCAGTATTTCTTCAGCAACCCTGTTGAGGCCATGAGCAAGACATATTACATGAAATAGTTTGGGATAGAACACCTTCAAATTGTACGCAGTTCAAACCATATATGAGGCCGCATCTGACACTAGAAGTAATGTTTTCTGAAAAGGAACTGCTTCAGTATAAAAAAAAGCTTAATCCTTCTTGAATAAATCTTAAAATCGTTGCATTGTTTGTCCTTTCAAGTTGCTTTGAAGAAATCAAATATGATCTATTAGAGATACTTTCCTTCAAGATTCCAATCAGAAAGTGAGCTATATATGTAACGCTATGAGTGTAACGCCTAGCATTATCCGTTACCTCATTGACTACTATATACAAATTATTGTCTCCGATTAATGTTTTTACTACCCACTACTTCACCTTTTCTTAAGGTACTTTCATCGGAAATGTTATGTAAACAATATTTTTTAAGAAACGATTTAAAGTTTGTATTATTCAACTTATTAAGGGGAATATCAACACCAAATAAAGCGCGACATAACTCTTCATTAAATAATTTCTGGTCGATTTTCGTTGTTCCCGGTTCAATGCATTGTAAAATTGACTGGTTCTTTATTCTACAATTTTTCCGTTTGGCAGCATGTGAAGATATTTCGATATGTTGGTCTACTTGAATTTTTTTTCACAGGTATCTGAAGAGAATAATATATCATTTCACTCTAATCTTGGAAATGCTCTGAATATATTTTTATTAATAACCATTACCTACAAGTCACGAAATATTTGTATTTTTTTTTAATTACATTACATTACAATAAAGCTTACAAAAAGCTTAAAATAAGTACTTACAATTTTACAAACCACTTTTTCGTTATCCACACGAAGTTTATGGTGAGATTTGATCCAAGTTAATGTACCACTACTACTTTCGGAACATTTTCACTCTACACTCGTATTTACAATTGTTTGGATGACTCCCTTGTTTGAGGGCACTGACTTACTTTTTTAAATGAAACCACAACCTTATACTTAAACTGCATTTTTTATGAGATGTCTTTGATGAACGAAGCAGAACTGCCACTTTTGAGATAAGAGCTTCTTTGTAATACCTCGAAAATTTTAAATTAGACAGAGTGATGCACAATTTACTAAAATTCCATACAATGACTGCACTTGAATAATATCTTATCACTATTGATTTTAACGGTTGGGGTAAACACAAAGTGGCTATTGTCCTCTTCAATTTAAGGTAATTCTTGGGGGTTACGCGTGCATTTGACTACTATTAAAAATAACACCGAGAATTCCTACTATTCACAATCTATACGAACTGGGAATTCGTACATTATTTAGACAAAGAGTTGGAAATTTGAAAGTTGCTGTTTACTGTCCACCCTCCAAACTTTTCTGCCTGGGTGTCGCACAACCGAAAAGAAAAAGTCGACGCTGTTGGTGAAATAATAAATTATGCAAATTTTAAGCGCCACTGTCATCTCTCGTAACAGGAAGGAAAAGCCCAGAGAATTATGTTTACTAACGTAAATTATATTTGACAATTTACATATAACATTTTCTTTATTATTTAATTACGTGAACCAAAAAAAAACAGAAATTATGCATTAATACAAAATTCTTTCAGATATGCAAATGCATATTATATGCAAAATATACACATTTACATATAATCCGGTCTTTACTTATAAGTCTTATAACAAGCAGCTAAATATGCATTACATATTTTACAAATGCGGACATTTGAATCTTTTTAAAAAAATACTAACGTAAAACACCTGCTTACGATCTTCTCACATTTAAACATCTAAAAATAAAAATTTAAAGTAACATAAATCATCATAACGGCTTAACACAAACATATAGCTTACGTTTAAAGCCTTAAAATGAACATCTGCATACGATTGATACCAACGAAAAACCAGTTGATTGCGTAAAAATCACTTTCGATAACGCATGAACGCACTCTGTCTTCGTATCGGTACGGTGGTTTGTTTATTTTCTGCCGTCACAGTGTGTCCTTGACCTTGCCGGAAACTTATATCCATATTGAAATACTAGTTAGTTAAAAATGGACCGAAATCGATAAATTTGCATTGCAAAATGTCCGGCGAAACTGTTAGACGGCATGAGAACTTATAATAATATTTGATTCGTAAGTGGAGCACACGTTATATACCTTGACCGATTCAATATAAATTATGCGGAAAAATGTGGAAATTTCAGTAGGAGATACTTCGACTGTCCAGATAAGGAATTATTTATAGTAGCTTCACCTTCGTAGCATGTCTTAAAAAGCAACCGGCCGTGCTCGGTAATTAATTTCGTTGTTAGAGTCGAATATACTTTAAGGTAAAGAACGATTTCCTGTATTTTATAAAACGGTACTTCTTGTAAGATTACATAATAAAATTTATGCAAATGTTCGTGGCAACAGTATTTAAATTATTATTATTTGACTATTATTCAAATTAAAAATTCGATTCGGTAATTTTTTTGTGTGATGACATTTTACAACATGCAATATCATTTAATTCTAGATATTTAAAAATAAAATACATCTCGTTTGTCATAAATCATTGAACTTAAGCCACTTGCCTTTTATTTATAAGTAACTATTTATCTAATGTCATTTTGACATTTGTCATTTTGTAACTAGCAATATAATTTTTTCCCACTCCCCTTATAAAAAGCGTTCAAATACTAAGCTTTGCCTCTAGTAGGTCATTCCTTTAAAAACGTATGATTATTAATAATTTAAATTTGCATTAGTTGTCAATTAGACAGATGCATAGTTGACAAAAATTGCTTTGTAATTTAAAATTGATTTAACATGGTTTTTACTATACAACACAAATCATTCATGCTAGAATCTTATTTTCGAAACGGACGTAAGATTGACGGACAATGGTAGTATTCTCTTCAAGATTATTTAGAAGAATTTAGTCGAAGGAGAATTATTGGCCCTATTTTTTTTAACGGAACCTTAACAGGAGAAAGGTATCGACAAGAAATTATTATGCCATTTATCGAACAGCTTGACGACGAAGAAATAACACAGGGTTACTTTCAACAAGACGGAGCTAGAACACACACAGCAGGTGAAACAATTAATATTCTGCAGCAATTTTTTCAAAATCGGTTGATAAGTTTAAACACTGAACATGAATTTCCACCAAGATCTTGTGACATTACCCCATGTGATTTCTTTTTATGGCCATTCTTAAAGAACTCAATTTATCAAGTACAGATACCTGATCTTGCAGGCCTTCAAATCAGAATTGCTGAAAGAATTAATGGAATTGACAATGCGATACTACAAAACACTTTTTCCTCCATTAGAAGAAGATGTGAGAAATGTTTCGAACAAGGTGGTGGACACTTTGAACAATTTTTATAAAATTTTGCTTGTTTGTTGGAAATAAACATATTTCATTCACTTAAAAATGTTCGTTTTATTATTTTGACATTTGTCATTTCAATCAAATATCTCATCTCATAACCAACAAAATTCCTATTAAAATTAGTAACAAGCTAAGACATAATCATAATTTCCAAGGGCTACTTTGAGGTAAAATTTATTTGAATTCTTTGTAGTAAGCATACCATTAATACATTGTTTCTCTAGACGTAAGTTGGTTTTACTGAAATGACTGTGATTGTTATGACAACGGGGCGTAAGTAATTTACTTACGTCCTTTAGGGAAAAAAAGTTCATCAAAACACGTGTTCTATTAATTTATATTTATGGTAATATTACAGTTTGTACAATTAGTAACATTATTAACAAAATTGGGATATTTATTAATATTTCTTGATAATTCAATGTTATTATCATCTACTTGATCAGCAACACTTAATTCCGTGGTTTCATTTGACATTATCATCGCCGAAGATGCTTCAGTATAATTTGTACCCTGATTATCATATAAAACCTTATTAGCAATAGCTTTTTTTGTTAGCAATAGAATCGGCTACGTAGGTTTCCGCAATACTTCTAGACTTCCCACCCCCCGTGCCTCTTTAGTGTGAGAACTTCTACTCCAGTATTCGCTAATAATGTTGTTGACGTTCTTCTGAACGAATGACCTGTATAGCAAATCCAAACAAGCCTCTTTCGCTTCGTCTTCTACATTGGGAACACTCATTTTTAAACCACAATTAACACAACTGAATTGTCAAATTTCGTTTTATTTGTATTTATAAACAATTGTATGTAGGAACTGCCTAGTAACGTTTCAGATGTGTCTAATTTATTAAATTCCGAGGTTGTTCACCGTTACTGTTTATCATGATTACATTTATTTTTTGAGGATTTTATTGTCTGGGGAGTGGGAAAAATGTTATAAGCAATTCGGGAGGTAACATTTACCAGTCTCAAACTCTATTGCAAGTCCTCGGGCAAGCCCTCGGACGCAAACTAGTCCTCGACTAGTAAATGTTACTTACCTCCCTTATTACTTAAATAACTATTTCTTACAAATATTTTTTTTGCACGAAATTGTTTTTATTGTTGAAGCATATTTCCGAAGTGCACAGTTTCTTAACGGAGAATGGCAATATTCCTAAACGGAATGTAAGCGATAGCTTCACTAACAGTTTTCTAATAGAGTTGTGGATAATATCGCTTTACATCATCACATTCGTCTAGTCGTGGAGAAGTTTCGAGCTACAGGAACTGTGCTAAAAGACAAAAGTTCTGGTAGACACGTACACAGCAAAATTTTGTTGAAAACGTTGAAAACCTTTTTGGAGAAAACCCACCTACATCAGTTTGTCGTTTATCAGTTCAAATGAACGTATCTTCTAGTACAGTTCATAAAATTTTGAAGCGTCGCTTACATATTGCTATGGATTTTTTCTAAAATAATATTTGAATGTTTTAAAATAAATTAATTTTGGATAGAACTGTATATTGAAAATGTATATAAATTTAAAAAGGGAAAAAACTTGTTATCAAAGATTTCATATAGAGATCGTAGTTGCGGGGAGACGAAATTTATAGTTTGAACAAGAAGGTTGCTTTGTGAAATATATTTAAATATATTTTAATTAATTCGGGTTGATTGATTGAAAGTGATTTTGTTATATTGTTATTAAAGTCCCGATATTTATAGAGATAAATTCTCGTGTTGTAAATTGTGTTATTGATGTTTAAATTGATTATGCACCTTCTTTGTTAGAGTCTTCATTTTAGTTTTTGTAAGTATTTAGAATTGTATGACGTCATAAGCATAAATATAGTAACTATATTTCTATTATATTAAAACAAGTAATTAAGAGTTTTCATTATTAAGAATATAGATAATACAGTTAAATATTAAAATTCTATGTAAATTTTATAATTGAAAAGTTTGTTCGAGAGGATTCAAGGGTTTTTGTGCGTGTCGTTAGCACACGTGTAAATTTTTGTTCGCGTATCAGTATCTGAGTATACAGTGTGGTTTTTTGGGAAGAATTTAATATTAAATTTAATAATTTTAGATAAGTTTGTTCGGATTCATTTGGAGGGAGTTTTCCATTTATTTGCAGTCATTATCAATGAATATTTTTACCTCCAGTATCTTTGTAGTGATACACCGTCTTTATACTTTGTAAAGATATATTTTATATATTTTTTTATTTTTGTATTAAATATTTATTTAAATTTTTATCTTGCGTTTGTTTCATTTGACCCATTCCATTATTGCTAATTAATTAATTAATGAAATAAGTATATAAATTTTTGTGAACATTTCACTGGAGCTCAACTCAAATTATAGACACGTCTTTCCTAAGTGGAACCCGAGAAGTTAGAGGTCTCAGATGAAGATTTACCGGCTGAGAAACCTAGTTGAGAAAACTAGTTGTGGAAAGTGGTGTGCTAAATCTTCAACCCACTATTCATAGCAATATGTATCCATACAAAGTATCGATTGTTCAACAGATCTTACACTCTTAGATCACGCTAGTAGGCTTAATTATTGCAACCTCTTTCAAAAAAATTTAAATAATGACGAAATGTTTTATCTAAGTTTTACTGATGAAGCATGGTTTCATTTAAGCGGGTTTGTAAATCAACACAATTGCAGAACATGATCTATATAGAATCCAAACAATCACATCGAAGGTCCTTTACATCCTGTTAAAGTTGGAGTATAGTTAGCTGTATCTCGTCGTAGAAAAATATGACCAATATTTTTTTTCACAATAACATTAATAGCCAACAATACCGAGAACGTTTATTAACACCATTTTTAACTAAAGTGCAACGCGACGAATTCAATTGGGGTACTGCGCATACAACTAGCGCTTTTAGAATATTACTTCCCTCATCGAGTTATAAGCAGAGGTGTTTGGCCAGCAAGGTCACCAAATCTTACTCCGCTAGATTTTTCTATTTTCGGGTTGCTAAAAAATTAAATATACAAGACAAAAATTAAATAACTTAAATGACTTGATGAATACAATTACAATTAAATGTAATGAAATAACACCAAATGTATTGCAGAATATTTTTGACAACATGAAACGCCGTATTGCATTATGCATTCAACAGAATGGTAACCATTTTGAACACTTGTTATAAATTATAATAATTAAAATTTCTACAAATTAGTTAAGAAAACTTTAAAGATGGGATATTAATCAAACAACCAAGGTTGATTAATATCCCATCTTTAAAGTTTTCTTATTAAATAAATTTATAAACTAATTGTACTTATTACAACACTTATTAATTTCATCGCCATATCTCTCGATGATAAATTTTGACAGTAACAGGTAGATAACCTTCATACCATTTAATCTACATCCGCATTTCAAGAATACAGAACATCATACTTTATAGGAGAAATTCATGGACAACTAGGTATAATTCTTTTTGAAACACGTTGTATAAATAATGCAAATGTAAAGTGTGTGACAGTAAAAACGTAAAATTTGGAATATTAATTGATTAATAATGACATTTGGAAATTATGTGTATTTAAGGTCTCTTTTACTTTAATAAGTATATATTTAAAATAATCTTACATGTTTCGGCACATAATGCCTTTGACAAAGGCATTATGTATCAAAACATGTAAGATTATTTTAAATATATACATATTCAAGTAAAACAGACTTTAAATCGGCGACATAATTGAATCTACTATAACATACAAAGGTCAAGAAATAATTATATATATATATATATATATATATATATAACAATTGATAAATTATTAATTTATCAATTGTTATATTTAATAAACGGCTAAGATATTATCTAAACACTTATATATATATATATATATATATATATATATATATATATATATATAAATATAATATCTTCGTGACCTTGGTATGATAAGGTAAACTTAATAAGTCGGCGATTAAAGGTCTGGTTTACTTTAGAGTATATATATTTAAAACAACTCTACATGCTTCGGCAATACGCCTTTGTCAAGAGAATACAAAATATAAATGACACATATTTATATTTTGTATTCTCTTGACAAAGGCGTATTGCCGAAACACGTAGAATTGTTTTAAATATATATACTCTAAAGTAAACCAGACCTTTAATCGCCGACTTATTAAGTTTACCTTATATATATATATATATATATATATATATATATATATATATAATAACTTCGTGACCTTGGTATGATATGGTAAACCTAATCAGTAGGCGATTAAAGGTCTGTATATTACTTCAAAATATATGTATTTAAAAAACTCTACATATTTTGTATTCTCTTGAAAAAGGCGTATACAGCCGAAACATGTAGAGTTTTTTAAATACATATATTTTGAAGTAATATACAGACCTTTAATCGCCTACTGATTAGGTTTACTATATATATATATATATATATATATATATACATATATACAGTGGAATCCACCTATAATGAACTCGCTTATAATGGAAACCCTGCTATAATGTACACTTTTTTAACGTCCCGGCACAAACACGTGTAAAATCCTCGGTTGAAATGAACTCGCTTATAATGAACCTAAATTCGATATTATGTCCATTACAAGCGGAGCGATTGGGTACTTTCCCGAATTATATGACGCAATCGAACAGAAGCTGAGACGCGCGAACTGATGTCGCTCTTGCAGTGTATGTTAGGGGATTGACAAGTGTGCCTCGCTGCAAAGATTTGGTCGTGAAAATGTCTGAAAAAGTAAAAAACGTGCCTTTACAATGCATGAAAAGTTTACGATAATAAGTGAAATTGAGAAAGGAATGACCCAAGCAGATATTTGTACGACCATGAAGCTGAAGAAATCTACTGTTTCGAACATATGGAAGAACCGCGACAAAATAAAAAATTGTAATTGGAAAATCAATGATAAAAAGAAGAAAATGCGGTCTTCTACACACCCGCAAGTAGATGACTTGTTATTTCAATGGTTCTTGCAAACAAGGGCGAATAATTTTCCCGTAAGTGGCCCAATGCTACAAATGAAAGCTGAGGAATTCGGAAGAATGATTCAAGATGATTTTAAATGCAGTTCAGGGTGGCTGGATAGATTTAAAAAAAGACACAATATTGTTTTTGGAAAAGTTTGTGGTGAGTCAGCTTCAGTGGACAGAAATGTAACTGATAATTGGATTTCTAAAGTTTGGCCTGCTATAAGTAAAGATTACTCCTTGGACGACGTTTGTAATGCTGATTAAACAGGGATTTTCTACCGAATGATGCCAGATAAGACCTATAAAATAAAAGGGGAAACCTGTGCAGGGGGTAAAATGTCAAAAGAAAGGATAACAGCGATGGTTTGTGCTAATGCTTCCGGTACTGAAAAACGAAAACTATTTATTATTGGTAAGTGTATAGGTCTTTTTACAATAATGTAACCTGTACCTACTTCATACCTGTCTGTTCTCTTTTAGAGAAAGTTTCTAAACCCTAGATGTTTTAAAAATGTAAAAACATTACCTGTGGATTATTGTGCTAATAAAAAAGCATGGATGACTTCACAAATCTTTATTGATTATTTGAAGAAATGGGACAGAGAGCTTACACAACAAAGACGCAAAATATTATTGCTGGTTGATAACTGTCCTGCTCATCCAAATGTTGAACTTCATAACATTAAGCTACATTTCTTTCCATCTAATGCTACGTCAGTGTTGCAACCTATAGACCAAGGTGTCATTCGGTCTCTGAAACAAGTTTATAGAAAACAAATGTTGACGCAAATTATGGCACTTCAGGAAAAAGGTGTTACAAGAGCTGTAACTCTTTTAGATGCTGTGAATTTGTTAAGCGTTGCATGGGAAAGTGTTTCTTCAGAAACAATTAGGAACTGCTATCGTCATGCTGGTCTAGTAAATTATAATCCTGAAGCAATGGATTTCGATGCAGAAGATGATATACCCTTGAGTGAACTGGTCAACATCAGTAATGGTTCTAAGCAAGTTTGACGAATATGTGAGCATTGATGAAAATTTAGAATGGATATATAGAGATATATATATCCTATAGAATTATCTTTTTTTAATAAAAACGTGGAAATACATAAATTTTATTATGTAGTAACTATTCTGATGAGATGAACACTCGCCTATAATGGACTGTTTCGCTTAGTCCCCTGAAATCCATTATAAGCAAGGTTCTAAGCAAGTTTGACGAATATGTGAGCATTGATGAAAATTTAGAATGGATATATAGAGATATATATATCCTATAGAATTATCTTTTTTTAATAAAAACGTGGAAATACATAAATTTTATTATGTAGTAACTATTCTGATGAGATGAACACTCGCCTATAATGGACTGTTTCGCTTAGTCCCCTGAAATCCATTATAAGGGATTCTACTGTACTAATGTATAATATATGTAACATTGCAATATTGTTAGATTTATTATTTTTATTATGCTGAAAATGACAACTTGGTTGTGGAAAAATGTATTTAGGATAGGAATATTAATGTGGTAAAGGGTTTTTTTATATCCTTTAAATTTTTACAACACTCCAATGAAAGGCTTTTTTTTAATATGATATACAATTGATAAACAAAGTACATATTTCTTTCGTTCCTTTGACATCGGATATATAAATTATAATAAAAATTCATCATTTTTAGTCGTCCTTTGACACCGGATATACAAATAATAAACAAAAAATATAATATTTTTGGTCCTTTGACGTTAAATACACAACTAATATACACAGAAACTATACATATATTCTGATTAGCCTTTCAGCGAAAAAATTTAACGTCCCTATGTTAACAAAATTTGTTTCGTTTGTAACAATTTACTCTGCAATTACGAAACATAATAAAGAATGAAAAAACTTTTAAAAAATGGGAAAAATTTAAAAAAATGTATCGGCACACAACTTTTAACGTAAGATGTACTAAACAAGCTATTTTTACCTTCACTGGAAATAATGTATAAGTATAATGCGTGTGCATCAATATTTCAATATACTCGTAATACAATTAAATAATTTAGTTTTATTTATCTTTTTAATAAAAATCTATTGGAATGCTACATATTTAAATATATAACGTAAAAATAATGCACACCAGGCTTTTGCTATTTAACATCAAATATTTTGCAAGAACAATAATAACACTGCATCATATAGTTACTAGATATTCTTACACCTAATTATTCACTTTATGTGTTCGTTAATGGCACAGTCGTTACACGCTTCATTAACTGTTAAACAACCGTGAAAATGGCTAGAATTATTCCCATAATGGCAATACCATTATTAGAACTCGTGCGTTATTGAAGTTGTTCATTTTAATATTCTTAAAACATTATACTCAGAACATAATATCCAAGGTAGGGATTTCTGTTTTACTTAAATTGATATATCTAATTACATTTAGGAATTTCTAATGACTTTTTAGACATTCTACGATTTCAAATGGTAAACATGCATTCATAAATAAAAAATGAAGAAAAAAACATATTTGAAAGAAGTAAAATTTAATTAATTATGGAAAGAAATTGAAATATGGGAAAGAGTTAAAATACAGGGTCATCGAAAAAGGTGTCCGGGATTAAATAAAACTCTTAATACAAATGGTAGAATATTTATTTGTACATCAAAAGACGCAGCAAATCTTAAATTGAATTATTAAAGTCAGTGAACGCATGCGCAGACGCCATCCTACCGCGCGCCCCCATTTCAGTACGACTGAACCTGATCAATCAGTTCACAACCATCATGAGTACCGTACAGCAGAAAGCGTAATGTGTTTTGTGGTACGCTAAGTTCAAATCAGTTGTGTTAGTACAGCGTCATTTTCGACAAACTTATAGACAAAATCCGCCTACAGACAAGACCATTGTTCGTTGGTTTAGTCAGTTCAAGGAAACTGGAAGTGTTGACATCAAGAAATTTCCAGGACGTCCACGCACATCGGAAGAGGATGATGAGCGTGTAAGACAGTCATGTATCCGAAGTGCTAATAAGTCCATTTCCCGGCGCAGTTTGTAACTTGGTATGGCTAAAACAACTATTCAGAATATTCTTCATACGTGTCTTAAATTGCATGCTTACAAAATTCAACTACGACATGAAATAAAACTAGCAGATACGCCTAGGCGCATTGACTTTACCGTACAGATGCTGCGTAACATTGACGACGATGGAAATTTGTATCTTAACAACATTTTATTCAACGATGAGGCAACATTCCACATTAATAGTTGTGTCAAACGCCATAACTGTCGTATATGGGCAAATTAAGTTTTCCTATACGTCCGTGATTCACCAAAAGTTAACATTTGGTGTGGACTTATACAGGATCGTATTATCGGCCCTTTCATGTTGGTAGAAAGCTCGATTATAGGCATTATTTATTTGGACATGCTAGAAATATATGTATTCCCTCAAATTGAAGAAATTTAAAGGGAGAAGGGCTTTAATGGGCATTTTCCGGCAGGATAGAGCTCCATGTCACTACAGCTTAATCGTCCAAGAAGCTCTGAACAACAGATTTCCTGACCGTTGGGTTGGGAGGAATAGTCCTGTTTTGTGGCCACCCAGAAGTCTTGATTTGACGCCATTAGATTTTTTCTTTTGGGGCTACGCTAAGAACCTTTTTTTATTCTGAAAAAATTCGTGACCTACAGCATCTGACAGAAGGAATCATCGTAGCAATTTCAACTGTGACTCCTGAAATGCTTCACAATTCACAACACCTGGCTGGAAATAGACTATCGACTATATGTCTGCCGTGCGACGGGAGGAGCTTGCATTGAAACTTTTTAGATAAAAAAATTTAAGATTTACTGCGTCTTTTGATGTACAAATAAATATTCTACCATTTATATTAAGATTTTTATTTCGTATCAAAATCCCGGACAACTTTTTCGATACCCTGTATATTCATGAACAAAATATGTATACTCATATTTAAATGAAGGAATCTAAAAAATATAATTAAAATTGATACCTATTTATACGAAATTATAGTACATCCAATAATAATATTGATTTGTTTAATATATATATATATATATATATATATATATATATATGTATATATATATATATATATATATACAAACAGCTTTTTTTAAATAATAACTTTTAACATTATTTTGGCCGTCGAATTGGTAATATTTCTATGCCATTTTAACAGAAAGTGTTTTAGAGCGATTCCTAAGCCGAATGCTAAATATTCTTTAGCAGGCCAATGGCATAGTTATCAGTAGAAAATAAGTCTGAGCTTTGTGATGGATGTTTAACAGATTCCGAGTACATTCTAGTCATTGTTTCTTGTGTCATAATAGCGATTGAGGATGTAACGCGTCAAAAACTTTAGTCAGCATGTGGTACATGATTGAAATCAGAAAAAAAAACTCTTTCTGAAGATGTCTAAATCCAATATGGCGCCTATAAGAAATTATATAGTTGATGATGGACAGAAAGAAATGAAACGTCGTATAAAAATTTAGAGTACACAACTGGATAGAGGTTTAGAAATGGCCACAAGGATGTGTTTTAATTTTTTCTCTACAAGGCCAATTGTCGGTGCTACAGGTAAAAGAAGAAAATGGGGTTTTCGCGTTTTTTTTTAAAATAACGAAGGTCATTTGTCATATGTCTATTTTCTTTACGGATTTATAACAAACACAAAATTTAACAACTTTGCCAAATTTAAACCTATACTCTATCTCCAATAATAAGAGAGATCCCCATAGTGAGGGCCGAAAATTAATCAGCCTGTATATATATATATAATTATTTCGTGACCTTGGTATGATATGGTAAATTCAATCAGTTGGCGATTTAAGGTCTGGCTTTACTTTAAAGTACATATATATATATTTAAAACAACCCTACATGTTTCGGCAATGATGCCTTTATCAAGGATGTAAAATATAAATGACAGTATACAAATGTCATATAATTGTGTTGCTATGGATAAAATGATTCAAAGATACATTCCAATTGAATAATAATAAATCATGCCTTAGTATTCCAAAAACAGATAGACAACAAAAACAGGGAAAAGCAAGACATGAGTTATTATTATCTATGCGCCCGTGGAGCGTCTTAAGATGCAAAGTTGTCGGCATTCGCCTTAATTATAATAGTTATTAAAGCTAAAGGGTATTCTACTAGATATTAATGCTGTTTTAATGCAAAATTAATTAAGTAAAAATTATAAGTAATTTGGATTCACCCCTAATTTCTCTCAATTAAGATTACTTTTATTAATTGTAAGATGAAAATCAAACTTTTAAACGTTTAGATAAGTTGCTAATATACAAAAAGCTTGTGTTTATGTATGACAATACGTTATGCACGTATAAAGCATTGGTACAATATGAAACAGACATATAAATAATTTACATATCTGTAACTGTACACATGGACAATACACCTCGTATTTTCAGCATTTACTTCTGCTTAAGACATATGTTTCTGCCATCTAGGCGTCTTCAGTCAAGCTAGTGAAGCAATGTATACACATTGATACAAATCAATTAAACAAATGATTTGTATCTGTATTTACATTTTACTGAAATCACCCAACAAAGATAAAGCAAGTTTCGTCCTATAAGGTGACACTATTTAATAAGTGACATCTTACGGAACGAAAGAGACTATGTTGGAAGGCGACCTTTTGTTCGAATAGCTATGCTATTACAAGAACAAAAAAATACGTATGTCGGTGTAGTCCATTAACAACGTGCCAGATGGCGGTAAATATACAAAAAGCTTGTGTTTATGTATGACAATACGTTTTAGTATATTTACCGCTATCTGGCACGTTGTTAATGGACTACACCGACATACGTATTTTTTTGTTCTTGTAATAGCATAGCTATTCGAACAAAAGGTCGCCTTCCGACATAGTCTCTTTCGTTCCGTAAGATGTCACTTATTAAATAGTGTCACCTTATAGGACGAAACTTGCTTTATCTTTGTTGGGTGATTTCAGTAAAATGTAAATACAGATACAAATCATTTGTTTAATTGATTTGTTTCAATGTGTATACATTGCTTCATTAGCTTGACTGAAGACGCCTAGATGGCAGAAACATATGTCTTAAGCAGAAGTAATTGCTGAAAATACGAGGTGTATTGTCCATGTGTACAGTTACAGATATGTAAATTATTTACATGTCTGTTTCATATTGTAAAAGTTGCTAATACATTTCTAACCAAAATTTTAAAAGTTTGAGACGTAAGTAAAATCCAAGGGATTTCCTGAATTTTTAATGGGCGGACTAATTATAACTCCTAATAGTAAAGTTATTAATAAATATTTTAATCTAAAATTGTACTTAATAAAAACAATTTGAAACATACTTGAGTGAGTAAAACATCACCATATTTTGTATAAAGCAAAAAACGTTTTTAATAATATCCAAATATTATTAAAAATCGGGTACGAAGAACATAATGCAAGTTGAAAATTGCTTTCCAGACATGCAGACACATGTTTCGTCTTGCTCTAGACTCATCAGTGCTTGATGAGGAGATAGAAAAGTTTCACTACAAAAACTCCCTTACTACAAACAATCAAATCACGAAACACAGCATGGAAGAACATTTTGCGCCGCTCATTGACTAACATCAATAAGACAAATGCCAAATCAACCATTGCCATCCACATTAAAAGTGTAAGACAGACAAGTAGTTTCCATAGGATAGCCTCAGCTGTAACCGACGGCAGCTGTACTGACGTGTCTCCACTATCAGTCGAACTGCATCGACAGCGTACATAACAATGACACTTTGAAATAAACTTGAGGCAACTCACTTGAACTTACTCAAGCATGTTTCAAATTGTTTTTGTTATGTACTCTATCGAACCAATTCGAGTGATAGTAAAGGCACGTTGATACAGGTTCCGTCGGTGATACTATGACTGTCTGATGGAAACCACTTGCTTTGCCTTACACTTGCCATATTGATATGACATTCGTAATATTGACATCAGTCAATGAGTGGCGCTAAGTGTTCTTCTATGCTGTCTTTTGTGACTTGATTGTAAGTAGGTAGGGAGTTTTTGTAGTGAAATTTGTCTTTCCCAGCTTCATGCACTGACGAGTCTATAACAAGACGAAAGACGTGCCTGCATGTCTGGAAAGTAATTTTTACAAAAATATTAACTTGTACCGTGTTCTCCACACCAGATTTTTAATTATATTTCGATATTGTTAAAAATGATTTTGTTTTATAAGGTTACACTTTAGTAAATTGTAAATATTTTCTATCAATGTAATTTCTTTTATCTAATATAATAAAGGAACATATGCAGAATAAAGTATTAAAAATCAAGTCAAAATACTAAATTACGATATAATTTAAGTATATATATTTATGTTAAATAATTACTATTCAAACAGTGCTCAGTTTGCGTTCCTGTTATCGAATAAATTAAGACAGTAATTAATTCAAACTAACTAAGAAATACATAATAATCTACGTATATATGTCTATATTTGTCTACCCATTTCTACCGTGTAAATTTAGATATTATTTAGTATGTTAAAAAAGGTAAACCGGCCATTCAATTAAATAATTAATATATTAACGTTACGTTATATTGAACATTTTATTCGAGTACAGTACAAATTGCGCAGTAAGTTAATTAAAGAGATCTGGTCCTGGGCCAGCCAACCTCTTACTCTGTCTACCTTTACTCGAATCCACTGTTTTGTAGGACAATGTACTGTAATAACTGTAGCTAAGTATAGACAAGTATTACGACCAAACCCTGTATTACGTAAGAGCCCCCCTGTGGGGAGCGGCTGCGGATTCAAAAATCTCTCCGGGCAATTACTAATTTTTACACTACCGACTGTTTTAACATAAACTCTGTAGGCGCAGATTATAAACATTATTTATTTTGTTATTTTTAACGAGGACATGTCATGTGAATTTCAATTGCGACCTTTGTTAATGTTTAAAAATAAGGTATTTCTCTAAAAAATACTCATAAAGACATCTTTAACGATTTGTTTTGACGATTACCATTTTATAGGTATTCATTTTCAGTGTTGAAAATATATTAACATTTTTTCAACAAACTGATCATTATGTTTTAGGTAATAAATACAATTTTATAGACTAATTAAATCATAAAATGACTTTTTATAGATCTAAAAACTATAGTAAATAATGTATAAAGTCTATATGTATATATATATATACATATAAAGATAATTATTTCGTGACCTATGTATGTTATGGTAAATTCAATTTGTTGGCGATTTAAGGTCTGGTTTTACTTCAAAATGTATATATTTAAAACAATCCTACATGTTTGCCGAAACATGTAGAATTGTTTTAAATATATACATTTTGAAGTAAAACCAGACCTTAAATCGCCAAGAAATTGAATTTACCATATATATATATATATATATATATATATATATATATATATATATATAATTTAAACGAAATTATCGACCGTAATATATTGAATAAAATAAATTAAAAGCGGGCAAGCGGTCTGTCAATTAAAAAACTCATTTACTAAGTATCCCTATATTTCGCAACAACTTTGTTGCTTCTTCCGGAGATACTACAAGATTAATGAGAAATAACATTAAATAAATAAGAGTATAAAGCAGTAGTAAAATACGTACCAAATGTAGAGTTGAAAAAAATAATAAAATTGACGTACAAAGACAATAAAATTGATTAGATTTAAAACTTAAAGTAACTGTAGATACAAGCCTTTAAAACCTTTAAAAAACATGTACATATATGTAAAAGTTAAAACATGAAAAATAAAAAATATAAAACGAAACATATAGAAAAAAACTAGTGACAAGTTTATATATATATAAAAAAAATTATGCTTTATAAATTTAACAATATATGGACCAAATAACAAAACAATTTTTAGATGGTCAACTAACCGTCAAACCGAGTATATTAAAATAAATTATACTTAGTCCGTTAGTATCAGATCTATAATTTACGTTATTTGTGTCTCTGTTAATGTGGACCATTTCTAAAAAGGTTCTTTTTTTAAGGTTATTTTCAACGTCTAAGGTCTTAACGTCAACAAAATTGAATGTATGGTCACGATCAAGTGCATGGTCCACCAATGCACAAGATCTCTTTCCAATACGGACATCACTTTTAGGCTGTGTGAAGCCACTGTGATGTCTGACCTATATCTATAGTTACTTTAAGTTTTAATTCTAATCAATTTTATTGTCCTTGTACGTCAATTTTTTTTTTTTCAATTCTACATTTTGTAAGTATTTTACTACTGCTTTATACTCTTATTTATTTAATGTTATTTCCCATTAATCTTGTAGTATCTCCGGAAGAAGCAACAAAGTTGTTGCGAAATATAGGGATACTTAATAAATGAGTTTTTTAATTGACAGACCGCTTGCCCGCTTTTAATTTATTTTATTCTATATATATATATCGATAACGACCTGGTGAAATATATAATTTATTATAATATTTAGGTTGTCATGCTATAATATTACAAGACTAAAATGTATTCCATATTTGTTTGCGCAATATACAAACTACTTCATATCTGCTTCTACACCATACTTTTTACTAGTGGCTCTAGAGTAATTTTGAGATTAAATCTGCCATTTAAATTAATACAAGTCGATCTTCTGTAAGTCATATTTGCCATTTTCTTTTATGGCGGTTTCGTAATACACCTTCAATTACATAATTAAAATAACGCGCAATCATTAAACAGAAAGCACATTAGTATAAAATTAAATTAGTTTCTGAGAGATGTAAAGACACAGAAGTAAAGATTAAATAAATATTAAATGGTTGTGCTATTAGACATGGATTTCGAATTCATTTTGAATACAGTGAATTAGCAATATTCTTTAATCGCTAAATGAAAATTACATACGCTTTAGTCTTCCTATGGTTTCAGATAAAATTTAAAAAAAAACAGTCTCATCCATATAAAGCATTTCAGAATGAATAGTAAGAACTGTTCATAATTAAATTTAAATTATATATTTAATTACAATTTAAAATATAGTTGATGTATATTACAGAAATTATGTAATGTATAAATAAGAGGCTACCCGTGACCATCCTACTGTACCATACGACTCAAGGCGTCTTGTTACAATCCTAAAGTCTTTCAAGGCCTATAAAGGGAACTATTAATTATTATTATTAGTGAATGTGTTTTAAAAACATTTCTATCTATGTTCATTGTATTAATATTACTCATCAAACACCTATAAATAATATACTGATAGTGTATTAAATATTCAAGAAAAAATATCGCTTAGAATCATCTTTAGGTTACTATATCTACATTTTCTAGAATTAGTACATTCCTCTTTACTGCGAATCGCAGTCTGACTAAACAATCGAATTAGCAATGACAAAACCTTGAAAATGGCCTGCCTCAAGGCTCGGTTCTGGCTCCTCTAATATTTAACATTTACACCAATCTTCTTCTTCTTCTTCTCTGTTTTGGGTTGGACGCCACCACGTCCAGGCACTTGAGCACACTGATCTTTGTACTATCCCCAATAGATCTCTCAATTCCACTCTGTTAGTCTTGTGTCCTCGATAAAAGCCACTATCCTCCTCAGGGGATGTTTGAGTACACTCGAAGGATCCAATAGTTCCCTCCCGAAATATTTCTGTCTGAGTTCCTTCAGTTCCTCACACGTGCATATTACATGAAGGCTAGTTTCCTCCTGTTTTTCACATCTCCTACACCAGGGCTCGCTAACCAAGCCCATGGTTTCACACTATTTTTCTTCATTTTTAGGTGCTATTGGTTTAATGATTTAGGCAACAAATTAAGTAATGTACTATTTAATAACAAATTTACCTATGAGAATAATTGTGCTAATTAAATAAACGCTTTAATCAACTAATATATATTATATATTTATACTGGTTACTCTTTAGCAGCAATTATATGAATAATAATACAATTATTACTATTATCTGTTGAGAGAAATAACAGCTGCCTCTCTTCTCGTCGAGAATTGACACAAAATCTTTAATTTACTAAAGAAAACACTCGGTATATTTGTTTCACAAATATTTTGTGAAACAAATATACCGAGTGTTTTCTTTAGTAAATTATTCATTATGTTTCACCAAGAGCCAACCGTGGATTCTATACATTATAACAAAATCTTTATTAAGATCCACTTGGATCATTCATCGCAGAAAAATAATATATTAAATATTGACACAGTTTTTTTTAACTAACTTTTTATGTAATCTACCTAGACGTGAAAGGAAAGCGCAATAAATAAGAATTATTTTTATGTACATGTTCCTTCAATATCTCCCCAAAGTAATAATTCCTCAATAATGCGTCGAACGTATTGAGTCTATACACCTTGGAATTGTCGCTTTTTTATGTCTACAAAATTTTGAGTTTACTTGATAAACAATTCCAGAAAACTGTTGCGATCAATTTTTCCGTCGGACCTAGGGTTTCGCCTTTTTTGGTGTTGAGGATATATATTTGATATACCCAGATTTTATCCCCTATGGTAATTTTTCGATAAAAAGTCGCATCCCTATTTTCCTTCACACCTGACAAGTTTCTATTTTGTTGTAAAGAGCCTGGGAGTCCATCTCCACACACATTTTATTCATTCTTAAATCTTTAAATAAAATTTTCAAAAGTATTGTCTCTGATATCTGAACTTCCCTTGCAATAATCAAAACTTTTAAGTTAACAGATCGTAATTCTACAATCTGTTGACACTAAACCTTCAATTTTCTTTATTATTTCCTGTATTCTTATCTCGAGAGATCTCCCAGATTTTGGATCATCTTCAATGGATTCTTAACCAGAATAAAATTTCGACCACAATTTTACTTGATAATGTAATGTAGTATTCTCGCTATATACAGCAATCATTCGTTCGTGTGTAATTTTTGATTCATTTCCTATTTTAGTCAATAATTTTGTAACACTTCTATGTTCAAATTTATCAAAACTACAAATATCTCTCAATTTAAACGCCTCTCGGTCAGAATACTTACAGAAATTGGTACTACTTGACGTTTAAAAATCGTTATCATTTGTCATTTTTTTCGTGATCTAAATAAATTACATACATATAACATAACAATATATCAACAATTCAAATTATTTTGGCTGTCTGAGTTAAGAATACATCTCTAATAAGTAGAATGGTAAACAATTACTTCAATAAAATAATTATTTTTATAAAAATCTCAATTGTGGAATGCAATTAGGTCAAATAAAATTTAATAATAACGTAGATATACGGAACACATACAGTAATACAAAAATATTGAAAAACATATCTCTATATGTATACATGAATATACACAACATTCTCGTCAGTGTATGCGGAAAAGCAATAGTTTCCTAGAGTAGCTAAGAATAATGCAATTAGACAATAGTTTTGTGGTTGGTAATCTGACTTGCCCGGCTTTAGTATCGCTATGATTTTCAACCGTTTAACCATATGTGGAATTTCTTCAAATCAAATTATTTCAATAATATGTTCGTAAAGAACTGTTTGTGTCACATTTTAGCGTATTTACAGCAATGAATCAAAATTTCCAGATGGTTGTTATCAAATTCAGGGGCCCTTCCAATCTTCGCAGCCGTGACATCTTCTATAGTGAAGTGAGCAGAAAACTCTGATTTGGACGGACTAATAAACTTCAGCGTTTTATAGTTTTGCTTTAGTTCGATAGTATGGGCGCGATCTCTTGGTGTTCGTGAAGGATCTACAATATGGGAAACAACTTTATTTGAGGCTGTAGGGGAATTGCTCCTTGTTAGATAATTGCTACCACCCAATTTTCTAAGTAACGTACATACTTTTCTACTTGATTTACTGAAGTTCAGTCCCTTCGCTGTGTCCCTAGCTACGGCTAAGTCATGCACCAATTTGTCCGACATTTTGCGATTTTGACTTACTGAAAACTCCTGATAAAGTCTTTCACAGTTCTCGTTCCAGCCTGGAACATATTCCTTACTAAATCGTCTTCTTCACTGCTGCAATAACTGCCCCAAATGAATCTGTCATAATTGTTCTTTGTTGGTGGAATCAGGCGCAGCTCGTGATGACGTATTTGGGAGTGCAAGTACAATGATGCGAGTGCCTCGTGTGTTTTCGGTGTTTACTAAGAAAACGTTACAGTTAGTACACGAGAATACACGACGCACTCGCATCATTGTACTTGCACTCCCAAATACGTCATCACGAGCCGCGCGTGGGTGGAATCCAACTCATAATTTACCTGGCTTCTTAGCAAATGCTGCCCAATCTCCTAGATTCGGATTGGGTTCCCAGTCCCAGGACGCCGAAAGGAATGTTCTGCAGTCCTTAGCATCGAATACCACGCAAGTGCCACATCCATCGCTCCAATCCATCAGAGCTTCTGCTGCCGATGGTAATAACTTAGGTGCCCAAGATTAAAACTACATTGTGGCAAGTGTTACTAGTGAAAATGTCTAAATACGTATCCAATGTGATGATAATTAATCTGGTGTAAAATGTAAAAGTGTTTAGTAATAATTAATTATTTAGTAATAATTATCGACAAAAAAATTAAAACAAAAATACTAAACTAATTAGTATGAATTACACCGAAATGTCTTGTATGGAAAATTCCAAGTTTCATGTCATGTCATCATGTCATCTAATATAATTTGGAGTAGTTATTAATATTATTTTCAACGTAGTTGTTTACTAATTATCATGATTGCATGTGAAACGCGTGATCCTTGAATGTTATAATTACTATATGTTTGTTTTAAAATCCCAGTTTCGTTACTTCTGCGTTTAACTTGTATGTTGATTCGCATATAAAACAATGCAATATTAACGAAATCAATATTTCTAAAATTTTAAAATCATCTTGAAAATAATATAGATCATAATTTTACATAAATAAAATTAAAATTTAGTAATTCTCATGTCTTTTAGAAAACTGCACCGACGTTTGAATACAAGATTGCGTAAAGTCTGCAGTAAAGTAAATGGCATTCGTAAGTAAATAGTCAAAAACCGTTCCCATTAGTGTTTTAAAAGTTTAATTTATCCACTTACTGTTGTACATTTATTATTACTCTGCTTCGGCCAATAAAGTAATTTTACAATTATCGCACATATCTATTGCGCCAAGTCATTACAAATTGAAAAGCACCGTTTAGCGTGGTGTCTGTTATCAAAGATCTATAGTATTATTTGAATTAAAATTATTTTCAGGAGAGCTAAAACTCAAATACAGTATACATATTTAAATACGTGCATTCACTATCCATAAAATAAAATGTTTCAAAACTTTAATGACAATCATTACAAATTATCCTTTCTTTTTCTCCTTTCTATGAAGTTGAAGTTGATAAGAGATGTTTTCCATTAAATAAAATTGTAAATGTTTGTATGTAGAATTTGTTTCAGAATATGTAATTCTAGTACATTTATGGTGCGAAAATTCATGAGCTCCATTGGGCTCTTTTAAAATGAGAATAATGTAACTTTGCCGGTCTGAATATTGGTGTGCTTAAAAAAAACTTACAGGAATTTGAGTAGATGGTGATATTAAAATATATATTATTAACTGCATTAATAACAAGAGCTAACGTGCAATAGCAATAACAAAAAGCTATTATTATTTACCAATTTAGGAAGGCTATTTTTATGTAGCGTACCATAGTGCTATCTTTGAAATACTAAAACAAACACATACGTAATATGGAATAAAACCAGCAAGGGTTATATAATTGTAACGTGTTCGCATTTTTTAAGTATTCAAGGATTTTACCCATTGGAAAGAAGAGTATTTTCAAGATGTTAAAGTTTTAATTGGACCCTATTATGGTTAAAGCATATGAACGACATGGTCTCTTTCACTTGTTTAGACTAAATTATGCGTAACATTGACAGAATTAACTTGATCGCATTCTTCTTCTTACATATTAAGACAATAGATGCAATAAGAAATAATTCTAGCAATATATCATCTCCAACAATAATATTGAAGGCCAGATGGATTATACAACATACTATAATTTCGTAGAAACATGTTACTTAATGTAAAACATATTACGAACACTAGACTGGTAGGCGCCTTTAGTAACGATGAATTAAGCCGAAAGGAACTAGGTAATTTTTAAATACGGATTAAGAGCTTTACTAGTATTACTGTCATATAGATTTGCGATTGCCTTAGAAAGTTACCACTAACTACAGTTAATGTCAAATCGTTATTGAAATATTTAGTTCTGAATTATATCTATAATAAATCAAACAATGTGAATATAAACTGTTTTTAATTCGGAAAGGGTAAATGTAATATATCTAAAAATATCGTGCGAATATACAGGATTAGGCAAATGTATGGATCCATTCGAATATCTTTTATTTGGCTACTTAAATTTTAATAAGACTCCACAATGGATTAAATGCAAATCGGAAATTTGATGAGTATATTTATATCCGAATCAGACTTCCGGTTTAGCCGGAAACGATGTTAATTTTTTTAATTTTAAATAAAGCAGTCTGTATATTTTTACGAATTTCAATAAAGCTCTGCTCTGGGAGTTCAGCAATAATAACAACGACAAAGATATTTAATTAAAGCTGATATTTTAAAATCATGTTTATATTTAGTAAGCCATGGAATTAAAATTCAGTATTTGACCTAAACTGTCAAAATTAACTTTGTAGACGTCTAAATATTAATAATGGCTCAATTAACTGAAAAAGAACGTATTTAAATTCTGATAATGATTGATTTTGGTGACTGCGGCAGAACTCATGAAGAAGTACGATTTATTTAACAATTTGCATCAAGATCGCCATCCAGTATCACGAACTGTCGGTAACACTTTGACAAGGTATATCTTGACCGGAAATATTAGAAATTTACTGAAAAGCGGACGACCAAAAGTCGCAACTAATATTATTGCTCAAGATATTGCTATAGCATTAGAAGAATTACCGCAAACTTCTACTATAGTATTTTTACGATAAGAACACAGTTGCATCACCAATGTGCATCACACAACATTGACAAATTTATTGTTTACATCTTGCAAATAATTGCCATTTTGGTTATAGGTTACGTTACGAGATCAGTTAAAAACTTCAAAAATCATTTTTCTTACAAATGTCATTTAGATTATATCTTAAACTGTTTAGAATTTTAATATTGTATATTTATCACTCTATATTTAGAAAAATATATGGTTTATGTTAATTAATAAAAGCAATTGTATTACTACTTTTATTTTGCAAAATTTATAAATATAATATCAATGTTTTAGAATAAAATACGGAAGGAATTGAAATAGTTTATTACAGTTAGTATTAATAATTAAGATATCGCAGTACATACGTTAAACTAAAGAACAGAATACATATAAAGGTTTTATATTTTTTAGTTTTATCACATTACACTCACGAGTTTCTCTTAGGCACAGGTAATAAATAAAGGTGTTGTACTCGAAGTACTTGCCAATTAGATAGTATTAGGTATTATATATGGTGTAAAATAAAGTCAAATAAATATTAAAATCAAAACACTATCATATATTGGCTCTTCATTTCACAAATATTTTCACTCGAACAAAAGGTAAAAATGCAGTCATAACTTATAGCTTAAAATTTCATCTTCCTCTTCTTCTAAACTAATTATGAAAGATATTTTTAATAATATAAAATATTATTAAAAATCTGGTGTGAAGAACACAAATGCAGGTTCACTATTAATATTTTCTGTGAACGTGTCCGAATATATCCTATCCCCAGAGACGTAGATACGTATTTCACCTTTCTACAGGCTCATCGGTACGCCCCTGATGGAGAAAGGATATTCCCAGACACTTTCACAGAAAAGAACCACATCGCCCTATCACCGTAATTATCCAGACCGAGCGCAGAAGTAAATTCGGCGCTGCCTGTTGTCAGACAGCCGAAGTACCTCGCATACCGTCCACATAATTAATGTGAAGTAACGACGTCCTTCCAAAGGTTGGCACAGCCAATCTCTCTAGAAAACTGCATTTTGTTTGTGCCTTCACTCATACTACGGCTTAACCGCATGTGTAATGTATCAGAATAATTTAAACATACATGAGTAGGTAAACCCCACCAGTTTTGTATAATACAAAGGTATTTTTAATAATATAAAATATTATTAAAAATCTGGTGTGAAGAACACAAATGCAGGTTCACTATTAATATTTTCTGTGAACGTGTCCGAATATATCCTATCCCCAGAGACGTAGATACGTATTTCACCTTTCTACAGGCTCATCGGTACGCCCCTGCTGGAGAAAGGATATTCCCAGACACTTTCACAGAAAAGAACCACATCGCCCTATCACCGTAATTATCCAGACCGAGCGCAGAAGTAAATTCTTTGGAAGGACGTCGTTACTTCACATTAATTATGTGGACGGTATGCGAGGTACTTCGGCTGTCTGACAACAGGCAGCGCCGAATTTACTTCTGCGCTCGGTCTGGATAATTACGGTGATAGGGCGATGTGGTTCTTTTCTGTGAAAGTGTCTGGGAATATCCTTCTTGTGCTTCTTGCACAACCTTTTACACCCTTCATTCGTCATACCATATTTACCTATATTATTAGAGTAATATCTTCTTGCAATCTCCAAAGTTAATTCTATAAGATTAAAAATACAATGGTAGGGAGTAAGAAAATGAACTGTGTGGCCATATTGCTCTGATAATTCATCGGTTTCATAAATAGATGATGGTTTATACCTTTAAATAAAAACTGTGATCTATTTGAACTTAATTTAGTAATTACTTTATGTACTAACAGTCTAACAAACTTCAGTAACTGTGTTTTTAAGCTGACTTGTCAAAATTGATTTTATTGTTGCTTAGCCATTCCTGAATTTGGTATTTTGTCGAAGATGAAGTTGGAGATTTATTTATTATTCTAGTATCATAGCTTGCATTATCCATAATAATAACTTAAGAGCTTTCTAAATGTTCAAGTAGCTGATTTTCGAACCATTATACAAAATTTTCTCGATTCATATCACCGTAGTAATCCATACTTTTACTATTTGTTGCGAATATTACCTCTGCTCCAGGAATGAAACCATTACTATTACCAGTATGTACAACTATGTATCTACAAAATAAAAGTCAATGATATATTGCCTTTGCCATTACTTTTTAATCAATTAATACGTTTTGCTACCTACTTGTTTTGTTTACATATATTGTTGCAAGAACGTTATTCATTTCAAAACAATATGAGACAATTCCATCAATGCTCGTTTAGAGACGTCTTTCTTAAAATAGAAACCAATATTTTGCAATATTTTGTTATGAGAGACGATAGTACGAGAAAAATAAAATGACCAATATTAATATGTAAAGGCGACTGACAGATCATAGGCGGATATCATACGATGATCATTCGTGACAACATTGTACAGAATAGGTAACGGTGATAAAACAAATTTCGTAAAATATTAGAGAAGTTGCATATACTACATTAGTTAATTGAAGCGTTTAGGTTTTCAGAACTGATATTACTGCTTATGACGCAACTGCTCTCTTATCGTAAAAATACTATACATCCCTCGCACTAAACTATGATAAAAGTTAATCGCCATAATTGTCGATATTGGTCAATAGATAACTCTCATTGGATGCTCTTTCTTTCAAGGACCCTGTAAGGTAGTATATGCATGTATTCTACGTATATATTTTTTATTACAACTTTTTAATGTCGGTTCTTACTTAATTCTTCCAAACTTGTTATTAATGCAATTAAGAATAGATTTTTTAATATCACCATCTACTCAAATTCCTGTTTTTTAAAAGGGCCCAATGGAGCTCATGAATGTTCGCAACATAGATGCACTAGAATACCATATTCTGAAACAAATTCTTTAAGGAATTTGTTTTATACAAATTCAGGTATGGGACAGCAAATCAAGTTTATGTTCAGAAATGCAACCCAATATTATGACAAACCCGCGATGTTTTACTGTTTTCACCAAACATGGGGCTTTGTAATTTGTCATGTATTCTTCTCCTTACGTAAAGGGCACTCTCCAACATAGATTTAATTAGACGTTTAACACTGAAGACTTGCAAAGAAACTAATTTATTTTTACAGATAAAGTGACTTTGAAAACGAGACTTAAAGCTACTTAAAAACATACTCTTTGTAGAAATAGTTTTCAAATCAACCACAGTATATTTTTAGATCACCGAAGACTTGTTTTTATCATTTATTTTAGTTTTCATTTATTTTAGTACACAAGCCAAGCGTTTATATGAATTAACAACTTCATCAGAACTTCTAATTTATTTCATATATGCACCAACTGTACTCGTAGTATGCTTTTTTGTGGATAGAAGAGTGGGCGTAACTATCTGTAGAAAATTTCATGAATAAGTGATAAATTTGGAACATAATTCATAGTAAATGTGTCATTAAAAAAAAAAAATTATGACGTCGTCATTGTGCAAAAACCAATGATATCATTCAAAAAAAAATTTCCCTAAACGGCATTTTGAAAAAAGAATTTCTTAAAAATATTACAGAACTGTATACGAGTACAGTACACTATGAATTTTGTTCCAAACTTGATCACATTTTCATTTACATGAAATTATCAATTCGCACAGAAGCATAACAAGCGCTTGTTTTCCAACAACATTAATTCATCTTGTACATATAAAGAGGGCTAAAAATATGCGCATTTTACCTGTTGAAAATCTAGACATTGTGCACTGTCTGACACTGATTTATATTTATCAGTCGAAATTATTTTGCATACAATTTGCAACATGACTTCTCTCGTATCCTGCAAATAGGCATTGAATATTGAATATACCATTTGTCAAGATAACGATCTAGATATCTGGTGTGAATAAATTTCTCTCGTACTGCAATTAGGAATAAAAATCTGTTCGTGCACGTAGTTATTTTTTTAATAGAATGAATTCACTTGAAATGAAACACATATGCGACATTGTTCAAGTCACGGGATGCCATAGTCGGTATATGTAACTACATCTTTACTATAGGTGTGTTAATTTATTCCCCTGTAATAAGTATATAAACAAATACATTGAATATTTTATGAATGTATGCCACAAGTGTAAATCATTATAATGTAAAATCCAATAGTTATAATTCAGTTTCACAACAAATACGAAGTCATTAATTAGTGTTAAATAGGTATTTCTGCCAATATTAATCAAGTAAATAAGGTAATTATTTCCTAAGAAAATATAACAGTAATTACACTGAAGAACAATGAAATTGTATCTTCAATGAAAGTGTCCAAATATTTATGAATTCAACATGTTAAACACGAATATGGCATTAAAATAGGGAAGTTAGCTTTAGGTTTTTTGTTATGCTGAGATATTATATTATATGATTAGGAAAAAAAGATAATATTAATGAATGCATTGTATGTCTAGGTCATTAAGAAGTAAAAGTGACAACATGAAGTACAGTCTTACTAATTTAGAAGAAGCTGCCATTGCTTCGTTGCCATAGCCATTACGAAGTCCTGACTTAGATCCCATGGTTAATAATGACGGGTTCGCTTTAATATGACGGTTACGAAATGAAGAGACTCTAACACGTTCATCCAAAAGATTCCACTGTCGAAGTCTCGTTGCCAGTCCCTCTGTTTTGGCTTTCGACTGATTCAAATCACGAACAAGATCGTTCAAATCTTTCGATGTGATTATGTCTACTGTCGAATCCGAGGAACTAATATATTCTCCATCACTATTTTCATGAAACCGTGACTTGCTCGATCCTGGATCCGAAGGTGCAGTATATTCTTCGTCGTCGTCGGAATTAATTCCTATATCAGTCGACGACTTCGGAATCGGTAAATCCTCACAGTGTGGAACTGATCGCAATGCAGATAGTTTGTTTGGATAATGTAGAGCCCTCTTCTTTTTCTGGGTAAAACCTCCGCAAACAGGTTGGAACATACAAAAATAACAATCGGTAGCGTGATTTGTCGGGTCTCTACCGCAAATGGCATACTTTTTCTTTTACCATCAATGAGAAAGTATTGATGAACACGTGATACAGCATACGTGGAGTACCCAATTTTTAACTTGGTCGCCTATTTTACAACCGAAATATAATTATAATACAAAGGTATTTTTGATAATATAAAATATTATTAAAAATCTGGTGTGAGGAACACAAATACAGGTTCACTATTAATATTTTTGTGAACGTGTCCGAACATATCCCTCCCCAGAGACGTAGATACGTATTTCGCCTTTCTACAGGCTCATCGGTACGCCCCTGCTGGAGAAAGGATATCTTCACACATTCACAAAAAAGAACCACATCGCCACATCACAGAAATTATCCAGACCGAGCGTAGAAGTAAATTCCTATTCTGATACCGAAATATAAGAAATATGCCTTTCTGATTGCGGTGATAATGCGCTCCTTTTGTGACTCAAATATTACGCTACCTCAAATATAACAAAAGTTATTGGCATCGTTAATACATATTCGCGACGTTGCAAATTGACGGTAAGATTCAACTACAAGGAGATTATCAATGATCGACAAATTAGAAAATTGGTTTTTAACAGTCACTACTATGATTACCATTGAAAGGGAAGCCTGGATTGCTTTCGAAAGTGTAATGAAAAACTTTCTAAGAAATCATAAATCATAGGATTGTGAAAAAGGTGTTTAAAACATGCTACAAAAGTTTCGCGGTTTGGGTTGCAATATGAGCATCAAAATTCTCTTTTTTACATGCCACTCTTGATTTTTACCCGAAAATCTTGGATAAATGAGTGAAGAACAAGAACAGAGAGTTAGAAAACCAAAAAAGAAATATGTAATTTTTCAACATAAGAACCATTAACATTAACACACTTATTCCAACGTTTCTTTAGTAACGCTATGCTTTCGGAAAAAATTATTTTTCTGCAAAATACAACAACACAGCGTTTTCAAAAAAAGCCGCATTCATTGATTACTACTTGAACAATTCGTGCGTTATGCACCCTGCAGTTGCCGTGTAGGAGTTTTCTGAGCACTTTTTTCGCGTATTATCATATTTAAGTTATTAATTGTGTATTTGTAGACATTTTCCGTTATTGTAGTCCCTTTTGGCTTATACTAAAAGAGGAGAATCCACTCCGTGTCCCAGAAAACTGTGGCCATCACTTTTCCCGCAGAAAAATGCGTTTTTGCTTTCTCAGGCGGTGAAAAGCCCTTATGAACCCATTGCATGGACTCTTGTTCCGTAGGAGGGTCCAGTGGTGTAGCCAAGTTTCATCCCCACTTCCAATTCTATTTAAGAAGTGTTCATCTTGAGATAAAACAGTCGAATTCGCTTCACAAATTTATCGTTTACACAATTTTCGTTCGGAACTGAGCAGCCTAGGAATCCATTTTGTCGACACTTTACTCATTCCCAAATCTTCGTGTAGAATATTAACCATTTCTCTAGCAATAACTGAAACTTTTACTCGGCGGCCAGTCGACACCAATTTATCAACTTTGTTGATGATTTTTCAGTTCGTGCTTCCATAAGTCTTTCACACTTTAGGTCATCATGAATGGATTCTCTGACCCATTTGAACTGCTTACACCAAAATTTGTTTTGGAAATAGATCGGGTTATTTTCTCCATAGACTGCCACCATTCCCTCATGAATATTCTTGGGGATACTGCCTTCTTTTGCTAAAAATTTCATGACGCATCTGTGTTCAAGTTTCAAATATTCATTTTCTCTTCTTTAAACGTATCCAAAAGTAGCAAATGTTAAGCGATTCAAACCAAACTTGGAGGTGACACTATAAAATGTCACAGAAACTTTACGTAAGAAAATTGTCACGATAGCGTAGTGTTTTCATAGCTAGGCAGATAACATAAAAAACTCCCCTGGTATTAAAATGTAAAAGTGTCAATTTGTCTGTATTAAACACAATATAGTTATGTACGTTCGGAAAAGGCAATGCTTTTTGATTCCGTAATTTGTGTTATATCCAGATATGTAGAAAAAAATTAAATCATGTTTGAATTTTTTTTTATTTCGTTCTTTTCGGAATCTTTGCGACAAGTCCACCAAAAAACAATAAAACTTTGACATTAGGGAAGACATAGGGAGCGACTTGGACGCACACAAAAACGGCCAAGGGTCAAAAGGTATTTACCTTTGACCGTTGACAAAGGTAGGATATGTACCCTCTCACTGCTTATTCCATTCTTTCTGCAAGATTTCCTTCCTCGCTATTGGTACCATGTCTTGCCAATAAAGTACCTCGGACACGATGTCTGCGTCGGATATGGCTCGTTAGGCCAACTAATCTACAATCTCATTAAGCGTTATGCCGACGTGCCCTTTGAGCCAGTAAAATGTTATTTCCACTTGCTTCTTGATTAACTTAAAATAACAGTGAATTATTTTTAAGTCGGATGGAGTCTAAAGATGTAGATCTCTATTAAGAATTGCCTGTAGCACACTATTGTTATCGCTCATTATCATCGCATATCAAGGGTGCCTGCATATTCTAGTGGTCTAAAAATAGATTCTCATTCAGCAGAGAAGCTAATGCTTGAAATTACAACAACATATTTAGTTAATATCTCCTCTTAAAATTCAAACCACCCAGTAAATTTGTAAACTAGTGTTATCAATCTAGAAAGTGTATGTAGGACAATTCGTAACAATTATTATGAATTTTCAGTAAAATTTTATTTCCACTTGCTTCTTGATTAACTTATAATAACAGTGAATTATTTTTAAGTCGGATGGAGTTTAAAGATGTAGATCTCTATTAAGAATTGCCTGTAGCACACTATTGCTATCGCTCATTATCATCGCATATCAAGGGTGCCTGCATATTCTAGTGCTCTAAAAATAGATTCTCATTCGGCAGAGAAGCTACTAATGCTTGAAATTACAACAACATATTTAGTCAATATCTTCTCTTAAAATTCAAACCACCCAGTAAATTTGTAAACTAGTGTTATCAATCTAGATAGTGTATGTAGGACAATTCGTAACAATTATTATGAATATTCACCGAAATATCTGTTCCAATTAAATTATCTATGTACGAAATATCGTCGGTGAGTAACTTACTAATAATAATAAGCGGTAAACAACAAATTTAATAAAGTGTGTGTAGTTATGCAGGCCATGGTTGAAACATATATTTTTTGCCATTATTCGATATTTTATGTACCATAGAATTAAACACCTTTAATTATATAACACGATTTGTATTCAGAAATAAATAATGAACTATGTTTAATTAGTTACATGGTATTATATATTTAGATACGCATAATAGAAGCTTACTACAATGAAGGATATAAATTGAATTATCTTTAAGCATTTCGCACATACTCTGTAAATGGTCTCTTAATATAAAAAATACACAAGATGTTAATTAAAATAAATATTGGAAAGGTTATAGAAAAACTAAAATAGCGTAAGGACCATCCGCTCTTTCATGTATTATATTTATTATTCTCGTAATAGAATAGATGTATCATATATGTCTTTTATATATACGGATGTATACTTACACATATTCTTGTATAATTGCGAAATAAATTGTACAACTGCAACACGTAATTACTGGACATTTTTCCGTTTCTATTGATAGGGGTATTGCGAAACTTACGTGCGAAAGTATGTAGGAGGTTAAAATTAGTGTGTGTTAGACTATTTAATAGTGGCTAATTATTGTACGTTATCTTTATGGCTATTCACGATACCGAAACATGAATTAACCGTATAATTTGGACATTATGCAATATAATAAATTTATGGTTATTGATGTTGGAGGGAATTTGTATAGAATTGACTTGGACGTATGTATATGTATCGATGATTCTATTCAAACAAAACGATACGCGGATAATAGGAGGGTATTGTAATGATTTATTCATTGGCAAAACAAGAATCGACATTCATGAAATTAAAGATATTGAATGTGGTTATTGGAATGTTAATATTATGTGTACAAATATAAAATGCCATATATAATAAGATAAATGTAAATCCAATCACAAAAATGTGTTCAGATAGACTAACAACGACGATGCTGTATTTTGATGTAGGTAATAGAGATGTGTAGTTCGCGAACGAACTATTAAAAAGAACGATTCTCAAGCGCAAACTAGGTTAACTAGTTCGAATATATGAAATAAACTAGTTGGTGGGCAACTGTAACTGCTGTGCTATAAGAATAAAGACAGCACCAGTTTATCGTTCATCTGTAATGATAAAAATGGTTCTTTGGTTTATTTTCTTTTAAATAATATATTTTTATAAATTTGAATACTTATGAAGTATTTAAAAACTTCAGTATAATATTTCACAAAAATTGGTACAAATAATTACATGATCAGCTTACGAAACCAAGCAATTTTCAATCTTATTTATAATTTGATATAAGGTTGAATATTACTTGTGTCCGTAAGCTAATAAGGACAACCAATTTCACTTACTGTTTCATTTACGTAGTTTAAATTAATAGTTCATTGATAACTAGTTCTTGCAAACTAATTCACTAAATAGAACTATTAAACCTATCTCTATTAGGTAAGCAAATTATAGCAAAAGTATAGAACATAAACTTAACAGATAAGAAGAAAGTTCGAAATAGTCAATAAATAACATACACATAACAGTGGCTTAATTCTCTCACTCAAAGATAAATTATTTAAAATAGCCATAGAAATAGGAATCAATACCACCACAAACGCAGCTCTTATTTAATTATAAATTTAATTCATAAATCACCAGCAAATATTTAGAACCACTTTCAATTTTTCCGTTTATAATGGGTGATTCATTTGGAGGTACTATTTTAGGTGGGGATTTAATGGCTGAACGCGCATGCGACGCGTCAGCGGACTGCGCATTCTGCTTCGGTACTATTTGACATTACGTAATGGAAAGACTTAGCCCGGCACAGCGTCTACAAATAGTACAGCTTTATTACGAAAATGGGCGTTCTACAAGGAATGTGTATCGTGCGCTTAGAGCAACATATGGGCCATATAATCGGCTTACCGAACGCACAATTCGCTATACCATCAATAAGTTTGAAACTCAATTTACAATAATGGATAATACGCGACCACATAGATCTCATCCAGCACGTAGTGAAGGAAATATAGCGACGGTAGCAGCGAGTGTACGCGAAGACCGGGAAGAATCAATTCGTCGCCGTTCTCAACAGCTTGGTTTGTCGTATGCAACAACTTGGCGTATATTACGAAAGGATCTTGGTTTAAAAGCATACAAAATTCAACTAGTGCAAGAACTAAAGGCGACCGACCTTCCGAATCGTTTCCGTTTCAGCCGTTGGACTCTTGATAAACTTGCAGAAGATCCACTGTTTTCGACAAAAATTTTGTTCTCCGATGAGGCCCATTTCTGGCTTAATGGGTACGTGAATAAGCAAAATGCCCGTATTTGGGGTGATGAGCAACCTGAAGAGATTGAAGTGCTACCATTACATCCAGACAAAACAACTGTTTGGTGCGGATTATGGGCCGGTGGAATAATTGGTCCATATTTCTTCAAAACAGAAGCCGACCGGAATCTGACTGTGAATGGCGACCGTTATCGCGCCTTGATAAGGGACTATTTGCTGCCTGAACTTGACACCCGTGGTCTACAAGACATTTACTTCCAACAAGATGGCGCCACTAGCCATACAGCTCGTGAAACTATGGCTTTACTGCGAGAACGATTCGGTGAACATTTAATTTCACGCTTCGGACCAGTAAATTGGCCGCCTAGATCTTGTGACATCACACCATTAGATTTTTTTCTGTGGGGCTACGTGAAGTCTAAAGTCTACATGGATAAACCGGCTACAATTGAGGCATTGGAGGCCAATATTACTCGGGTCATTGGACAAATATCACTGGAAATGCTAGAACGCGTCATTGAAAATTGGAACAGCAGAATAGACTACGTTAACCGCAGTCGCGGCCAACATTTGAGAGAAATAATCTTTAAAAAATAATTGTAAAGAATGGTTCTTTTGTATGATAATCAAGTTTCTTAAGTAAATTGGCCTTTTTCATTTGTTCTTTGCTTTTGGAAAAAGTATCTCTAAATGAATCACCCATTACTAATGTCCATTTAATCGCAAATAGGACTGAGAATTTAACTTGTTGTTATTCTATATATATATATATATATATATATATATATATATATATATATATATATATATATATATATATCTGAATACTTATAAGGTTAAAATTATCAACAAATAAATAAATATTATGAACAATTTATTCTTTTGTTTCTTCCCAAACGCAACAAATCTAGATAATATTAATTTTTAATTAATAATTAATCATTTGGCCAAATTTTTTAAATTCGTTTCTGTTTCTTATTTCAGAAAAATTCCATAAGTTTAATCTTTTGATGTCTAATATATTTAAGTCTGGCCTGGTCAGCTATCATTACACATCACATTTAAAATTTTGCAATTGTAGCTTGTTTTTTATATCTTCCAAGCAGCTTAGTTTCTACTTAATTCAACGTGTACTTAATGTAAGTACTTGTGCGTACAACCGTTTAAACCACAAGTTCTCAAACTGTTGTATGAGTAACCACTAGTTGTACATAATATTTCCATGATGATACGCAGAGCGTAAGCAAATACGAATACCATACCGGAGATGCGATAAGATAAAATAACATGTTAACGTCACACATTCGTTGCCTTGTGCACACCTTCACGTATGTTCGAGATATTTCTAATCTAGACACGAACCAGCCTTATAAATTGTCGGCGGTGTGATAAGCGAGTCACTTGATTGTGGTTATTAGAATCGTATGCGTTGTGTGTTAATATACTCGTAAAAACAAGTGAAATGTATTATGCTATTAATCAGCTGTTCTAATCAAACTGTATTATGACTTATTTATTTATTTATTTAAAGTTGTATTGTTGACGCAAAAAAAATTCAAGTTGGTTATTAGAGAAACAACAGACATAAAATTATCTGCTGAAAAACCTGTACCTGTACCATCAAGCCCCGCTACAGAATTAAAATGCGTGGCGGGTAAAGATGAGAAAGTTACTTCTAAAAAATTGAAAATTATCAGAAAATAAGATCCTACGTACGGTTTTAGATTTACGGTCACAGATGTAAATAATAGACCACTGCCTCGATAAATAATCTGCATCAAAATTCTTTTAAACCAGAGTATAAAGTCTTGATTAAAACTTTATTAAAGCTTTGTTAAATCTTTGTGAAAACGTCATTTGAGTACGAAACATTCAATGTTAGAAAAAAAGTATAAGGATTATTTCGTTCAAAAGTTGACAGAAATGAAAGGCACAGAAAGTTACGTCGTCCTTTACTGGCAGTACTGCAAAAGCAGTGGGACCATTTCTCAATGAGCTTAAGAATAGCAAAATGCAGAAAAGCTCATACAAACGGTGAAGAGCTGTTGTTATATGGTGTGAAAGATATGGTAACTTATATGTTGGGCAAACCACCACCAAAAGAGTCTTTAATAGAACGTTCTTGCAATGGAGGTTCGAGAATAGAATTTACCAAATCAGAGTTAGATTATTTTTAGCTACGGGCTATTCATTACTGTCCAGAATGGCACTGTTATTTTTAATTCCATTTACAATCACCTGCCTCTGTGAAATCAAATTTTCGACCACGCTGACAATAAAAAATAAATTTTAATTTAAAACTAAATACAACTGACCCTGACATCTTCTCGCTTGTGTCGAGCATGTAGCACCATCCTTCTCATTGAATTTTTAATTCAACTTAAGAATATTGTAACACCGTTTTAAAATAAATGAATAATAGCCACTTTCAAAAACAATAGTTTGGTGTTGTGAAGAACTTGTCCAAACAGTTGCATTATAATGTGAAGAGCTTGTCTTTTAAGGTTCGTTTAAATAAAACTAACAGTAATTAAAAACACACTATATTAATAATAACAATACACTTAATAACTAATAACAATAACAGCAGTATTTATTTCACATTTATATATCAATGTTCTATTTCACATTTATGCTCTAACGCGACGGTTATATATATATATATATATATAGCCCGACTTGCGCCTTCTAGATTATTCAGGACTCTGTCTGGTGTTATTCCAGGCTTTAGAACGTTCGGGAGAATGATCGACGGGTGACACCATCATCAGGTCTTCGTCTGACGTATAGACGGATAACTCACATCACAATATTTTTTAGGTTCAATTGAACAACATATTCTTTTCATCTATGTATATGTCTATTTTTACGTTGTCCCTGTTGCTATATCTTTATAGGTTTATGTTGTCATAATAAAACAGAAACAGAGCAATTATCTTTAATCACTTGTCTTTGATTCTTCGCATGTGTCACTGATACTGGTCGACCTGATCCCTTTTCGCGAAACATCTTCATTTCGTTTCTATGATAAAATTTTGCACGTCGAATCCACTTGCGAACATTCTTCACATTCATACAATCTTTGCCATTAACAAAACGCCTATAAATTTTAATAGGCGCGCAACGTTCCAGCGTTAAAAATTCTATCATGGTCGTTGCTTGGTACGCATTTCACAAATCTAACTCATGGTAAATGACACCGTTACTTAAAGACGCTACACAGGAAAATGAAATTTGCATGCTAAAATGAATTACTCGAAATTACTGTTTGTAGGTTTGAACTTGTTTGTATCCACACTACTCACACAATGTTTATTATATAATTTTTGTTTCTTTTTTATTTTAACTTTATTCGTTTTCGCATAACACGAGCGATACTTACATTCTCTTATTTTTTTTCGCGTAAAGCTCCTAAACTTCAATTTATTCAACCCACTTAATGATGGGAACGCTAGATATGAAAAATTATAACAGAGGATGCGAAAATCGTAAAAGCTAACCTCAAATTAAGTTTTTGAAATCTTTTATTTACTGATGTTTTCTTTATCTGTTAGAAATTTCCTCGCTTACGGCAAAGATGTGAAGTTAGGATTACTTTAGAAGTGCAACTTGCATCTCATAAATATTGTAGTAATTCTTGATACACAAAAAAGAGTAAAATTCCAGCTGGAAAAAATAAAAATTGCATAACCTTACGCCCACAAAATTAACCTTTCAGAGCTCCGATGATTTTCACAAACTATAATCTTAAGATTCTCATGAGTCATAAAACATAAACAAAAATATTAACATAGATCATAATATCATGACCATGACTATTGACTTGTCAGATAATTAATCAAACTTTGAGGAATAAGATAATTTCGTTTAATATGAGTAAATACATTAATAGATTTATAATCATTATGCTTTTTCATTAATCATATACAATATGATCATTTATATTTACCCTCTAGCAAGCCATGAAATTATTTCTTGAAAATATCGTGTTGGTAGTGACAAATAAAATAGATCTGTCATTATGTGTATGTTCTGATAAATAAAACTCATCTGTCATTAATGTATTTATTAATTGACACTTAAAAATGTTTACAATAAATCATAAAGTTTTTCTGATCGAATCATACTTTAGGAATGGTGTAAAATTAGAAAATGGAGAATGGTCGTACTCCTTGCAGCCTTGTATAGAAGAATTTCGGGCAGAATTTCCAAATTTTCCAACAACATATGACAGTTTGCGGCAATTAATTCAAAAGTCAGTGGTTAAATTCCGTGAAACAGGGTCTGTGTCTCGAAAACCAGGTGCTGGTAGACCACTAAAGCGGACAGTTGAAAATATAACAGATGTTGAGGGACGAATAAATCAATCACCTAAGAAATCGATTCGTAAGCTTTCACAACAAACACAACGGTCATATGGAACCTGCCAGAGAATCCTTAAAAAAGACTTAGAAAAATTTCCATACAAATTTCATTGCGTGCAAGAGCTTTTACCAATCGATCATATAACCAGAGTTAATTACTGTCAGTGGTTCTTAGGTACGATTAATAACGATGACGTTCTTGACAAATCCTTCTGGTCCGATGAAGCATGGTTTCATTTATCAGGATATATAAATAAACAAACAATGCGCATCTGGTCTAGTGAAAATCCACATGAAATTCTTGAAACACCCTTGCATTCACAAAAAATAGGCGTTTGGCTTGCAGTTTCTCGTAGACGGATTATTGGTCCAATATTCTTTAATAATACGAAAAATGCAGAACGATATCGTAATAATTTATTGCTACCATTTGTAAATCAATTACATGATGATGAGCTCCGCGAGGGATATTTCCAGCAAGATAATGCAACAGCCCATAAGACAAGAGAAACTATGGAATTATTGCATGAATTCTTTGATAATCGAATAGTAGACTTTCCACCACGATCTCCGGATTTAACAATTATGGACTATTTCATTTATCCACATCTAAAAAATAGAGTATTTACGAATCGTCCACATACAATTGAAGAACTTACTAATGCTATCCGAAATGTCTGTGAGGAAATTACACCACATAATTTAGGGAATGCCTTCAATAATATGAGACGAAGAGTTGCGCTATGCATAGAAAATGAAGGAGCTCACTTTGAACATTTATTGTAGCTGTTTTTTATTATTAAACTTTTTATTTTTTCAACTGACACGTTTGTATGTAATTATTTGTCAAAATGACAAAACCTAATCTGTCATCAGTATAAAATAACCTATATCACACACACGCTGCAAAATAAGTTAACTTAAATTATGGTACCAACTTAAGTTTAAAAAAGAAAAATGTCATTGCCTTCTAGAGGGTAGAAATATATGATCATATGGTATAACCTCGTATAAAGGAAACAATAATTTCGAAATCAAAACAAAGGAAATAAGTAATTAGGATGTCAAGTTTTTTGTTCCAAATTGAAAAAATCAAAAAATAAATCGAAATAATATTATCTATTAAGCTCAGAGTACGAACTAAAATTAGGAAACATAATCTCACAACAATTAAAAAAAATAACAAAGACGAAATCCATAATAGCAGGAAGTCAGGAGTCATAAGTTAATATATGGTACATGCCCGCAGGTTTATGTTGAACAAACAGTCAGATCTTTAATAAATGGATATCAGAACATAACTCATTGATAAATTAAAAAACTGATTCTTCTTTTACCTATCATTTAATTAACAACAGTCATGTATTTAATTATGAATATAAAATAATACACATAGAAAGAAAAGGTCTAAAATTTATTAGAAAGCTTAGAAATAAATAAACTTAAAAAATACGATTAGTTTAATAAATTAACAAACAAAGATAAGCAATTAACTTGTGTAATATACATGCAAAAAGATCTAACAATCCCGAAGCACGCTCAATTTGAAAATGTGATGTTTGGGTCAAAGATTTATTACCCATTGTATAAATACGATCCTCTTAATGTTTTGATATGTAAATTTGTTTTAATTTGCTTCAAATATCTGAAGAAGCCACTGTCTGGTGAAGCAATTGTCATATAACGTAGAATTGGTTTAATTCGACTTTTACTTAATGAATATCCATAATTCAAAATAGAAATAAAAATAATAGTTAATTCTTCACTTTATTAATATATAATCATAAAACGACAATTGCTTCACAAACACTAGGTTTGTACAAAATTTTGTTCTATTAACTCTCAGATACAGCAATCTGCCCTTGCTTATAGTCGTATAAGCATATTTTATGACAATGTTTAAATGGCATGTGAAGAATTATATATAAATAGGTAATATAAGCAAGCTTTTACAAACATATTGTTTTGTCTTATTTATCTAGGCCCTAGCACAAGATCAGCTGGCTGGAGACGCTTTAATCTTCACACTTCCCTGTTATTAGGTACTATCACTAACATTCTCAACGTATTTCGTAATTCATATTCGTTGTTTGTAAGATAATTTATTATTTATCAACGTGTTGATCGGTGTCGGTATAAAGTTATGTTTGGTCAACTGATTAACTAACTAACACATTTGGCTGGGTTGAAAGTCGGTTAAGATACTATTTTCTATTTTGCGTTCGAAATGAACACATTATGACACCCAAAACAGTATCGAAATGAGCTTGATTTCGATAACCTTTTTTTCATTTTTCAATGTTGGCGTTGTTCGAACACAGAAATAAATATAATATTTTAAGAATTTAAGTACATTTGACAGATATGATATATGTTCGTACTCTACACAAACAACATATATTGTATACAATTGACAACAAGATATATTAGTTTCTATGTCACTCATGTTTATATTTTTAAATAACATATCAAGTAATGTTAACGAAAATAATAATATGTAATATAATACATATACTGCGCGGATAGCAAGATTTAAATTTGAAAATGTCAAGTATCAATGTGACCAACTGTATGATTTATATAAAAATAAAACTCTGAACTTCCAAATTAAATAATTCCAATTTATTAATGTAAAAAATGCAAAATAGAAAAAATAGTATAAAAAACTCGATTCATAAGGCCTTTTGTCGCACTCGCTCTTTAGAAAACTCGCCGTTATCGCGGCTCGTTTTCTAAACTGACCTCGTGCGGCAAAATGGTGCCTTATGAAACTTATTTTTTAATATACTATTGAACTGATTTCATGAATAAGTTTTTAACTGAGGCTAGTAGGATATCATGGTGTATGATCTTGTTGCAGACATAGTAAGGTGCATCGACAATGGTACGAAGCATCTCATTCTAAAATCTTTGCAGGATGGCTATGTTAGAATTACTGGCTGTGCCCCATACCATAAAAAAATACCTTAATACAGGCTAATTACGGAGCGAAACCCAAAATTAAAAATCCGTTTAAAATTGTATTATGAGCCGTCTATGAATTCAGAATGTCTATAAATAGTATCAGCTGATCAAATCGCTGCACGAGTTGTAGCACTGTCTAAGGTCCCAAGTACAAGACAACAGAATGCAGACATTAAGAAGCAACTGACACTCCGCTGCCAAACAACAACACCCCATCTTGAATACTCCAAGCCTTTCACTGTAGAGGAGTACATACTACCTGTCGTAATGTCGTCATGTTTAAAAAAGTTTTTCATTGGAGACTTTGACTAAGTAAAAACTCAAAAAAGGTATATTACCGCTTACCATAATAATAATTCGTTGTCATCCTCAGTAGATAAAAATTACTTGCTCGTCGGTCACAGTAAAGCTAGCGAAACACTTTACAAGACGCCCACGTATTCACTGTATGTCAAACACTGTTTTTAAATTTGAAATCTAAAAATTTCTAAGCTTTTAAAAATTAAAAGAAAACTGAAATCTTACAAAAATTAAATTTTGAATCACAGTTACATATTTAAATTATAAAATTATGTATGTATTTTCAAGTAAATGCAATGTAAGGATATTTTAGATTAATTTCTGTTACTACGAAGACGAATAGAATCGATAATTAACCCAAATTGACATTATTGTAACTATTATAGTAAATAACATCCTAAAAATAATTAACATTTCACAAAAATACTACATTTATATTTAATATTAATAATCTTAAAAACGTTAATTTTAATGAACTTAATAAATATATTGTAGTTAAATTAATAGCAAACACACCTATATTTAAGGAAACATGTTATTATAAAAATTAATTTCCTTTTAACTTTCTAACTATTTACGATTGTTCCATCTTTTATATTTCATATGCCAAATGCAATTTGATATATGAGCGAGCTGAACGTGCATATCTAGATAAGTATGTCAATAGGTATTAATAAATAAATAAGCAAAGTACCGATTAAAGCAATACTTCATCGGCATCTTATAAAATATGTTCATAAATATATATTAACCTCGTTATCAGTATCAAGGGTAATTTTCGTATTTTTTTGTATAATTGTTTGCCAAGAAAACGATTCTAATTAATGTTTTGTGTCTCTGCCTTCTGATAAAGAGAAGAACATTTATTATCGCATTTTGAAAATATCAATTCTATTATTTAAGATCGAATTAACTTGTCCTAATTCAAAGTAAAATATAATTATTCACTTTAACAACAATTTACTAGACATTAAGGAACACTTCTAAAATTATTTTTATTAGTACATATATACATAATTACAAATAAATGTTTAAGGTTTTCATTTTATTTATTATTATTCAATATTTAATTATATAACTAATTTTCATTACAACAGTTTTTTTCGGTGTTGTTTATTTATTAAAAAATTATCTTTAAAAAATATTACTATTTCATTAAATTCTCTTTTGCCTTAGTTACAAAGGGTCGTTTTATCTTTATCTTCTCGGACTAGGCAGCTTTAAATTTTATGGAAATTTCCCATTATGTTTTTTTTTAAATCACATATGCCTTGGTAACTTGTGTGACAATTTATAAAACATTTGCAATATTATTCATTTTATTATCTGTCAGTTTGTGTTGTGCATTGACTTTATATCAAAATGGACAAAATCGAATTCAGAACAGTTCTAAAGTTCCTTACAAAACAAGAAAAAACTCCAAGAAGAAACTCCGTGAAGAAATGTTGGCTGTATGCGGGAATGAATTCCAAATATCTTGAAAAAAGCCGAAAATACATCCAAACACCCATATGAATAATGTGAAGAACTTGTCTTTTAGGGTTCGTTTAAATAAAACTAACGCTAATTAAAACACACTATATTAATAATAAAAATACACTAAAAAATACTTAATAACTAATAACAATAACAACAGTATCTGATTCACAATATTTATATATCAATGTTTTATTTCACATTTACGTTCTAACGCGACGATCGCTGGTTGAACATACAGGCTGTCACACAAAAAACGCCCCAAGCTGTAACTCTGTTACTTATATTTCGATTTTCATGAGATAGGTATCAAATGAAATGGTTTTATGAGTACTATGTTTGAGGCTACATTTACTTTTTTCCAGCACCATCTTCAATTCCTAGCGATTGTCAATTTTTTTTTTCAAATTGCACGGTATTTATTTTTTTGCATAATTGAATAGAGATTTTTTTCCTGAATCCATTGATGTACAATACATTCATTTTAATTGTAAATTTAGAAGAGAAAAAAATTAAAACACTTTCCAAACATTCTCTTAAAGTGACTTGTATTATACTCAAAATAAACTTGTAGCATGTCAGTAAGTTGATTGAAATTCATGATTTATTTCAAAACTGTCAAATATGCTTGCTCAGTACAGAAAAATCAGTTACATATGCGTAATGCGCTATTTTTCCATCGCACACTACAGTATAACACAAGTGACTAAGAGCATATATTGACAGTGTTTTAATAATTTCTTTCTTCTAAATTTAATTAAAATTGATGTATTGCAAATCAATGGATTCAGGAAAAAAATCTCTATTCAATTATTCAAAAAAATATTTACCGTGCAATTTGAAAAAAAGAAATTGACAATCGCTAGGAATTGAAGATGGCGCTGGAAAAAAGTAAATGTAGCCTCAAACATAGTACTCATAAAACCATTTCATTTGGTATCTATCTCATGAAAATCGAAATATAAATAACAGAGATACAGCTTTGGGCGGTTTTTGTGTGACAGCCTGTATATATATATATATATACATATATATATATATATATATATATAATTAATTGAAACGAAATTATCGACCGTGATATAATATAAAAAAGAAAAAAGAAAAAAAAAATTAATTGACAGACCGCTTACCCGAATTTAAATTATTTATATATATATATATATATATATATATATATATATAATCCAGCTTTCGCCTTCGAGATTATTCCGGACTCTGTTTGGTGTTATTCCAAGCTCTAAAACGCCCGGGAGAATGATGACGCGATCGACGGGTGATATCATTGCCAGGTCTTCGCCATCACAATAACTTACGAAATATAATATCTAAAGTATCGTGTAAATAAGCCACGCCCCACTCACTACGGCATTATAAGGTTGTTTATTATTTCTTGATCAATAGCGTGCAATAACAGGGATATGTTGCGAATATATTGAAAATCTTCATTCGTCATTTATGTTTGTAAACCCATCAAGACGTGGTTACATATACTAGATAGACACTACATATACGCGTATGTAGTCTGGATCTTTAAAATCATAGTATATATTCGGATATAAAAGATAAAAAAATGTTATCTTCGATTAATTCAAACTAACCAATATTTTATTGTGAAAAGACTATCTTTGGAGGCCGTGGTTAAGTAAAAACTTAGAAAGGTATAAAACCCCCTTACTAGAATTAGTAATTGTATTTTAAATACTTATTTCGAGAGCTAAGTTGCCGTCATCAGTAAGCAAAGACCCCTAATCAAAGTGTTGAACATGGGGTACAGTAAAGCTAACACAAATTCGCGCACCACTTTATGGTGTATACGCAGACGCCTTGTAAAGTAGTGCGCAATTTTTTGTGTTAACTGTACCCGATGTTCAACACTTTGATTAGTGGCTTTACCTACTGATGATGGCAACTTAGTTGTCGAAATACGTATTCGGGATACTATTATTAATTGTAGTAAGGGGTTTTATACCTTTTTTAAGTCATCATCTTTAAAAGAAATATTAATTTAACTTAAAGAAATTGCATCCAATGCCAATTTAATAATAAGAATAATAATAGCAATCCATGCCATTAACCGGCCGTGACATATTACGCCCGCACCCATGGAGCGACTTAGATGCGATTGTAAGAACTTATCCATATGACAAATTTAGACAAAATTTTGAAAGACCATTTCTTCATTCCGCCCATAAAAAGCTGGTTTACTGTTGATCCAATTGTGAACAGTAGCCCAAACTTCAGTATCTGACGAAAAATGTTGACCTTTCAATACCTCCTTCAACAAGAAATCTGAAGGTGCCAAGTCAAAACTGAACGGAGGGTACCAAAAGATCGTGAATTTCAGACTCGTCACTGTCTTTATCGTTTCGTTGTTGAAATGAGGTCTGGCATTGTCGTGGTTCAAGAAAATATTCGTTCTTTTAGCCCTCTACCGATTTGATTTCTTTAGTGATCTAAAGTCTTGTGGTATTTTAATGAATGAATGAATTATATCCGATATGATGGACTCCCTTTACAGCCCAGAAATTGATGATCATGACTTTCTGCGTTGATGAAACTCTTTTGAATTTTCGTATACGTAGAGAATCAGGACGACAATACTCGTATTCCATTAACTCCCGCTTGTTTTCGGGGTCATAATGATAAACCCAAGATTTATTCCCCAGTGGTGATGTTCATAAGAAAATCATCTCCTTCACATCGATTCTGGTTAGGAAATTCTTTACAAATTTTATTTCTTTGTTCTTTCATGAACGTCGTTAATTGTTGCAGGACCCATCACGGGCAAATTTTTATGCAATTCAACTTCTGAACTATCTACCTACTGAACTCTTTCTTGACTAATGCCTAATTGCCGAACAAGTTGTTTTCGCATAATCCGGCGCGGCGATTTGCTTGAATTTGTGTATTCACTTGTCTTCGATTCACTGATACTGGTCGACCTGATCGCTTTTCGTCAAACACCTTCATTTCGCCTCTATGACAAAGTTTTGCACGTCGAATTCACTGCCGAACATTATACTCATCCGTACACTCGTTACCATAAACAGCTTTTAAACGTTTGTATAATTCGATGCAGCGCAACCTTCCAGCGTTAAGAATTCTATCACGGATCGTTTCTTGGCACGCAGCTCAGAAATCGAAGTAATGATAAATCACACTGTTACTCAACGACGCGACGGTACTCGGAAAAATGGAACTTTTCATGGGACGAGATACTCGAAATTACCGTTTGCAAGTTCGGACTTTTTTCTATCCCCACTAGTCACACAAAGGCGTTGTTGGAGATCTTATATATCAATCCGTCCTTGTATTTTTCCCTCATCTAAAAGCCTTACAAATAGCCTTCAGTTTTATATAGAATTTACCCAAATCATGCACTGTAAATTACCAGCACTATTATACTAAGGCCCAGTTTTTCAATCGGAGGTAAACCGACAGTTAAAAGAAAACTGGAAGTTAATTGCAGAAATGCGTCTTTCAATCGGTGGTAACCGCCACATCTGTTGGTTAACTAGTAGTTTTGCTTACCGCCAAACCATCTTCCGGTAAACTCAGAGAACAGTTTGTAAACTACTGTAACTGCTTGTTAAATTCCTGAATTGATAGGTTGTTGAAGAAAATTGATGGTAAGAATATAAAGAAAATCACGACTCATTATAGGTTATGTATGTGCTAAGATAAGAGGTAAAAAAAACATACCTTTCGTAATGATTCTTAAATTTTTAATTTTGTGCTATATGACAGTTTTAAAATTGTCAAATTATTGTTGTCTATAATTTTTACATTGTTTGTTTGAAAATTTAACCCATTAAAGCCCGTAATTCATTTTTGCTGATTTTTATTTAATATTTTATGTGTTTAATAATGAATGTATTTAAATACAGTTTCTCTGAAAAGATGCATTATTTTAATTTTATATAAGGACGTTTCGTCCTGGCAACTAATAATATAGGAAATTTTTATTAAAAAAATGATATAATTTAAATAATTTTATTTTTTACTTATGGAATGTTTTAAAACAGTTTTCTGGGTGTAATGGTAGGTCACATTTGCTACAAATATAATGTGTACGATTTCCACATACTTTGCATCTTCTATATTTGGAAGTTCCCTTTTCAATAATGTGATCAGTTCGGTCTTTCCGAATTTCTTCCAAGGCTGGGGAAAATTGCAAAGAAGAACGAACACCTGTGGCTTTGCGAGATTCCCCAAAAGACTTCTAAATGAAAATGGCACAGTCCCTCCGAAAGTTCAAAAGGGTTAAGTTATGGCCAAATTTCCTGTACATAAGCCAACCTTGTACACAACAAATATCAACTCCCCAAGCAAAGAATGGCCACCACCATTTTTTAGATCTTATTCTGGATCGGTAAAATGCTACAAATTGATCCGACAGATCAACACCGCCCATGCACTTATTATAGCGATCAATTGGATTAGGTATATTCACTGGAATCTTGGCTTTTTCAGTTTGGCTATATCTATTTGATATTTTCAAGGGATACATGTTCTCGCAATTGCTAAGAACAGTGACCACATTATTATCATTCCAGCGCACTGCGAGAATATTACCGGTACCAGATGACGACAGTGCACCTCGTGGTTTTTTTCTAAAGCTTGTTTGTCTGGTAACTTCATTAGAGGGTTGCGCCGATTTTCACGTAATGTGCCTGTACCTCCTATTTTTTTTCCATTTAGATTTTGTAATAAGCCAACTGAAGTAAAAATATTATCAAAGTAAAATATAGTACCCGCCTTGGCTTCTAAGTAATCAGCTAAACCAAGTACCACATCTCCACCTTGACCCTAACCTGTTGCCGGAAGATGTGTTGAAGCACCACAATAGGGCTCGGCATGAAGTATTCTGCCAGAAGGATCTGCAGCTACCCATAATTTAAATCCGAAACGAATCGGCTTTCCTTTTATAAATTGCTTCAGTCCATGTCTGCCATAATAAGGTACTATACTTTCGTCTATGCTAACAGTTGGTCCTGCACTTATTAGTTTGAATGATGCATTCAATATATCAATAAACTTACGCACTTTATATAAGTTATCATTACCGTCATTGGTATCGTTGTTAGCAAGATGCAGATGAGCCATAATCTCATCGAAGCGGTTTCGACGAATTGCATTAGAAATAAGTTCACAGTGAACATCGGGTTCTGATGACCAATAAAGTCTCCGATATGGTAGTGGATGATATCCAGAAAGCAACATTACACCAATAAAAGTCCAAATTTCTTGCTCTGAAACATTAAAATTGTGCAGCAGTTTCTGCGAGGCATAACGATTTGTTTCATGGACAATATGCACTAACATCTCTTGATTCAAAAATGTTTTCATTGCCTCAAAAGGACTTTTAACGGTTTCCTTTAGCAAATCTTCTGCATTGGGATGAATAACACTGTCATCAAATTTTGGTACTTCAGAATTTATTTCGGTAATATTAGCATACCACTTTGTCTCCCGAGCTAACGAAGCCTTAGAACGCTTAGCCGATGGCTGCCTTTTACTTGAGTTTTAACGTTTTATTGTACCCTTTTTGTTGCTGTGCACTAGTCGAAGGCATACCAGTGTCCACTGGTTCGTTGTCTGAGGCGTTATCAATTTCGACGTTGTCATCGTACCGTACAGCAACTTCTGCGCGAAGTATGCGACCAGGTAGACGATCAATGTTTCCCTCTACTTCTTCATCGGATAAATCGGAATCTTAATCAGTTTCTGCATCGGGTGGTTCAGACGGGGGACAAATTGCGATGCTCTGGGGTATTTCGTCATATTCTGAAATCATGTCCAGCAGTTCATGAAAAAGTAACCCCTTTCCGTCTCTTCCGCGGATATACCTAACAAAAAAACTTTATATATTATATATAACCTCATTTTCCCATTGGCAACTAAAGTTGCCATCGAAATGTAAATGGCCGCCATTTTGTAAAATCTTACTGAATTGATAAACTAATTATAAAAGTACAAAATAACATATTTTAGCAAGACTACTAAATTATCTAATACTAATATAAATATGATTACAAGCCTATATACTTACAAAGACTGATCTACTGCCATCGAGCTTAGTGAAATACGCTGACGCACTTGAAAACACTTGTGATTATCAAGACTTGTAGCACACTTCTAACGTTGTAGCATTAAATCTACATACAGTACACATTGTGCCACCAGTTCAACACAAAATTCCCTTCATTAACTACATACATAGGCGTACTTGGCAGATTTAGTTAGGTGGCAACTTTAGTTGCCACCGGGCTTTAATGGGTTAAGGATCGAAATGTGTAATAATTTTAAAAAATAGATGTATTATGAATCAACTTTTATAAATAAAAATTTAAAAAATCATGTAGTGGTACTACAAAATTGGTGATATGATTTTAAATTAATAAATGTATCAACAATTATTTGTTTGCTACAGCATTTACTAAATAATGGTATATGTACAACTATGTACAACCTGTTTGAAATAAATTTGATTATGAAACTGGTAGGCTGACATATTTCAGGTGTTTTATCACATCGACTATAAATATACTAAAATTGACAGCTAACGGCGACAGCAGCGGTCACTTTCCATAAAACTATGAACAGTATGTTTAATGCCTCTCGCACAGGTTAGCCAACCGTACATAGCAAGGGAGAAGCTGCCAGTTAACTTACTGACGGTTACATAAAGATTGAAATACACTTGCGAAGATTAACTGTAAGTTAACCAACAGTTGGAGGTAAACTTAACCTTCAGATTACCTCCGATAGAAAAACTGGGCCTAAGAGTACTGAAGCTCTCACATCTATCGTTAACAGATAAAAATAGAGGACTTTTATACATTCACTCGGAGAAAATGACCTGTTTCGTGAGATAATTACGTATGTTTAAAAATTCATCAAATGTTTGTCCATGTTCTGTTAAGGTTGTGTTCTCTTAACCGGAATAAATTTATTAAGAATTTACTATTTAAAAGTTTGGGACCGGTCTGCATAAGAGATCTGACCGATTAAGTGTCGCTATAATAAATTTATAATTTTATAAAACTAGATAAATAATAGCTTTTTTCAACTAATTACTTTAGATGACAGAAAAAAGAAATAATCTAATAATTGTTATTTCAATTAGACGCTATAAATATTTTGTTTCCTATCAGATTATATGCTTCCCAGGAGCACATAACTATACCATAACAAATTGTCATCCTAAGCGTACGCTACTCATAGAATTTAAATTGGTGTGCCTTTCGAAAGTGGTTCATATTAGCACATGAATGAAATGCCGACTGTTTTACGAATATACTATGTTAACTTTATGAGATAAGTAAACTGCTTGCATTCCATATACGTCCACTTGTTGTAGTTTAAAGAACATTTACACATACTACATGTACTAAAGGTGACGTATATTGAAAAAGGTACTAATCTTGTAAAGAAATATAATGCCGCATGTTACAATACACTATTGCATATAAACGTATATTTTGACTTACAAATACCGACAATTATTTTTTAAATTTTAATATCAATTAACGTGTATTATATCCATAGCAAAATTATATATATATATATATATATATATATATATATATATATATATATATATATATATTGTAATGAGGCAAACCCATGAGCATAAGGGGCCTAGAACAAAAATACAGAATAAAGATTTAAAAAATGTTAATTTTATGTCATTTTTCACGTGCCATATCAATAAAGTTAATTCCGCGTTTTTAATTGCTAAATTTGAATCACATATTTATTTATTTACTTGTAGTAATTCTCTTAAGTCATTTTCATATACATTTTTATTTCACCGAAGATATTTAACTTAATTGATTGGAATTATCTGTCACATATTATGGTCATAGCTGTACCGAATTTGAATTATATAAGGCGGGAATTATCCCAAGTGTAAATAGGTATGTCGCGGAGAACTGAACATTTAAAATACACTTTTGTCCATTATAAAATTAAAATAATAATTTATGTGAAATATCTAAACGATTGGTAATAGTAATTCATTTCATTTTTATAAATTAATTAACGAGATTAAATAAATATAAACAAGCATTTCAAATAAGACGCCTGGATATAAAGAAAAACAAGAGAGAGTTGGCTTGGCTAATGAAGAATTTTTGCAACGCGTCGAGTTTTTATATAAAAGTGTGTTCCTGAAATTAAGGAATAAAATAGAAAATAAACTAGTTAAATCTTACCAAAACATATCCGACAAGTTTCCTATCCACCAGACATCGTTTTAAGAAGTTTACTCAACCCTAGACCTGCCTGATCGTTGTAAACGAACTTCCATCTCCGAAGGGACCCTAACCCCGCTTAGAACGATACCAGCTTTTCTCTTCAACCAGAGCCCGTTATCCTGTGTACAAAGATCCTAACATCCATCGACCATCCAGAAGTCACAACAATTATCAAATTGAGTACCTATTTATTTATCTCCTAAAATATAAAATTTTTATTTACATTTAAAAAAAAAAAGAATTGTTGATATTTTATATGAATACCTAAAATGTTAGCATTTAAAGTATATCCCTTTTACAACGGAAAAATACAGTTCTTTTTAAGTTTGAATTATCGTTACATAGATCAATATTTAAGCATTCATAAAATTGTAAACAAATAACCTAACATTAATAGCAGATCGAATCACGTGACTGCTCATGCTTATATATTTCTATATCTAGTATCAACCTTACCTTATATTTGTTGAATTGATTAACTCATTAAACCAGTTATTTTTACAATTCATCCTCTTGTTTTATTCTTTAAATAACATCGGAAAGCTTTACACTTAGAATAACTTGATTTAAACTTATATCTATCTTCTATCAAACACCGAACTCGCATACACGTTAACATTATCACCTAAAGACGGCAGACTATGTGCCCACACTGTAAAATTTAATATAATATAATAAATTTAATATATATATGTTTATATACTGAGAAGGATTGATCGACGTTGAGAGATGTTATATTTGCATAGTTAAAGCGCTCTTTGTATCTGTACAATGGATCTTCAGCATTGGTAAAAAGGATGTTATATTTGCATAGTTAAAGCGCTCTTTGTATCTGTAAAATGGATCTTCAGTATTGGTAAAAAGTTGCCCTAATTTTGTAAAAACTACATTTTTATCTAATACACCTTATGTGTATTATTTATTAAATTTAACAGTGTGGGCACATAGTCTGCCGTCCTTTTATCACCATAAGGACTCAGCTAGCCGGTAATTTGATTAAGATACACATAAAGTAGTTAGCAATAATTTTAGCACTTGAAGGAGGCCTATATAAGTTAAGTATTAATTGTTTATATTATCGTATTTATGTTCTGAAATATTACACCTGTGTCAACCGTATAAATAAAACTTAACGCCATCTATAGGTCACATTTAGAACTACTCTTGTGTATATTCAAATTATATTATTTTTACTTTTCTGGGCAAATTAAGTCATTATATTTTATGTTTTGGTTGTGTATTTGTTATACGACCATTTCGCTTTATATTAATATATATATAATATAAGAGCTGTTCTCTTTCTGTTGAGTCTAGTAAAGTAATAGATAATTTTTTACCAAAACTCAATTATAGTTTTTCAAAAGTATTCCGTTCTCCCAGCTAATATTTTTGCGTGCGTAAAAATGAATCTTCAAAACATTTGATCCAATTTTTCCGCATTAGGTTATTTATTTCATTTTTCATACGGAAACAACAATAAATAAATCATTATGGACTACAAAGCAAATGGCATTATTTCAATGTCTTGGGCATTCAAATACTCAAAGCGTTCGAGCAGCTGTATATGCCCTTGGAAGGAACATTTTGTACCATTATGCATTAATGGCACGCCAGTCCTCCAGTGCTACATTGGAAATATGTCCATGAATCTCAAAAAGTATGTATTTTCCTAAAATATGTTCATTTATAAAGTATAGCTGCCAAAAAAAACGAGGAAGCTCACGCAAACTACAGGTTAAAAACTACCTAAAAAAATAAATCCTCATCACATTTCTCTCTGATACCAATATAAAATTAAGTGGCATAGGAAAAATTTTCTTTTGCTTTTATTACGACGTGAACCTTAATTATTACTGTAAAATACTTGTCTTCCTGGGTTCTTTTAAATAAAACAAACGGTAACTTAAACACACCCTATATTAATAATAACACTAAATTTAAAAACTAATAACTAATAATAACAGTATTTATTTCACAATATGTATTTATATATTAGTATTTATTTACATTTATATAATAATATCACACGACGGCGATGACTCATTGAATGCCTCATAGTTCCTTCCGAACGGAATATATAGGTCCTGCTTGCGCGTCTAGAACATACCGGATTCTATCTGCTGTTTTTCTGGACGGGTGCATAACGTGTTGTCATGGCGACGTCACTGCATAACTCCCATTACATTGCCGCCTTCTTAAAGAACAGGTTATCTCTTGGTTCCATCAGACGATGACGAAATCTACAGGTCCCCATTGTTGCATTTTGACGTCATATGGAACTAGCAGGGCCTCCCATAGGGCACGATAGGTTGGCTTCAGGCTTGACAGTTTCTTCGTGACCAAATAAAATATGGGCTGTTCTTTATTTATTATTTGGAGACTCTTTCCAATTGCCGGTCCCTGCGTCTTAATTCTTCGATTGTGCCAAATCTCTCTTTAAATTCTTTGGCAATTCCTTTGGGCATTCGCAGATCCTGGGCTACGCAATAAGCGAGCGCGTAGTCTGACGATGCAGTAAACAGGTCTTGCTGCTTCTCGATGGTCACCCCAAATCAAGCTTTTCTTGAACCAGAATACTCCTCCATAAAGTCTTCGAAGGTTACTTCCTTGTGATGGCTATCCAATCGACGCAAGTCAGCGACTACATCGTTATAGTCTTCAGAGTATGGAGCTAATCGATTGAAATACTGCTCTTGCTTTAGTATGAGGTGTTCGCCTTATGCGGTATATCGTATCGTTAATCCGCTTCAACACCTCCATGGCCCCTCCCAATTCTTCAGAAGTTTTGGAGACAGGCTCCGTCGACGTTGCGGATTATATAACCAAACCCGATCGCCCACGTGGTAACCACCCTTTTCGTCGTTGATATCGTAGTTCTTCCTCATCCTGTCGCTGGCATCCTGGATATTATGTCTTACTTGATCATGGATATTGTACAATCTTCTTCGAAGAGTACTGACATAATCTTCGCCTGCGAGATCTTCTCCAAGCTTGCTTCCAAACTTCAAGTCACAAGGTAGTCGGAGTTCCCTGTCAAACAACACGTTCGCTGGCAATTGCCCAGTTGTCTCTTGAACAGATACCCGATAGGCCATTAGGAATAATGGCAAGTGTTCTTCCCAATCTCTCTGGTGTTCACTTTGGATAAGTGCCTGATCACCGTCTTGTTCATCCGCTCTACCATTCCATCTGATTGTGGATGCAAGGGAGTTCTCGTCTTTCGAATGCCCAAAAGTCCACACATCTTTTCGAAAAGACTAGATTCGAAATTTCGCCCTTGATCTGAATGAGTTCCAGGGGTACACCAAAACGACTAACGAACTCTTTTACAATAACGTCTGATACCGTTCCAGCGTCCTGATTTGGTAGAGCATAAGCTTCGACCCATTTGGTAAAATAGTCCATGACTACTATGATGTACTTATTTCCTTTGTCGCATTTTGGGAAAGGGACGGCGGCATCTATGGCGATTCTTTCGAACGGGTTACCCACATTGTATTGACGCATAAGTGCACGTCGACGACTCTAAGGTTCATCACTTCCGATACAATTAGCACATTTTCGACACCATTCTTTCACATCTCGTGAACAATTTAGCCAGTAAAATCTCTGGCGCACGTTCTCCAGTATTGTATAACTGCCAAAATGCTCCCCAGAAGCACCATTGTGGAGTTCTCGCAATACCTCTGGTATCTTTTTCTTGGGTACCACCAGTTGCATTTTCCGCTCGCTTCCATCGTGATTTTCAACCTCACGTCTCAGAAGATCGTCTCCCATGATCAAGGAATCCCATTTTGCCCAGTATGACTTCAATTCTCGTGAACGAGGAACGATTTCTTGCTAGTCTTCCGAGCACTTAAATTTGCAAGATCAGAATCAGCTTTTTGATCTGCGCGTAAGCGTAAATTATCAGGTTGACACTGATCATCAACCACGGTGGTTTGAAGAGTGTTGGCCGATTTGTCTTCGATTCTGTTGCAATGTCGACAGTCTTCTGGAAAGAGCATCGGCAATTCGATGTATACTCCTGTAGCCTCTCAAGCCATCTAGCTTCTTGACCCTCGGGATTCTTAAATTGCAAGAGCCACTTCAAAGCGGCATGATCAGTGCGGATCAGAAACTGCCCATTCAGGTACTTGTTAAAAGTGCTCGATGGTCTTGACTACTGCCAGTAGTTCTCGTCTGATTACGCAGTAGTTCCTCTCTGGTTTAGACAGAGTCTTGCTGAAGTATCTAATGACTTGTTCTGGTCTATCTTGAATTTGAGAGAGCATCTGTATCCAGAACAAACTTTCCAGATGGCAATAAATAGCTCAAAATAGGTGCACTCATCAAAGTACCCTTTAACAACTCAAAGGACGCTTAGCATTCGTTGTTCCAAATGAATGCTCGGTTTTCTGTTAGACGTGTTAGTGGTTTCGCAATATTAGCGAATCCAGGAACATATCATCGATAGTACGTGCATAATCTCAAAAAGCTTCTTAGGTCATGTTTATCTTTGGGAGCGGGCCATTTTTCCACAGCTCCCACTTTCTTCGGATCCACAGCAACTCCTTTCCAGAAACCACATATCCAATGTTTTTTACCTATTTGCAGAAAAGGTGACACTTTGTTGGGCTTAGTCTCAGATTGGTATCTCGCAACCTCCGGAATACCTCTTCCAAATTCTTCATGTGGTTTTAAAAGGTCTTTCCTACCACAATAATATTATCAAGCAGGTATTCCATGATAGTCCCCTCAGTACAGTGTCCATGAGTCGCTCAAACGTAGCTGGGGTGTTTCATAATCCTAATGGCATGGTTATAAACCACCAAAGCCCCGTACCTAAACTAAAGGCAGTCTTCTCTTTGTCGTTGGGCTCCATTCCCACCTGCCAATAGCCGCTAGTCAAATCGAGAGTGAAAAACAATTTTGCTCCTGCCAAGGTATCCGACTGTGATGTAGGAACTACTAATTGCATAATACCTTAAGGTTATTAGTACTTGAGTCATAACATCAATATTGTAATACCTACAATTACCTTATCAGATTAAACACTTACATGGTATAGTACATATTAAACCTCTGCGTTTGGGAGGTTAACATTTCTTCTAACTGTGAAACAATAGTGTCTCTTATATATATACATCTCGAAATCTATGAAAAAATTCTGTTTCTGATAGTGTATTATAATAATTTAGTCTTTCTTTTATATTATATGCTCTTATATTGCTTATATAACCTCGTATATCTTCTTCATAATCATCAAATAGTTCATCAATCTCCTTCAATTCCATTATGTATAACATAACACAACATTAATTGACGAGTAATACAATTTTTTAAGAAGAAGTATTGAAAATGGTGAAAAAATAGACGTTTAATTAACTAATCTGACCTCGACGGCAAGGCAACTTTAACCTTGGTTAAGTGAGTACTTAATCCTTAATCTAGTTTTTTTCTTAATCGAAAGCAAAAATAAACCGGTTAAATCTTCATCCTAGTTATTTTAACTTAACCGCGTGTAAAACCGCTCTTAGCTAATCATTTTAATATGTAGACTCAAACTTTAATTTTCGTATGTAGCATACAGTGCTACTTCTATTTTAATAGAATAATATTTTATTTTGAAAAAGACAGCATGCATACTGGCATACAGACCGCTACTCTCAAAGAAACACTTTTTACGTCTTTCATTTGATATAAAATTGTATTTATAACATTCGTACTTTCATATCTTCAAATTAAATAAATAACAAGTACAAGCTACTGAAAACTACCGAATTAATTTGAACCTAAAGGAGCAACACTACGAGTATGTTAAAGATAAATTGAGGTATGTGCCTAAATCGATGCTTAAGTAAGCATCAACCGACCTATTCATGAAATAGGAGTGCAAAAACTATCGAAAATTTGCTCCAAAATTGGATGTATATAATATATGCTACTGAAAAGCCAGCCTAGTCAGCTCTTTGAATGAAATTATATCTTATAACTACATAATTGGACGGTTTATTCTTTTCAATAAAACAATAAACTTTGAAAAATATTACTGAAATTTATTCTATAGGAATTAAAAAAAAACCGGATGATGGTCTATCATTTAGCATTTATGATTCCTTTAAATTGTAATTAATTAAATTTAAATAGTAAGTGTTTATTAAGTCTAACACACATTACCTTTTTCTTTCTAATCTTCTTAATTTTTGGGGCTAAGCATTCACGTAATGATAAATATTTCATTTAGGTTGGATTACAGTATGCATTTATGATTCCTTTAAATTATATCTAATTAAATTTAAATAGTAAGTGTTTATTAAGTCTAACACCACATTACTTTTTTCTTTCTAATCTTCTTAATTTTTTTGGGCTAAGCATCCACGTAATGATAAATCTTTCATTTAGGTTGGATTACAGTTATGCAACATGCTCTGTGACATTACAAAGTATGTATGTGCTCCAATCATGTAATAATTCGCGAATGTAGTCCGAATATTGCAAACGTAAAAACTGTATAACCTCATTGAAATCATTATATTTAAAAGGAGCCGAAATCTCTAGCGAAATTTAATTTGTAATTAATCTTTCATACTTGGATTGATATTGCATAATTCACAATGAATGGCTAGAAATGGCAAGTGTTGCACATTCAGCTTAAGAGTTTTTTTCTTCAAATTAGATTTTGTTCTCTTATATTTTTATTATTTCTTTATTATATATATATATATATATATATATATATATATATATATATATATATATATATATATATACTACCGTCCAAAATTCGGTCACACAGTGTTAGAATGAAAAATAATAAAAATTAAATTTAATAAATTTAGTATTAAATACGTAAATAAATAGTGCACACGTGTGAATTTGGAAACTATTTGTGTCCATTACTATATTGTGTTACTGAAGTACTCCAAAACCAAGAAGTTTTACACAAGAGCAAACATTTATGCTTAAATGTTTCTGATTGTTGTTGAAAAGAGGTAAAACTGGTACACTTTAGAGTAGAAGACGTAGTAAGACGCCGAAATTGACAACAAAACAACGAGATTAATATATTCCGATACTTTCACTGAGAAATCATTATTTACAGCACAACATACTGCAGTAATTTTCAATTTGCGACACCGATCTAATCAATTCAGCAATTACTACAGTAAAACGTCACATATTCAAAATAGTTTTAATCGTGTTTAAATTTTGTACACAAATGAAAAAGATTAAACGAAGCTAAAAGTCTAAACTGATTAGTGGAGGACTGAAGAAAAAGTATTATAGACGACAAATTCAAATTCGAATTGTTTGGTAGCAAAATACCGTGCGTTTGTTCATCACTGGGATTCACGAGGTTAGAAATATTATGGTTGGGAGTTATTACGAAGACGATAGAATTATTAAATTAATTAAAATTATGAAAAAACCGAAAAAGAAGTGTATTTAAAAAACCTCGAAAATAATGTCGTCTTAACTGATGCAAATTAGTCGATAATGACTTTATTTATCAAAAAGATTCCAACCGCAAAAATCGATAAAAACTTTTTTCAACAGCGAACTAATGAAAGCACAATTTCTTTGATGTCTTTGGCTAGTGCGGGATCATCATTCTCGTACTTCATGATTGAAGTTCTAAAATATCTACAATCCAAAATTTTCTTTGCGTAAAATAACTGCAGAACTTGGTATTAGCAAGTTCTTTTACACAATTTAATATAACGTATACAACATAAGTTTTAAGAAAAAAAATCAAAGGAAAAAATCGTTTAGTAGTAAAAATTTTACTAAAACATAAACATTGGGAAATTATTATACACTATTGCGTCATATAAAAACTAAATTCACAAAACTGATGAGAGTCCATGGTGCTCAATGGCACGCAATTTTGATAGAATTCTCCCCATCACTCTCTGGACGACGTTTATATTCACTTCTCGGATCTTTTGGAATATTCTGGCCTGTAACTGTGCTTCATTTTGGGCTTCCCAACCCTTGTCATAAAATTTCCTGCTCTGTAGTGCCCAAAATTCCTCAATAGAGCGCACCCGGAGTACGTTGGAGGGATTATCTTCCTTAGGTACATAATTCACGTTATGTTCAGTTAACCAGCTCCGAGTGATTCTAGCATAATGGCAAGAAGCCAGATCGGGCCAGAATATTACATCATCATTTTGATGATGAGCATTAATGAAATTGATCAATTTAGATAGGCATTCCATAGCGTCACCTCTAACTCTCCCAACGTAAGGTTTTGAATAAATAAATTTCGCTTTCGGTTTGAATTTTACGTTGTCAGGACAATTTGCAATATTGGACGTGTAAAAGCCATCGTTACCCTTTATTTCCGAATTGGATAATGTGAAATACTTCTCATCGTCTAAAACAATAACTCCGTTGCCATAAAATGTTGACGCCTTAATGTTTGGCAGCATCTGGGGATTCTCTCTAGCTGGCTTGCGGTGTATTTGGGACACTTCCTTTCTTTTCGATATAATCCATTTTAGTCAAAATTCTGCCAACAGTCCTATTCGCAATTCCAAATCTACGGCCTAAAGTGCTCGTAGACGTCCAAACTCTGTCTTGAGCAGATTGGGTGAGTCTGTTTACTTCATGTGGGGCCAAAACGAGGTCGTCCACTTTTCGGTAAATTCATACATAGCATACCTTCTTCACATTCCTAAATTGTGGGGTAAATGGTTGACAGTCCAATATTTTGGTCTCGAAAAATGTTAATAATCTCGCGTTTAGGCACTCGTCCAACTAAATTATATATAGACTTTCGTATTTCAATCTTGTATGACATCTTTCGAAACTATTTCTAACAACTCTAACATGTCACCATAGTAACTAACAAACGAGCATCTAGCCCAGTGGTAGCTAGTTTGGACCACTATTGGTAATAACATTCCTCGTCAAAACTTATATTCCATACGTTACTTTAATACACTGCTGCATTATATACAATGTAACCTTATGTCAACAGTATACTATTTAATGTAAGTAGATTTACTAATTTTAAATAAGTATTTCAGCTTGAAGCAGGTTCTAACATAGTACTACAACGTCACTTTAGATTAAATATTATTTTAATTACCTGGCCGCTACTCCCAAAAAAACATTTTTACTTTTTATCATATATATGCGAACAATAAATATTTAACAAAGGTGTTTGCTATTTTATTACTCATATGCGTATAACATTACGTCTAGTGAAAACTATGTAGTTGCATACCTATTGGAAATGTGATAAAATCCTGCTGAAGGGCCATATTTAAATGTGCTTTCGTAGAACCAAATGTTGCGTTGTATTCGACTCTCGAAGGACCATGTATAATTTGTGTTTGACCCACCGCTCATGGGGCATAACTTCCGTATAAACTGGATATGTACTTTTGTTGGTGGCAAGTATTGAAAGTGGGTGTGTTTTCTGAATATTTTATTTATTTTACAAAAAAACACTTAAACCTAATTTCATAAAATAAACTTAATTCTTTACTGTTTGTTTCAGACTGTATGTCTTGTTGTGTACTGTGCTGTTGTATACAAAATGAGAGTGTTGTGTGACAGGTCGATAGAAAATATATCACTAGCCCTTCCAATACATAACTAAAATGTGTGTATATGTTTGACGTCATTGTTTTGGAATTTATGTACATTATTACTTCGTATAAATTGTATCTACGTGCAACAATAACCAACGTTTACAATAGTCTTAAAGATCTTACTAATAAGTAAATATAATAATAAAATATAATTAATTAATTAATTATTAATAGGGTGCCATATATCTAAGCATGTATTTTCGTCTGTTCCATTCATCAATAATATATTTTGATGGTGCATATATATTTGGAAGTCGTGAGCCTATTATGTGTATTAAATTAAACAATGGGTGACCATATTAGGGTCTATTGAAATCCTTCACTAATATCCAAAGGCAATAAAGAAACGGTCTAATGTATAAAGCAGGTAATAACAGATTAGAAAATGTAAATTCTTAGATCTGAGAAAATATTATAATTTTGAATATTTTAATAAAAGTACGTTTTATAATGGTTTTCACCTAAAAATGCGCGTTGAATATTTATAAAAATTGAAATGTTATTCTTTAATTCTTTTATTCTAAATTGACTTATATCTAACATATATAAATATATACAATATAAGAAGTTTCATTTTATGACGAAACACCTATATTATACCGTATTACAAGCATTAACACATTTAATAAAAAACGGTTTTAAGAAATCACCTTTGAAACGTAGATGAAGAAGAATAGCTTAACTGGTTGTATTTCGGAAATAGATAAATCTAATTAAACTTGAATACAAAACTAGGTAACAAAAGTCTTATAAATAGTTACTTCGCACCTAGTAATGACTATTTTATTTAAATACGCTCAGTATTTATATCTACAGTTTAATCTTTAGCACTTCGTTTTACAAACACATCGCATTTCCATTAGCAAATAAGAAAATTAACATGAATATTATCTAATAATTTTAAAATCTGCATTTTTGTCAAGTAAAACACTCAGTTCTCATCACTACATCCTATCCATTCGAAAATTCCATCTACTTGTATATACAGATTCAACAGTCGTAACAGAGTAATCTGATTTTTGTTTGCTTTTAGAGGGAACGTATTTATATATTATTAAAAAAAAGAAATAATTGGAATTAAGCATTTGGAATGCTAAAATAAGAACGTATTCTTCCAAACATAAGCAAATAGAGATGTACCAGTATTCATGTTGTCAGAATTGCTAAAGATTTCATGACACGATTACTGTACCACTAAACAACTATTTAATTTAATGCTAGTCATATATAATTGTTTTTCTTAAAACTACTCTTTGAGATTCTAGATTTATTATAACTTCGCCTTTATTTAAATAAAGTACAACAAAATACTTCCTTATGTAATCAGCCGCAGCTGTCAAATTACCTTATGTAAATTAAACTTCATGAAACTTTGAGTCTAATAAATGCAGTATCAGTACACAGTGAATTAATTTAAAGAAGAAATTTATTATCCGTGTCATTATAGATTTTTAATAGTGGTTGATTTCGCTAATTACGTCTGTCTTTTAAAATGTTCAGATTTGTGGCAAAAACTTTTTAAATTCACTTTGAATTATAATAAAGAAATGTGGAACATTTGATAATTATTATTATAGTGTGTCTCAGAATAAGGAGTGATTCAAATATCCCGCCAAAACTCGGTCCACACAGCTTAAAATTTGACCTATCGTACGTGTAGATACCTGAGAGTGTAGTTGTTTGTTGTAATGTCATTTATTTTTATTACATAACCTATTTCTGACGTTCCGAAAAATGCGAACACAAATATTTCATGTATATTATTATGTTGCCCATATTCCTACAAAATTTAGCTAATTTAAAGTAAAACAAAAACTACATTTCGAATTTATTACAAAACTACCTCAAAAATACAACATAAGATTATAAAATTATCAAAATAAAGCGAAGTAGAAAGAATAGTAAAAAGTGAAACCTATGTACTATTAAGTCTGTTTCACTCATGCTGGATGGTAAGGATTACTGTCACTTACTAATTGTCACTGTTTCCAACATGAATAATAAATGGTTCCAAGATATCGTCCATTAATCCATCTAGGTCCCACATTATACTTTAATTACATGGTCAATACAATTTTTCAATTTGTTCGCTAAAAGTTCTTGCACATGTGATATTTTGAACGTTTTATGTTTTGAAGCAACTTCAATTGCAGCTTTTCTCCAAGAAGAAGTTGGTACCTTTTCAGCTCTACATGAATAATATTTTGCATTGTCCATCTCTATTATACTACAACATCATCTGGTAACTGGCAATATCTTTGCAAACCAATCTTCAAAAACAGTGCTATTTATTTTATCGTGATAGTCAGCCGAAATAAAAGTTACATATTATAATAATAACCACAGTTTTTTCACTTACACTTACTTGAAATTAATAAGTTTTAAGAATCTGTGTGAGGTTGCTCTACATATTTTTGGTACAGGTGCATGTCTACTACCTATTCTGCCATGATTTTATTAAGAGTCGAAAGATTTGATTTAGTACAGCGGTATATAACGATAACAATGACAGAAAAATGCAAGAAAATCTTGTCAGGTTATATTTGTATATAAAACATAACCTGTCAACCGGCCGATATTTCTAAATTATTACCGATATTAAACTAGGCTGCAGAAGAGCCAATGAAATGCTTGAAAAATAAGTAGCTTTTGGCGGGATATTTGAATCACTCCTTATTCTGCGACACACCATAGATTCTATGTAAGAAACTGCATTGTATGAAAAGGCTAAAACCGTTAAAATATCATTCACCAAAATTCATATATAAATATTTAAAATTTCTTGTTGAATTTAAGAACTTAAAGGACATCTCTATTGAGACTGAAAATCAAAAAAGGACCACTCCACCTAGTCTTGCTACCATATTTATATTTGATGTTCTTCAAAAGCGGCATGATTAACATAAATTTGATGATTCTTTTGCACTGATAGGATATATCTTCAAAACACTATATTTTCATTATATCCCAAAACAATAAATTTCTATAAAAACAATATAACGAATACTCTAACGATATATTCCTTCAGGTAACTTTCATGCTCATGACGTTATCTGTAATAAATGCAACAGACATTTGAGATTCTACTTCTTTATACGTAGAAAGATAAATATGTACTTTTATAAAAAATGTAAAATTTATTACCCCTGGCTTGTAGGCTTCCGTGGTTGTTGTCAATTATCGATTCATGGAATTTCGGGCTGAAACCGCGTCCTTGGCACTGCTTCCTATAGAGCCCACGTTTCGTACACTATTGCAAGGGACATCTACAGGGTTGCTACTACTGTTGTTATACTGAAACTGAAACATTTGTTAGTTTGGCACGGGGTTACATAGAACCTGTTCCTTCTGGGTTACTGGAGCGCCACGGTTACGATCGAGTTTTTGAGATAGAAAGGTTTGCTAGGTATTATGTAAAAGGTATCCATCATCACGGTTGGTATTATTGGGATGTTTTAAGATCTCTATGAACTTGCGTATTTTACGTTTAAAGTAATAAGGGTTGATGAATAATATCTGGGCAGATTTAAATTAAATTTGGTGTCCGGCTTGCAAGCTATGTTCAGCTAGCACTGACCCAGTTCAACGCTCGTGTTCATTACCCAATATTTATTACCCCTCTTTAACAAATACGGGTCTAGCCTTCTGTTGCAAGTCTTAAAACTAAAAGGAAAAGTGATTTATTTTTACACTTCTTGCAGTCGTAATTCTATGCATTCGGTTTCAAATAAGCAATTACTTATTGTGTATTTTGTTAATCCATTTGTATAATATAATGATTTTTTTGGAAATTTTAATACACGATCATATGTTTTCAATATTTTATACTTATCACTCAATATTTCTCCCCAAGGTAGTGTAAGTGTACCTTTGATAAAGAAAGAAATCTATTATTGTTTATTGAAAAAGAATAATGGTGCATGCGAATATACTACTCAAGCAATTGTTCTTGCATAATGATAAGGCGCAAAAGAGCATTTATAAGCAAGTTTAATCAATTGAGATCTACCATTCATGAATTATAAAATAAATTATCACAAATGTGAAGTTTATGTAGAAATTTTAAACAAAATTCACGCCTATGCTATTTAAAATATAATAATACCTGTTAAACCCATTCAAAATTCTACAATCAAATGGAGAACATATAATTTGCCTTTCCTTTTTATATTGGTACAATTAAACCTCGCTATTCAACATAACAATTTTCAATATAAATCGATGATTCTGGTTCGCGCTAAAAGATGGACTTAATTAGTATAGAGAGGCAATTACTGCATTAGAAATAGTGATCATTTGTGCATGGTCTGTCATCTTAGCAAATGGCTTTCATCGACTGCTACTTTTCGACATATCCGGTCAGAGCAACTCATTATATAAGGTATCACCTAGAGCTATCGGCCAACCGAGCGCGTGCATATAAATACGAATAGAACAGTAAGTTTAACGAGAGTTTATTCCCATGGCCTTCAACTTTCATTAATTTGATCGAACGAATTATTTTTTGCCGTTGACAACGTTGAAATTGCAGAAAAAATGAAAAAGAAAAGTGCTTCAACATATGGTGGATATTTCTTAAGAAACGGTTATTAATTCATGTAATCCAAGAGATTATGATTCAGGAAAATAGCGTTTCCTTAAAATGTTTAATTTGATTCACATTTTGTGTTGTGTATTTGTATGTAAATTGAATTAATTTGAAATGTTATAAAATTCTTACTTCTTGTTTTGTGTACTGTGTACTTTAGGTTGTGTAAGAGTATAATAATTTTTAAATTTTATTTACTTTGTCACTCTTTCTTTTTTGTATACTTATTTATTTCATGGGTTAACTAGATTCTGCTTATTAGGCCTATTAGTATCTTATTAAAATCATTTATTCAAATTTTATAATTTATGTTATATATTTTTAAATACTCAGGACTTTTAACTTATTGAGAATTTAAGAATTATTTACACTTAAAGCGATTTAACTTATTCGAAAACTAACAAAATCGACTATGTAAAACTTTATATAACAAGTGTTCATTTGAAAAGTCAATCTAGTAGCATGTGATTTACTGAGAACATTTTGAAGTATAGCAAGCGCCAATTAAGTTGGCGCGAGGAGGGGGTGCGCAGAAGCCGTTTTTAAAAACGTCCACCCCCACTACTCAAGTAATTGTCAGAATACATTTGTCATTGACGTTTGACGGAACATAATGTCTTTGCTAGGGGATCATAAAATGATACACGCTCAGAGGTTAGAATTATCTGACATTGGATGTAAAACCAAATACAAATCTCCCCACTACTTTTAATCCTGCGCGAACTTACCCCTCCTCGCGCCAACTTAATTGGCGTTTGCTATACATATGACGTAAATTAAAATTTACTACTTAACCTACGAAGTCGTATATTTTGACAGTTTCATACATACAAATAAATAACAAATAATAGGTATTTATTGAAAACTTTATAACAAATGTGAAAATGTTGTTCTTCAAGATCAATGCACTTTAAAATCCTCCGTTCAAAATTTCTGATGATATTCTGCAACATTACTGGATTGTTATTAATTTCCATGCATTTCTGTTCGATTTTCTGTAGCATATCATTCAAATTCAATATAGGTGTTCGAAATATGTTATTTTTTAGATAAGGCCACAAAAAGAAGTCGCAAGGTGTTAAATCGCATGAACGTGCAGGCCAGGCAATTTCAGTATTTCGACTAATTATACGCTCATCAAAAAATTCTCTTAAATAATCCAAAGATACTGCAGTACAGTGACAAGGTGCTCTGTCTTGTTGGAAATATGCATTTTGAAGTTCATCATCACGCAAATGATTGACAAATGGTTGTAAAATTTCCGTACGGTACCGTTGAGCAGTTAACGTTCCCTGAAAAAATATTGGTCCAATGATTTGGCTTCAAATTTTCTTTTTAAATTATCAGCAATAGCTCCAGGTAATTGGGATAGGAATTGACGAAGATTATATACAATATTCATGGCGTTAGTTATAGAATATTCTGGATTTGTCTGAGACCTCTAGAAGGAGGATGGTTACAGGTACTATGGAATAATATCAATGAATATTGGCTAAATCTACCTGAACATTGGATCCATGTGTATTTGTTGAGCGTGTAAAACAGAAGCAGCATCATTCGGTTCCAGTAGCTATATTATACTGCTAACGTCATCAAAATCCATGTGATAATAGGGTTCTGCTTCTATCCATGTGCCCCAGCGCGTTATAACAGGTTCTGTGGTAGTAGTGGCATATGCATAAGTTTTTCACGAAATAAATTATTGCGTGCAGGTGCCTTCACAAAATCTTTCTTGACAGAAGATATCAATTTATCTGTATTCGGATAGTATTTTCTGACTTCCTCTGATACTCAATGAAGGGCATGTGTGAAACATGTGATATGCGTCTTACTACTATGTTTGTTGCAAGAATCGTTAAACCGCCGTCTTAAATGCAGCTCCATCTGTTACAAATAATAACACGTTTTCTTTATTTATATCGTGCTTTTTGCCCCATAGCGATTTCAAACACAAAATTACGTTACGTGATATAAATTCTGCATTAGTTGTTTCGATGCTCTTGGATGTGTGGACATCACTGTCCATCACATATTTACGCAATCGAACTCAAATAATTAAACAATAGGTCGACCCGCTATAAATTCATTTAAGTCCCCGCCTGGAATGTAGCGCTGACTGCCGATCCCTAGTCATCAGTTGATGAAGCTACAGTGTGGCGAAACATATGTAATGTCTACATTATATCTTTTTGAAACCTAAACATTGTGTTATTAATTAATCTAGATTAATGTTCTTCAACTTTCAACAAAGGATTTTAGAAGCTTGGAATAGCTTACTAAAGGCTATCATTAATTTACTAATTTCAAATATGGTTAATAGATTAGCTGAATGCGTAAGAAGCAGAGGATAATAGACACATTATTAGTATATATATATGAATTATTACTATCATATCTTACTGAAATTTTCAATATTTTTTAATGTAAATAAAATACTTATGTACTGAAAATTTGATTAAAATATACGAACGTATTAAAATATACGGTGTTCATTGATTTATGGCAGACAGTATACATACTACCCTAAATCTTAAATCGCAGTTGAGTAAATTAAACAATTTACTTTTCAAAATTATGAAAAATATTATTTCATTGAAATTTTAGTTTAAATAAAATCCAATACTTCATCTATTAATTTTATAATAGATATTTGTATTCTAAATTAACTTCTTCAATGCGACATAATAATAATAAAACGATAAATTTTCTGCTGTCAATGTATTAAATTAATGAATTATTTATAAATTTAACTATGCAAGATTATATTAAAGTAATCTTAGTAGTCATTATAATGTCTGCTTGTTTTTTCTAGGCTATCGGACATGTGAGTGGTTGTCATGTCAATCCCGCTGTTACCTTGAGCCTCTTCATAACTGGTGATTGCAAATTGATTCGGTCAATACTCTACATCGTGGTGCAATGTTTGGGCGCAGCAGCTGGATCTGCAATGTTATTGGTACGTTTACAAATTGAAATAGTTTGATATACAGAAAACACGAATTTATGATTTAAATATTTTTTTTTAAATTAGCCAATTTGGAATCAAATTTAATACATTACATACATGATCTTTCATAACATATTATTATTATTTCAAGATAAATATTTTTTGAAATTATAAGAATTATCTTTAAATGTGAACCGTTTTAGTTAATTTTTTTTACAAAGCGCTATTCCTTGGTTTATTATAAACCCAAATATGTATATGCCTATTATTAAAACTTTTATAGGAAGCTTCTTTGAGATACTGAGAAATAATGGTCCTATACACTCATGTCCAATCTGGTACTGATTTTAATAGGTAACTATTTGAATATTACAATCGTCACTAAAGGTGTCATTACTGTTAGTTCACACTCATCATCGTGCTGAAAAAATACTTCGCCCACTGGAGACTAATCCGGATATGAATAAAACAGAAGCGTCGTGCTTTCACCTCAATAATAAACAAGCACGTCTGTGTACTTCAGTAACAACTTGCTACGTTATAATCCTAATCCAAAATATCTAAGAGTAACAGTGGATCGAACACTCTCATCACTATGCGGTACAACTTGGGATGCAAACGCATCCACCCTTAAAACGTCAGCTCTAAGCCTTGTTTACTCGGTAGCTGAATATTGTGCCCCAGCCTGGCTAAACAGCTGCCACTCAAAGATAATCGACATCAAACTTAATGAGACCACGAGGATAATTAGCAGTTGTTGAAAAAGTACGTTTTACCCTGGCTCCCTGTTCTTAGCCATGTTGCACCACCCACCATCCGGAGCCAGAAAGGCCCGGTTAGAGAATATAATAAAATAATATCGGATCCCTACTCCCAGTACACAGTGACCTGCCTGATGCCGTCCTGTCGACAAGTCTAGATCTTCTCCAATACTGCTAGCAATACAACTTACAGCAGAAACTTTCAACCCAAACAGTATATGTAGAGAGTATTGGGAAGCTTTAAAACCCGTTCAAGTGGCCCATTTCACAGATTCAACCGTATCCTTACTAGAATTGGAGCTTCCTCGCCGTGAATGGAAGACACTCAATAGAATAAGACCGTCCCACAGTATCCGTACTGACTCATTCGCATGATACACCTTCACACTATATTTGTTCGTCTATATCAGCCGCTTTGTGAAACGAACGGTTTTCAAAAAAAGAACCCATGACTATGAATACTCTCGTTACATTCGGACTGCAACTCTCGATGAAGAAGTTCTTCAAATATTAAAGAAAATCCACGAACAACTACGAAGAAAAAACACTGAACATTTGTCACCTAACAATTTAGAGAATTTTTAAGGAACATCTATTATATAACAAAATAATTTGAAACATACATGAGTAGGTAAAACCTCACCAATTTTGTATAATACAAAAGTATTTTGAACAATATAAAATATTATTAAATATTATAAAATATTATTGTATTATTGTATTATTAAATTACCAATTTTCGTAATAGTCATGTGTGTGCCGACCAAAATCCTCGCGCTATAAGAAAACCTTATCAAAAGCACTTTTCGATACACGCGTGGGTTGGTATCATTGACGATTATTTAATAGTATTTTCTTCCTGCCTTTGTAGCTAAACGGAGTGATGTGTTAGGAATACTCTCTATAAATTGCATTCAATGCAATAAAGTTGCTAACAAGATACAATTGGTTTCAATACCATCCAGCAAATCTGCAATATTTTCTGTTATGATATCGTTCTGAATTTTATAGATTTTTTCTCTTCTTTCTTCAACCTTTGCATCCCAAACTTTCATTACTGTCTTCATTATGTGTCGGTACCATGCCAGCAAACGTTTTTCTATTCTTTCGGCTACCGACTCAATATTTAATCCTTTCATTACTGTGTTTGAATCTAAAGTTGATCATTCAAGGGCTGGATTTTGCTTTTATGCCTATTATTCAACGAGGCGCTTTCGCATCCGAAAATCATTCTTATGACGATCAGAATCTCAAAAACATATGTTTTTGTTTTTTTGACTATTTCTTTTTCCTTGACAAATATGTTTCTAATTGAGCCATGTGTTCTTAGGGTATTTCCTAGTCCAGCTAATTTTTTTTCTACTCTAGCTTTTTCAGCGCTTCACTAACTCATCCAGATTTACAAATTTTGACTGGCTGTAGAATTTTTCCATTTAATACTATAATATTTTAGCACCTTAGAAAACAATACTGATTCTTATAAGGCTATATGTATCTCCTTTTCTCTGATTAACTAACATGCAATATCGTCAGATTCTGTAACAATTTGAATAAATTAGAATTAGCTGCAGCATTCGCCATCTTGTTTCGTATTATTATAAGACATTATCTCTTGTCAATCTCTTACTTTGATCCTCTTGCACTTTATTCTAATTTATTCTTCTTTAAACCATCACCTTCTTATAAAAACAAATATTGTATAACTATGACAGTCAAATATCAATTGATACCAACCACAGACATAAAAGCACAAAAATCGTTATATCAGTATCTCTATTCTATACAGTGCTTCTCAAAAGTCCCCTCCCCCCCTCTTATCTTTGGAACGATTATACATACACATGTGAAATTTGGAAACTGAATATTATAGGGTATAAACTTCCCTACGAGTGATGATAGATGACGAATTCGTCATAGATGACGTCACAAGGCCATTGTGACCAATAATTTTAAATAGAATGCTATGGCAAGCGACACCTCTTTTAAAAGGTATCGAAAAAACCTATTCAATGATACTAATTTTGTTTGTGTTTGTGGCAGTTTTAATGGCTCATTAGTAAACATGAAAATTTAAATTCCATTCAGTATGATATTAAATACAGATTTAAGAAACAGTATGTACTTAAAGAAATTGCTCGAAGTGACCTCCATTTACTTCCTGACAGTGAAATATCCTATTTTTAAACTCTTCTCGTATTTCTTCAAATGTGTCTGCGGAAACAGCCTCACATTCTGCAACAATACGTTGTTTTAAAACGTCAAATTGTCAAGTTAATACTAAAATTCCAAATTCAAGCTCCGCCTCTGGTTAGTTGTCAAATAATCTGACGTTTTTGTTAGTCTCCAATATTCGAAGTTTTTGTAATTGTCCAAGTTTTTGTACATTTAATAATTTGTGTATTGTTGATCGAACGTCTCACTGTTTTTACAGCTTATGGTACTTTTAATATTTTTGTACATTTTAATAATTTATTAAACTGTAGTGAGTCGAAAGTTTAAGTGCTTCAAGAAGCGAAATGGTACGTGCTTTAGGTGATAAAGTAGCAGCGGTCCTAATTCTTGGTGAAACTAGACAAAATATTCATGCAGCAGAACGCATTTTTAATGAGAGGTTTCCCGATCGCCCCATTTCGAGGACTTATTTAAGGGAGCTTCTTCGTAAGTTTGAAACAATGGGTAGTATTAATGATGCGAAACGATCTGGCAGACCACAAATTTCTGATGAGAAAAACATTGATATACTGGCAGAAGTAAGAGTTAATCCTACTTCTTCAACAACTCAAGTTGCATCTACCTGTGAAGTTAGTCGAAGTACAGTACACAGGGTGTTGAAAAAATACAAATTTCATCCATACAAATTAAAAATGGTTCATCAACTCTCAGACGACGACCCAGACCGAAGACTAGAATTTTGTGAAAATATGGAAACTAAAATTAACCAACAGCCAGACTACGTCAAAAAAATTTGTTTTAGTGACGAAAGTACTTTCTATCTAAATGGAAATGTAAATACACAGAATGTGAGGTATTGGAGTGGCGCAAATCCTCACCTGTTTCGTGAAACACATACCCAATTTCCCCAGAAGGTGAATGTTTGGGCAGGTATCCTGGGAAACCACATCGTTGGGCCTCTTTTTTTAAATACTAATTTAACTGGTGAGGTTTATCTGGAGATGTTGCAAAACGCAATAGAACCGTTAATCCTTGAAATTTTGGAAGATATTCCAGATGAATTCGGCAATTTGGAAATAACATTCCAACAGGATGGTGCTCTTCCACACTATTACGGTGCAGTAAGACGGTATTTGCATGAGGAGTATCCTGGTAGATGGATTGGACGACGAGGTTCAACGGAATGGCCACCTCGATCACCGGACCTCACACCTTTGGATTTTTTTCTGTGGAGGTACCTTAAATCGAAGGTTTACGCCACTGAACTTGACAATATTGACGTTTTAAAACAACGTATTGTTGCAGAATGTGAGGTTGTTTCCGCAGACACATTTGAAGAAGTACGAGAAGAGTTTAAAAATAGGATATTTCACTGTCAGGAAGTAAATGGAGGTCACTTCGAGCAATTTCTTTAAGTACATACTGTTTCTTAAATCTGTATTTAATATCATACTGAATGGAATTTAAATTTTCATGTTTACTAATGAGCCATTAAAACTGCCTCAAACACAAACAAAATTAGTATCATTGAATAGGTTTTTTCGATACCTTTTAAAAGAGGTGTCGCTTGCCGTAGCGTTCCATTTAAAATTATTGGTCACAATGGCCTTGTGACGTCATCTATCATCACTAGTAGGGAAGTTTATAACCTATAATATTCAGTTTCCAAATTTCACTTGTGTATGTATTATCGTTCCAAAGATAAGAGGGGGGAGGGGACTTTTGAGAAGCACTGTATATATTATATATCTCTATATAATAATAATAATAATATTATAAATTTTAAAATGTAAGTTACAAATTGAGTTCATTTCATCTCAAAAACCCAGAACAAAAACTGACAATAAAAACATCACTAAAGTCACTCACTCTTAATCCCTATAAAAATGTCTTCATAGTAAATATTACCAAACTTGCACATTTGCAATATGGGGCTCCTCAGCATAATTCCTTCCCGTACGATGACGAACCGTGTGACATGTATCAACATGTCTCGTGGCCATCCTCGGAACACAGAAGCCAATATTTGATAAAAGTTGCATACAGTCTACCTGGTTGTGAAGAAGTTTACATAAAAATATTGCAAAAGTTGTCTCCCTACGTGTTAGAAAAAAATCCAACTTGTGCTCATGCAATAGATTTGTATGACTTGTATTCCTCTCTGGATAATAACCGTCTCTTCTGTAGAAGAGGTACTTTAAAAATCGCCTCTGAACTCTCGCTAATTGAATTTGGTGAGAGACGTAAGGTGGATGCCATATTATCGAAGCGTATTTTAATTTACTGCGTACCAATGACACGTAATAGTTACACTTAATAGTTTCGAGATTGGCCAAAAGTTTGGAGTTACGCATGACAAATTCAAGAGTTTTCAAAGCCGATTTACATACCGCATGTGTCAAATATCATTAGGCATAGGGAATACGTATGAGTATTATACATACGATGTATATGTATATGGAAAAGCCGATCCAATGCCGGCGAAGACCGCGACGATTGTCTCCGATTGTTTCGCAAATACAAGTTAGCAGTAATCATTTGACCATCGACATAGGTACTTGTAATGCGTTCTAAAATAACATTTACGAATTGCAAGGGATATGCTTTTCTTATTTCTTTCAGTAAATGCAGGAAATTTTTAAGCTGCGGTGCGTCGCATAAACAAAAGCGTAATTCTAATAAAATTAAAGAATAATCCTAGTAAAATAAATAAAAAAGGATTCTAAAAATTATAATAAATTATACAAGAGGTTCAAGAATTCCTCCTTGCACAGCAAGACATTGTCCTAGGCGGTCGTAGAAATTAGCTCTTACATTTGCTCACATGTCGGCAGTTAATGAATTCGCAGCCTCAGTTATTTTTTCTCTCAAGGCAACTAGATTTTCTGCTCTACCAGCTTCATAAGTATAAACAATATTTTTTAGATATCCCCACAAAAAGAAATCATTTGGAGATAGATATCTTCTGATCGGGGGCCATTTAATGTTTCCTGTTCCAGTAATAAGACGGTCAGAAAAATATTTCCTAGAAATTCCTTTACCCTCATCACTGCATTATGTGCTGAACAGCCATCATGTTGAAACCAAACGATTTCCTGATTTATTCCAATGTTTTGAATAGCGGGAAGTATTTTATTTTCCAGTAATTCGAGATACTTGTCGGCATTTAATATACCATCAATAAAATAGGGGCCTATAGAATGGTCACCTAAAATACCTGCCCAAACGTTTAGTTTTTGAGGATACTGAGTGCGATTTGCAAAATGCTGGTGTTGATTTTCCGAAGCCCAATATCGAAGAACAGAGGGATTGTGCTTTCCGTGTAATGGAAAAGTTGATTCATCGGTGAAGAGAATATTTTTAACGAAATTTTCATCTCGATGTATCTTTCCCATAACGTCTTGACAAAACTCCATTCTCCGGAAATTGTCCTCGGGAAATATTTCTTGAGTTTTCGAATACTTAAACATTTTATTAAACCATTACGTTTCCAAATACGTGAAATAGTTGTGTTACTTGTACCCAATTCCTCGGCAGCACTTCTAGTAGATCTCGTGTTATCAATTTCCACAATACTACAAATTAATACATCCCGCCGTTCTCTTTCCTCAATTTTTTGATACCTCTCTTGGTTTGCATTTCGTACAGTTACTGAACAGAAACAAGTTTCAAATTTATTTATAATATTATAAATTGTTTCTCTGCAAGGTACAGAACGGTTTGCAAAAGTCAGCGCAAACAAATTCATGCACTCCATTGCAGACTTGCCAGCATAAAACCATTTTACTAACTGAAGCTTTTCGGTGGGTGTATAAAGAGCCATTATACATTAATTTTATTGTACGCTTTCAAACTGTAACGACCGCAGCTAGACTGAATGCAAAATTTCCAGTCAATCGGTATCGGAGACAATCGTCAGTCGTCGCGGTCTTCGCTGGCATTGGACTGGCTTTCTCATGTACGTATACATTGTATGTACTCATACGTTGATTCTCTATGCCTAATGATATTTAACACATACGGTATACTAGCAACGTGTGCATCAAAGCTAAACGAAATATCGAATAGAACTCCTAAGTCTTTTTTTGAAGCCTTCGCCTCGAGTATCTAATAACACAGGACTTTCCTATATTAAGGGATAATTTATTATCCGAGCACCATTCTTTAACAAATTCGAGATTATGCTGTAGGTTCATTGTGCCTTGCAAGTTGTTTATAGTTTTGTACACTTTGAGATCATCTGCATACGCGAGTGCAGAACATGAAAATAGTTCGAATAGGTCATTAATAAAAATTAAGAATAAAAGAGGACCCAAATTGGATCCTTGAGGTACTCCTGATTTTGGGATAAATTCGAACGATTGATACCATTATAGTGTCCGTAATTAAGTCTACCCAATAAGTATGAGCCAATTAACGACATGAAGTTATTGCTTAAACCGATTTCACTCAATTTCCATCGGAGGATGTTATGTAGTACCTACTACATATTTTCTAAAGAATACACCTTTACGAATATACGTTTGTTCATTTCTGCTGCCGTTACCTCTGTCTCGTTTTCTTTTATTTTTAAGTTTATTCTCAAAGGTGCCCAACTCAATATGTCCATATTTATATTTAACTATTCTTTATTTTGTTCAAATACCACCCAATTATCGGTAAATGCTCATAAGTGTGTATGTAGCTTTTTAGTGTACTTGCTTGTTTCCTTTATGACATCGTCCACTACAACATTAATTCAAATTCTCTCACTCGGGCCATTTTTAACTCCAACTGGTTCTTCGTATTTTTAAATATTAACCTTATTAATTTTGCATTTATCTTAAATTTTTCCAGACATTCGTATTTTCTGAACACGCCTTCTGAAAATCTATAAATCGCTGTACTGCTTACGATTAACTGTAAGATGATAGTGTAGTATCTGTTCTGTTCTTATAAGTTAAAATTATTGTTCTAACAATTTATTTCAAATTTCCCAATAAATAACGCTGTAATAATTATTAATATCTCAGTTTCCCCAACGTGGGTATGATTATACTAGACAATACAGTATTTTTTTAAATATATGATAATAATAATTTCTACTACATAAAAATTAAGAAAGTATAAACATAAATAAGTTTTTCGACACCCGTTATAATGCCTTAGCTTTTTTCATTAATTTGCATTCATAAAATGTGTGAATGAAGCTACCAAAAAGCGATTAAAAAAATGCCATAGCGGATAATTTTTTCACGCGTTTTCGTTAAAAAGTGACGTGACGTTTGATTTTTTAACGTAATTATAAAATTGTTCTCGCAAAGTGTGCTCTGAACGCTTCGCTCTCATGTCAATTAGTTCCTCCAATAAACTGTCAAACTTTCGTTTCCGATCAAGAAAACTTTTGTCTATTTAAAAAGAGTGTTGTTACTTATTATTAGTCATGGAGAATGACAATGAAGACATCTTCAACTGCACACAAGAAGATGTCCAGTCAGCAATTGCAGCAACAATAAATCTTCTTCCTTAGAAATCCAAGGGTCAATATTTAAAGGAATATAATTCTTTTATGGACCGGCATATTAGAAAAGGCATAAACAGCTTCTCAGAAAGAGTGTTACTAGCTTACTTTGAAAACAAATCCAAAATTGGAAGTGTTCAACCCTTTGGTCAACTGATTCAAAATTAAGTGCACTCTAATGATAAATAACGATGTAGATATCAGTAAATACTCGAAAAAAATAAATCAGTTGGATATAAACACAAAAAATCCAAAACATTCTCCAGGCAAGAACAATATAAGTTTTTGTTACAAGCTCCAAACGATCATTATCTTATGCATACGGTATATTATTGACAACATGAAATATTTATGCAAACTTAATTGTTCATATCATGTTTTAGATTGCTTTAATATTCGGAATCGCGGGAGCTCTGCGGAGGGAAGAATTGTATCAAATGAACTGTGAGGAAATTAATGATACTGGAAACGTTTTAATTATCACAGTGTCTGACACTAAAACTCATGTTCAACGTCGATTTACTATTATTGGTGAAACACCTGAGAATGAACTAAATTTTATAAACATTTATAAAAAATATAAAACCCAACTGTCAAATACGTAAATGTAAATGTCAAAACCGATCACTTGTTTTTGCAGTATAGAAATGGAAAATCCAAAACTCAGGTTGTAGGTACAACCATTACGTTTACAAATACGTGAAATAGTTGTGTTACTTGTACCCAATTCCTCGGCAGCACTTCTAGTAGATCTCGTGTTATCAATTTCCACAATACTACAAATTAATACATCCCGCCGTTCTCTTTCCTCAATTTTTTGTGGTGATACCTCTCTTGGTTTGCATTTAGTACAGTTACTGAAGAGAAACAAGTTTCAAATTTATTTATAATATTATAAATTGTTTGTCTGCAAGGTTCCAAACGGTTTACAAAAGTCAGCGCAAACAAATTCATGCACTCCATTGCAGACTTGCCAGCATAAAACCATTTTACTAACTGAAGCTTTTCAGTGGGTGTATAAAGAGCCATTATACATTAATTTTATTGTACGCTTTCAAACTGTAACGACCGCAGTTAGACTGAATGCAAAATTTCCAGTCAATCCAGAAATACCTTTTTAAAAATTCCCTCACTTATCGCAACATATACATAATATATACTTAATCCAAAAAACTACTCCGGGCATGCATTTCGACGGTCTTCGGCATCTGTATTGGTGGATTCCGGTGGCGATATAATTCAACTAAAGAAGCACGGTGAATGGAAATCCAGCACAGTTGCTGAGGGTTACGTAGACGACTCAATGCAAAACAAAATTGATTCTGTCGCAAAAATTTTAGTGGGAACTAGTTCGGCTTCAAGCAACGTTTTAAATGTTCATAATCCTACTAACGAAAGAACAAGTCAAATACAACTATAGGCGAAATTATTTCTTCAAACTCATTAAATATTGCCAATTCAAATACTAATGTAGCTTCTTCTTCACTTCAAATTAATAATGCTCACAATTGTACTTTTAAATTTTTATTAAATTAATTTATTTAAATCTACGGACGTACAAAAAATTTTGTATGAAACTCAACTTTTTTCCACTTGTAGGAATTGCCGCATCGTGCGGTCAAATTTTCCTACTCATGAAAAGAAGGATTACTTTATTCACTTGTTGCATAAATAACTAATAATAAACCTTCTGCTTGCAAAACTATATTTCCCATAATAATAATTATTATTATTATTATTATTGGAAATTTGAAAATAGGGGTCTCTGGTTCTATAAAAACATATTAAATTAACTTTCACAATTTCTCTTATCAAACATCTATGTTAAATTGACATGGTTACTAACTGACCGCTAATTATATGATCTTAAATTGTAAGTTTTTGGAACGCCTCTTTCAAATACAGTTGTCAGTAAAGCGTGTTAAAATACATATACTTTTTGTATATTGAAATCATGCCGGTATTTTTAAAAGAAGTAGAACGCAACATCTTGTGTTCGTCCACCTGTATTATAAAAATTACAGCACATTTTTTAATACATTCCTTTCTCCAACTTCTTTATTAATAAAGTTCACTTTCATTACTGAAGAGAAATTAATCTAAGACTAAATTCAAATAGAGAACTTAATGGTTTTAATGGCACCATTTTTAAAACCTTACTAACCCATATTTAATGATAGACGTTTATTGTTATCGGGAAGAATTAAATATTTATAAATAAAATTAAAATTAGATTTATTATATTAGGTTGTATTGGTGTTCTAAGTTTATTACAACAATTTATTAACAACAAATAAATTACCGTAATCGAAACACCTTAAACGTCTAAGAAAAGCTGAAAACAGAACAACAGAGAGACCTTTATTTTAATGGGTATAGGTAAATTTCACGCCAAATTCACAGGTCAGGGTAATGCTATCAGTGGCGGTTTCTGCTATGGTTTGCAAGTTTGCGCAACCACCAAAACTAATATTTAATTTAATTAAAAAAAGCGTAATTCTACATTTTTTAAATTATAAATTAAAAATTTGTATTACCTCACAGAATAAATGAACTATTATAAATTACTTATAAGAGGTATATCCAATTGGATATGAATACGTTAAATAAATGAGAGAATAACACACTTGGTTTGCAGACTCATTGCAATCCACGAACGTATATATCCCTATACGGCTGACGAACTTTGTCGAACGTCTTTCGGGTATATCTCCATAAACGACAATAGTGTTGCAGCGGCAGTGCAACCAAAACGTTAGACGTATTTCTTGCTTACGGTGCAACGGTATAAAAGCGAATAAAAAAGTTGTATTTGTGTGTTTAAAAGTGTTTATGCTCTTTATTTTTAAATAATAATGAATTCAGTGCAGAGTTTAATAGTGGATCCGTTCTATAAAAGAACGTATGCCGAAAAAATTGAAATAAAGCGGTTGGGCAGACCTGTTCCGAATTTAAATCTGAAACAAACGATTTCCAGTAAGACGCGAACTTTTAATAGACTATTTAATAAGGATATTTATAATAAACATTTGTGGATTTGCGGTTGTAGTATAAAAAATGCATTATTCTGCTTTCCTTGCTTACTATCTGAAAGTGAAGAATTATGGACGAAAATGGGTTTAACTGATTTAAATCATTCAAGCGATCGAATTAAAAAACACAGTATATCACAAAGGCATATGAAAAATGTAGTCCAATTATCGCTTTTTGGGAATGTGGATATTGCTGCTCAGATAGATAGTGCATATCGAAGAAATATAGCATTGCACAACGAGAAAGTTAAGTACAATCGATATGTACTGAACATTATAATTAATTGTGTACGTTTTTGTGGAGCTTTTGAAGTTGCGCTGAGAGGACACGATGAATCAATTTCGTCCTCTAACCCGGATGTTTTTCGTGGTTTAATAAATTTTAGTGCTGAATTGGACGTTGCTTTAAAAGACCATTTAGAAAAAGCTACTGTTTTCAAGTATACTTCTAAAACTATCCAAAATGAAGTTTTACAAACAATGTTCAGTGTGGGTCAAGAACAAATCTCTAAAGAAATAAAAGAAGCGGATTATTTATCTGTAATAGTTGACGAAACTACAGACGTATCAAATAAATATCAAATGGCCGTGGTATTTAGGTATATAGCTAAAAGTAAGCCTGTTGAACGATTTTGGAATTTTTTAGCGCCGTCAGATCATGACGCGAAAACGTTATCTACAATAATTCTTGCAGAACTAGAAACACACATTAAAGATAGCGAAAGAAAATTGATTGCCCAGACATATGATGGGGCAGCCGTCATGGGCGGATCGCATAATGGGGTACAGGCACGTATTAAACAAACTTATAAATACGCTGCTTACGTGCACTGCTACGCGCATCAGTTAAATTTAGTTATGTTGAATGCTGCCTCTGCCAATACTAATGTCCGTATATTCTTTGCAAATTTACAAGGAATTTGTACCTTTTTTTCAAATAGTTCTCAAAGAGTTACAATATTGGACGAAACAGTTAAAAAGCGGCTGCCTCGTTCGGCCCCAACCAGATGGAATTTTAATTCCAGAATTGTCGCCACTGTGTTTGAACACAGAGAAGAAATTATAGAAACAATGCGAAGAATTTTGAATGAAAGTAAAACTGTAAATATCACTACTATCAATCAAGCTTCAGGTTATATTACGCTTCTTACTAATAAGAGTTTTATTTTCTGAAATCTATTTTACAAGATAATGCCTCAAGTAGATATATTATATGCAAAATTTCAAACTAGAGAAATTGATCCCCTTATGGCCAATAAATATATATTATCATTTGAAACTCAGTTCGCTCAAATCAGAAATAATATAACGAACACTTCGGATACAAGTGACAGTGGGCCCGGCTCATCAACTTCAAAACGACGTAAGATCGATGGAAACGAATATACACGAGAAGCAAAGGAAGTTTGTGATATTATTATTTGTCAAGCCAAAGATAGGTTTAGCTTTACTGGACACTTAACTGCAACGTCTCTATTTTATTCTGTTAAATTTAATCAATACAGCCTCCATTTTCCTGAAAATGTCTTTCAGGAAACAATTAAGTCTACATACTTTGATGAACGGAAATTCCGTACTGAACTAAGCGTAATTTATGAAACGGAAGAATTTAAATCAATCTCGGGTTTGCTTCCTCTTTTCACAAAGTGGACCAAGTGCGACTTTTAGTGAAACATTAAAACTTTTAAAAATTCTAATTACAATTCCGATGTCATCAGCTGAAGCGGAGCGGTGTTTTTCTACTTTGAAGAGAATAAAAACTTTCTTAAGAAACAGCATGGCACAAGAAAGACTTTCTGCATTGGCGATGCTTTCTCAAGAAAAGGATTTTATCCAATGTATTCCAGATTTTAATCAAAGGGTTATAGATCAATTTGCTACTGCGAAAGATCGTCGCATGGATTTTCTGCTTCAATAAAATCAGGATCAGAATCAGTGAGTTTTAAAAGCCTTTTTTCTTCTTTATATGTACCTTAGCAAAAATAACTTTTAATAAAGCATACTTAGTGACCTACCTTGTTTACCTACTGTAAAAAGTATTAGTATTCACTAAATTTGCAACCCCCACATTTTTTATGCACGAGCCGCCGCTGAATGCTATAGGTATTTTGCACTCCGGATTCTTCATTACCTGTTTAATTTCGCTACTGGAAAGTTCACTGAAAACAATTCAACGAAAACAATTGGTAGAAAACAATTCACCGAAAACAAATTCACCGAAACAGCAATTCACCGAATGGAAAGTTCACCGAAATAATAGTTTGTGAAATTGTTGTATTCTTACTATTATCAACTTTTCTTCACACTTTAACCAGGTTTAGGACTGGCAGAATAATTCTGCTGCCATAATTGGATATTCTTCCTTCATAATAATTGTAAAAGAACGTTTTAATCCATTTTTAGCATCCGTTATTTGAATTATTATTACACCATTTTTATTTTCCACGTCTTGAATTTTCATTTTAACTAGTTCATCTTTCCTATAAGCCCCAGCGATTCCAATAATCAAAACAACCTGCAAAAAATTAGTAGAGGGTGAACACGAATTAAAATGAATTATTCTGAAAACTTATCTTCATCAACAAATATGTATCGTCAGAGGCCTCAATAAGAAATTTATTAATTTCCTCCCTTGTAATGATACTAGACTTTTTATGTTTAAAACCATCATTTTTACGCTTCAAAAATCCTTTCAATTTAGGATATTTTGAAATACCTCTATTTTCGTTAATAAATATGGTAGTTCTTAACATGGAGTATTCACACCATAATCTTTATAGATCTATCACGAAAATATGCCAGCATTACACTCTCTGAAGTACTCTCCATATACCTCTGGTGACACTAATCTTTGAACATTTTATAGATCTCATTGTATCTGCTTTTATATTTCTCCGGCCAAATCTCAGTACAAGCTATAATAATCTCCATCTCTATTTGATCCATATTTATAAAGTTTATTTAAAAGCAAAAACTTTTGAGAATACATTGCATGTACTTTGACATTCATAAAAAATATAAATTTATAGGCACAAACATGGTTACCATGGATACGACAAACATTCCTGACTTGATATGTATACATACAGTAAAAGTAAAGACGAAAATCATTAAAATTTGTCTATTTAAAAAAAAAACGTAGGTATGAGGAAAAATCTCATATACACCACGGTTCGTACAGTACAATTTTATGGTTTCAAATACATGCAGTCGTATTCTCGACCATAAAACAAACTGTACTTACGAACCTAGGGACTTAAATAACTATTATTATTCAAAAATGACGTCCTTTTAAACTTTTTTTTCAATCGAGGGACAGATAATAGTCTGAGAGGGCTAAGTCTGAGCAAGAGGGTGGATGTTCCAGTAATTCGAACCCCGAATTGTATTCATGGTAATGCGAGATTTGTGTACATTGTCCTGCAATAATAACATACCTTTCGCTAACATGCCACTCTTATTTTCTTAATTTTCTCTCTCAGGGTGGTTAGTAACTTAGAATAAGAATCTCCAGTGATGGTCTGCCACGGAAATCCAAAAAAATTGAAGCAAGAACTTTTCCAGCGGATTTTTGAAGTCGAGACTTCTTAGACTTTGGAGAACCATGATGCTTCCACTGCACCGATTGCTGTTTTGTTTCTGGGTCGTAAAATGGACTCATGTTTCATCCATAGTCACAAGACGGTTCAAAAAATCTAGATCTTCAAAACGGGGATAGATTGACCGCGATGCTTTCAATCTTGTTCATTTGTGTTCGGCGTTCAAGCATTTAGAAAACCATTTTGCAGATTTTTTTTCATATCTAAATCGACGTGAACTATATGATAGACGCGTTCATATGAAATCTTTAGTGCTTCAACTATATGTTTCAACCCAATTTGACGGTCTAATAATATCATGTTATGAACTGTGTCAGTATTTTCGGGGTTGGACACCGAAATCGGTCTTCCCGGTCCAATTTTTGACAGTCGTATATGATGGACATTGATCGCCAAGTGTGTTAAGCATATCTTTGTAAATTTCCTTACCATTTAACTTCTTCAAATATAAGTATTTTATAATGCTTCGATACTCCAATTTATGGCACAACAATACTTAAGATACGTAAGATTTTACAGTGACACTAAAATATCATTATTTTTTGCCATTATAACAAGATTTTGTTTTGTTCAGGAAAAATGGCCTAGACTAACACATATCAATACCCCTCTCGTATGTCCGCTGAAAGATAACTTATGATCGAATAGCACATTTTTGGCACTACAAGTGCGAATAATTAAGGTGCTGTTAAATTCGTCATAATAGTTTATCACATTTAAAGATATTTAATCAGTAATTAGGTACAGCATATCCATCAACATAGTCCAACTATTTTTAGTCAACAATGCCTTTTTCCTTAAATTCCTTATGACCGCAATATAAATTTGACCAGGAGCCGTAACTAACATTTAGTTTATAATATACAACCTTGCACTTTACATTGAGAATATCCGAACTATATATTTTTTACAAAATATTATAAAACAAGAATTTAATAAATCAGTATTCTCTTAGATGACACTGATTTTTTTAAGAAAAAATAATATATTTGTTACAATACAATTATATTGAACAGAACAACAGTAGGGGAAACCAGGGAGGCTTGATACGTCGGGAGGCTTGATACACATTCGTATTTTACATTATATATATATATTGGTAGGACATTCTGCATGAATGCAACGTGGGTTGCAGTTAACGCACTAGTCTAATATGCAATATAGAAGTAAACGTAGGTAAAGTGACAGTTTTAGAGGTTAGTTTGTGTTTTCCTACTGTTCAATGTAAGTTTTCCCTTAGCTGGCGTAAGATTTTATGATTTTCAAAAGAACAATTTGAAAATTTCATTGGTACTACGCGAATCTGCAATTAGTTTAAACTATGGCACAAGTGCTGGTATTTCTAAAATCGCATTGCTTGTTTTCAATATTGTGCTTATTTTATAAATTTGTCATTCGGGGAGGTTTGATACATTTGGCCTCGGGAGGATTGATACGAGTATCAAACCTCCCTTTCTCTGTGCAACTGTTATATTTATTTGCGTAATGATTATTTGCAAATTGTTTTTATTACAATTATAAATTATTAACAAATTATAAATTTGTCATTCGGGGAGGTTTGATACATTTGGCCTCGGGAGGATTGATACGAGTATCAAACCTCCCTTTCTCTGTGCAACTGTTATATTTATTTGCGTAATGATTATTTGCAAATTGTGGTCTCACACGGCAATAGTTGAGCTGTAGTTAAGACGCATTTATTATATTCTAGATGCCGTTTAAATGGGTATCTAAAAATCGGAAGAAGATCTCCCCTGACGATTTAAAAAGCGCCGTCCTAGAGGTAGTCAATGAGAATAAACCCATAAGAACTACCGCCAAAAAATATAAAATTGATAAGATGACTCTATCTCGATATGCTGCAAAGTATAAAACAGTCAAAAATATTTCTTTTGTGCCAAACTTTAACACTTCACAAATATTCTCGCTTGAAGAAGAAATCCTTTTGATGGACTATCTGTTAACTTCCGCAGATTTTTATTATGGCCTAACGCCTAAGCAAACAAGAAAATTTGTATATCAATTTGGCCAACAAAACTTGAAAAAAGTACCAGAAAACCGGAAAGTTAATGAATCAGCTTCATACGATTGGCTAAAAGGATTTATGGTACGTCATCCCCAATTATCGTTACGAACTCCTGAAGCAACTAGCTTAGGCAGAGCGACTGCATTCAATCGATACAACGTACAACTCTTTTATAATAACTTACGCATTTTATTTGAAAGGGAAAATTTTGGTCCAGAATCTATATATAATTTGGACGAAACTGGGGTTACCACTGCGCACAAACCCCAGAAGATAATTGCCCGTAAAGGTCAAAAACAAATTTCTAAAACAACTTCTGCGGAACGTGGCACACTTGTGACAGTATGTTGCGCTATAAATGCTTTGGGAAATTCCGTGCCACCCTTCTTTATATTTCCTCGTGTCAGGGTACAGGATTACATGATCCAAGGTGCTCCTCCGGGTTCCATTGCGGAGACGCATGAAAGTGGTTGGATGACCGCAGATATTTTTATAAAATATCTAGATCATTTTATAAAATTTGCAAAGTGTTCTAAAGAAAATAAATGTCTGTTAATACTAGACAATCATAATAGCCACATTTCGACTATAGCTTTACACACTTGCAAATTAAATGGTGTCAGTTTATTAACTTTGCCACCCCACACAAGTCATCGACTTCAACCACTAGATGTTTCTGTCTTTGGCCCATTTAAACGTTATTATAATCAGCAAGCGGATGCATGGATGGTTAACCACCCAGGACAAACAATTTCTCTAAAAAATGTATCAGAATTAGTTGGGCTTGCTTATGCTAGAGCCTTTTCACATTCCAATATTAAAGGGATTCTCCACAACAGGAATTTACCCAGTTAATCCACATTTATTTGGGGAACTCGAATTTGCAGGAGCGGAAGTTACAAATCGGACCTATGTAACAGAAGCTGAAATCGCTGAAGTAGAACCCGAAAGATTAAATATCGATGCAGCAGGTCAACCTGGTACCTCTTATCAAGAGTCACAAGATTTACTTCTAAGCAAATCAAAAATTCCTTCATATAGTGTAAGACCAGAGACAAGCAAGGCATCTGATCTGATTAAAAGTCCTGAGGAGATTCGTCCGTTTCCCAAAGCACTACCACGGAAAAAACAGGAAGAAAAAATCTTGGAAAAACCAGAATTTTAACTGATACTCCAGAAAAGGAAGCTATTCAAGCCGAACATAGAATTAGATTAGAAAAGAAAGAAAAACGAACAAGGGCTCAACAGGGCAAACGCGACTTATTCACTGATAAAGAAAATCTTAAACAAGCTTTAGCAGAAGGAGCTAATGAGGGTTGGCCTAAAAGACAGGTTTTAGTTTGAAATGTCAAGAAAATGCAAGGTAGAAAATTTGTTGAGACTGATAATGATAGTGACCAAGAGCCACATTTTGAATCTGATGATGAGGAAGATGCTACTTGCATCTATTGCAATTCATTATACTCGATGTCTAGATCAGGTGAAAATTGGATTCGTTGTCAAAGTTGTCTAAAATGGTGCCACTCTGCATGCGCTGGTGTCGATAGAGGCATAAAATCATTTATCTGTAAATTGTGTCTTAATTAAAGGTCTACTTTTACATATTCTATTTTTTTTATTCTACGTGTATTTGCCCTTTTAGAAACAAATCTAGATAGAATTTTTGAATCTATGTATATATTAACTTATGAATGTAATCCTTCTGAGTTTATAAGAAATAAAATACTTTGTTCTTATTGCTTCAGTTAATATATAAATCTGTATTGTATCAAACCTCCCAGATATTGTATCATGCCTCCCATATAGGGGGAGGTTAGAGACATTTTGCAAGGGTAAATACAAAAATTTCTAACACAGTCAAATAATTCAATTTTCAAAAATTATATAATTCCTTAGCTGCAGAAATAGTCCAAGATTGTATCCGCACATAAGCGAGTTCAGAAACAGGTGCTGAAATAATTCGAACGTTGTTTTTCTAAAAAATGTATCGAGCCTCCCTTGTTTCCCCTAAGTACCTGACAGATACAGTAACAAATAAGTATATTATCAAAAAAATCTGAATTCGAAATTACCCTTCAAATAAAAATTATATTATGTTAACATTGATAAATGGTTTAGTAGAGTAACTACGTAACCGAGTAATTAGTAATGTGAAACCGGTGTTGGTTCCTATAACGATGAAGACGCTTCCGTGTCAATCTACAAGAGAAATCTCGTAGTTCAAAACATTGAACTTGATGGTCAGTGGCGTGAAACAAACAATGTCGATTGTAGACACGCGCCAGTGACCCTCGTTTCTTGCAACATTCAGTTGCAATCCAGAGTCTAGTGTTGCCTCATTGTTTACGAATCTGGAGGCCAGGGACTACTCGTACTAATTGCATATATAAATATCATTCATAAAAGTTTCCTTAGTTCCTCGTTTAAGTAATAAACACGTAGTGTTATACCTCCAGTTTAGTATATATATAATATTATTAAATAGTTCGATATTTATCTACTCTATACTATCACGGCCATAATTGCATTTGTGTTTGTATATATAAATTTAAACAATATATCTAAAGGAAACACAAAAAAATATATATATGTTGTATGTAGCCTTGTAGATAGAAAATTAATATATTTAAAAAGTCCAGTATCAATAAATTCACTTTAATTCGGACTTGAAGAAGTACAGTCATGGCCAGATAAATGTAGTACAACCTTAAATTTCATATATGTCATAAATTTGATATATTATTATTGTAAGACGAGCTTCAGCTTAAGCTACTTGTCATAATAAAATCAAATGTCGGATCATACTGGAATATATTTACTTTATTATTGTTTGAGTTAGGAAATATAAGTTAAAAGTATAATAATAAGTTAAATTTAAATTTAAAATTGAATTAAGGAATACGAAAAATAACTTTAATAATAAAATTTTTTTAATAAAAAGCTAATATTTTGTTGGACCGCCATCAGCATCAATTACTGCCCTTAACCTTCTATGCATGGAAGCCACCAAACTTCTAAAATAATTTGGTTTGTGAATGAGAGATTGCCAAGCATTTTGAATTGCTTCCCACAATTGGTCCTGATTTTGAAATATTATACGTGACATACTTTTGGTCATCTCGGCCCATACGTTTTCTATTGGGTTCATGTTCGCACTCTTGGCACTCCATTGCAAAATCTCAATGTTATGCTCTTCCATCCATCGCGACACTATGTTTGCACTATGAACTGGGCAATTGTCATGCTGATATATAAAAATGTTTTCAGGATACACATGTTGGACTGATGGTAACATAAGATTTTCCAAAATATGAATATAATTCTGGGAATTAAATCTCCCATTTATTCTATGACACATTCCAACATTGTGGTAACTTATCCATCCCCAAATATTTATAGAGAATCTTCCTTGCCGATCTGAATTATCTATATATTGCTCCTCGTATCTTGTGCCACCAGGTCTGTAGACACGAACAGAACCATTACTTGTGGATTGAAATGTTTTCTCATCAGTGAAAACTACATTTTCCCAAAACTCAGGTCCATTGTTTATATGATTTAATGCGAAAAAAAGCCTGGCTTGCTTCCTTTCTTCACTAACCTGAATTTTTTGACTGCAACACGCGACCTTATGTCGCTATCTCTTATTCTCCTGCTTGCAGTTCTACGTGAACCAGGCAAAATGGTCTCCGCAACTGCTACTTTCACTGAATCGAAAGGATGTTCTCGGAGATGTTGAACTAGATTATGGTTCTTCTGTTCAGTCGAAACTCTTTTAAGTCCAGTACTCGGCTTTCTGTCTATGCTCTCATCAGTCTCCCATCTTTTCTTAACCTTCATCACGGTGGTTTTATTTAACTGCATTTGCTGCGCAATTTCCCTAATACTGTACCCTTCTTGTAATTTAATTAATATACGAACTTTATCAGTTGCGGTTAGCTTGCGTGCCATCGTAAAAATATGTTTGACGTTTAATAAAATTAAAATAATTTGACATATAATTGTCAAAATACTAACTTACACCATAAAAATTTATTAATAAAAGCTTGTACTACATTTATCTGGCCACGACTGTACATCAAATGACTTTTTTATATCAGCGATTACAATGGCGTTGAAATTTCTCATTGTTTATATTTGAACTGTAAACTGCAAAAAAAAAGTAGTCGAGAGGGACCAAATCAGGTGAATACTTATTATACTTGTAATTCATCCTCTAATGGTTTCGCTCCGAATTCTCCATGCTTTCAATATTCTAGTTGCTATTCCGATTGTTGTCAATCGTTAGATTTCGTTATGATACTTTCTTAATAATTAATTAATAATAAATTAATAAATTAGTCATATGATATGTCGTCCTAGGTTTCCCATTTTGGTACTCGAAAGGCCCCACCGTTTCTACTCTTCCTTCAGCTTTCGACTTATATATTGTGAATTGTAGAATTTACAGTGTACATTGTAGATTCTGCTTTAAGAAAATATATTTTAAACCAATAACTAAATAATATATCAACGGTTTTTTATATACCTCCTTTCTAACTAAAATAACCGGGATAACTTAAAAGAAAAACAAATATGGTTAAAAAGTCTCAATAGAAATAATTTTATGTTCTGCTTCAACAGAAATACAACAATTTGCAGATTCAAATGCATTAAATTACTTTTTATGTCGCTGATTGCAATAGTGTTGATACTGCTCGTCATTGACCATTGAATATTTACAGTTGATGTGAAACTTCTTCCTTACATCGCCAAATACAGTTCAGAAAATAAAAATAACTGCACATAGCCAAATCAGATCAATACTGTTGATGTGGAAGCAAACAAAATTTGATTTTTGGTCAAAAAATAGTTACTTGCCTGGTTCTTAATATTCAGGCCGAACACGACAAATACGACCAGCCAAACGCTTTACTATACCAAAATAATACTCGACATTAACCGTTGACCACCTGGAATAAATTTCGTGGATAATCTCCATGAAATCGTAAAAAGTAATGAGCTTTGTTTTGATTTTTTACTTCTCTAAACGAAATTCCTTTGAATTTCCTTCATCTGACTACTACCAGAATTTGGAAATTTTCATGGAATTCCGCTCGCTCTCGACATTTCCTTCGTCGTCGTTTCAATCGACATTCACACCTTCTTTGAATCGTCGGTGCTACTCAAAAGCTTGTATATGTGATAAGCGATCATCTCCGTAAGCGATTTGAAGCGCTTTGGTAGCATTTTTATCGTTTTTAACACATAAGTTAATGTTGATGTTTCTTGTTCATTATTCATTTTTCGACCAAGATACGACGTGTATAAATTAAGTAATGAGTAAAGACCGCCATTCTTGGTCGGCTCACAGAGACGTGGACTCACTTCACCAGCGTTCCGTGTGCTATATGTGTGTAATACATGAACAGCTATCAGAGTGTGAAGTTGTTTATAGACATATTTACGAATACAATTCAGACGGAAAGCATTTTTCTAAATAACAAGCATTTTTATTTCAGTAAAGCCAAAGTAGTGACGCCGCTGCTTGCCTACCTAAGTGGCGGTATATAGTAATGAGTCTGACTTTTTTTAGTTGTTTTATTCGAATAGAATTATATAGAATTATAATTCAATATTGTCTCCCTCGAAATATCTAACTTCCCTGGGAAGCCACACGGTGCTGGATACGGTTTTTCCAATCCTCATGGCAGTGCTGGAACTCGGATACTGGAATAGCCTTCACCTGGGAAGAGGAAGAGTAAAAAATCAAAAGGACTCAACTCAGGCGAATATAGAGGCTGAGGAACCATAGGAATGTTTGTACTGACCCACAAACTCGTTTATTGAAATTTCTGTAGGACAAGGCGCATTGTCGCGACGCAACACCCAGTTACTCTTGTTGTTTGGTTTCACAAGCATGACCCTTTTGTGAAGTTTTTCAACTTCTCGGAAAAAGTGTTGATTAACCATTTGATCTTGAGGCACAAACTTTTTGTGGACAATTCCCTGATTATCGAAAAAACAAATCAGCATGCATTTGATCTTCGACTTACTCATTCTTGCTTTTTTGGGCCTTGCAGAGGTTGGTGTGTCATTTCATGCTCTGGCCCTTGGCTTCCATGCCGTACTCAAACACCAAGAATCGACACCAGTAGAACCATTTCTAGAATCATAACACGTTCTAGAAAATTGGGACCATTTTCAATCGATTTCAAAAAGTCAAGGCACCTTTTCCTCCTGATATCCTTTTGGTCCTGCGAAAGGATTTTTTTTATAACTGTTTTTGCGCAGATTTTTCTCATCCCCTGTTCATTGCTCAAAATCTAATAAACGATTGTGTGAGTCAATTTTAACTCTTTCGCGATCATTTTGACAGTCAATCGACGATCTGAACGCACAAGATCCCGAATTCTGTCGGCATTTCCATCGGTTCTTGAAGACGAAGGAATTCCGCTACGCGGTGCACCTTCAATCGACTCTGAACCTTTTGAAAATGTCTTAAACCACCGAAAAACCTGCGAAATTTTGGAACGCACTAGAAAAAAAATCGCGACGGACAACTAAATGACTCTAGCGAGCTCAAACTCGTACTTGAACGCTACGTTGCCAGTCTCTTTATTTAATTTACACACCTTGTATACTAACTACTGTCACTTATATGAGTCATATTTTGGCTTTTAGCGAACAAAATGTTATAAAATTTTCACAGAATATTTGGGAAGGTTGACACTTCATAAACCAATTTCCCATCAACACACAGACACTAATTTCATTAAAATAATATCATACCTACCGATGATTATTACAGAAAGTGTAGAATTTATATAATTGACACTAAATAAAATCAAAGAAATTCAATTAAATAAAAACTTAAGGTTAAACCTTTCAACTTTCTTAGTAAAACTATTGAAAAGAAAATGCCAATGAATTGTTAGCTTTACGTTATTGTTGCAATTACATTGCAACAAAAACTATATTTTGTATAAATAATACAAAAAGTATTTTTTCTACAAACACATTTTTTATTATAAAATATAAAGAACTCCACTGACCAAATTTGACAGCTCATGAAGTTTTGACACAACTGGACGCAGCCGTTAAATTACGTCAAATTAAGTCACAATTCATACAAAAGATGAGTTCGTATTTTAATAAAGAAAATGAAGTAATAGCTAGAATAATAATTCTGAAAGTACTGCAACACAGGAAATAAATATCTCGAATTACACAAACTGTACATTTAATATTAATTATCCAAGAAATATGTAATTTTCAATCATTTTAATATATGTTGTCATTTTTGACAAACTGTCATGTCAATTTACTTTTAACATTAGTGTTAAAAGTACTACTTTTAACACGCTACGCTATAAAATCGCATTTTTAATTGAAGTTAGCCGTGTCAAAATGTCAACTTTTAACGGTGTTTGTAGAAAAAATATTGTACGATACACATGTTAAAAATGCTATTTTATTTCACTCGTAAATTGCGACACTCGCTAACACTCGTGTCGCAAACTTTTACTCGTGAAATAAAATAGCACTTTTAACACTTGTATCGTAAATAACTATTATACCGCCTAATTCTGAGTAAACGCAACGATCCGAATGTATGAATATTTCTCCCGCTTCGAATACAATTCCCCTGAATGCTGTAGGCGCGTCAACATCGATGTCATACATATAGCCAGCGCCAATTAAGTTGGCGCAAGGAGGGGGTTTAGCAACAGACTGTTTTGTGATTGGCTTAACATCGATGTCATACATATAGCAAGCGCCAATTAAGTTGGCGCGAGGAGGGGGTTTAGCAACAGACTGTTTTGTGATTGGCTTAACGCGTTCAGGGGATTTTTATTCGGAGCGGGAGAAATATTCGTACATTCAGGCCGTTGCGTTTGCTCAGAATCAGGCGGTATACCCACTACATTAAAATTTATATACAAGTATAGCAAACGCCAATTAAGTTGGCGCGAGAAGGGGTAAGTTCGCGCAGGATTAGAAGTAGTGGGGAGATTTGTATTTGGTTTTACATCAAATGTCAGATAATTCTAACCTCTGAGCGTGTATGATCCCCTAGCAAAGACATTACAAAATATGTTCTGTCAAACGTCAATGACAAATGTATTCTGACAATTACTTGAGTAGTGGGGGTGGACGTTTTTAAAAACGGCTTCTGGGCATCCCCTCCTCGCGCCAACTTAATTGGCGTTTGCTTATACTTTATTATTATAGCCTGTAAATTATTCTTTAATCTTATTTTTCAACATTTACACGTTTTAAAAATATTGACGTCTAAATTGGAAATTTCCTTATTTATTTCTATGATTTTGTAATTTTTGGAATGTAAGAGAGAACTATAAGATAAAGTAAATAAAAAGAAGCGTTAAACAATCAATAACTCATGTAACAAGTAACTGTAACCATATGTAATGCACAGGACTTTAATATATTTAATAAATTGCAGGTTGCAACTCCAAGTGAGTTTCAAAAGAATCTTGGCGCCACCTCCCTAGGAACAGACGTAACCCCAGCTCAAGGTTTCTTCTATGAAGCTGTTTTAACATTCCTGCTGGTATTCGTTATCCACGGGGTCTGTGATCCTAGAAGAAAAGATATTAAAGGATCCGCTCCTCTTGCAATTGGTTTGGCCATCACAGCATGTCATTTAAGCGGTGTAAGTAATAAAAATATTATCAATCCTCGTAGATTTTATGCTCATTTCTATTTCAATTTCTAGATCAAATTCACCGGATCTAGTTTAAATCCTGCCAGAAGTTTTGGACCAGCGATTATACGAAATAATTGGGCAGATCATTGGGTAAGTTAGTTACAGAATTTTCACGATAAGAATGCGTTCACATCATTGATAGAGACTTCGGTCTCACAAATATACAATTATCAAAATACCCACTAATCGGGTTATTCCAGAGTTATACGGCCTTCATGTTGTCTGTCTGCATCGCGCGGTGTTGATAGATTGCGAAATTTACAAACATTATTTTGACATTCAGGTTATATCGCATCTATCGTTTTGTTCACATTTGATGGAATAAATTACATTTGTTGAACATAACCTATAAATGACAATTAGAATTGACAACACAGATAAATCACATCAATGGCGTCAACGCACCCTTTTCATATTGTTTATAACAATTAAATATCTATTAATACCTATTTGTTTTAGGTTTACTGGGCTGGACCTATTGTGGGTGGCCTTTTTGCAGCCCTCATTTACAAATTCTTGTTTAAAGTCAGGAAAGACGAAGAAGATTCCTTTGATTTTTAAGTTACAAAAGTATCCCACCTTGTTCATTTATCATTTTTATCATTGCATTTGCATACGATCATAAACGTTTTTATACTAGTTTAGTACATAGTTTTAGTTGTGTATAAAGTGTGAAAATCTAATTAATATGTATATTTTATTTATATAGATGATACTCGAAAATATGGAATATAGTCGGCCAGAGGCTCCTTTAAAATATAATATAATAATTATATACCACATACATTCTCATATTTTATGTATATGAGTATTTCTTTAAAATAAATAAAGAAACAAAGAACGAAATGTTGTTTTTCTATTTTGCGTTCGAAATGAACTCATTATGAAACCCAAAACAGTATCGAAATGAGCTCCATTTCGATACGCTTTTTTTCATTTTTCAATGTTGGCGTTATTCGAATACATAAATAAATAGCATTGCTGTCATTTGATTTTAAGAATTTATGTACATTTGACATATATGATATATGTCCGTATTTTACACAAACAACGTATGTTGTATACAACAACATATATATGTTTCTATGTCCCTCATGTTTATATTTTTAAATGAAGTATCAAGTAATGTTAACGAAAATTAGTAAATAATATGTAATATAATATACTTCGCGGATAGCAAGATTTAAATTTGAAAATGTCAAGTATCAATGTGACCAACTGCATGCTTTATATAAAAATTAAACTCTGAACTTTCAAATTAAATAATTCCAATTTAAGCAATTTATTAATGTAAAAAACGCAAAATAGAAAAAATAGTATAAAAACTCGTTTCATAAGGCCTTTTGCAGCACTCCCTCTTTAGAAAACTCGCCGCAAGCGGCTCGTTTTCTAAACTGATCTCGTGCGGCAAAATGGTGCCTTATGAAACTCGTTTTTTAATATACTATTTTATTTTCGCAATTTTTAAATAATTGGGCACTTTCTAAATTAAGGAAAATGCACCCAAAGATTACTGATGCGTCATAAATTTTCAACAAAATTAACCACTCAATATTTATTATGCATTAGCAACATAGTAGGCAATCAGTCATACATTTATGTTTCGACAAGAGAGAAATTTGGTGTTTTTTAATGGATAAATGTTGGATACAAACCGGAAGTTCTAAGAGTTGACTTCACTATTTATGGTAAATATACCTTCATCAGTAAAAATCATTTTATTTAAAATTTCTTCGTTTTCAATTAACAAATTAAACATATTGCAAAAATCAGTTCGTTTTACTTTATCTACCTCGAAAGGCTCTTGGCGGTTTGATATCTTGTATGGTTTATAGGTATTTAAATTCTTTCAGGGTTTTGTACACCGAACTGTACGATACTCCAAAATGCCTGGCTACATCTAAAGCGACCCTACAAACCGTTCCTCTACATAACACAGGATATTCCGCTTCATTTTTTTTATGGAAATTTAGAAAACTATCTTCTTTGAATTTGTTAAAATTATTTAAAATTGTTTTCGCAGAAGGTATAAGCCTGTCAGAATAATTAACGGGAAACATGTCTCTGACCATCCTTAAACTATTATTCTTCGGGTACTACATTATCATCGCTATCTTTTCATCTTTGTTGTACTTATTCATGATTTAAATAAATTATCTACTTTTCAATAAAATGTATTTAAATTAAGATTCATGTATGAATAAAAATTCAGAAATATTTGACATAAAAAAATGTTTCTATTTCTCTCAATGGCGAACTAATTTAAGAATTAAGCTATAGGTAAATCCTTCACTGGTGTATAACTGGTTTCCTACTATGCCGCTAATGCATTGTCAATTTTCTTTATAGGAAAAATGTATGTGTAGTAATAAAAAAAGAACCCGGTATAGTTGACATGCTTTTAATAATTGTATTGGATAAAGATGCAAGTATTATTAGTCTTGTCTTTCGTATCTACGCAATACGTTCAAAATTATGCATACATATTTCTGAAACACAGTGAAATACAATAATAAAACATAAAACATTATATGTGATTATTATAATGGCGATTCTTGATGACGTACTATGTAAGCTGCTGCAGGGATGAGCCAATTTCATTTAAGCTTTCACGTATATAGAGAAGTAAGGAGCTGCAACCGAAATTGTTCGAAACAGTCCCATCACAAATTGGCTCTATAAACAAAGCTCTAAAAAACTTTCAGACGTATTTATAATATTAAAATTTTAGAATTTAGAAAAAAAATTAGTGAGATATTAGATAAGGTTATCCATTTTTGAAACCGCTATATATCATTTTATAACATTACCGTGTTAGTCCAGATATTCTCGGTACGTAATAAAAAAAGATAACACAGTCACGGTTCTTAATAACGTGTACAAGCTGCTGTTACATCGTACGTTTTCTAAACTAAACTCGTGCGGCAGGTGCCTTATGACTAGAGCTGAGGATGTTTGCGGTACGGCAGGACCGTATGTAGTGCATCCCCACATTTAACTATTTATCTAAATATTCTCTGAAATGATTTGTCGGATCTCATAAATTAATAGAGTGATATTTTAGTATGCACTGGATATTGTTATTATACAAAATCATAATAGCCATTTGTATTTATGGATCATAAATAATAATACGCATGTATTTGTATTTGGTTGTGAATTCAATTTAAACTTAAAACGAATCGTAATATTTTAACGACAAGCCGTCCTTACAATACATGCATTCGAGACAAAGTGTGCAACTCTACGAATAACTTCCATAATTGATCGGAAATGGACATTTTGGAGCTGAAGTAAAGCCCATATTCTTAGAAAATTTTATTACTGTCGTTAAGAACTATTATTATAAACAACAAAGGCCTTTTATTAGTGTTGAAGTTTTAGTTTCATTGAATTTCCATGTTGTAAGTAGTCAATTGTAAAGTGTTCATTCACAATATTCTAAAACAAGGTGTAAATTTAACTAAAAGTTATAACTTATAACTTAGTTATTAAGTTAGAAGTTATAAGTTATAACTTATAACTTCTAACTTCATTCACCTAGTTCAAGTAGGTAGTATATATAAAATATATGCAAAATATGTGCTGCCAGGCTTTGAAAGGCTGTGTGACAAGATTTTAATAAATCGAGGTTTCTTTTGTTTTCGTAGCTTTTATTGCATTTGGTTATAAAAATAATATAATAAATAGTAATAAACACAGCTTCTAATCTAGTAATATATTATCAGAATGTGTTTTTCTGGATTTTAGTTAAATTTACACCTTGTTTTAGAATATTGTGAATGAACACTTTACAATTGACTACTTACAACATGGAAATTCAATGAAACTAAAACTTCAACACTAATAAAAGGCCTTTGTTGTTTATAATAATAGTTCTTAACGACAGTAATAAAATTTTCTAAGAATAGGGGCTTTACTTCTGCTCCAAAATGTCCATTTTCGATCAATTATGGAAGTTATTCGTAGAGTTGCACACTTTGTCTCGAATGCATGTATTGTAAGGACGGCTTGTCGTTAAAATATTACGATTCGTTTTAAGTTTAAATTGAATTCACAACCAAATACAAATACATGCGTATTATTATTTATGATCTATAAATACAAATGGCTATTATGATTTTGTATAATAACAATATCCAGTGCATACTAAAATATCACTCTATTAATTTATGAGATCCGGCAAATCATTTCAGAGAATATTTAGATAAATAGTTAAATGTGGGGATGCACTACATACGGTCCTGCCGTACCGCAAACATCCTCAGCTCTACTTATGACTTATGAAACTTGTATTTTAATATACTATTTACTATTTTGCGTTCGTAAAGAACTCATTATGAAATCCACTTTAATACGCTTTTTTCATTTTTCAATGTTGGCGTTATTCGAACACAGAAATAAATATCGTTGTTATACGCCGTTCACAATTCACAATATGATTAATCCATCATTTAATTTGAGATTTTGATTTTCAAAGTAAGTGATAGTTTTGGCAAATTTCCAAAGTGTTCCTGAAGAAAGTGCAACTGATTTTTTAAATTTGGAATTTGTATTAGTTCCTTGCACTCAGAAATACTTCGAGCATCTTCCTTTAAATATGTAAGGAAATTTTGTAAAATATCGAAATTGTCTGCATAAAAACTAATAGCTTCCAACCATGTATCCCATCTAGTTATTACTGGAGAGGAAGGCAGTGACAAAGATGAAGTTTTTCCCAGTAATGAGCTACTCTCAATGGTGTTTTTATGAAACCTTTTTTAAAAGCGGATACAAGTCTATCAACTTCCGTAAAGGTGTCTCTGATATATTCACAGATTCTGTGGAGAGCATGTTCTACACAAGTAATATGCAACATATTCTTTAATAGTCTGCCTGTTTTTAACATGCAGCGCTGTCCCTGACAAAAGTATTTTTTCTTTGTACCTGCCGTCCGAATAAAGCATTTGGTGCATTTTCTCTTAAATGGTTTTAGCTATTGTTTCCACATCAACTGTATTTATAACTTTATTGCTATTACATATGCCTTATATGGAATAGTTGGATGTAGTACACCAGCTACAACGTTTACCGCACATCGTCCTAATATACAGTTTCGTCGGCAGTAAAATTATCACATACTCAATACAGAAAAGATAACAGCAAGAAAATAAAAACGATCTTAACAGATAATAACTATGCACCACAACTTATAGACCAAACAATTAAAAAAAGAATCCACCAAATATACAACACTACAGACACCAATAACAATTTAAACAATATAACAACATACATATATTACGCTTCCATATGTTCCACAATTATCAGAAAAAATTAAATATACTTTAAAAAAATATGATATAGCTACAACATATAAACTTAGTAATACTAATAAACATCTATTTTCAAAACTAAAGCCCAAAATATAAAAAATCGAGAAACACATGTCATCTATAAAATGCCATGTCGTGATTGCGATAGTTACTACATAGGCCAAACTAAACAATATTTATACAAAAGAATACAAGCCCACAAATACTCTAAAACAGATAATATTGCTTTATTTTCACACAAACTACAGCGCGATCACCATTTCGATTTTTAAAACACACAGATAATCGATAAAGAACAACAAACAATCAAAAGGAAAATTAAAAAAATTATTAATATTAAACAGAAAAAAATTAAATTAACAACAGAAGTAATATAAAAAATCTAAGCAGTATATATTATAATCTAATAATGTAACGATCTGCAATTTACCATCATAATATATGTTGCTGTGATATAAATATATATCATATGTTATTTAAATATCTGTACATTTGCTTATCTTGCTGTCCTGACTGACTGACTGGCTGTCCGAGTAGGTTTTCGTGGTTTTCCTTCTCATTTAAGGCAAATTCCAACAGCTTAAAATCTTAAGCCGCTCCACGGGCGCAGACATAATAATAACTCATGGCTTGCCATTCCCCTGTTTTTTGTTGTCTAACTGTTTAGAGAATGCCAAGACATGATTTATTATTATTGAACTTAAATGTATCTTCGAATAATTTTATCCATGACAACTGCATATATAACGAGTGTTCATTTGAAAAGTCAATCTAGTAGCATGTGATTTACTGAGAACATTTTGAAGTATGTCGTAAATTAAAATTTACTACTTAACCTACGAAGTCGTATATTTTGACAGTTTCATACATACTAATAAATAACAAATATGATTGAAATTATCAAATGTCATTTAGATTTACGTTTACGGAACAACAAACACATACTAATATATATGCGTCTTATTCTATCAAAATTTCAAAGTAACCTAGATTGACTTTTCAAATGAACACACATTATAGTATGACCTGAATATACTGTCATTTATATTTTTAATTTCTTTGAAAAAGGATCACATGCCGAAACATGTAAGATTGTTTTAAATATATACATATTGAAGTAAAACCAGACCTTAAATCGCCAACTAATTGAATCTAACATATATAACGAGCGATCATTAAAATTTTCACTCGTAGCTGGCCGTGTATATAAAAATTATGTCGTAGCTTTAGTCATTAAGATGCTATTTCAAACATCTGTCATTGTCAAATATATATTTTAAAGTTTCATCAAAAGAAAAAGTAATGGCCTTTAATGATATGCATAAAGCCTTTATGGTAGAATGTTACTTCCCGACATCTCAAAAAATTGATGGTATTTGGCAGCATTCAATAGAAAATTGCCTTGCGGAGTTTGAAGAGAGATATCCAAATACTGTTCCTAGCTATAAAACTTTCCGTGATACGCTAATGCATTGTGTAAATTTTTTTCGTCAAACAGGCAGTATTTTAAGGAAAAAAGGAAGCGGTCCTCCTCTCAAGAGAAGTCGCGGCGTAATTGAAAATGTCAGACAAATTATTAACGAATCTCCTCAAACATCTATTCGCAGAGCTTCGCAACAAGTAGGGCTTTCGTATGGAACATGTCAAAAAATTTTAAAAAAGGACTTGCACATGTATCCATATAAATTAACTTCTGTACAAAATCTATTACCTACGGATTATGAAAAAAGAACACAATTTTGCCAATGGTTTATTCAAACAATGACAGACAATATTTTAAATAATACTTTTTTCACCGATGAAGCTTGGTTTTATTTGAAAGATTATGTTAATTCGCAAAATATGCGTATGTGGTCCAGTGAAAATCCTCATTTCCACAGAGAAGTTCCTCTACATCCAGAAAAAATAGACGTATGGGTAGGTTTGAGCCGTCACCGATTAATAGGACCAATATTCTTTGAGGGCACGATAACATCGGAGAAATATCGTAACGAAATTCTCAGTGTTTTTACTAATCAATTGACTAATGATGAACTCCAGGTCGGATATTTTCAACAGGATGGGGCTACATCTCACGTTACACTTGAAAATATTCAGTTTTTGCAACAATTTTATGGCGATAGGATAATAAGTAGAAATACAGCGATTCCATATCCACCACGATCGTGTGATTTAACAGTCATGGATTTTTTTGTGTGGCCATATATAAAGAATATTATTTATGAAACACCAATTAATAATCTACAAGAGTTAAGACATAAAATCATAGAAAAATGTGAACACATCAATAACTCACCGCAAATACTGATCAATGTTTTCAATGCTCTACGAAATAGAGTGCGATTATGCTTGGTGGAGAATGGTCAACATTTTACACATTTTTTATAATATTCTATTGCTTTGTATAAAAATTATAAATATATTTAATATAAAAGTCAGCATTTCAAATTGTTTTTTAACAATCATGATGTTTGAAATTATAATGACAGATCTCCTCTCATAACTTAAGTTAGGACATACTTTTTGTGTACATGGCTTACTTGAGCGAAAATTTTAATGATCACTCGTTATATATATATATAACATGAGAGCAAAATGAATTGAGGTAGTAGGAGGCTGCGGTTCGCTGATCGTATTTCGTGAATTATAAAGTAAATAAATCTTACTGACAGCACTTAAATATCTCCTTGATACAAATTTAATTTACAACTTAAAATATTTATAAAATGTCATACAAATGTCATGTTTTATATTTTATTGAAAAGTTTAAAATAATTGTTGAAACTGTTGTCCCTCGGCATTCAAACATAAATTTACGCGCCGCTTCATGTTTTCAAAAACCTTTTGTAAAATAAATCCGTCTACTAACTCGCACTGTCGCACGATATTGTTCCGTAAATCGTCTATTGTATGCACTGGATTTTTAAAAATAGAGTTTTTTAAGTATGGAAATAAAAAGTAATCCAGAGGAGTTAAGTCACACGATCTTGGCGGGAAACGGTCAACACTAATAATTCTTTCATCAAAAAATTCACGTAAATAATTTATTGTTTCACAGGCAGTGTGTGGTCGTGCGGAATCTTGCTGAAAGAAACCTAACTGTAACTCGTCATCATGCAGTTGATTTATGAATGTTTCCAGTATATTATTGCGATATCTTTCACCATTTATAGTTCCTTCGAAAAAGATCGGACTAATAAGCCTTCTACGTGACATGGCACACCAAACCCCTATTTTTACAGGATGCAACGTTGTTTCCCTATAATAATGCGGATTGTCTGTTGCCCACATACGCATATTCTGAGCGTTTATGTAGCCGTTCAGGTGAAACCACGCTTCGTCGGTGAAAAACGTTTTATCCAAAACATCGTCGTCGTTAAGATTTGCATTAAAGAAACGACAATAGGCTACTCTTCGAACGTAATCTGGCGGCAATAGTTCTTGATACAATTGAACCTTGTAAGGATGCATACCAATATCGCGTTTAAGAATACTGCGGCAGGTTCCATAACTTATATCCAACTGTTGTGCCAGTCTTCTGACAGATGTTGTAGGTTGTTCTCTAATTGCGTTTCTTGCATTATTAACAACATTTTGGGTCCTAGCTCGAGAAGATCTTCCCCCTTTCCATTGTCTTTTTACAGACCCAGTTGTTCGAAAGTTATTTATAATTCTCAATAGGTCACGAGAAAAGTTCTTATTTACTAAAACAACTTTAGGAAAACGTTGTTGGAATTCTTCCTTGCACATTTCTAATGAATAATACCATTCGCCGTTTGGCAAACGTCGACCGTTACGAAAGGAACATTCTAAAATGAACACCATTTGTTCTTGAGTAAACATTCTGAATGTGATTATACTGTTTTTTTTTTTTAAAATTGTATTGAAAGAATTAATAATTCACACTGACAGTCTGTCATTAAATGTTTGACAGAAAAATATTGTGAATATAATTCACGAAATACGATCTACGAACCGCAGCCTCCTACTACCTCAATTCATTTTGCTCTCATGTTATATATATATATATATATATATATACCGCCTAATTCTGAGTAAACGCAACGATCCGAATGTATGAATATTTCTCCCGCTTCGAATACAATTCCCCTGAATGCTGTAGGCGCGTCAACATCGATGTCATACATATAGCAAGCGCCAAGTAAGTTGGCGCCCTTCTGTATGTGGTCCTCTACTGGGTTGTAGCCTAGCATATGCGCTACAAAACTCTAGGGGGGTCTGCCCGATGGGCGGTCAGGTGCCATTCCGCCTTTCCAGCATGAGTGAGGAACAAAGCTACGCGGCGCAAACCTCGGCGCCGTGCATTGCACACACCACTAGGACCGGTCATGGGCGGCAACCTGGCTAGGCTGCCGTTAACAGCACACACACGTTCGACGTGTGTGCAATGCCCCCGCTTTTGCGGTAAACGTTAAGATGGCACATTGTGTGACCGTCGTTCACCAAGGTAGCCACTAAGAGTGTTCCCTCGGTTGCGATGAGCGACCCCGTGCAGGGTGCGCTTCGCTGGTCTGCGCCTTGCCTCGTTGGGGCGGGAGCCGGGCCGTCGAAGTACTGCACGGAAAAGTAAAGAAGTTGTCGGGAAAGGGTTGGCGGCCCTACGCACCTGCTGGTTATCCGATCTCTCTAATTTACGTGACCGGTCACTTAACACACGCACGAGCGCACCATCATACAAAACCCTATACTTACGCTCTTACACAAACACAAAATCACACACCCAAAGACACGCAAGCTGCCAGCAGCAACCAACACACAAATTCATACCCAGAAAAAGACACAAGCTGCTAGCAGCGAACAACACATCTGTTCTCACCTTGCTATCTATTTTTTGGAATACTAAGGCATGATTTATTATTACTATTTGAATGTATCTTTGAATAATTTAAACCATAGCAACTCAATTACTTGACATTTATATTCTGTCATTTATATTTTTTATATCCTTGACAAAGGCATCATTGCCGAAACATGTAGGATTATTTTAAATATATACACTTTGAAGTAATAACCAGACCTTTAATCGCCGACTAATTAAGTTTACCTTATCATACCAAGGTCACGAAAATACTATATATATATATATATATATATATATATATATATATATATATGTATATATTGTTGTGAGGCATACTGCACTCAAATAACAGCTCCTATAATGGAAAAAGCAGTTATGCATCAGCAATATACATATAAGACACATTGTATATAATAGCTAAAATTGAGGGACGTAATTATGTGAAATTAGTGTCGAGATGTGAATAAATTAAAATGACGTTAACTTTATAATTAATTATTTACTTATTTTCTTTCTTAACTTATCTTTTTATATGTTTACATTTCGATTTCAATTCAAATCTTACGCGACAAATTACAGACAGCTACTTTATCCACATTAAGAACGATGCTAGTTAGCCACGCCCACCAATTTTAAAATAGCATGGTCCCGCGAATGCGATTTTTAGGGTGTAAACAACTACTTAACCTATGTTTAGAGTAAAATTTAATATACTTGATAATTATTCCGCTAATTTTAAAAACCTATTAATACTGAAATATTATATAAATTTATATTTTTGTTGATGTAACAAAGATTAAAACGTCGAGGCTTTTAAGTGAAAATTAAAAAGGCTTTGGAAATAAAAGAAAGCTAGCGGGGTCCTCTCCGATAAAATACTTACAACAAATGGCCGTATTTCTGACTCAAGTAAAAGTTTTATTTAAAATCATAATTTAAAATCAGTTAAAACCCATTAAATTTATATACATTGGATACCTTAAAATCAAGCTCAACTTTTGAGATATAATTTGGACCAGTATCACGTTGAATAACGGAATTATTGAGCAGAGCATCATTTTCGCAATTGGAACACCATCGGACCGACAACGAGAGCCATTGACCGATATCGACGCATATACTTCGACAAGGTGCTGCCGAACTTTGATCCAGCCCTATAATGACGTTCCTGACCAAATACCAGATCCACATATACAGAGAAATAACCAGGTTCCTTCCAATATCCAATATCTCCTAGAATTTTATTTAAAAGTCAACATTTATTTATAATCAAACACTCAATTTAAACATTGTGTACATCAGAATATAAAACGTAAATTTATACGTTTCAAAACATCTATTTAAATATCACATTCATTCTTTCAGAATCCTTATAAAAAGAATATATAACTTACCTTTTGTGTGTTAATTTTAAGCAACATACGATATTTATTTGCACTACTTGTATTGTTCACAACCATTTTTCTATATTTAGTAACACATGTGCATTATTACGTAATACCGTTTTTTATCATTTAGTTCAGAATTCACGTAATATTACAGTTGCCTTATCTTTATTTCAAACCTGTTACAGATAACTATTTTTACGTTAATAAATTTTTATTTCTTGATTTATTTAATTTGATCTTTTATTTGTTAGTGTTTAATTGTGGAGTTTTACAAGATAGATTGTTTTATAATAGTATTATTCTCACGGGGTAAGCACAGACCGACGAAGATCCTATATTTATTAATAATTTATAGTTCTCAAGCTCTTCGACTGCTAGCGGGTTATCAATTATATACCCAGATAGCGTTGAACAAATTAAGTATATTAATACTTATGGCGCCCAAAATTTGAATTTAAAAATAAAACTATACACAACAGCAACTTTTATGAATTATTTTTCTAAGTTCTATTTCAAATTGTTCTTTAATCCATTTAATGAACGACAACATCGTATCAATTGTCAGCCCAACTTTGGGACCTTTATGGATACAATTATTAGAGACAATTCACTATATTTTATAATTTGGTTTGGTAATAATAAATAATAATTATTATTTTAAAATCTACCATCCACCCCGCACCGTATCAATATATATATATATATATATATATATATATATATATATATATATATAAGGTAAACTTAATTAGTCGGCGATTAAAGGTCTGGTTATTACTTCAAAGTGTATATATTTAAAATAATCCTACATGTTTCGGCAATGATGCCTTTGTCAAGGATATAAAAAATATAAATTTATATTTTTTATATCCTTGACAAAGGCATCATTGTCGAAACATGTAGGATTATTTTAAATATGTACACTTTGAAGTAATAACCAGACCTTTAATCGCCGACTAATTAAGTTTACCTTATCATACCAAGGTCACGAAAATACTATATATATATATATAATATATATATATATATATACCGCCTGATTCTGAGCAAACGCAACGATCCGAACGTATGAATATTTCTCCCGCATCGAATACAATTCCCCTGAACGCGTTTAGCCAATCACAAACCAGTCTGTCGCGCAACCATTTAACAACTAATGTCACAAATTAGTGTCACCACTGTCACCCTATACGGAGTCTCTTAAGCGTTTGAATAGTGAAAATAAGAAAATAAAAAAAGAAAATAGACATTACTGGTTCTGTACAAAATTTAAAACCATTATTCCCAAATCGCAGAGTTCCTAATGATACGTTCATTTTAGTATGCGCTGCAATAGAACTAAATTCAAATTTGACAGTTAGCGTTATTTCTAACGATTTAGGCATATGCTGCTCTTCCGTTAACCGCATACTAAAATTAAATGATTTTCGTAATTATAAATATTCCAAACATCATCAATTATTTTACGGTGATGAGTTTAAACGGATGAATTTCCGTTATTATATAATTAATTTCTCATTATGAACAATTTATTTTATTATCTGTAAGAGTAAATTTTTCTTAACATTACTAGAATTTAATTTAGTTTTTATTTATTTCTGAAGTTTATTTAGTTTACTATGAACAGTTTTTGTGACCTTTATTATTAAAATTTAATTTATTAAATCTCTTGATGCCTTATTTGCAATTTTCTTACCCGCTTATTAATAATTTCATTACGCTTTGTAGAATAACGTATTGCAATTTACTCATTACCATAACACAGGACTAAACAATTTATAGTTCTTTAATAGTAATTTGGTAATCAGATAATTTTTCTTACGTGGCTCCATAATATGTAAGTATGTATGATATATGACATTGATGTTGACACGCCTACAGCATTCAGGGGAATTGTATTCGAAGCGGGAGAAATATTCGTACATTCAGGCCGTTGCGTTTGCTCAGAATTAGGCGGTATATATATATATATATATATATATATATATATATATATATACATATATATTGCACCATGTTTATGTATTTTCTACTGGTAAGTTACGGACAAAGTTAGGTCTACGCAGTAATTTAAAGTCGTGAGATTATGAGCATTGAAAGGAAAGGATAACAAATATGTTGAGCGGAAAACGTATGTTTTTTATGTGTTCTAATTTATGACAACAGTTTAGTAAGTGCCGTCTGTGTGTAAACTTGCGGCCATAAAATTTGTCACGCTGACATTGTAAAATGGTTCCAGATCTGTCATATGGATTGTCAATCATCGCTGTCACATTTAAGTCATTTATATCACACTTAACTCATTTATGTCACATTCCTTAAATTATTAAACTTAACATTATTTTATACTCTCAAATTTTTAAAATGGTGTACTTGAATGAATTACAACGTGCACGAGTTTCTACTAAAATTGAAAGTGGTCATACCGCTAATGAAGTCTCTCGCGAATTTAATTTATGTAAACACACTGCTATACGCATATATAGAAAATGGAGAAGAGAAGCTACATTGAAAAGAAGGATAGGGTCAGGACCTCCAAAAATTTCAAGAGTTGCACAAGACGCACTGTTTTGTAATGTTCTAAGAATAAATCTATTTGAAAATGCTGTAAGCTCAAAAATGTTAACAAATTTTCCGGGATCGTCCAGAGCAGCTCGTCGCCGCTTGAAAGAAGCGGGATTATTTAACTTTGCGGCAGCTAGAGCTAGAGCACGGTTTTTATTTATTTAACCCTTAACTGGTGACGTGGTGCCACCGGAGACCCCAGAGACTATTCAAGCTCGCATAATTTCTAGGCGCATGCGCGAATCTAAACCGGCATTTCTGTACCTTCAAGTTGATCAGTGGTGAGTGTAGTGCCAACCAATTCACGTCGGTCTTCTGAATGCTATTTGTGATATAGGTAAGTAAAGACAACGTGGGGTCTTGTATGACACCACGTCACCAGTTATTTTACAGCGAAACATTCGGTTTCCATAGTTAGTGTTATTTATTTTTAGAATAATGGCGAATAATCCGAAAGTGATTCGGTACGGAGACCTAAATTTCGAAAGTACAGTACTCAGGTGGTTTGAGGAATCAGAAAATGAAGATAGTACAAATAAGGAAGATCTTGATCAAGTGAATAATAGTTCAGACGAAGAACCTGTAAATGATATTGTTCAGAATGCCGATACATCTACCGACACAAGTTATGCTAGCGATGATAATGACCTGCCCGTTGAAAATGAATATGTTGAAAATGAATATGAAGAAAATAGTCGAGCTTTTTATGGGAAAAATTGAATGAAATGGTCAAAGTGTGAACCTGCATGGAATAAGAGAACGGAAGCTCACTATATTGTTAGGTTTTTACCAGGATTGCGAGGGCCTATGAGAACTTTCAATAACAATGCAGATCCCTATATTATTTGGAAGCATTTGTTTACTGATGAAATGATAGAGGAAGTAGTAAACAGGACAAATGAAAAATTAAGCAGAGAAAGGATAAACTACAAGAGGGAAGACAAACCTGAATTAAAAGATATAGATACAATTGAAATGAAAGCATTTTTAGGCCTCCTTTACTACTCGGGAGCCTTTAAATCAAACCACGAGCACCTAGAGGCTATATTTGCAACGGATGGCACTGGTCGTGATATATTTAGAAACACAATGTCACTTAAACGATTTCTGATAATCTTGTCTAATTTGAGATTCGACAATGCTGATGACAGAATTATGCGATTACTTGGTGACAAAGCTGCAGCGATATCCAGCCTATTTGACCAACTCGTTGCTAATTCACAACAGTGTTACTGTCTAGGCCATTATGCGTGTATCGATGAGATGTTGTTGGCTTTCAGGGGCAGATACAAATTTCGAATATATATGCCAAATAAGCCAAATAAGTACGTCTTAAAAATTATGATCTTAGCTGACGCACGAACATATATAATGCGTACATATATACAGGAAAATCTAGTGACGGTCGCGGCCTGTCTGATGCCGAGAGAATGAAAATTAGCTGTGCCAACGCAGTCGGTCATACGGCTATGCAAACCAATTTACGGATCCAATAGAATCATTACTGCCGATAATTGGTTTTCGTCAGATGAACTGGTTCAGTCACTAAAAACACACAATTTAACTTACGTTGGGACAGAAAAAGAAAACAAAAGAATGATACCCCCAGAGTTTCAACCTAGTAAAACTAGAAAAGAAAAGTCTGTCGTGTATAGGTTTACAGCTGATATGACTTTGTTGTCGTATGTTCCAAAAATAAAGAAAGCAACTGTCATGATATCCTCAATGCACCACACCATCAACACTGATGATGACAGTAAAAAACCGGAGATTATAGCATTTTATAATTTGACTAAGGGTGGAGTTGATAGTCTGGACCAACGCTGTTCCAATTATACCACTAGTAGAAGGACGAGGAGGTGGCCGATGGCAGTGTTTCATACCATACTTGACATCTCAAGTGTAAATGCCTATATCCTATATGGTTGTTTTAGGGGTAATGACAGCATATCCAGACTAAATTTCATAAAAAGGCTATCATTTCAATTGGTTGAAGAACACCTTAACAGAAGACTTCGGAACACATCTATTCCACGAGAAATACGCCTTTCTATTGGCAGAATATTACAGAAACCTCTAACAGAAATTGGTAATGTACTGAGGTAGTCGACAATAAGAGAAGGCGTTGTGGGAAATATCCTAGAGGAGCTGATGAAAAGACTAGTACACTGTGTAAGATATGTAAAGTTGCAATATGTGCAAATTGCACACAAAAAATTTGTAAAGATTGCGGTGATTATTAGTTTATTCAAATGTTGTGATTTTTTTATCAAAGATTTGTTCTGAAAACTTTTTTGACATTTTAGTAGAAAACTATGTTAAATTTAATTTTTTTAATGTTTTATATTTTTGTCAATGTCTCTTTCAGTTTATTTTAATAAAAATTAAACGCATTACAAAATATATCTTTTTTTCTTCTGTATATCACTTTTAGCGTAAAACAAAATATTGTGTTTGTAAAATGTTATTAAATATTTATTATGTGAATGATATTAAAGAAAACAGTTTCTCAAAATTACTTGAAAACCTTAAATTTTTTTTATGCTGCTTTTAAGTGTGAGGTACTGAGGGACCCCATGTCACTAGTTACGCTCTAATAAAAGCACGTCACCAGTTAAGGGTTAACGCAACATCACAAGCAAGCAAGAGTGGGGTTTGCGCCGGAGTTTTTAGGAAAGGGTATATGGCATATCGACTTTTGGAATTGCGTAATTTTTTCAGATGAAAGAACTTTTCAATCATCTCATGATGGATGAATAAGGGTATGTAGGCCAAGTAACAAGAGATTTATCAAAAAAAGCGGCCGCTTCTCAGTTAATGTGTGGGCTTGGGCTTGTATTAGCTGTTGGCCGGGGTGTCATGTGTCGTCTACAAAATAGACTTAACGAAGAGATACAATGTTATTGGACATATTATGTTACCATACGCAAGGAATACATATGAAACTTTGTAATGGGTTATCCATTTCGTGATTTCCGTAAGGCATTTGGCAGCTGTCAAATATTTATGTCAACCAAACGTCAAATTTTGAGTTGAATGTTTACCATTTACAAAAATGCATCAAATAATAACAGAAAAACGCATTAAAACTGTTAAAGCATACTACAAAAGTGGTGATTCAAATGTAGCCACATTTCACGCTATTAGAAACTACTTTGGCCGTCATAATCGTCCTACTGCGCAAGCAATTTGCAAAATAGTGAAAAAAATTTAAGAAACGGGGACCGTGTTAGATATTTAGAGGCATGTGCATCATTGTAATGTACGCTCTGCTGAAAATGTCGCTGCCGTGAGTGAAAGTGTGGCCGAAGAGCCGAATTTGTCGCTTCCACGGCGTTCTCAGCAGTTGGGCCTGTCTTACGGCTCATTATGTCGAATTTTGCATCTGGATTTACACCTGCATCCGTTTAAAGTCCAGCTCACCCAACAATTAAAGCCTGCTGACCATCAACAACGCAGGAGATACGTCAAATGGGTTCATGAGCAATAAATGATGATTTTTCGAACAAAATTCTCGTCAGGGATGAGGCACATTTCTCACTCGGTGGGTACATAAATAAACAAAATTGTCGCACTGGGGCTCTGAATATCCTAAAATAATTGAATAATAGCTTTTACATCCAAAAAAAAAGTGACTGTGTAGTGCGCATTATGGTCTGGAGGCGTCATAGGGCCGTATTTTTTCAAAGATGACGAGGGAAGAGCGGCTACTGTCAATTCGGAAAGGTATAGTCGAATGATAACAGACTTTTTTGGACTGCGATTGAAGCTATGAACTTGGACGATATGTGGTTCCAGCAAGACGGTGCAAGAAGCCAAACAACACGACCGATTTTGGCTCTATTACACAAGATCGTCTAATTTCACGTTTTGGCGACGTCAATTGACCACCGAGATCATGCGATTTGACACCGTTAAACTTTTTTTGTGAGGCTACGCAAAAGACCGTGTTTATGCGAACAATCCTCTAACTTTAGAGTATTTGAAATACAACATTCATCAACGGATGGTGTAGATACCGGCCGAAATGTGTCGAAAACTGGTCCAAAATTACCTCAAAGGATATAGTGTTGGCACAAATCCCGAAGCGGACACTTGAATGATATTGTATTTCACACATAATGGCAAGGTCCAAACTTTATAATAAAAAAAAATTCGTGAAAAATTAAATAGGTGTTTTCTTTACGATTTTTTTTTGAAACCTAAAAATGGATAACCATGTATTTCAACAGGATAACTGTTCAGCACATACTTTTCTTGCTGCTAAGAACTGTTTTCAAAAAAAACATATAGAGTTTCTATCCTAGCCAATAAATAGTCCGCATCTAAATCCCATGGAAAATTTGTGGGGAAGGATGACAAAAAGCATGTGTAATAGTAACTTTAGGGCCGATAACGCAGACGTACTATGGCAAAATATTATTGAGTGTTGGGAAAGTTTAGATAGGATATATGTATATAGAAAACAACATAATTTGAAACATACTTGAGTGGGTAAAACCTCACTAAATTTGTATAATACAAAAGTATTTTTAATAATATAAAAAAATATTATTAAAAATGGGGTGTGAAGAACACAATACAAGTTCATTTATGTATTTTTGAATGTATCTTCTCCAAAGACGTAGATGCGTATTTCACATTTCTACATGTTCGTCGGTACGCCCCTGTTGGAGAAGAGACACATTCAAAACAAACATAACTACGTTACTATCTGGCCGAAATTATTCAGACAGAGCGTGAAGGAATATTCAGCGCTGTCTATATAATACTATAAAAAACACGTAGCTAGTTCGGCGGTTATTATATAGACAGCGCTGAATATTCCTTCACGCTCTGTCTGAATAATTTCGGCCAGATAGTAACGTAGTTATGTTTGTTTAGAATGTGTCTCTTCTCCAACAGGGGCGTACCGACGAACATGTAGAAATGTGAAATACGTATCTACGTCTTTGGAGAAGATACATTCAAAAATACATAAATGAACTTGTATTGTGTTCTTCACACCCCATTTTTAATAATATTTTTTTATATTATTAAAAATACTTTTGTATTATACAAATTTAGTGAGGTTTTACCCACTCAAGTATGTTTCAAATTATGTTGTCATATACACATTCGGCTCACGCCGACAAGTAGTGAAGACACGAGAATACAGTTTTTTATAGATACGGTGGTTACCGACTATAAAAAACACGTAGCTAGTTCGGCGGTTATTATATAGACAGCGCTGAATATTCCTTCACGCTCTGTCTGAATAATTTCGGCCAGATAGTAACGTAGTTATGTTTGTTTTGAATGTGTCTCTTCTCCAACAGGGGCGTACCGACGAACATGTAGAAATGTGAAATACGTATCTACGTCTTTGGAGAAGATACATTCAAAAATACATAAATGAACTTGTATTGTGTTCTTCACACCCCATTTTTAATAATATTTTTTTATATTATTAAAAATACTTTTGTAGTATATAGAAATCTTGTCTATGACATGCCGCTTCAAAGAAATAATTAGAAAAAATGGTAGTAAAATAAAATACTAATTGCTAAAAGTTAATGTGTGTCAAATAGTTTCTTAGTTTTTTATTCCGTTCTACTTACAATTTATTTAAAAGATTATGTTGCAGTACTTTGTTTATTTTATATTTTTTCGAATTTCTTATAAAATTATATACACAAAAAGCAGTGGATATTTTCAACATAAAACACCAAACACTCAACACAATGCCACAAGCTCTGAAATTGCGCTTATGTTTAAATTGATAAAATTATAAATAAAATACCGCATTTAATTCAAGACAGATAGTATACATTGACATTTGCATCTTAACCTCCAAATCTGAAAGTCTGGTTCACGACGTATAAATTTAGTTAAAATTTCTTTAAACGTCAAAATGATATGACAAATTTTATGGCGGGGAGTTTACGATGTAGAATGCGTAAATAATAATTATAATGCATGACTAATCTCTAATACAATTCTAATTCTAAGTAAATACAAATTAATAAAAATATATGTAAGAATAGGAGTAATTGTACATTACAGACATTACAGTATAAAAAAACTCATTTCATAAGGCCTTTTATTTTTCACTTGTTTATAATTGATTGTTTAACTCCATTAATTTCGCCCTAGGGCATAATAAGCAGGCGTTATCATAACGCCCGCTATTATTAATAAAAAGTAAAAAATACAACAATCCTAATAGAACTGTTTCATTGACAGTTTTGATATAATTTTTGCTTCTCCAGTCGTCAAATTTTTAGAGTTCTCTCTCATAAAGTGGTCGTGATTTCTTGGGGAGTAACTCCCCATCAGCTTTTAATGCTCGTTCGTGTATTACTTCCTCTTCCTCTATCACATACGTTGTAACTTCGCAATTTTTTTTTCATGAAATAAACAAATCACTCAATCGTCATACGTCAACGTACAAATACAAAGTAGACTTGTGGTAGACTTTGTTTGTAGACTTTTATCAATTAATAATTGATTTTAAAGTGAAAAATAAAACGTTATATGAACCTTTGGCATCGGGCCGAAGGCCCTCGGTTTTGTAAACTGTTGCCCTCGAATATAAACAGTCTCATTATGCCCTTGCTACATAAATAACTATTATGGCACTTATGCTAGAGAAACCTTGTGTTTTAATGTACTATTCTAGAGTATATTTATCTTTTGCTAACTGGAATTGTGTAACAAAAAATTTTCATCAATAAATTACGAAAATATAAAATCTCTCGGAATTACAAATCCTGTTAAATTCATGTTAATTCTAGCAATTCTCATTTGAATATTTGTAATTTACTAAAACGGACAGATTTTAATTTGAGTTTGTAGTAAGTACAAGGTTTAATTAATACCGTAGTAATGGTGGCTTTCTACCTTACTTAATAATGTGATAAACAGATAATTTAAACCTAAGATTCAATTTACTCAATATTATTTCAGTATAATTTTTCTAATAAATACAAAAATTGGAATTACAATGAAAACAAATATTTAGGCGCCCTCTGTAGGACACTAGCAACAATACCACAAATTTGAAAATCTTATGAATACGAATGCGGGATTTCTTTATACAGAAATCAATGACATCTGTAAACATTTGTACAGTGTAATTAATTGGCCATATTACTTCGAAATCATATAAATGAGAATAACAATAGATTCTAGGTTGTAGATTTATCAGCTTTTACTCTAATACGTCTTCGTTTCTAATATTAAATAAATTTGATGATAAAATATTGGTATAAATTCCATCAAATTGGCAACACTGTATATAGAAATTAAATCAATTTAAATGAAGCAAGTGTTTACCAACATTTAACGGCTTTCTCAAAATGTTTAATTTGTTTTATTTTTGTCTTATATGTTATAATTTTTGACTATAATAAATGGACTGTTCTATTAAAACGCCTTCTCTTAAGCAAAAAAGACGGTCATCTATATTTAAACCTCACAATGTAGAAGGTAAGAGTTCAATGCAAAAATAATTCACTACATTCACTTTTAAAACTTATAGACCAACAATTACAATTGAATTCCAGTTGTGATTATCCTAAAAATTACAAAGAACTTTTACAAGATGAAACTAATCAATGGAGGTCTACAATACAGACGTTAAAACAAGAATACATAGATCTCAAAATTAAAGCACTGGAATCTAGGGAGATAAATATAGAGAAGGAATCATTGAAAAGGGATTTTGACTTGGATCTTTTGGACCATACACTTTATTATGAATATTTACAATCGGTACAAAATGTATATAAAAAATTCGAGTGTTTATTAGATAAAAAAGAACAACAAAAAATAAGTAAATATAATATGTTACAAATCAAAGACTTATGACAGTGCAATAAAATATATTGTAACTATGAAATTGTCATTTATTTACATTAAAGCTTTTCTTTTTTTGGCTTTTTCTTTCACGTAATTCCAAATATTCTTTTCTACTTATGCTTGACCTAACTTCTAATATTTGTTTAACCTTTTGAACAATTTCCTTTGCCATACTTTGCTCACAGTCAAAATCATAATGTTTGAAATTGGCTGAAGATGATTGCAAAAACATATTGCTTGTACCTGAAAATGCAAAGATTTAGTTTTTAAATAATGTAAATGATAGAATGAATGGAATTGAACTATAATATACTGAAATAATCGTAACTAGTTATATCAGTTAAATATTTTTAAAAGAATTATGTACTAAAATATTTCTTCTGCACACTAGAAATATAATTAGATGTTTATATAAGTGATTTATAAAATAAAGCCTTGATTATAATAAGCAATTTTTATATATTTGAATGAATAAACTATTAAAATAGTTGAAATACGGCATTTTATTAAATACATGACTTTTGAAAAATAGTTTCTATTACTTTTTTTTGTTTAAATACATCTACATTTATTAAATACCTGTATCAAATGAATTACCAAAAGATCCATACGTTGGACTATAAATTATTCTAAATACTGTTTTATTTTCTTTACTTTTTTCTTCAATTATGTCACACCAAGCTATAGAATCCATGTGGTGACTTACTGCTTTTTGTCTTACTAAAGCAAATTTTGAACTTTTCTGCTGCACTGGATCAATTTCTATTTTTTCTCCACTTATACCTAAATGTATTTCAATTTTGGAACGAACTTTATTAATAATATATACTTGAAAAGATTTATACAATTGAGACTCCATTGTAGTTTTGTGAACTTCCATTAATTCTGCAGATTCTTGTAGCGAGGTTTCTAAAATTAAATTTACATAAAATATTTACGGGTCTATTATTAAAATGTATTAAAAATTACCTTTTGTTGTAGAAACTATATTATCACCTCTAATTTCATTGAAAACTGTTTCGCCTACATCAAAACTAACCTTTCCATTTTTATGTTCAACTAAACTTAAATATGTAAATGAAAATTTAGCTACACATTCTTTTGGATCTATACATGGAAAATCTCTATCTACTTCACCATCATCTTCAGTCAAGTACAGTCCATAATGAGTGACTGGTTTCAAAGGTATATCTCCATGTATTGTACTGAAATATACATATTGTTATGGATTTTTATTTAATAAAAATTAAAATAGTTAAAATTAAATATTTTGAGAAAACCGAACTGTACATTGAAAATGTTAATAAATGTGCGAAGATAAAAACTTGTTATTCGGGATCGGTCTCATGTAGAGACCGAGGTCAATTCAAACTAGGAGACCAAAATTATAGCTTGAACTAGAAGGTTGTTTTGAGAAATATAATTAAATATATTTAATTTATTCGGTTAATTGTTTGATATGTGATTTATTGATGTATTAGAGAGTTGTAGAGTTAAATTCTCGTATGATGTTTGATGTTTAAATTGATTATGCACCTTCTTTGTTCGTCTCCAGTAATTTTGTAAGTATACTAGAATCAGTGTTGTTCCGTGACCTGTTGAGATAATCGGTAGAATGGTTCGTGAAAATTCGGTAGATTTTTTTATCCTTAGTTTAAAATCAAACAATTATATGAAAACAATTTTAATTTCTAAAATACATATAATAATAGTTATTAATAGTATCATATAACTAGGAAATATAATAAAAATGTAAATATATATGAAGCACACTATGGTCTATTTTTAAACTAAGAGGAGCGTTTTAAATTAATCGCGCCAAAATTACTATGCGTGATTGGTTGCTTCAGAGGTAGGATTACGTTATGCAAAAATTGCGTGTTGACCTATCGATGTCAAACGCTTGTCAAATTTCGTTTTCTGTTGTGTTCCCGTTGTTCTATTCAGTTGTATTAACGTAAATAAATCCGTTCTTTTTAGAATTTGCGAAACCTTTAAGATACCCTTCTGTAGTTATCGATAATTATTCAATATTCATATAAATATGGATACTGTTGCAACAAGTTCAGCATCATTTTCACCTCCGAAAAAACGCAAACGTTTAGATATAGGGCATTTATCTGTTGCTGAAAAGCAATGTGTTTTAAATATGTATAAACAGCTGCGAACTGATGAACCGAATCTTAAAAAAAACTGTTATTGTTTCTAAAATTAGTAACACCGTGGGTAAGTTTTCATGGATTGAATAATGTAACCAATTTGATAATGTTCTGCTTTTAGGCGTTGCACAATCGACAGTATATCGCACCATAAAAGAGTATAATGAGACTGGTACAGTTACAGTTGAATTCAGAGAAGAGATAGTACGAGCTGAACTTCTGAATTTAATCAAAATAAATAAAGAACAATATAATTTGTAAGTGATTGATGAAATGGCAAAACGTAATAATAAAGTTCTATTAAGGTGGCCACCGTACCATTGTGAACTCAATCCAATAGAGTTGATATGGGCAAAAATAAAGAATGAAGTAGCATCGAATAACATCACATTTAAATTGACAGTAGTGAGGGGGCTGTTATTGCAAGCTATCGAAAATGTTCAAAATGTTAATTGGAAAAGTTGTCTTGAGCATATAATTAAGAAAGAAATAAAAATGGCCACACTAGATGGCATCGTAGATGATCTAATCGAACCGTTTATTATTTCTATTGGTGCTGATAGTGACAGTGATACTTTCTCAGACAGTTCAGATTTAGAATAGATTATTTTGTTTAATTTTTGCAAGTAACAAGTAGTTAACGGAGCCTTTGATTTCTTTAAATCCTTTATTTATGTTATTTTTGTGTTTTAATAAATGTTTAATTACGTTGTGACTTTATTGATGTAGAGTTTATATTCAAAATTAAGCGAGAAATAACGCTAAATTAAATGTTGCCTTTGAGCTCAATGAATAAAGAAAAACTAATAAAATACGAAAATTTAAAAAAACATTCAGAATGTCATTGATTTGGTAACTTTTACAGTGTAAATGTGGCTTTTCCATTTACTCCTCTTAGTTTAAAAATAAACAATAACAATAACTTATATTATTATATACATGATGTTTTATAAAACTAATGACGTTAATAATAATAATAGTTAATAAACTCTACTCGTCATCAGGTATATTTTTTAATGTTTTTGGCGTTCTGTGTAATTTCGTAATTGCCTCCATTCGCTATCTAAATTTTCAAGTTCGTTTTGTGGTATTAAATTCGGAAAAAGTAAAGCTATATCTGCTATTGAACTTATAGTTCCGCTTTTTACTATCTCGGGGTCAATGAAATTAAATTTTTTAAGTGTGTTGTTTTTTAGTGGAAATCTAGTCGAGATTTGTAAACAACTTTCAACGTAAAAATCCAAACAACGTAGTCGCAAATATTTTATTTGTTCTGAACTCAATTTACCTTCTTCTAGATAAATTCTAACATTTGCTCCTAAATACAGATCTTCTAATGCTTGATAATTATGTGGATTTTTAAATTCAATGTTTTCTAATGCTGTAGATAATAAATAGTTACGTTTTAGGAAACAGTCACAAATTGTTCGAAAAATATTGGATACACTATTATATAAAGTGTAATGTTTTGGCGAATCTGATTGCATTTCACGATTTAGACTATTAAAGAGTGGCAAAACATAATCTAGAAATAATAGAAAGACTTTGGTTAGCGGATTATTTAAATGATCGAGTATGTTTTCAGCTGTGGAGATATCGCCATCTGCAACAGCAGTTGTAAAATATAAACTGAGCGGAAAATATAATCTGAGCGGATTGTATTGTTCTAGAATTCGTTTAATAGCTGAATCAACCGATAACCATCTGGTTTGGGACGGGTGTAAAATTTTGTGGATTTTAACATTGCAAAATAATTGATACTCTTGGAATTCGTTGATTCTTTTTGGACTAGAGTTGAAGTAAGTAAAAATATTTCTTGTTAAGTTTTCAAGGAAATTTGGCAATTTTTCACATGCGTATGAAGCAACTAAGTGAAATGAGTGGCAGATGCACTTCATGACAAATAAATTCGGTATATCTTTTTTTAGTAATGTTGTAACGGAATGATGTCTTCCCATCATTACATTTGCTCCATCAGAAGCAAAGCCAATCATATTATCTTTATAAGGAACATAATTTGAGACAAATGTATTTATAACATGATTATATAAAGTTTCCGCATTCGCACTATCTAATTTCACAAGAGCAAAAAAACAGTCTCTGATTAAATTGTCTTTTGCATACCTGACGACGAGACAAAGATGTTTTATCGTTGAGCGATCTGTAGACTCGTCTATAATAAGGGAAAATTTATTATATTTAATATCCTCACATATATTTTCGAAACATTCAGCACCTATGACATTTCGAACAATAGCTGTGGTTTTCTTTCTGGCGCACGATATGCCTTGAGCAATCTTTGAATCAGGACAAATGTTAGCTATTAATTTTGGCAAATGATCCATTACCAAAAATGGCACATTATGTTCTGCAATAAATGCAGACAAGCGGATCTCGGCTAAAACCAAGATAATTAAAATTATTGTAAACATGAAATAATTTAAATAATCATACCTTCAGAAATATTATTCTTTATTTGCGCCGATTCTGCCATACCTGCTGAAAATTCGGTTAAACGCGGCTGTTTGCGTATCAACCTTGCTGTATGTTTATGAATTATCGAAAGACTGTGTTTCATTAGAGAATCTTTTCCGCTAGAAATATTAATGTCTTTACTGCAGATCTTACATCTTGCAAAATTTTTTCCCTTTTTACTTCTAGAAAGCCATCTCTCAAAGTCTTCCAGCTTTTCCCAATCTTCCTTATAATTGTGGGAATATTTTATTTTTTTTGCTATATTACTTGGGCCAGCTTGTTCACAGTCACTGTCACCTATGTATGTGTTCTTCTAGAACCGATATAGGATTCTGATTTCAAATTTTAAATGCAAAAACAGAAACAAACCCTTCACTCAAGATGCCCCACTGTTTTAAACTCAAAGAAATAAGCAAATAACCAAATAGATATCGCCTTTATTCATTATTGAATGATATGTTGTATTTATTTCATTCATTCATTTGTTCGAATGAAAAGGATTATTTCATTGTTGTAGTATTTTGAAATAATTATTTTCGGGGGAATAAGTATTTTTATTTGAAAAACAATGTTTCTTTAAGATAATTTTTAACCAGAATAGTCCCTTTATTTAGAATAAAGAGCGCTTGAGAAGCGTGCAAATAAATACCTACCGACATACATAATTGTTGCCTTTGAATTCAAGCATTATATCGACTACAATCCATAGTAGCTTTTATTACTGTCCCTACTCATAAAATTGCTTGCCTGTTTTAATTTTCTATTTATTATAGTCATAGATTAAAGATGAATGCCATTATAGTAGTAATTTATTATATTGTATTTTTATTCTTTATTATACATTAAAAAAAATAGCCCTATAAATATTTACATTAACACGTATTATTTACATGAATATAAACAGTTTTAGCACAATTTTTTTTTTTTTCTCATTCGTTTAAAAATCGGTAGAAATTATGGCTTCATTGGTAGATCGGTAGAAGTGTAGAAAAATCGGTAGACGGAACAACACTCTAGAATCGCTGAACGGATTCAATAATAAAACAAGCAAGACAAAAATGCATTCTATTGGTCGGTGGCCACGACCGTTTACATTAGGCAATTCGGCAAACTAAATTGTTTGTCACAGTAACACAGATGGCAGATTTTTATTTATTTTTTTTTACGTTTCTGTTTGGGTTAATTCTGTTTTGTCTGCATTTATTCTGTTTTCTTTTGGATATTTTGATCAGTATTTTTAAATACGCACGCAATTCGACAGGAATTCAAATATTACTTCAATTTCTTTGTTTCGAGCTAAGTTATACGTGTTAAGCTATGGAATATTCACCTCCAAGAAAGAGGCCAGCAAAACACTTCTCAGTGGAAGAAAAGAACGTGGTTTTGAATATATTTAAAACCAGTCTTGACCAGCCAGGTACATCAAAAGTTGATAGTGTTGAAACGACTGCAAAAGCGGCAGGTAGCCATTATTTTTGTTATAAGAAATTATAACAAACAGATATTATTTTTATCATATTTATAGGAATTACCACTCGCAGTGTTTATAATATATTGAAAGAACATAACACTGAGCAACAATTCAATCCACCCAAAAAATATTAGAGGAAAAGGGGTGTTTTGAGTACTGTTGATGAAGAAACAAAAAACAGAATTCGTAGAATTGTTCATTCATTCTATTTTAAAAACGAACCACCAAGTGTGCAAAAAATTCTCACAGCTGTAAATGAAACAGAAGATCTGCCTAATTTTAAAATAACGACATTCAGGATTATCTTAAAGGAACTTAATTTTCGGTAAACTATCTAAGTTCTGTAACCTGAACTTTACTACATAAATATTATTTATATTAGGTATTACGTGTTTCATAGTAGTTGATGTTATATTTCTAGGTATGAAAAGAGAAAGCGCAATAGCATCTTGAAAGAAAAAGAAGGAATTATTGCTTGGAGAAGAAGATACCTACGTCAAATTATTCAATTTCGTATAGAAGGAAGGCTTATATATTATTTAGATGAAACATGGGTGAATGCTGGGCATACTGTAAGCAAAGTATGGACTGATAAATCTGTTCTGACTGCAAGGCAAGCATTCATAGAAGGGTTGTCTACAGGCCTTAAAAACCCCTCCGGAAAAGGAAAGCGACTTATTATTGGCCATATAGGATCAGACGAAGGATTTGTAAATAACGGATTACTACTCTTTGAATCAAAAAGGACTGGCGATTATCACGAGGATATGAATGCGGCAAAATTTGAAGAGTGGTTGCAACAAATACTCCCTAATTTAAGAGAAGAATCAGTAATCGTTTTAGACAATGCTCCCTACCATAGTCGGAAACTAAACAAACGACCTACAGGTAGTACATACTAAAAAAAAGGAAATACAAGAGTGGCTCAAGAAAAACAATATCCCATATGAGGAAGATATGGTTAAAGCAGAACTTTTAGTACTAGTTAAAGAAAAATCAATTGGAGCTGAAAGATATGCTGTGGATGAGTTAATACTCAATAGCAACAGAAAGGTTCTCAGACTTCCACCATATCACTGTGAAATGAATCCTATTGAGTTAATATGGGCACAAGTAAAGGGATATGTCGCTAGAAACAATACGACATTTAAGTTATTAGATGTGAAAAGCTTATTCGAACAGGCTATCGATAATACTTCACCAGAAAATTGGAAAAATGCAGTGAAGCATGTCCTTGGAGTAGAACAAAAAATGTGGGAAATGGATAATATAATCGATAAGCATATAGAAGCCATAATAATCACTGGAAGTGATGATTCATCGACATCGTCAGATGAAGACGAATCTACCTAGTTTTACTGATATTATTATTATATTTATACTTATAAAATGTAAAAGTTCTCATCAATAATAAAAATATTTCATTTATTTAATGTACTTGAATTTGTTTTATGATTATAGGCACTTTGAGTGTTCATTAGTTTTTAAACAACTGAGAAAATTATTTAAAATAACAGTTTTTTCATGTGCAAAATAGTTTATTCATTCATATTGAGGATTACTACATGTTAATTTATAGAGACAATACAATTGTGTAAAAGTTCTCATCAATAATAAAAATATTTCATTTATTTAACGTACTTGAATTTGTTTTATGATTATAACCACTTTGGGTGTTCATATGTTTTTAAACAACAGAAAAATTATTTAAAATAACACAGTTTTTTCATCTGCAAAATAGTGCATTCGTTCATATTGGGGATTACTACGTGTTAATTTATAGAGACAATACAAAATTGTAAAACGTTTCGATAGAAAACATTTGAATATGCACAATTTCTTATGTCATATACTACGGCGATAACTATTTTACCGACATTGATCCTTGAATGATTCCATGTGCCTGTGTGCATACGGTTTTGGCGTGATCACGTGAACCCAACGTGATTACTGAATCTGGTCAGCGATTTGGGTATAGATATTTTTTTTATGATATCATAAAACATAAATTGGAAAATTATAAGAATATTTCTATTGTATCCAAGCTTGTTAATTAAGAGATTTAATTATTACAAATATAAATAATAAAGCTTTCTATTAAAATTTCTATGTTAAAATTATCGTAAATTATAATTATTATTATATATTATTATTATATATTATATATTATAATAATTATTATAATTTGTTCGAGAGGATTCAGGGTTTTTTTTTGTACATGTTTATTGCGCATGTGTAATTTTGTATAGCAAACACCAATTAAGTTGGCGCGAGGAGGGGTAAGTTCGCGCAGGATTAGAAGTAGTGGGGAGATTTGTATTTGGTTTTACATCAAATGTCAGATAATTCTAACCTCTGAGCGTGTATCACTTTATGATCCCCTAGCAATGACATTATGTTCCGTCAAACGTCAATGACACATGTATTCTGACAATTATAGCAAACGCCAATTAAGTTGGCGCGAGGAGGGGATGCGCAGAAGCCGTTTTTAAAAACGTCCACCCCCACTACTCAAGTAATTGTCAGAATACATTTGTCATTGACGTTTGACAGAACATATTTTGTAATGTCTTTGCTAGTGGATCATACAAGCTCAGAGGTTAGAATTATCTGACATTTGATGTAAAGCCAAATACAAATCTCCCCACTACTTCTAATCCTGCGCGAACTTACCCCTTCTCGCGCCAACTTAATTGGCGTTTGCTATACTTGAGTAGTGGGGGTGGACGTTTTTAAAAACTGCTTCTGCGCACCCCCTCCTCGCGCCAACTTAATTGGCGTTTGCTATACGTGTTTTATATTTGATTATACAGTGAGGTGCTCTGGGGAGAAATTATTATATTTATTATTATGATTTTTAGATAAGTTTGATCGGAATCTAAGAGGAAGTTTTCCAATCATTTAGCTGTCAATTTTACAGTGAATGTTTTTACCTCGTATTTTTACAGTATCTTTATACTTAGTAAAGATAATTTTTTTTTTCTTTTTTATTTTTGTATTAAATATTCAGTTTAAATTTTATTCTGTGTTTCATTTATTGTTATAACTCCAATATTGCTTAGTAACTTATATAATTTAAGTAAATAAATTTTTGTGAGCATTTCGCTGGCGCCTAAAATAATTCACAGACACGACTTTCCTAAGTGGAACCCAAGAAGTTAGAAGTCTCACATTTGAAAATTCACTGGCTGAGAAACCTAGTTGGGAAAACTAGTTGTGGATGGTGGCGTGTTAAATTTTCAAACCACTATTCATAGCAATATGTATACGTTAATATTGAAGATAATTATATAAATTAAACTTACAGAAAGTAGAAAAAATTACCTGCATTTTAACAGTATCAATCCAATAAATTCTTGTATTTTAGCTGCAGCTATGCAACAAATTGTCATTGGATAATTTCTTTGCTCTTCAGGTAACATAGTAAGAAAAATCTTATATTTTCTTGTTGGTATACCAATTAGAGCACTACCATCAAATTTTGCATATTCAGTATATGGATTCCTTGGAAGATTTTCACACTTTTCTAGTTGTTCAGCTAATAAAGATTTTTTACAAGGAACAATAGGTTTTAGAAGTTTTTTTGAAAATAATTCATCATTTTCAATATCACTTATTTCTTTAGTTTTTTCCCATTTAACATGTTTTATTTTTGCAGCTCTCTTCCTTGCTTGATCCATTTTTTCTATCCTTTGTGCTGTATCAGATCTTTGTCTACCAAATTGAGTATCAAATTGTAGGTCATAGGATTCATGTTCTACTTCATCTTCATCTTCGTCAGTGTCATTAGGGTCTGTATAGATATCTAATCTCTCTATCAATTTTTTTGGCATATCTTCACCTACCATTATAAGTTCACACATACCTATTATATACAATCTTAGTTATTAATAAAAAATTATTTAAATTGGACACATAACCTGTATCATCTGTTGATATAAAGGAATTTCTAATATGGGATAATAACCAACTCTTATTATCATATAATGCCATTTTAAAGTTATGTGATCCAGAACAATATTTTTAATTTCTATTAAAGTAATTATGTTATAGGGTACAGTTCCTACAGCAGTACTGCATACATACTTCATACATATCAGTAAAAAAAGTATTTGTATTTTGACTGATAGGCAGAGACCATGCAGAGACCGAGACGGCAACATCATTGAAAATTTAATCCGATTTTCTATCCTTATCTTTGATTGAAAATATGTACTCTTTTCATCCTTATCGTCCAGTTAGACAGTCATTTAAAGAGAGCGCTGTAATCGTACAGCTTCGTGTTTAATCGTTATCAAACGTGTAAGTTCGGAGTAGAATTTTGAAATTTTCTATAATTTCAATTTTATTGGTTATGTTATTTTTCATATAGTTCTGAATTATAATACAATATTGGTATTTGAATTTAGTTATTAAAATATTTATTATACAATTGAGTATTAACCAGATCAGTTTTTTCTGGACTAGGTACAGTGTTTTTTTGCTGTTGAAAAAGTAAGTTGGATTTACAAGAAATTTCATATTGTTTTACTCAAAAATGCTTTGTTTGTCCAAAATTAACAAGTTCTTAAAAAAACATTTAATTACTCGCATTGATGCTTTTAATTATGCTACAAGTACATTTTCTTTTCAGCATATAAATTATTTGGAAATGACTTCAAAATTTTGTATGTCGTGTGCGGTAAAGGAGATAATGGATGTGGAAAAATTACACTATCTTCCAAGAAATCCTTAAAATTTAGTAGTAAACGAATATATAACAAAGCAACTAATATTTAGGCATCCATGTTTATGATGCAAGACTTGGTTTGGAAGTAATGGGTTTAATATTTATCATAGGAAGTATTAGGAAGTTACACATGTTACTCTGGTGCTGTACCATGCTTACATCTAGCACAAACACTCATGTCAATATCAAAAAGTTCTGAATCTCAACTGTAAGAAGAAGCATATATTCCACAAAGACTACCATTGCAAGCAATAGAAAATACATCGGTAATTGATTGCAATTTACCTACAGTACCTGTAGAACACCTATTTGCAATTCAGTTTGTGTCTTATTACCCATCAGCAAGTAAATATATCAAGCACATCAACAGTAAAAAGAAAGAAAAAAGGAAAAGCATTAGTGAATGCAATAAGGAAAGAACATGAGCACATTTGAAAACTGAAATCAATATACACAAAAAAGAGGCTGTACAATCAAAAATATACCAAAATTAAACTTAAATAAGTCTTCATTGATCAAAGATATATTTAAAGGTAAATTATTCTTCCTCTTTTTTTATCTGTCTAATTATTTTATTTATTGAATAGGAATATCATCAAGTGCACAATCATTACTGTTTTCTCAACTTCGTTGTGTAAAGCATCTTCCAAAAGGTAGGAGATGGACAGTAAAAGACAAGGTATTGGCTTAATGATTGAATTAGATTTTTCGTGGATGTCTTCCACACAGCATTACCATTTTATTTGATGCTTAATAATAGATGGTTTCCATCAAACAGACTTCCTTGGTACTGCACAAGGTTAGTAAGGGATTTACGGAATGAAAATACTACAAGAAAACTAAAAACATTATATCATCAATTATTTATTAAAAAAATATGTTTTTTTATTGTACTTTTAAAATATTCTATTTTATACCATTATCGATATTAATTTTCGTAGGTCTATATTATTGTATATTATTTTAGTTATTTAGAATTGTATAGTAGTTATAATAAAGTAAATTTGATGTGAAGAATTCCAAAGTGTACCACTAAAGAAGAATACAAATGTTTGTACGATATGTTTATACATTTTCAGTTCTTTTTCTTTATGTATTAAACATTAAGAAATTGCTGAAAATGTAAAGATAAACATTGCGTATGAACATAAAAAATAAATACGACAATAAGCTAGAAAAGCAAATTTAAATTTTGGCGGGTAAAAGCGTCCTCGTTGGACAGTGCCATCTTTAATTGCCTGCCCAATTATTAGAGAAGGATGTAATGATCTTCCATTTCACTAGGACAAATTTTTGTTACTAGTTGCCGGGCTCGTTGGTCTTTGCTGATAAGCGATAACCTCAATATTTGACAACTTACATATATTGTATGTGCGTCAGAAAATAACATTCTTTCGAGGAAGTTTTCGCAAATTATTAAAATGCCGATTTAATTACAATTATTATTATTAACTGCTACAATAGTTTAAAATGCCTATGGTAATTTGGTGGGGTTATGATGTCGGTGATTTTATATTTCATGGATACAAAGTAAAAAGTATTCAAGCATTAGTGGCAACATGTTTTGCTGTAGGCGCATTAGCGTTTCTATTTGAATATATAAAACTTTTACAAGCACAACATAGGCATAGACAGCTTTCTTTTCGAGCAAAGCAAATACGTGCTATATGCCCATCAGAAAGTTCAACTTTATTGGATGAAATTAAGCAAGGTCCTCAAATCAGTATTCGATATAGGTACCTGTATACTTCATAATTACTATCAATATCAAAATTTGTTTTAAAAGTGACAAATGCAGAATTAAGTACCTATGTTTTGTCAGTAATAATTAATTATTCATTGTTTTTGGTAGAATTGGATTGCCTTGTATAGATGCATTAATGTGGATTACATCGCTTAACATGGGTTATTTGATTATGCTAACAGTTATGTTATATAATGGTTGGATATTCATTTCAGTCATAATAGGTAGTGGCATTGGTTATTTTGTTTTCGGGCAGAGGTTTATGAAAATAAATTTACAAAATTGTCAACTTATCAGATCAACATTTTGTATGGCCAATTGCCATGAACCAGGTAATTTTTTTAATTTATTGTAATTAAGATATTTACATTTCTTATACATATATTAATTTTATATTCATATACACACTAACAATGAATGTGTTTGGAATGCGAAAAAATTAAAGAAACATTTACTTCCTAAAATGTTATCTAAAGTTTCAAATAAACTGTAAAGTAAATTATTTGCAAGTCCTCAAAATAATATACATTACATTATCCATATTTTAATTGGCTTGCCACATGCTTAATTTAATATTTTAAGTAAATCCATGCAAATGTTGTGGTATGAGTTAAGCATTATAGGCTTAATTATGATTAGACCTGCACAATTCTTCATTAATGTGACTAATAAATAAGCCTGAAAATTTTTAGAAAAGTAAATTGTAAAATCCCTTATGGAACAAATATACCTATAGGTATATAATTTTTTGTGAAAAAAGACGTAATTGTAATGAAAAATATCTTCATTTCTTGTATGAATTTTTTAAGCATTACCATAAATAAACATTATAGATGACGATGCGATAAGACTTGCTAGACGAAAGAAGAAATTTAATTACTGACCTGTACTACCATACCTCTCCTTCTCCCATACTCCTCTTCAGTACCTAAGGTAAATGTAGTGAATGAGCAAAACGTGTACTCTAAAATATAATTATTCACTTCTAACTAAACAAAATTACAGATGATGCGCCACGCGATGGTGAATCCACACCAGCGTTGGAGTCTGCCTCAACGAGTGATGCTCCTTCGTGTCACAGGATAAGTGGTGAAAATGTTGTTCACAATGTGGACGAAAATACATAATTTTCTTTGTTAATATTTAAAAAAAACATTGCACTGACATAAATTAGTTTAAGAAATTTCAAAATCGGCTATAAATTCCTAGTCATGCTTTGGATAAAATTATGTGATAGAAATAAGATATATGTATATAACTATATAGATATTTATAAATGTTGAATATAATGTTTTATATATTTTAAACTTGATGTTGAAGAGAATCTGTTGTAAATTTGTAATCTTTACTACGAATACATATTTTTTGATCCTGTTACAGCACGTGTTTTGTACTAAATATAATGATTCCATTACCATTTAAAAGAATTAAATTAGCAGCTTTGCTCTTGATTTTATTAAAGTTTTTGATAGCTGTATCATTACTTATTTTTAGAAAAAATGTCTTTCTTGGGTTTGCTGTAATCTGTTTAAATCAGAAATATGGAGTAGGGAGATAAGTTGAGATAACCCTTTAAGATGGGCAGTAAATTGAAATCTGGAACTTTGCAGATGCTGACAGTTTGAAGGCCATTTTTAGCATCAAATTCAAATATGTAGCAAACATCTTTTCATAAAGTATAGCAAACGCCAATTAAGTTGGCGCGAGGAGGGGGTGCGTAGAAGCCGTTTTTAAAAACGTCCACCCCCACTACTCAAGTAATTGTCAGAATACATTTGTCATTGACGTTTGACGGAATATAATGTATTTGCTAGGGGATCATACTCGAGAGGTTATCTGACATTTGATGTAAAACCAAACACAAATCTCCCCACTATATATATTGCTATATTTCTTTAATTATGTTAATTAATATAAATAAATATTCTTTTTTTTTGTTTTCACATACAAAAATCACCGAAATAGTACTGCGAAATACTTTATTTTCTCAGAAATCAAACAAAAAAATATTTGTTACCAAAAAAGATACAACTATATCAAAATGGCGCATTCTATAAAGTCGCGCAGTGAACCCAACGCAATCTTCCTATTCCACGTCTTAGGTCTAATTGCACATTATTTCAACAATAGACCTCATGTATGTTCCAATGGATTTAACTTTAACTAATTTTTTTTTTACTGCTCCCCAGGATTCCAATTTGACTACCTTGCTATTTAATACTTACATACGTAAACGATTTTTTTTTTATTTTGGCGTTCTTTGGTACGCTGACAAGCTAACAATATTCTATTTCACCTATAATTACACCCTTGGTTTGAGAGATATTCCTAGGCGATCCAAAATGGAGTATGCTTCACTTGTTCTTGAAATAAAAAGAGAACGTATGAAAAATGAAAAGATTAAATTATATAAAATATATACTCAAAATATTGTGAATCAATTACGACGCGAACTCCAAAAGTAAAAACCCCCTGAAAATTGTATTACGTGACACTTATAAATTCAAAGTATTTTGAATGTAAATACCTCTATTGAAGTTACACACATACGTAACAACTGTTAATGTTATAAAAACTATTACATTGTATGTATGCTAAGGTCAATAAGCACGTACAAAATCACCTGTTCACGAATTCAAGTGAACTTTTAAAAAAATTAAGAAATGTGTAATACGTGTATTACCTAAATGTTTTTTTTTTGTTACGAGAAGTAACAAATATAATGGATTTAGAATGTCTATAAAAAATACCGCTATTGAATGCAATGTTTATACAAACTAAAAGATAACATTGTGCAGACAGCTTTGTATGCTAAGGGTTCAATGAATTTTTTAAATATGCATTAAAAGAAAATGTAAGATGTGTGCTCTACGAGCATTTATAGTCCTATTTAGCAACAATCTATCTTTAATCGAAGACGTAAATTGTATCAAACGTACGTAACGATCGACAACTGAATGAAACTTAAAGTGAGATAAATAATAAAACTATTCTTTTTGTTATTGTCATGCAACTTTAAGATATCGTCTTTTCTAATATAATCTATTGCACAGTGGCGCATAATTTTTTTTCTCGCTTATGAGAATTCAATCTTTCCATTTTTCATACGTTGTCTTTAAGGACATCCGGTATAACCTAATTTAGCCCTTGTTCAAATTTCATTAGAACTTTAATAAGTAATAATTTTATCACTTCAAATTATTTATTGTAACAACTGAAGCCATTTGTATGGCGAAACAATATTATAGAGGTTTAATATAAATATTTTAAACGATAAAATTATTTTATATTTCTTAACGTTACTAAATAAGAGGTTATTAGTAACAAAATCAAAGGATTGGTGCAATCATTCATTATTTTTAAATGGTATATGCGTTAATGGGCCTTGCAGGGAATGTTGGTCTTTGGCTTAGTCGTGCTAACTATTCCAGTAGATCGAGAATAAAAAGATGGAACGTTGAAGTTAAGTACCGATAATAGTGACGACGAAACAACATTGTGGTTGACGAGTTTATTTAAAAATCGACTACTTGCTAGTTTCTTACGAGTTATGGAACAAAAATTATACCTTAATAGCAAGGAATCATAATTAATTTATTGTTTTGCAGTCTCTATTGTTAACATAATTTCACCATTAGTTACGCGTTTAAATTCCCAAAACTATGCAATTTAAGACAGTGCTGAACATGGAACTTTCTTGAGTGTTTTCGAGTGCTTGTTCTTTGTTTATCATATTTTTCTGCGAAATAATAAGGTAAAAAAAGACTGTACTGAAACACTACACCAAACCAAACTATCATCATTTTCTCATTCGCACTTTATGTGGACCTGTGAATGTTTTGATTGAAGAGCAATGATTTCACTATACTGGTTCGGTTAGTAATGCTGCACATAATCTATTTCTAAAGAAAACAACATTTTAACGTATTTTACTTTTCTTAATCACTACTAGGGCTGGGCGATACCGACGTTTTCGGTATCGGGTACCGATTCGGTATCGGGTACCGATACCAATCGAGGTATCGATACTTACCGATGTATCGGGTCTGTGCACGGTATCGATTCTGAGTACCGGAATCGGTAAAGTATCGATAGGTATCGATCCTTTGGAATCGATACCTTAATTCAATACCTAGAAATCAATATTCATAACCCGTTTTCTAGGTGTTGATTGTTTGATATCGGTTTCAAGAGATATAAAATTCATTTACCGATTCTACCATAACTACGGTATGAAATTTGCAATATTGTGAGATTTTTTTTTGTAATAATTTTAGTTATGTCATAATAAGGATATTTGCTACACACAATAATAACATCCTTTTAAATATATATATGTATTATATAATATATATAATGCATATATGTATACTTAAAAATTCTTTACTTAAAAAGTTATTGCATCCTTTATGTACATTTAAAAAAATGCACGAAGGTAAGCTATCCGATACATGGATATCGATGCTTTGGAATCGATACCTAGGAATCGATACTTTGGAATCGATACCTTGGAATCGATACCTAAGAATCAGTATTCATAACCCGTTTTCTAGGTATCGTTTGTTTGATATCGGTTTCAAAAGATATAAAATTAATTTATCGATTCTACCATATCTACGGTATGAAATTTGCAATATTGTGATATTTTTTTTTGTAATAATTATAGTTATTATGTTTATGTTATAATATGGATATTTGCTACGCATAATATAAAATTCAACAACATCCTTTGAAATATATACTATATAATATATACACTATGTCTCACTAAGTTGGAGCCATATGGAAAACTTTTTTATTATTAATTTTAGGAAAAAAGAAGTTATTCTTCATAAAAAGTTCTGCATGTTCTAAAATCTAAAATGCAATCATCAGATATTAAATTTTTTCAGTCGTATACACGGTTTGTCAAAAAATATGAATTTTACTCAAGAGTAAAGTACCTTTATGTTTGACAATATCGAAAATTGTTATAAAGAAAAGTTAATCAGAACTAAAATCTATGTTTAAATATGCAATTACATCTATTTACATTGAAAAATTTGGTTTTGTTATTTTGTGATAACGTAATGCAATCCATGTGTATGCAAACAATCTGAACCAGGCCACAGCCTCGTTCCAGTAACGCATGTTACAAATACGTCCTCGCTCACGCGAGTTGTTTGCAAACACAAGTTGCATGTCAGGGTTGTATAACATTCCCTAAGTAGTACGAGGATGAGCTAATGATATATAACAGACATTCATAGATTCACTTACACAGTCACGTTCACACATTCAGTCTACATACTAGTTAGTAAGAATGTATATTATTGTTATCCAGTTTTAAGTGTTAAATATTAATTATACGATGTTACCCAAACTTCGTGAGTGTCTTACTTTACCATAAGTCGCCCTACCTGTTATCCCGTGGGCTACCCAAAGGCCCAACATCACATGGCGATTCTGCCTACCTACGGCTCAGGACCATTCGGCCAGTCAATCAAGACTGCAGGGAACATGTAGGAAGCCGGAACGGACCAAGGAAGGAAAAACCTACAGTGTAGCAGGTCAAGATCACAAAATGGGCAATTACGCGACGAAGGAAGAGGTAATCATCGCTGGCAATGACGCCAACATAAAAAACAACGTAGACACCATCGACATCCTCGGCGTAGTGGCATTCGTGGGAGTTATGGTAATATTAACGTCCTGCTGCTGCTACGGTGTATACCGGCACGTGAACAAGAGGATGACGAAGGCCCTATCCGCTCAGGTTCAATTGGAGTTCCACCGAAGCCAGGAGAAGGTCTAGTCTAACACCCATGTCCGCCCCCGACCAATTCACACAAATATACGAAGAAGTAAAGGTATTTTTTAGCAATTTAAGGAAAGACAATGTTAGTAATAAGAGTGATATTAACGTAATTAAGCGCAAACAAGCGCTAATAGACAATTTTAACCTTAGATTGTATGAAATAAGGGACAATTTTAATAAAGTAGCACATAGTTTAAGTACCCGGGAGGCAACTAAAAATTGTATTAAAGACATTACCGCGACGTTAGATGAGGCTACAGAAGTTTTAAATAACAGATTAAGTAATTTAAATGTAACAATTGGCAACATGGCTGAGAATTTCGATTTACGCACTGCCTCAAGTTTATTACCTGTAATGAACGGTAAAGAAGAAGTAACTCTGCAACTTATAGATTCGATCGAATTATATGACGCTTTGTTAAATAACGCGGGAAAGGAAAGTTTAACCAAATACGTTCTAAAAACACGGTTATCCCCTAAAGCAAAATTAAGGTTACTCAAAACATACCCCAGCAATGCCGCTTTAATTACAGATTTAAAACGCTATTTCATTACGAAAAAATCGGTCGCAGCATTAACGTCACAATTATACAATGCGAAACAAGGCGCGAAAACGATAAACGAATACGGCGAGACAGTAGAAGATCTGCTCGCGCAATTATCAATCACGCAAGCAGGCGATGACGACACGTTAGTAGATAAATTCCGTTCTGCAAATGAACAAATTGCAGTTAATACATTCGCAAATGGACTCCGCGACCCCAACATAAAATTATTAATAAAAGCTCGCAACCCTAGCACATTAAGCGACGCGATTCAGGAGGCTGCAAACGAACAGATACTTAACCCCGCAAGCAACGCAATTTATCATTTCTCAAAAAAAGCTACGTTTAACAATTCAAAAACTACGTTTAATCATGCACAAGCCAAAGACAATCGGTACCGAGGATATAGGCAAACTAACAACGATAGTAGACGAAGAAATTTTCAACATGACAATACACATGGCAATCAAAATCAATATTATAGAAAGAAATTTGTAAGGCGCGACAAACGCGATAGCCGCGACAGAGTATTCGCTGTATCATCAAACGCGACCCAGCGCGACGATAATAACGATAATTCATTTTTTCGAAGAGTCGTCAACTAAAAACAGATTCCAGTCAACATTTTTTTAACCTCGACGGTTTAACATATATTAATTCATATTTCAATAATAAAGACAATCTATTTCTAGTTGACACAGGTGCTTCGATAAGTGTTATATTTTTAAAGTCTATTTATACAAACATAATTGTTGATAAAACACACAAGGTAAACATAGTCGGCATCAACGGCAAAACACAAACAAACGGATCCGCTTTCATTACGCTAAACCTAGGCGAGGCCAAGGTCAGGCACAAATTTGCAGTATTAGAAAATGTAAACGATAACAAATTTATAGGTATCATCGGTTCCGACATACTTGCCAAATACAACACCGTTATAGACTACGAGAAATATAATATTACGTTTTCAATTGAAGGTCAGCAAATTACATTACCAATGCATTCCGACGAGGACACGGTTGTTAATATTCCGCCTCGTTGTGAAATAATCAAATATTTTAAAGTAAGTACGTGTAGCGATTGTGTAGTTTCCCAGAAGGAAGCTGCCCCAGGTATATTTATAGCAGGCTCTGTTGTAACCCCAAAAAATGGTTTAGTGCCCGTAAGAATATTGAATACAAGAGATAGCGACGCGACATTGAAGAACTTCGCTCCTACGTTAACAGACCTTGATAAATACAACGTCTGCAGTTTCAGGTGTAATGACACTAAATCAGTCGAACGCGTCGACAAAGTTTTACAAACAGTAAACACCTCACATCTAAACAAAGAAGAAAACATTACGATGCAAAAAATTATCGCTAAGTATTGCGACGTGTTTTTCCTTGATTCAGATAAGCTTACGCACACGAACATATACAGGGGAGACATACAGGTTAACCCGCAAATAAATCCGATATATTCTAAACCCTATCGATTGCCACATTCGCAAAAACATGAGATCGACAGACAAGTAGAGAAACTTTTGTCCGATGACATTATAGAAAAGGCAAAGTCACCGTGGTCATCCCCACTATTATTAGTTCCCAAGAAAAAGGATAAGGACGGAAACCGGAAGTGGAGGATAGTGATCGACTACCGCTTGTTAAATAAGCAGATAGTCGATGACAAATTCCCATTGCCATCAATCAACGAGATCTTAGACTCGCTTTCAGGCGCAGTCTATTTTTCTCATTTAGATTTAGCACAAGGCTATCACCAGATAGAATTAGAACCCAAAAGCCGTCCCTACACAGCATTTACTACCGGCAAAGATCAATACCAAATGTGTCGACTTCCAATGGGACTAAAAACAAGTAGTAGCGCTTTTTCTAGAGCCATGACAATAGCAATGTCAGGACTTAATTATGAACAATGTTTCATATATCTTGACGATCTCATAGTTTTCGGCAACAATCTCCGACAACACAATCTGAATTTAGTTAGAGTACTGGAACGGCTAAGAAAGGTTAATCTTAAACTTAACCCAGGCAAATGCGATTTTTTACGAAAGGAAATTTTATATTTGGGACACGTCATTTCGGCGGAAGGAGTCTCACCCGACCCTTCCAACATAAAAGCCTTAATGGAATACACGGTTCCTAAGAACGCAAAAGACGTAAAACGATTTGTCGCATTCGCCAACTATTATAGACGCTTCATTCCAAATTTTGCCAACATCGTGAATCCCTTGAACAACCTTACAAGGAAAAATGTGATTTTTACATGGTCCGATGTGGAACAAAAGGCATTCGAAAAGCTCAAGCTAGCCCTACAGACACCACCAGTTTTGCAATATCCAGATTTCGATGCGAATAACATGTTTACTCTAAAAACAGACGCATCCGGCTACTCAATTGGTGCAGTGCTATCCAACGGCAACGACAGGCCAATCGCTTATGCCAGTCGATCCCTAAACAAAGCGGAAAGGAACTACTGCACAATTGAAAAAGAGTTATTAGCCGTGGTTTGGGCAGTGAAGCATTTCAGGCCTTACTTATATGGTCGAAAATTCAAGATCTTCACAGATCATAGGCCATTAGTATATTTGTTTGGAATGACCAACCCGTCTAGCCGTCTTACGAAATTCAGATTAGTGTTAGAAGAATACGATTTTATCATCAATTACGTTAAGGGTTCAGAGAACGTAGTTGCAGACGCCTTATCACGGATAGAGATAGATTCCAACGACTTGAAGGAGGTTAGTAATGGGATTAATGACAGCATTTTTGTTACGACTAGAGCTCAGTCAAGACAGGTAGCTGCCGATCACACCATTACGACCCCAGCAGTCACAGAATCCACCGGCTCCAGGGTAGGCCACCCCGGGGTTGTGGAACTGTTGAAAAGGCCAGCGGGATCTATCGAACTTCGAGTGATAGACAAGGCAAGCTTCAATTCCCTCCAGCGTCGTAACGGAACAAGCATGCGTTCCAAGGAAGTATTCCTATACGACGAAGATGCTCTCACAATTTTTATGAAGGAGACTGTAGTTACAATGAGTCCCCAGCAGTACATGCGCTTATTGGCTACACTCCAGGAGTTCTGCGCAGGACACGACATACAGGAAATATGTATAGTCAAAGACAATTCCAGGAACAGCGACTTCCTGAGAAATTTTATTCCATGGAAGAAGAGAGAGCCAAACGATTTAAAGATAAACGTAATAGGAGGAGTGGTAAGAATTGAAGACTACGAAACACAGCAACTAATCATCAACGATTATCATATGCTACGTACAGGAGGACACGGAGGAGTAAACCGAACATTTAACCAGATCAAAAGGTTTTATTATTGGCCAAAACTAAAGCACGACATCGAATCATTCGTGAAACGATGTAGTGATTGCCAAAAACACAAGCACTCAATACCAAACAAAGAACCAATCAAGGTAACGACCACATCGTCATACGCTTTCCAAAAGATTTTTGTAGATCTAGTAGGTCCATTAAACCAAGACCACGAGGAGAACAAGTACATCTTGACACTCCAATGCGAACTAACAAAATTCGTGGAAGCATATCCTATTCAAAGCAAAGAAGCTGCCACAGTAGCCAGAGCCCTGGTCGAGAATTTTATATTAAGATACGCTATTCCCGAACAGATAGCTTCCGACCAAGGAACAGAGTTTATGGCTGCAGTTTTCAAGGAAACTTGCTCACTGTTAGGAATACAGCAATTAAGATCAACTGCTTACCACCACGAAACGTTAGGCGCATTAGAGAATACACATAAGAATCTCGGAGCGTACCTACGAATCCAATTAGATAACCATAAAGACAATTGGTCGACTTGGATACCTTATTGGTGCTTTGCGTTTAATAACACAGTGCATACTGAAACCAAATATACACCGCATGAGTTAGTTTTCGGTAAACACAATCCCCTACCTTCATCAATAACAAACGCGATAGAACCGCTATTCAATTTTGAAAATTACGCCGCAGAAATGAAATACAGACTCCAGACAGCCCTGCACGATGCGAAACATAATTTGATCCTATCGAAAGTTAAAAGGCAAGAAAAGTTAAATAGAAATCGCAGGCACACACACTTTTGTGTCGGCGATCAGGTCTTAATAAAAAACGAAGCAGGGAATAAACTTGAGTCACTGTATAACGGCCCCTTTATAGTAACTAAAACAGACAAGCCGCCAAACATAACAGTTTGCATAAACGGTAAAGACACCGAAATACACAAAAACCGCCTTAAGCATTACCACGCCTAAAAGCAAATACAAATATGTCAATTAGTATAAGTGTTAGAATAAGTGTAAATATGTTAGTAGGAAATAAGAAACTTGTATACATGTAATAAATAAGCAACTATTTTTAAAATTAGTAGTATATGTCATATTTTTAGTAATCACCGTACTACAAGAATAATAAAGGTATAGATTTTAACATAAGAAAAACAAACGCCTCAGCGTTATTTTTCTTAACCCCCAGGGAGGGTGATGTGATAACGTAATGCAATCCATGTGTATGCAAACAATCTGAACCAGGCCACAGCCTCGTTCCAGTAACGCATGTTACAAATACGTCCTCGCTCACGCGAGTTGTTTGCAAACACAAGTTGCATGTCAGGGTTGTATAACATTCCCTAAGTAGTACGAGGATGAGCTAATGATATATAACAGACATTCATAGATTCACTTACACAGTCACGTTCACACATTCAGTCTACATACTAGTTAGTAAGAATGTATATTATTGTTATCCAGTTTTAAGTGTTAAATATTAATTATACGATGTTACCCAAACTTCGTGAGTGTCTTACTTTACCATAAGTCGCCCTACCTGTTATCCCGTGGGCTACCCAAAGGCCCCAATCTTTTCATTTTCAACGAACATTTATCTCTTGTGATTATGAAACACATGATAACTTTTTCGTTTCTAAATGTTTTCTAACAATTTTGCAATTTAAACACGTAATTAATGCATGTGCATTTATTTTGCAAATAAGAAAATACATACAAAAATACTAAGTTGTGTTTAATACTAGAAATAGATAGAAATTTATTTTTCACTCATTCCACTAATGCCTCGACATACCCTCTAGTTCAATACATTTAATCATTCTATTAGTAAATTCACGTAATACATTCCTTATCATTTGTGGAGAAATTTCCTGGCATGTTTCTAAAATTATCCTCTCCAAATAGTTAACATCTTGTAACGGCCCTTTCTGGTAAACTTTTTGCTTCAAGTAACCCCATAAGAAGTAATCAAGTGGGGTTAAGTCAGGGGACCTAGCATGCCAAAAAAGATCAGAATATCTGTGAATAACTTTTCCATGGAACATATGTTCAAGATATTCCCTAACATTCAATGTACTATGGCATGTGGCACCGTCTTGTTGGAACCAAATACATTGACGTTCTTGTATGGGTAGCTCGTCTATGTAGTCATTCATGTGAGTTTGTAAAAACTGTAAATAACGTTTGGCATTCATAGATTGTCGAAAAAAAGGTCCTATTACTCTGTTCTTATAAATGCCACACCACACGTTCGTCTTAAATGAATATTGGTCATGAGCCTTTATTGTAAAATTTGGATTATTGTCAGAGCACCAGCGACAATGTTGTGACGAGACAGTTGCATTTGAGGAAAACGTTGCTTCATTGGAAAAAATTATATGCCTAGTAAAAAAAGGGTCCTCTTCTAACTCCTTGGATGAGACAGCAAAAATCAAAGCGCCTATCATAATCCCTTTCTTTCAATGTGTGAATGATTTTTGGCTTGAATGGTTTGTATTTATTTAATTTTAAAATTCTTGCCACTGTATTTTTACTTACATTTTGTTGCATCAACGATTTCCTTTTGCGCAGTGACAGTTTTGGATTTTCTACCACAGACAGCATGACTATTAAAAATAATATCTGCTTCTCTATGTGTTTTATAATTTTCTCCCACAATCAAAACAATTTCTATTTTCTCTTCACAAGTTAACGCTACCATTTTTATGTGTCATAAATTCTAACGCGTTTTGAAACTCACTGTCAAACATTTATTGCTATCAACAAATCATTTGTATGTCAATGCATCCTAGATTACATGTAACAACAGTTAAATTTGCATTGATATTGTAGACAAAAAAGAAAAAATAATTTTTTCAATGTAAATGGATGTAATTGCATATTTGAACATAGTTTTTAGTTCTAATCATCTTTTATTTATAACAATTTTCAATATTGTCAAATATAAGATACTTTACTCTTGAGTAAAATTCATATTTTTTGACAAACAGCGTATACGACTGAAAAAATTTAATATCTGATGACTGCATTTTAGATTTTAGAACATGCAGAACTTTTTATGAAGAATAACTTTTTTTCCTAAAATTAATAATAAAAAAGGTTTCCATATGGTTCCAATTTAGTGAGACATAGTGTATAATGCTATATATACTTAAAAGTTCTTTACTTAGTTATTGCATCTTTTATGTACATTTAAAAAAATGCATGAAGGTAAGCTACCCGATATATGGCTACCCGATACATCGATACTTAGCGAGTACTGGAATCGGTAAAGTATCGATAGGTATCGATGCTTTGGAATCGATACCTCGCTACCCGATACTTAGCGAGTACTGGAATCGGTAAAGTATCGATGCTTTGGAATCCATACCTCGCTACCCGATACATCGATACTTAGCGAGTACTGGAATCGGTAAAGTATCGATAGGTATTCGATGCTTTGGAATCGATACCTTCGTTATATGAGGTATCGGGTACCCGATACCAGTTATGGTATCGGCTATTGGACGATGTATCGATACTTCGCCCAGCCCTAATCACTACATATGACCTCCAACGCAATTGAAAATTTGGTTTCCTATTATACAAACGAATTATTTACATTTCTAATTAAAAAAAAACGAATTAATTAGACCTAATTCCCTATATCAAGATATTAACCATGTTACCTATACCTTAATTAACAAGAACTATACCAAGCATGATATCTACATCATAAGGTTTTACTCCGTAACCGCTATTATTTTAACCACAAAATCTGTAAATCTACAGAAATTTTAAATCATGCCAATAATCTCAATTGTGATGACAGATATCTTATATACAAAACTTATCAGACACTTCTATCTAAACAACTCCACCGTAATCACGACACTTCCAGTGAACCGATAGCTCCAGTACAATCCTGTCCGAAACTAACATTAAATTTCAGTATAGTCCTTTGCAAGAGTGTGGTTCCTACCCAGAAACCTTGAAAGAATCGTTTTATCATGATCATAGATACTAAAAATATATATTGATGTGTTAACACGTGAATACAAATTAATGCAAAAATGTTAAAAACGTTTATACAATGTGACTGTAAATGATCGTACGCCAATTGTGTTGGCACGCCCGCAACTTTCTAACCATGTAGTGGCTACATCGTCGCTCATGTCACATTGTGTCAATTTTAACAAAGCCAATTGTCGTTAGTTTTGTGTATTATATGGCTTCAATTTTTTTGATACCTATTAAAATGTTTACGACTGAACATGATGCATATATTTTTATGGCTCACTTTCGGAGGGCATCTCAAAACTACGATAGGACGTAATCATATATTTTGCAGTCTTGCTTTAAACAATTTGTGGAAGCATTTCCTCGCGAAAATGTAAATTGTAAAGTGTTTGGTCACCACAAACGTGAAATTGTAAAACGATTAGAGACAAAAAACTGTATTCGCAAAGGTAAATCTGGGTTGTAATATCAAGACGAAAGACAATAGGGCCAGTTTTCTTTAGCGATATAATTAACGCAGAGAGGCAGCAAACTGTCATTTTGACAGAATTTATTAATCAGCTTCATGATGATGAAATAACATTGAGTTATTTCCAACACGACGGAACCACTGCTCACACTGCAAGTGCCAGCATAGCATATTTGCAGGAGTTTTATGATGATCGTATTATCAGCCAAAGTCTGTGGCCACCGAGAAATCCAGACTTGACACCATCAGATTATTTCCTTTTCGGACATGTAAAGAACAGTATTTTGAAAAACCGCTTAGAGACATTAGACGAACTTAAACACGCAATTAGACATGAAATTGCAAACATCACTCACACTTAGTCGTGTATTTGAAAGTATTAAACGACGAGTAAACTTGTGTTTACAAAATAATGGTTGACATTTTCAGCAGTTTTTTTTGTAAAAATTAAGTATTTTTCTACTCATCAGTGTTCGTTTTATCAAATAAAGCATTTTCTGTATACTCAGTTAATAAATTTACATAAACATAACCTTAGTCTTTATTATTAACATCGCCATCAACTGTAGAAAAATAAAATCGATCATTTACAGACACACGTTATCTGTATACACGGGTATGCACAACGTAACGTGCCTTCAAAAACTTTCCTCATTATAGCAGGCTGTTTTTTTAAGTAATTAAGGATTGGTGCACATGCGAAGCTTTAGAAGACTTCAAATTCTGGCAGGTGTCATACATAAATTCAAATTATAAAGGCTTATATTTGTCTAATTATTTTATCATAATGTTAGAGTTACAACATAAAATATTTATTACTCAGAGTTACTATAGAACTGACCAAAAATTAAAAAACGGAGATTGGTTTAATTCCACTATAATCAGTGCTCACAGGATTTCGCACGATTTTGAAGTTATCCTAATCTGCTAGTTGCTAGTTACGCACAACTGCAAAAACATGTTCAAGCTTGTGTTATTAAATTTGGTGTAATAGGGGCAACAACTCGTAAACTTGGCGGTGGAGCTCCTAGAAAACGAACAGCCAATTGCATAGAGGATATTAGACGTCGAATGACCATTTCACCGAAAAATCAATTGCAAAACTATCACAAGTTCATTTGTCAGTTCGAACATGTCGTACTATTTTAAAAAGGACTTAAAGTTGTTTGCATATTAAATTCAAGCAGTTTCGAAACTCAAACAAGTATATTTTTGTACGAGAACACAGCATTGTCTATGGTTTTTGAATAACATAAGTAATGACATTCTCGACAAATGCTTCTTTCCAACCCTCATGAATTTATGGAAACTACGCTACATCCACCAAAAATAGACGTCTAGCTAGCAGTTTCAAGACGAATTATTGGGCATATTTTAATCAAACCATAACTGCTGAAAGATATCGAAATTAATTATTAGATCTGTTTATTAATACATTTCATGATGATGAACTTACGGAGGGATATTTCCAGCAAGATAATGCACCAGCGCACAAATCTCGAGAAACCATAACAAGAATTTTTAGACACAAGAATTATTAATTTTCCTCCAAGATCTCCAAATTTAACAATTTTAGATTATTTTATTTTTCCATATTTAAAGAATACCATTTTCAAGACCAGACATCACACAATCGAAGAGCTTCGTAATGCTATTTGAATTCTTGTGCTAACATAACCCAAGAAATCCTAATAAATGGCTTTGAAAGCATGAAACGTAGAGTTCAACTTTGTCTTCGAAATAATGGTCAACATTTATTTTAGTATTATCTTCTTTTAATTTTTGCTATTGTATTAAAAATTATTTTGAAAAGTAAATTACTAATTATTACAGTTACATGACATAACTAAACTATCAAAATTATACGTTTGTGACAGAATATGTGCACTGTCATCAACCATCAAAAAAAGCGTAGCCGTCTCTAATGAGGAAAGTTTTTGAAGGCACGTTATTTAACCAATGGTCATGTCAGTGGCGGCTCGGGGTGGTTCACATAGGGAGTGCATAATTTCAAAATTAAAAAGTGTAATACAAAAACGCTTACCCAATCCTTATAAATTTCACCGACGTACTGTTCCAGACAGGTACTGTTCATTGTAGAGTTTGTTTTGAGGGAATAGTAAATATTACACTACACAGTTTAATTACATCCATTTTACGTGTCTTTGACTTGCAGAAAAGTTCTATCACTTTTTCATTAAAGTTTGGGAAATCATTTATACATTCTTTTTCACAAGATAACATAGTAAGGGCATTTAATCTCTCTTCTTTCATTGTATTTCTCAGGAAAGTTTTTATTCTCTTCAGCCGTGAAAACTGGCGTTCCGCTTCGGACGTTGTCATTGGGATTGTAATGACAATTTTTAAAAGCTTAACAACTTCATTAAAGGTGTCGCTTAATCCATCCAGCAGAAGACCTAGCAGACCTACAGCACCGACTTCTATATTTTTCCAAAATTCTTCTCTAGAATATAGAACGCTTAATTCAGTTCGTAGTCTGCTTTCATTGAGGCATGGATAAAATTTTACTGCTTCTTTAAGACAATCTTCCGGAAATTTTTTTTGAAAAGAGGAGAACTGTTTAAAAGAAATTAAGTTTGCTAATATTAAGTGCCTTGTATACCGAAATCTAGGTTTTATTTCTAGCAAAATAATATCGCACACTTCAATAGTTTCCCTCCTTCTTTGGCTACCATCAGTTACTCTTCGCCGCTTTGATGGTCGAGGAGTCAGTCCTCGGTCATTTTGTTTAACCAACTGATTATCTGTGTCAGCGATTTCGTTTCGAATTTTTCCAATAGCGCGTTCAAAATTATCTAAATTATTCTTGATTTTTAATGCATCTGTATTGACATTTTGTAATTGATTAAACAATATGTCCACATGTGGCATAATTTTATGAAAGAAAGTTAACCAATAGATAAAATTTTCCTCCTCTAAAATTCGCAAATTGGCACCAGCTTGATGAATGGTAGTTTGTAAACTAGCTTCACCCTCGATTTGTTCTAGAGCTTGAATTATTTCTTCTCAGTGCTCATATATTGTATTCACTGTCCTAGAATTGAAGTTCCATCTTATTTTTTAAGAACGAGGTAAGCTTTTTCTCTGAAGGAATTCTTCCAATCTTGCAGCTCGTTGTGGTGAAGTGGAGAAAAATGTACATAATCCTGTCAGATTAGCAAAAAAAATTCTGCAATTACTACTGCTCGATGTAGCATGCGACATAATTAGATTTGTCTGATGTGCATAACAATGTACAAAATTAGTCCTTGGATACTGGTCTTGGACATGTCTTTGCACGCCATTAATAGCACCACTCATGACTGCTGCCCCATCATAGCTCTGTGCAATCAGTTTTTCTGGGTCATCAACAAGCAAACTAATTTCGTTAAGAATGGAGGCAGATAAAGAATTAGCATCATGTCCACTAGGCAGAAGAAATTTCCAAAATCTTTCGACCGGTCTCGCGTTCACAATATATCTTAAAACAACCACCAACTGAAACTGATTGGACACATCTGTGGTTTCATCAGCTATCACAGATATGAAGTCGGTTGCTTTAATTTCACTGGCAACTTGTTCATGATACACGTTCAACATTGCATCAAGCAGCTCATTCTGTATCGTTTTTGATAACCCCTTTAAAAACCGGTGCTGCTTCGATGTGATCTCTGAGCGATTTATTCAATTCTGCCGTAAAATTTATCAATTCCCGAAAAATGCCCTTGTTATTCGACGTTTGCTGTTCATCATGACCCCGAAGTGCCAGTTCAAACGCGCCACAAAATCTAATGCAATTTATTATTAAATTTAACACATGCCTATTTTTTGTTACCTTTTCATTGTGTTGTTGAATTGCTTTTCTATATGATGAATCTAAAACATTCTGAATGTTATTTTTTCCTAACATTCTTAGACTAAATATATTTTTCAAATGCCCTTCGGAATTTTCATGTTTAATAATTTTAGCACCAAGATGAATTAAGTCTCTTATTCCGTTCTTTGATCAAGACGGTTCACCACCAAACAAAAGACACGGAAAACAAAACAAAGTATTTTTAATTTCACACCCACAAATCCAGTCATTTTTCTGATAAATATCCATTTTGAATTTTCTTATAACGTCTTTACCTTTAACAGATTGTTTATTTTCTAAACATAATTGAGGCATCGGCCGTTTAAGATTTTTTACTGCGATTTTTTCATCATACGTTAACCGCGAAAACGCGTTGTTCTCTAAAGCAGCGACGGAATTCATTTTACAACGGCCGTGAGCAGACTGGACCACTTGCTCAAACGCTATGTATTATACGACATTGAAGTAGCGCAAAATACAGTTCTCCCCACCTTCAATGTAATGTTAATGGCTTAACGGAGCAACAGTTGGGCTTTGCTCATTATATCTGTGACGACGATCCATGTACATTGTTAGCGTGCCACGTTCCTCGTCAATAACTATGAATACATAATAAATAAATACTTTCACAGTTAGTCGCCGCTTGGTTTGTTTTGTTTCATAATTCCAGGGGGTGCAATTGCTCACTTGCTCTCATTAAAGAGCCGCCACTGGGTCATGTCAATATACAAACACATGTGTTTCGATCACCTCGAAATGACATCTTTAGATTTGCTTCCGCAAGATGGGTACAATCTTATATCATTAGTTGACAAGAGATATCTCGTGATATCTGACGGACAAGAAAGGTCTGCCGGATGTCGGAAGGTGTCACTTCATAACTGCACTAGAGAGATTATTAGATCGAAACATGTCTCTGTATGTTGAAGTTACCATTACTTAAATACGTTTTGTGTGTCCATGTATACAGATACAGATATGTTTTAAACATATTTGTATTAATGTAATCATAGATACTGTAAAAAATATTATCGCAATGAAATTTTAATGCATTCAAGTAACATTACTTTAAAAATATATTCATGGGGTTACAGCATCAGTATTTGATGTTATGTTAAATGCACCTACGATCAAAATATTTTTCCTGAAATTTGAAAAAATACCAATTCTCTCGCATAGTATATTTACACTTTTAGCTATACAATTATTTATCAATTTTGAACATAGAACCTTCTTTGAAATTTCGTTTCATGTTTATAAAGTATTTATACATTTTGAGGCATTTAATAAATATGGTTTATTGTGTAAAAATATACAGAGATCACAATCAAAAACTTCTACGTTATGTAAATGGACCTTTAAATCACTAGGCTGCATTGATTCTTGTCACGTACAAAAAAAATACGTATAAACTTACAATAAATTTCTTATAAAATTAATATTCACATATAAATTTACAGTATGATTTCTTAAACTACATAAATACTATCAGTATTATTTGGTACAGTATTTATAATTTTTCTTATAAAGTACTAAAGACTAGTATTTTTATTGATCTTTTCTTAATGTTAAATCAAACTCCGTTTCAGATTCTAATTCATTTTCTGATAGAGATAAGGATCCTCCGGCTCTTCTATGTGTTATAGTGCCGTGCTAAAACAAAACATTTATTTGATCAAAATTTGAAATAAATAATTTAAAAAAAATCTAAAATACATACATCCAATATACCAACAGAGGGCTCTGAGGCATAGCCGTGACTTTCTATATCTTCGTCATCCGACGTCTCGGAACTAGAAGTTTCGTCTTCATACGGCCTATAAATCAAATAATGTTAGTAGCTGAAAATTTTATATTCAAATTTATCTCACCTTCTCACTTTGCAAACCATTTGCGCTAAATCTGTAAACGTATATCCTGAATGTTGTGGAACACTATCAACTTCATTTCCGCAGCATACTTTTAAATATGGTAACGCTCCACATTTCAGTTGTGCCTCGAAATATAGCTTACCATGATGATATCCGACGTCTCTTATTTCATCAAAACTGCCGAATTGTAATGTTCTATATTTATCAATAGGAGGACGGATATATTCACAATATCCACTTGTTTTAACTTCCTAAAATGATCAATATGAATATTACTATTTACAAACAAATTTAAAAAGATGTAATAACCAGGATTGCCAAGTAATTGTGATATTAAATAAGATATGAGGTGTACAAACAAGAATATCGGGATTTTAAAGGTGTTTAATATCTCTTAAATAAGAAGTTAACACAATGAATCTCAAATAAAATGAAAGAGTAACACAGTGTTTCCCTAAAAATCTTCGTTACGCGGCATCCTGCTGATAAACGAGTTCTCTCTATACTTTAATCAGCATGCCTGGAGCAATGAAAGCGACGGTTGTTTCAATCCTGTTTCAAATCAGATAAGCCAGTATGTAAGGGTGGCACTTTCACACAACCCGTTAGAAGTCTCCAAAGGAAAAATCATATGGTGTCAGATCCTATGACTTAGAAGGCAACAATAAGCAAGCTCTGTCATCGGGTCTGTAATATCCTACCTAGCGTTTGGGAACGTTATTCAATCAGTTCCGTACAGTTATGCCAGTGAGAAAACTATCTGTTACTAAATAGACGTCTGAGCCAGTTTACAGTTGAGGTCGTTGAGAAAAGTCGCATTGGCAGCATATTCAGATAAGCATCTTCTGGTCCGTTTGCTTCAGCGAAAACGAATAATATGTAAACTTGCCGTCGGAGAATAGTACAGAAGATTTAATTTTGGAGTCTTGTTTGCATTGTAAGCGTGCATGGTGTCTTTCTGATTGCCTAATATGAGCATTATGAGTGTTAAATTTTCCACAAAGTTTAAATATCATTAAGGGCAATACGAAGAGAGTCGTCATTTTTATATTGCGAAGTTGGCACGCACAAAACTAAGGCCATGCGCAGAAATAAAATACTCTTTGCTCTTTAGTCTTGAATGAATCATGTGCTTTTTAGCCTTGAATCAACACCGTACACTTTACATCATATAAGACGTTTTATAAGAAATTAAAACCCTGATATTATTTTATACACAGTTATGTGGAGAAAAAAGTAGCACAAGTGTTTAGTTGTGTAAACCTATACCACAATTGACACATCTCAAAAGTAAGTCGTACACTCATATGCCAACTGTCATCACTATCACATATATAAAATTACATATGAATTATAAGCATAATATGCCAACATATGAGTAAAACTCCATTTATATGTTGAAGTAAAGAGATGAATTTCAATAAAATGAAGTAACTCTAATAAAAGTAACAATCACAACATACAACATACTAAAGAATCTACAAATACACCCTATAATATAAATAAACCAATATTTTGTCATGGCACCATCTGCATCTAATCGCAAGGGAATAGACGCATACAAGTTTGTTATAAAATTTTCCTTTTCTGATATTTCTTGGCATGCTCCAATTATTGCATTCCACAGCCCTTCTCTGTTATTTGATCTAAAATGACGCTCATACATTTTTTTTACAATATTACCCCAGATGTTCTCCTTTATGCTTATATCCGATCATTTGGAAGGCCAAAACAACGTTTCGGTGTTATTAATGTGTAACTATTGAGTTATTAATCCTGTTGTGTGTATTGAACAATTATCTTGTTGGAGAATAAAATTATTATTTGGCAAATGTTCACGAAATAATAGTATTATATTATTCACAATATTTATATATGGCAAAGCATTAAATCTACCAACAATTCTCCAACAGATAGCTAGTGCATTAGCTGTAATAGCAGCCCATATATTAACAGAGAAACGCTCCGACTGACCTGCATTAGATACGTATTATTCTTCATATCTAGTATTTTGCGGTCTATACACCTTAATGTGCCTATTGTAGGTCGATTGTAACGTCTTTTTGTCAGTAAAAATTACAGAATTCCAGAATTCAATATCTCTGTACAAATAATTTAGTGCAAAGGTTATTCTATCTTGTTTATGGCGTTCCGACAAAATATTTTTTGGCTGCAACATATTTTTTTATGTCTGATTTTTGAATTCTTCTGCAGGCTGTTGACCCCGAATCCGGAAAATTTGTTGCTACAACAGCATCTAATGTGCAAGAAATCGGATGCACTCTTGGGAAATCTACTAGAGCAATATCATGATCTTCTAAAGCAATCCTTCTTCTACCCCTTCCTTGTTTTCTTTTAATTGTTTCATTTTGCTCCCAACGGTTTTTGACATTTAGTACGGTGTCTTTATTTACTTCGAACGTAAACGCTATTTCTCTAATTCTTCGCTCTTTTTGAAGCTCGGAAATAATATCACTTTTTTGTTGATAACACAATTGTCTTGACACTATGATAAAACTGTCACTTTAACAATTTGATAGTTAAGTGACAAGTCAAAGTTAAGTTTTCATCAAAATTTCAAGGAATTGACATGTATAGGTGAACCAGATTTACATAGAAAAAATAGTTTATTCGAGTTTTTTTACAACTGTATAGTTGCGGCAGGCACTGACTTTTGGCACATTCTGCAAAATTAAAGGAATTTGTAATGTATAAATTTGACTTTTATCTGGTATGGTTATGTCAGTGTCAGTTTATTCTAAGTCAGAAGCGTACACAATTTTTAAAATGCCTCAATTAAACGAACTACAAAAGGCGATAATTAGAACTAGGCTAGAGGACGGCATGAGCACTAGGTACATCGCAAATGAAATAAACGTTGATAAAAACAAGATATTTTTGGCAAAATGAAAAGTTGAGGAAATTGGAATTATTAGAAGAAAGCGACAACGTAGACATTTTGCTAATCTTACGAGATGATCTTCCAATGTTGTAAACTGTTTCATAACGGCAGAGAATAAATAGCAAACCCTGATGAAGATATGCGTTTAGTTAATTTTCTAAGGGAGCATCCTTTTAATATCACAATAAGAACAAAAGGGGAAACCAATTTTCCTGATTCCATAAGAACCAGTCGAAGAAGAATAAAAGAGAGTGAACTACGAAATCGAAGTACTGGCAATAAGATATTTTATCAGAAGCAAATAAAGAGGAAAGACTGCATTTCGCCTCTCAACATATAAACAACGTCAAACTTTGGGAAAACGTAGTCTTTTCAGATGAAAAAACTTTTCAATCATTCAGTAATGGACATGTCCATGTTTATAGATAGACCAGTTGGTGAACGATTTTCTGAACAATATGTTCATAAAATTATGTGCAGTGGACGTTTTTCTGCGAATGTTTGGGGATGGGTGAGTTTCCGTGGAACGGGAGCATGCGTTATAGTGGAAGAACGATTGACAGCTTTAGTTTATAGAGATATTCTGGAACAAGCACTCTTACCTTCAGTTCTACCCGTTTTTTGGAAATAATTTTGTATTGCAACAGGATAATTGCCCAATTCATACAACGCATCTACTAAGAGATTTTTACAAGCTAATAAAGTAACCACATTAGATTGACCAACGAGAAACCCAGACCTATCCCCATGGAAAGTATTTGGGGTATCATGGTCAAGAAATTAATAATGAGATCTTGCCTCAAAGCCGGCAAGAATTGATTCAAAGTATCTCGGATACATGGGGGCAAATATCTGTGGACTGTGTACAACGCACAGTTTCAGTTGGGTGATATTTTAGAAACTTCAATTTTAGGACCATGTTACAAAGCCAACATTTATTATTTATCACACTGTCTGAGTTTGTAGGGGACGGATTGTACATCCGGATAATATTACTTATTGAGGAAGATAATTCCCCGCGACCAATTACTGCATTATATTCATGTTATTCTCCAGTGAATATTTTGTCATGAACTTTTGATATGATAAATTAAATAATTACAGAAAATATGATAACACACTAAAATATCGTTGATACTCAATACAAGAGTAATTACCTCTAATTGCCTCACGCAACTGACATAGGCCAAGCGCGATTGAATATCCGGTAAATTAGGAACTTTTACCGCTGATGTAAAGGGATACCATCTCTTCCATAGTAACCACCAACCAGACAGATCATCACCATAGTTAGTCAAATCTTGATCGTCCACTGATCCCACATCAATGGCTAATATATGATTAGCCCCAAAACCTCTCATAACATCAGCTGGAATAACAAAAACGTTTTACAAAAGTGACAGTCAGAACCGCAAATAATAAACTATCCGTGTTATTCATAGTTAAATATAAAACAAATTATAAAAGCAACTTATCGTACTTCTTATATGTTTATGAATAACATTGACGGTTCCTTTACTATTTACTACTTTGCTTAATATTATAAGAACTCAAGATATTAAAGGTTGCTATTTTTATTTAACTAGACATGATTCACACTAGCTTAAAAAGGCTTAGAAGCATTATATACTATTGTGTACTTGGTAGATCGAAAAATATACCTATTAAGATTCACAAACTGTAGAAAATATTCTGAAATTAATTCAAGTATTTATTAAAAATAATTACACTTTGAAATATAATAATAAAGTTATTTGATTTTTTTAATAAAATATTACAAATGCATTACTTTCTACAGCATTTAAATGATATGCAAAATAATTCAACCATGCTTATAATATTAAGCAGGTAATTCCATTAAGTTAACACAAACTGTAAAGGTCTACATACCTTTAAAAATCTAGCTAATAAATAATTGAAATAATAAGAGCAAAAGTTGTATATACATATAAAATTACAGGCAGTGTTATATTTTACCTGGTACATTGTTAATATAACAGCCGTCTACTAACATATGTCCATCCCTTGGATCGCAAATTGGAGGAAAAATGCCAACAACTGACATACTTCCGCGAACATATCTCCACAAATGACCTGTCACATAATATAGTCTAACATCTAGTAAAATTATTCTTCTTTTCGTATTTTATTTAAGTACAAAGTGCTTTTAAAACATACGATATACTTTTTTGAAATTTTTGTCAATGAAAGCAGGTTAATATAAATATATATATATATATATGCATGTATATAAAATCCAAATAAAAGCAAATCGTTATGTATGGGAATGGTTGAATGACAATTACTTACAACTAGGGGTTACCATGATTTATGGGAAACCAAATTAAGCAAAAAAAATAATTTTGTATAAACAGAGAAAAATAGAATAAATACAGGTTTAATAATATACACTGTGTATACAATGAAAAATACTAACAAAAAAATATTTATTACTTTGTTATAATTTAAACATGATTAGCAAAAACGTGATAAGAAATTTGATACCCTTCATATTGCAAGTTATATAGTATTGATTACTATATAAATTCAACATAACAATAACTTAATAAAAATATAAATGATAGAGTATTTTATAAAATAGTTGACTTGCCTTAATGTTATGAATGTCGCGCTTTCATACTAATTTATTATATTTAAAAATTGTTTAATCATCCCCGTTTTTATTTATTTCAACGGTCAATTTTTGCAGGAATTAGTCCCATAAAGAAAGGTTACTATAAGCTACTTAGATTAACAAAGTCTGCAAAATTCTGATTCACATCGTTGTTACTGAAATATAGTCTATAATTAGCAAAGAATTAGGTCTAATTCAATCATTGGGTTTTATGAAATGGGTTTCATCATATGTATAAATCAAAATATAAATAACAAAATATATTAATCATAGGCCATTAATAAATTCACAATTCCATGTATAACATTTGATATAAAATATTATTAAATAGAATATAAATAAATAACGAACTATAAAATTAGTATGAATTTAAAAAGCTTTTGAATATTGTGTTGTTACTTCATAAAGAAAATAAAAATATCTGAATTTCCAATCGTTGATGAGTGATGAATGATATTTGCCTTATTTAGCATTATTTTCATGATAGCTCCCAAAAAGTGAAATGTGGATTTACTTGTCAAAGTAAATTAAAATATTTCCAGTATTCTATGGTTGGAAAACAAAATAGATTCAACTTTTGCTACAGAAACATTGTAAATTCATCTACAATTATCAAAATGTTTCAGTAGGTGGAATTTTAAAAATGCTAACTGGTTTTATTTATTATATTTTTACCGAAATAATAATGTTATTTTTCAATTATAATTTTGATCTTACAGCTACTAAAATTGTCTAACTTGTTTAATTGACATTAAATTATCCTATATTCGACCAGTATTTATTAGCAGTTATGAAAGCACACAATTTTACACAGTAAATTAAACAATGAAATAGGGAAATTGGCTTATAAAATTTAAGATAATTGTTTACTACATTTTTTTATATCTATATCGCCGTATGTAATTATTAAAAAGTGTATACAATATAACGTGGCACATTGGCAATTTTTCATTTGGGAAGCGCTTTTGGTTTACTAATCATTACTGAAGATGATCGCTTTTGAAATCCACATACCCAAAGAAAGAAACAAACGAATGTTTATTTATATAGTATTTATGTATTTGTAATGAACTTCTATTCAGAAAATCCTCTTCCCAATATCATGCAGAAAAGTAGCACAACAACGCCACAAAATTCTGCATACAAATACGTTCAATCACGTGTTTTAAATTGGAGCGACCACGAATGACACGTATCGAGTGTCATAGGAGCATTAAGCAGGTCGCACCACGCTCATATTTCTCCTTGATTACTATTCTGTGAAATGCGACGAGATGAAAACTGATTAGCAAAAGCAAAAATTGGGTAAAGAGTTAATTACACTGTTGGAAAAAAGTGACGAGCACACCCTGTATAATCTGAAGAAGTGGTTCTAACGCAATGAAATTTGGTATGGAAGTAGTACTAACGTAGCATATCTTACCCTCATCTGTAGAGCGGCGCAGCTCTGCTGGAAAGGGATGTATTAATAACGGGAGTATCCCCGCGAGCGGCGCGTACCATCGTTACACGACGAGGCACGGAGTCAATAAGTCGTTGTATGGTAGCGGGAGGGATGTCCAACCATGCTGCTTCAACTCGCCTCCATAGCTCTTCAACGTTACCCGGGCGAGCCGGATAACGTTGATGTCTCCGACCGATCATATCCCAGACATGTTCGATCGGATTGAGATCCGGTGAACATGCCTGCCATGAAAGCATCCGTATATGGTTCTCTTCCAAAAATGGTGTGGGCAACACGTGCAGTGTGCGGTCGGGCGTTGTCGTGGATGTATAGAAGACGTGGGTGCCGTTGAACGTAGGGAAGCACAATAGTAGCACCTCATCTACGTAGCGGCGAGCCGTCATCGTATGCTGTATACGCAGCAGACGTGTACGTCCACCATGTGAAATAGCACCCCACACCATAATGCCTTGCTGGCGGTGGATAGGGCGTGGTTGGATGCACTCTTCGAGGTGACGCTCACCACGTCTCCGATGAACCAAAATTCGCGCATCACCGGTGCTCAATTCGAATCTTGATTCGTCGGAAAACAAAATGTGCCTCCACTCGACAACCCACTGATGTCTAGCCTCCATCCACTGGCGCCGTGTACGGCGGTGCTCGCGAGTCAGTAGAATCCGGTGCAACGCACAGCGCGCTCGCAGTCCGCTTTCTAACAAACGCCCCCGTACAGTTCGCCTTCCCTTCCTGCTGACCAAACGGCTCCAAGTTGCCTTGAGGAAGACGTACGCGACGCTAAAGCGCTGTGCCCAAGAGCGCGTTCCTCGCGTGCTGTGCTCGCGCGAGGCCGTCCCGCTCGCGGCTGAAGACGCGTACATCCATTCTCGCCATGCCCGCTACACTGCCGATAATGACCGCTCGAAACGGTGCGCGATATCACGGAAGGATACTCCTGTCATGTGCATCCCCACAACCATTCCTCGCTCAAACTCACTCAGATAACGCGAACGGCCTTCCATCACGCACAAAGTACTACTACAACTACCCGCTTCCACCACACTAACGATAACCAGTTTCTCCCTCCCCGCATCGGTCTCCATGGAGACAACATATTGCAGCTGTCGGGGGCACTCAGTAAACAATGCAGCGATAGAAAAAGTCAAAACTCGCTGCGCAAACTTGTCTAGAGGAAACCTTAATGCTCCGCTAAATCTACGCATTTATCTTGACACGTTCAGATTATACAGGGTGTACTCGTCACTTTTTCCATCAGTGTATATTGTTTTCCTTTATGGAAGCGATGGAAGTTCCGCTTCCCTTGCTTTCATGGACCACACGCGCTTGATACAAATACAGCTTTTACTCAAATATTCCCGCGATTAAATTATTTTGAAACAGGTACACAGAATAAGTTGATTAGATGCTAGTGTGGCAGACCAGCTATACGTAAGTGAGTTAGTATAATTTTTTAAATCTAATAATTTATTAATTCTCTATTTTTGTTTTGTGGAGATCAAAGTAAAGCTTATTTATTATTATTTTTTAAATAATTTACTCTTACTTCTTGTGCTAATTCTTATTTTTCATAAAAAAAAATAATTTAAACAAATTTTATAAATTTTCATAATTTCAAAATAACTGTCGAAGAATAGGTAGTGAATTAGGCACTAGTTTTACCAGCTTTATTATGTTGGTCAAGCAAAATCTATTGGGAACTGTATTATTTATCGATAAAGCTCGGATTATATGTAAAATGAATATTTGTTGTTAAAAGGTATATCACCAAAATTATGAGTTTTCTGGGTTTATTTAATGTTTTTTGAATAAAATAAGGCAATTAAAAAAGCATTTTCACATATTTTTACTACTTGATGTAATACTGCATATTTTCTTCAAATTACAAATTTCCTTCTGAAAATTCCAGTAGGCGGCCAGTTTAAATAACAATTCAAAAATAACTGGCCATGGGAAATATCAGATTTCCAAGTGTTCTGGGAAACCCGGTTAAAACGCTTTTGCGTCGACATATTGCTAATTTGTTAATTGGTTGTATGAATGCCGAAAATCCTAATAAATCACATTTAATAAGTTGTGAGCATTTAGACAAAACTAATAACTGTACAATAACTCGTTTGATTAACAATGGATTAGCAAAATATTTCCTGACCGACATAATACCATATGATAAAATTATATTAATGTTTTCCGATGCTGCCATTTATTTGTGTAAAGCCTCAGTTAATTTAGAAATATATTTTCCTAATTTAATTCATACTACTTGACTCACTATTAAACTTAAATAATACACCTTATATTTTCACAAAACAATAGTATATTTAACTATATGTACATTTCATGTGCACTGTACACATCATCAGTAGTTACTATTTAAACGTATTATTTTCGAGTACATGTATAGTAAAAATATCTATTTTGGGTAGGGGTGTAAAAAATTTTTCAATTACAAATGGTTAAAAAACATGCAAATAATCGGAAAGTATGGTCGTATATTGTAAAAACTAATCTCTATTGAAATTCTAAGAAGGACAAATTTGGGAAGGACCGTTACATATGAAAAACAAGACATCTGACTGTGTTGAGTTATATTAAATAACAATATAGTAACGTGAAATTAATTAATAGATTATTATCAATCCCTCTATCACCATTGAATTTTAAGAAAGAACTAGACCACATAACAAAAGTAGCAGAATCTAACGGATACGATAAAAAATTGGTGGATAAAATCAAAAACAAACTAGAAAAGAAGAAGCTAAAAACTTTTAAAATCAGATTAACTCCAAATACAAAGAGTAATACCAAAAAATATTGCAAAATTACTTTTCACAAAAGTTGGCAGAATAACGTAACTAAATTGTTTAAAAAATATAATCTAACTCCTGCGTTTTCCAACACTCACAAGTTACAACAATACCTTCAAACAAAGTTAGTTAGCACAGACCCACTGAAAGAATCAGGTATTTACAGAATTAACTGTAATTCCTGCCCGAAATTATATATCGGCCAAACAAGAAGAAATATTCAAACCCGTTTCAAAGAACATTTAGCTCATGTAAAACTTCACAATGTAGATAAATCAGCATTAGCTCTACATCATTTAGATACCGGACATAATTTCAGCTTAGATAATGTAAAATTAATTAAAAAATGTAACAGCAGAAATTTAGACATGTGGGAAGCCATACATATGAAAAAATACAAAAATTACCTCCTTAACAATGACATGTCACCTATTAATAATAAACTTTTAAATTGTATACCAACAGTATCTAATAATTAATAGATCCTTTTCACGTTACTATATTGTTATTTAATATAACTCAACACAGTCAGATGTCTTGTTTTTCATATGTAACGGTCCTTCCCAAATTTGTCCTTCTTAGAATTTCAATAGAGTTTAGTTTTTACAATATACGACCATACTTTCCGATTATTTGCATGTTTTTTAACCATTTGTAATTGAAAAAATTTTTACACCCCTACCCAAAATAGATATTTTTAGTATACATGTACTCGAAAATAATACGTTTAAATAGTAACTACTGATGATGTGTGCAGTGCACATGAAATGTACATATAGTTAAATATACAATTGTTTTGTGAAAATATAAGGTATATTATTTAAGTTTAAAAGTGTAATAATTTCACAAGTGCTCAACATATACTACTATTGACTCACTCATAACATTAATAGAGTTACTGAAGAAATCAGAAATTAATTTCCTCTTATGAATTAATTAATTTCTAATGTAACATTAAATACTTAAATGACAGAAATTACCACCGCAAAGAAGCTAATGCTTTCTTTTAGGTATTTACTGAATTGTACAGAAAATAATAATTAAAATATAAAGCAACTTCTAAAACTAATTGAGAAATATTACACGATTTGAAACGAGCGGTGGTAAATGAGCCGGATATCTATTTAAAAATTGCTAATATCCAATATTATTTAAATAATATTGTTTACGCAAGTCTAACATAGGCTAACATATTGCGAAGTTTAGAAAACACTTTGTAAGATTACCTATAAATAAACCTATCTACCTAAGCGAATGAAATCAGAAAAAAAAAGTTGAAATTTTAGTAATAAGACTTACACAACCAACACCATTCAGATAATTGTGATTGGTTACCTCTAAGCCCCGATGATAAAATTATCGACCGACTGACTTGGTTGCACTTACCTTCTCATATATTGTTGTATGTATGCTTATATTTTGAAACTTATTTTAACACTTACTATTTCTTACCTGGTAAATTGTTGGTGTATCCTCCATCTAGTAATAGATGTCCGTCGATTGGATCGCATAGCGGTGGCATGTAGCCGGATAGAGACATCGAAGATCTCACGTACCGCCATAAAGAGCCTGCGACACACTCTCACTAAGCTAACATGCTATCAAATGATTACTATTATAAATCATTATGATCAATAAAGAAATTAACACACGTCCAAACTTCCAAAAACAATCTTCCAGTAAACAGTAAATTCAGTTACAATTGAATGTAAAGAAGTCTCACACTATGATACATACCACTGATGGTTTTTATTTAATTATACATATACAGATGAAGCAAAAGAATCAAAACAACATGAAACCATTATTTGTATACTAATATCCACTTTTATTGAAATGTATCTGCCATTTACGTCATGAAAAAATTAAGTTATATTTTCAACTTTACTTACTAAATTGATTTCGCTATTGAAAAGTACGATTTACAATCCAAATGCAATTACTTTTAAGATAAATGATTTTGCTAGAACGTTCTGGTAAATTAACATATTACAATATATTAACTTTTAAGACACATTTGTATGGATAATAAAAATATGTTTAAATTTCTATACCACAATCCCTGTTATAAGATTAATATGACAAACAGAACTATATTATGAGATACGGAAGCTAAATTATGTTTTACTTAATGTTGAGATCCATATTAATTCAAAAAAGTAATTTTAATCTAATAATTTTACATGAAACAAAACAAAAAGGACTAAAATTGTGTATACATACTTTTTAATAGTGGAGGAGAAAGTAAATTACTCAGAACGGGTTTTCTCGTGAATAGGAAATTCAAATCAGCGATAGTTGAATTCAAACATGTGACGGATAGGTTAAGTTATATAAGAATCGAAGGGAAATGCCGGAAAATCACTTTATATATATATATATATATATATATATATATATATATATAATAGTTAAGTACATGCACCGATTTAAATAGCCGAAATGAAAATAAAAGAATTCTATAGCAAACTAAATAGAGAATTTCAATTATTGCCAAAGTATGACCTCAAGACTATATTAGGTGACACAGAAATTCGAAAAATGGCTGAGAAGAAATGGATGGACCCAATATAGTCAAGAGAAAAGGACATGATCATAAAGAACACGTACTTTCGAAAGAAACATATACACAAGAGTGCTTGGAGATCACCGGATAGATTTGTAAACCAAATAGACCATGTGCTTATTGAAATGGAGAAATGAAAGATTTATAATTGATATTCATATAGACACTTTCTGGTGGATATAAAAATTACAACATAAAATACCGATAATACAAAATAAGGAAGATTGAAATAAGGTTCATTAATCTGAAGAGACCAGAAGAGGAAGCAGTGTTTAAAGAAGAACGAAGTTTGAGCCTAATGGAGAATACGGATAATATAAAAAGTTTGTGGCTAAATATAAGTAATAAAATATATAGCGGAGAGTTGTACAGGTAGTAGAGAATCCCAAACAAAGAAAATTATTTAACATGCAATATGAAGTAGAACTAAAAAAAAATATGACACATAAAAGCGACCGGCACTTTTTCCTATTGTATACATCATGTCACTTAATAATGAAAAAAGTCAAATATTATTTAAATTGTCATTAGTGTCATTACTTACAAAGTCATAATGCCTCACTTAAATATTGCACAAAAAAGTAGTATAGTGACCCTTTTGGAAGAAGGTTGGTCAGAGAGAAGGGTAGCCGAACGATTTCAAGTGGCGAAAAGCACTGTTCATTATATAAATGCCCGATGGAATCAGAGACGTTCATTAGAAAGAAAGGTGGGGACAGGTCAGCAAAAAGTTTCAACAGAGGAAGAGGACAATGATCTGATAAACTTTTTGATAAATAATCCTTTTGAAACTGCTGTGGAAGCACGACGTGCGACAAATTTTCCAGGGTCTATCAGAACGGCACGGCGTCGTATAAAAACTACATCTAACATTAGAAGTCGTGTTGCAGTGCAAAAGCCTTTTTTAACGCAAGGTAATAGAGAAGAGAGAATCGGGTTTGCGATACAATATTATATGCACGACGCAAATTTTTGGCAGAACGTAGTTTTCGCGGATGAGAAAGTCTTTCAATCATATTACAACGGTCACGTTAGAGTATATAGACCACCAAACACTCGTTTTGAGGAACTATACATCCATAATGTTAGAAAAAGTGGCCGTTTTTCTGTTAATGTTTGGAGGTGGATGAGTGCCAACGGTCTTGGTGTCTGCACACATGTTCAAAACAGGTTCAATGCATTAACATATATAGACATTCTAGAGAACATCATGCTACCATCAGTCAACGGCATGTTTCCTGAAAATAACTTTGTGTTCCAGCAGGATAATTGTCGAGTTCATACCGCCCAAACAGTAACAGAATGGCTGCAACGACACAACGTAACAGTGCTGCCCTGGCCAGCGCGTAGTGCTGACCTTAATCCTATAGAGAATGTTTGGGGTTTGATGTTGAAGACAATTAATAAAGGAAATAATTTTTATCCAGGAAATGCTGAGCATTTATGGAATACAATTCAAGAGGTATGGAACAGTTTTACTCCAGAGTATGCCCGTAATTTGGTAGCTTCCTTGCCTAGAAGACTAAACTACGTTATCGAGAAAGGCGGAGTTTCAAAATATTAATTTTAATAAAGATTTGTAATTATTTTCGTAGTAACATTATTGATTTTACATTAAAGTTGTTGTAATAATATTTGTCACTTTGACGTTTTATTATCATATTATTTAATTTTTGCTGTCATTGCTGGCAATATATATAACATTTTAAAAACCTGATTTACCAAAATTTATGAAAATAACACAAAATGTCAAATTAGAGGTCGCTTTTATGTAACCGCGACCGTACCAAATCCAAGCTTTTACAAAGCAAGAAACGGAAATTTCAATGAAGATTTCGATAGGAGTTGCTTTAAAGAACTGTTGAATGAAAAATATAGATGCAAATGTAAGTCAATGAGGTGTCGTGAATGTAAAAGACACAAGATCACTCTGAAAACGAACCACCAACGGTGAAAGATACAGAAAAAATATTGCAGTGTTTTAAGAACAAAAGCCCTGGAAACGACGAAATAACAGCAGAGATTTTCAAGTCTGGCGGAGATCAATAAACTAGATGGATACAAACAGTTATTGAAAAAATACACTTAGCCGCAGAATTACAAAAATCTCCGAATTAATGACAAAGGGTTTTGTCATTAATTCGGAGATTTTTGTAATTCTGAATTTTCTTTTAGTTTTTAATATGGAAGTACATTTTGAAAAAGGAAACAAACACCAATTAATTGAAATTTTTTGTTTCTTAAAAATTACAGAAAAAACAGTATTTGAAAATTTCGAACATTTTGAACAAGATTAGCAGTGCATGAAATTTATGGAAAAAAAGTATTGTTGTTAACGAACTTGACCTCAATAACGAGTGTTACTCCTCCGTACCCTAATCACATCAAAGAGCCTGCGTAGAAGTGTATCCATGACGTTTTAAATGTCAACTTGTGAGATGTTTTCCCATTCTTCCAACGCAGCAGTTTTCAGCTGTCTAATGGTGGTTGGAGCTAGTCTCCGTGCTCGAATCCGACGTTTCAGGTTATCCCAGATGTGTTCTATTGTATTGATGTCTGGACTATTTGTTTGCCATAGTAAAGTTCTGATGTCAACTTCATTAGGGTATTGCAAAACCACTCGAGCGACGTGACAGCGTGCGTTGTCTTGCATTAAAACAAAGTTGTCTCCAATAAATGGCGCAAACGGAATGACATGATCTTCAAGAACTTCTTGTAAATATCTGTGAGCATCTACACCGCCTCTATCAAAAATCATCAGGTCCGTACGAGCCTCGTAAGAAATTCCTCCCCATACCATTATTGACTCCTTGGTAACTCACAGTTTGAACAAGAGAACAAGGCAAACCGTTCGTTTGGACGTCTGTATACACGCTGGCGACCATCGTGATTTCTTAAAGCAATTCTGCTCTCGCCGGAAAATAAAACATTCTTCCACTGAATCATATTCCACATACTGTATTCCCGCAAACGGAGTCTAGCTGTTTCGTGAAGCGGGCGAAGCTGTGGGGCTCGGTAAGGGCGTCTCGTTGAAAGATTATTTTCTGCCAGCCTTCTTCTTACAGTTCGCTCGCTCACTTCCACATTTCTAACCTCAGCAATACGGCCCTGATCAGGCATTCTGGTGTAAGAACCCGTCTCCCGAAAACGCCTGATGGCATCTCTGACTGTCTCACGGGCAGCACCAAGTATTCCAGCAATACAACGTTGACTGTAACCTTCATCGAATAGAACCACAGCCTTGGCGGAGTTTGCGTTCAATGGCATTGTTTCAAATTAAAAATGTTTTTGAACTTAACTTAAACCGATTTGAAAAGATATACACCAACACTAAACAAGTCTAATTAAGTTTAATAAAAAAAAATCGAAAATACACTAACACTAAGTTGAACACAAGTTTGAACCAAATTACTAATAAGCGTACGAATGACAGTAATACTCAGACAATAACAATTAAACTTAATTATTTCTTGTCAAAGTGTCATGTAATGTCAATTAATGTCGAAAATTGACGAAAATCTCCAACAAAATAACAAAACATAGGGTGGGCGGTTAATTCTGCCGCTGAGTGTATATACATACAAGAGAAAATGCCGATTCATAGGAAAGGAAACAAAATATATTATGCAAACTATAGGAGCTTCACTTCTGAGTGTAGCTTATAGATCGTGAGTACATTTCTGAAGGATAAATTGAAGGAAAATTGGTGAATCTAAATATGGGTTCAGGAGATCGATCAGTGGTAGGTTTTTGTGTACTCAGAGAACGCCAAGTAGTAGTAAAACAAATTGATAACAGCGTAAGAATAGAATTTATCAGAAAAGTCATTTAGTCATGAGATTAAGGCAATCAGTAATTTGAGTGGCTTACAAATAAATGAACAAAAAAAAAAAATTATATGAACAAGTAAAGAATATGAGTGCATGAAAATGTTAACAATCACAACGAGGGCAAAATATATAGATTTTAAGTAGAAACACTTTACATGGATACGGAATGCATGAGAAAACGGAATATCAAACAAGAGATAAATCATAGACTGGTAGCAGGAAACCGTTGTGTATTGGCATTAAAAAAATTATATAATAGAATTAATTGGAAGGGCTCAAATTGAAAGTCTACAAAATAATTATTCGACCAATTGCAATATCCACATGTAAAGTTTGGACACAATGGACGGGAAATGTTAAGAGTGTGAGATAGGAAAATATTGACAAAAGATGTATAGTAAAAGGAGGGTAGATAGAAAAGAAGACCAAATAAGGAATGAATGAGGCTATATACTTTACACCAGATTATAGTCGCTGTGACAAAGGGCTCAAAGAGCTCAAGTTTTGCTCTTATTATTATGTCTATTTATAGTTTTTTTTTTTCAGTGAAGAAACACTTCTGTAATTACATTAAAAACTGAACAGATAATTCGCTTTCTTTGCGTTAACTAATATAGTCATATTAACGATTTTCCTATTCACCTAGTATTTTCTAGTAGGTAATTGTGTTATAACATATTTATAAAATCAACGTCAAATAACATTTAAAGCTGTCCCATTTCTTCAGCAAACAAATATAAACGCATTGTAAATTTAAATCTTAAGTAATACAATTAATAGTCACAGAAGAAAATAAAAATAGACTATACAGAATTAAGTATGAAGACGATATCACCGCTAGCTGACAGTAATGTAGTTAAAACACTTTAAAATTATGCTTTTAACTATTTTATTGCTGTTGATCTAAACAGTACTGTTTGTACTGAACAACTATTACTACTAACCCAAAACAAGACGACCATAGATAAAGTTTAAGTTTGTATTTCAGTTACTTCTATAAATATTAATTACTTTTAAAGACGTTTAATTAATAGAATTGAAAACAATCCTCATATAGCAAATATTCTATTAATTTTCTTATAAATCAAGATACATAAAACGAAACATGAAGAATATGGAAGGAAGAAAAATATTTTATCTCGATGTAACTTAGATAAGCAGAAGCTATATGAAGTGCAAATTCTAAGTTAATACCAATGTATAGAATTTAGGAGAATTACCCACCAAAGACCTCTCCGAAATTATAATATCCAATTAGAAAAGACCTTATCACTGTAAAAATAGAAGATAAACGAAGAAATGGAAATCCCATTTGTTTTTACAATTTACAATTTTTGAAAGCAAGGACGCTAGTGATTGTTTAGATTGACATGAAGGCGGATTGATATTGAAGCTACCTAGCGCTAGATGGCAGCACAAACACAAAAACTTTTTTTTTAGAAATTGCGATCTGTCAAACGTCAGCTGTTAAAATTTCACCCAAATTCATTGATTAGTTTATTTGTTGTAGTCGTTTGAAGTAAGCAACTTTTGTGTTTCTTGAAAAATGGAAAAAAGTGAATTTCGTGCAGTGATTAAACACTATTATTTGAAAGGGAAAACGGCGAAAGAGACAAAAGAAAAGCTCGATAAACATTACGGTGAGTCTGCTCCGTCAGATTACATGGTAAAATATTGGATTGCTGAATTTAAACGCGGCCGAACAAGCACTGCAACAATACCATCAACAGGAAGGCCAAAAGAGGTGGTTACTGAAGAAAATATCAAGAAAATCCTCGATATCGTTATGAATGATCGCCGAGTCAAGTTACGTGAGATTGTTGAAATGGTAAACATATCATATGAACGTGTGTTCAACATTTTGCATGAACATTTGCATATGAAAAAGCTATCGGCAAGATGGGTGCCGCGTTTGCTCAGTGTTGAACAAAAACGAGTTCGACAGACCACTTCACAGCGGTGTTTGGACATGATAAAGCGTAATCCTGTTGATTTTTGGCGTCGATTAATAACTGTTGATGAAACGTGGGTCCACCACTACACACCTGAAACCAAAAATCAATCGAAACAATGGGTGGAAGCTGGTGGAAGTGCTCCGAAGAAGGCGAAGACAGTGAAATCGGCTGGCAAGGTTATGGCCACTGTATTTTGGGATGCACACGGAATATTGCTCATCGATTATCTTGAAAAAGGATCCACAATCACAGGAAAGTATTATCGTGCATTAATGGATCAATTGATTGATGCAATCAAGAAAAAACGACCACATTTAAAGAAGAAAAAAGTGCTCTTTCTTCAAGACAACGCACCGGTTCACACAGCATTAGATACGATGCTAAAATTACGTGAAATACATTCGAATTGGTTGATCATCCACCTTATAGTCCAGATTTAGCTCCTAGTGACTTTTTCCTGTTTCCAAACTTCAAAAAATGGCTCGCAGGAAAAAGATTCATCTCAAACGAAGAAGTGATTACCGAAACTAACGCGTATTTTGAGGGGTTCCCAAAATCGTATTATTCAGATGGTATAAAAAAGTTGGAATATCGTCTTACTAAGTGTATTGAGCTAAAAGGAGACTATGTTGAGAAATAAATGGTTTTTGAAAAAAAAAATGTTTTTTTCCTACTTAGGTAGCTTCAATATCAATCCGCCCTCGTATATTAGTGTACCACGACAGGGTACGAGAGGCTTCAAAGCAAGTATCATACATTACTTCAAGTTAACAAACTTTGATCTAAACTAATAACCCCGAAATAAACCCTAGTTCAATGTTTGAAAATGAAAAACTGCCAACAAAAAGATTCAGACACTATGATCCAGAAGCTATAATTCCACTCATACTATAAAACTGTTAAGGTAGATTAGTATACGTTTAACTGTTTCCTCTCAAAATAAAGTGATCGCCAAGAGGGAGCACATTTGCGCTACAAGTTGTTGCATCACGATAATGCAATGCCACATACTGTTACAAAAACTTACCCACCTTTCTTATAATTACGATCTAGACTCCTGCAGCTCTTTATTACCTACGATGGAAATATTATGTTACAAAAATACAGAAGTTACAGAATTTAGAGTACAGAGTACGCAAGAGATTCTAAAAGCTAAAAACTCTATTAGTGTTGATAAGTAGTTTCATAAAATAAATAAGTGCATATTAGGTAAGGGAGAATATTTAGAGAAGCAATAAATGTATTTTGTTGATAAAGTGAATAATTTTGATTTAGACCACAACATCGTTGTCGAAATATGTATATAGTGTAATAATCATTAAACACTTCGATATTATCGTCGATAGACATCAGATAGATTCACACAAATGATCGCTATACATTTTTTGTTTTATTTGCTCTATTTGATAACAATTTAGTTGATAAGCTACTACGAATCTACTATACAACTCCGCCTGGGGCAGTTGTGGGGTGGATTGAGTAGCTTCACAACTGTCACAAGCCCGGATTAAATAGGAGGATTGATGGACCAGATTAGTAATATATCTACCACAAAAGGAACCACGCATAGCCTCGGAAGTAGGACGAACACATGAACGACGACCCGGCAACGAATTAGAACAAAGAGATGAAAAACGGAAACGTGCTTAGACAAATTCTAAAACAACAAGGATCAAGAAAAAATAGCGGAAATTACAAAGAAAAGACATAATGTAGCATCTCGGAAATAATGAAAAAAAGGCAAAGGAATTCACATGGTCAATAATTACATGCCATCAGCATCTGCACCCGACTATTCGAAAACAAGAGAGGAAAGACGAAAGATCTATGAGGAACTGCAAAATTATATTGATACAATACCTACCAATCAACATATTATATTAATGGGTGATTTCAACGCACAAGTTGGAAACATTCCGCTACAAAGTATAAAACAACGCTTCAATGAAGATGTCAGTAATGATAATGCGACTTGGTTGACTTCTGCGCCAAAAATAACCTAAGAATTAATGACAGATTTTTTAACTATAATTTTAAGTATAAATACACCTTTCAGAGTGCACAGGGCCATCAATCTATGATAAATTATATCATCATCAACCGACAATTTACTCTCTTTGAGATATTGAAAGTCAGAACATTGAATTCGGCAAACATTGGAAGCGATTATTGACTAGTACTTTGTAAAATAATAACGAAAACTCAATTAAAAAGGAAGACCAGCCCTGAATATATCTAAAAACTCAATGTAAAGTCATTGGAAGAGATGAGAGTACAAGCAACCTATACGCGACAAGACTAAAGGAAAAAAACCAACAAAACACCAATAACAGAAAACGACAATCAGACGAAGCATGGAGAAGAATTTAAAAAAAATATCTTAGAAGCCACGGAGGAAGCTGTAGGAACACCGACAGTCAGATTATACCATAATAAAATGATAAAACACCTTGGGATACCAAAGAGATAATGGAAATAATATTAACAGAAAAAAGCATTTCTACCATAGAAAGCAACGAGAATAGAAGATAACAGAATAGTATATGTAGAAGAACGGAACACGCCTAACCAGAAAATAAGACAGCTGAAAGAAATGTATTGGGAGAAATATACGAAAGACAGGGAACGAAACAGACAGCAGAAAGAAGTCAACGAAATTGTAAAAATAGACCCAATTAGCAACAAAAAATGGGAAGAATATTTTGAAAATCTGTATAAAGAGGAAGGACATAACCCACGACACTCCACAATAATAAACTGGAACGAAAATTAGGTAGATGTTGCATTGGACGACGTCCAAAGACAATAAGGACATTGAAGAACAGGAAGCCAAATTGCTGAAATACGGTGGAGAATATCTCATAGAAGAACTAACAAAATGTTTTAACATAATAATTAAAAGGGGAAAGTGCCTTTAGAATGGAAAACCAGCATCACCATCCCAATATTCAAAAAAGGCAATAAAAACAACCCTGAAAAGTACAGAGGGATCTCGCTGTTAAACACGGCACAGAAATTGCTAACAAAAGTGAAATTAGAAAACCCAATCGCAATTGAATGAAGAACAACAGGGATTTCACCCAAATAGATCTACTACTGACGTCACATCCGTTATCTGTCAACTAGTCGAAAAAACGATAGAATTTAGCGCGTCAACTTTTATGTGCTATGTCAACTTACAAGGGTAAAACTACACCACCTGATAACAATACTCCAGGATTATAACATACCAAACCAGTCGATAACTATAATAGGAGACTTAAACACAAAAACGAAGACTAAAATTCAAACGAGGAATGGGCTATCTAAAGAAATTAAAAGCAGCATGGGTACCCAACAAGGCGATTCCCTAAGCCCAATACTTTTTAATCTTATTATGAATAAACCCAGACAGCGTAAAAAGCATGAATGGCTACAAAATGGGGAAAAACAATCTGATTATTTTATGTTTTGCGGACGATGAGGTGCTAATCGCAGATACTGAGGACAACCCATCGATTTACAAAAGCGGCTGAAAAATATAAGATGCAAATATCCACAGAAAAGACAAAATCGTCAATGGTCGCAAAAGAGCCTATACGATGTAAATTAAAAATATACAACAAAATCATCGAACAACTGATGTCTGTCCTTTGTGTACTTGAGGGTAGAAATATCGAGTGAACAGAACTACAGAGAAGTCAAGGAACAGACCATGAAAGCAGCACGAGTGTTTGGATATCTAAGAGATGTCACCCGGAAAAATAAATACCAACAGAGAGCAAAGTAAAAATATATAAAACCATGGTAAGACCAATAATTACGTATGCAGTTGAAACCCATGCCGACACAAGCAAAATTAAGCAACTGATGCGAACAATCGATGTGAACACCTTAAGAACGATAGTGGGAAAAACAAGTTAGGAACGAAGCTACGAGTATAAGAGAAGAATGTGGACTCGGAGATGTTAGATTCGTCAGAAGAAGGAGAAAAGCATATAACGAGCACGTCCAACGGGGCAGATGAGACTAAGCTGATAAAAACAGTCGGAAAAACTGATCCTAGAAGGCCGTTAAAAAGATGGAAGGAAAGCTGGGTTTCCACTTTCATGGATGCGTGAAGAAAAACAGATTTTGACAGAGATTTTGAAGAAGCATCTTCTTTCACTTTTGCACATGTAAGAACTTGTAAAAAGTAGATGTTATCATATTATATTCGTTTTTTAGTTTTGTATTTTACCTAATAATTTTTTAAATTCTTAAATCCATAATGCATCTTGACACGCCGAGTGACGACGACATTGTTTTTTAGCGTATAAACGTGACTTTAAAAACAAAGAAAATTAACATCATCATATTCAGAAGTAGAAGATTTAATTAGAGAAAAAAATTATGCAATAAATACTACCTGGCCACATGTATACATGGAGTAACAACATATATACATGTTTGATAATAGTGACTCTGGAATTAAAACAGAAAATATTAGTCAGTCTCTAAATTTTAGATTATTTCAAGATATTTATTACAAAAAACTGACAACATATATTGTAAATGCTGTCTGAAATGTAATTCAAGCATTCAGAGGTAAATCGCCACATTTGGTTTCGGCTGATTAATGCTATGCCGACAACTAGTTAGTGCCTTACCGAGGTGGTTAAGGAAATATGTTAACGTGTTTAGTGAAAAGTAACAGTTCCAAAAACTAGTACTGCTTACACTAATTAGGATGTCATTCTCATTCTTTTGCCATCTTGTGTATTTTAAAACTGGAAATTATATTAGGTTACAAATTATTCAAGTAATGAAAAGTACAACATATATCAAAACAGTATATATATCTCATAAAACATTAGGTACTTTTTATTAAATAAGTTAAAATTAAAACGCTAGAGTTTAATTCTTTACAGTGTGGATAATGTAAAAATTTGGAAATATATAACAATATAAAACAGGCCAAAGTTAAACTTGAAGCTATATTAGTTGTTATATTTAAATTATAATGCAAGTCAATACAGTACGTCAGTCCAAATAATTATGGTGCAAGATTATTTTATTACTAAAAGAATAAGGAAATAATTCATTCCAAAACAGAGAAATAGCAAATATATTTTATTAACTACTATTTACAAGTACATAACTTTAAAAAGTGAAGATTAAAAGCTTTTAATTAACTGTCCAAGAACAAATAATTTTAAAATGACACGTGCTTAATAAGACAAGACAATTACATTTTTAAATATGTGAGTTAAATTGAAGTCCAGCTCTAATATCTATTAATATCCGCAAATCCATAGACATAATCACAAACATTAAAAACATATAAAATTCTTTTTCAAAATTACTTTAACAATATTTCCAAAAAAACAAAAAAAACAAAAACAAAACCATTTGTGAAAATATAAATTCAAATCAATTTTGTGACACCAAAAAAAATACTCCAAATATTATGATAAAATACAATGTAAAAGTAAACAAAAGCAATCAACATTATATTCAGGCATACCCAGAAATATGTGAAATTTTCTCTTTCAATCGAGTAACTCGTGCTTTAAATACTAACCATGAAAATAATGAAAAATGAATAATGGCTATACACGTGCTTTTTTCATTTTTTTATGGGGATCTCGGAAACCACAATAGATAGAGAGGGAAGGAAGTACAGTTCTACGAGCTTGACTTAATGTTACTGTTATTTCAGCAAAAGTTCACAGCTTACTAGATATTTGCAAAAAAAAATTTCTCAATTTTCTTTAATCTCCTCTAATTACTTTATTATTAAATTTAGAGAAAAGGAAAAATATTAAGGTACCTACACGCTCTATCAACCTGCATTAATTAATTTTTTATCGGATTTGCTATTTTCGCGTTATGACACAAACTTTTATTTTCTTTTCTTAAATAGCAGTCATAATTGGCTATGATTTCATTAAAAAGATCTTACTTTCCCCGTTACAACAATATACCACTTCATAAGGTTATTGTGTTAAATGAACGAATTATAGCCATTTTTTATTTCTTTGTGACTGAAACCAGTGTTGGCCTTGAAAAATTGAACAAACCGATATTTTAACACAAAACAAAGTACCTCGGTTTATTGCAAAAAAAATATACCTATAAATTAAATTATAAAATTCAGAACAATACATTCCTCAAGCTAAATTCAAAATTAACTGTTCAAAATATATTAGTAAAAAATACTACTATTTACAAATGTTGAAAATAACCTATAAATAATCATTATTGTTTATGCAAATTTTGAAGATGATGGGTTTTGAAGAGTGTAAGCAAGGACATTCGTCTCTGCAATCTCGCCAATGCCTGGTTTAGCATGTGGTTTCGTAAATGCTCCAAATTCTCCCAAGTTGTAGAGTAAAGGTTGACAATGATAAAAAAAATAAAAAAATTCTGCAACTCTCTGAGGAATTTGCTTTCGGAAGAATCTGGCTCTCGAAGGACCGATGTAATGTTCGGGTCGCTGTACAAATGTTATGGTTGTATCTGGTTTCTGACGGTGATGCTTCAACGTCAGTTACTAGATTCAAGATCCCGATGAAGCTTCACCGTGTACAGCTTGTAAGGCTGTATACACTTTACTTTTTTAATCTTCGGTAACTGTTAGTTAAATGAATAAATGTACTTTCATCTAAATATATTTATTTACACTATCTCGTACATTTATTTTGGATCTATAACGACTAATTCTAACATAAACTTCTATTGAGACTGGTGTTTCTTGTTAAAATATGATTGAATGTTATGAAAAAAACTATATGTCTTGTTGGTATGAGACTCTCTGAATGATACTGTAAGACTGTGTGTGTGTCTTATATTGACGTTGATTTGAGACTGTTGTCTTAAGACTGTACGTCTTATACTCATGTTAATGTGAGACTCTGATGTATTATGTTTAACAAGTAAGTAAAAATGCCACTACGCCTATGACACTATGACAGACGAAAAGCGTATTGGTTGAACAGTGTGTTGTTTGACGTCACAACGGGAAATTCCTGTCTGTTAATTTCGTGGAAATTATGCCTACAAGCAACAATAACCAAAGTTTACGATAATGTTGTAAAGATCTAATCTTAACTAATAAATAATAAAATGTCATTACCAATTAAGTGTTAGTATGTGCCATAAAGACCTAAGAATGCATTTCCGGATTGTCCCTTGTCAGAGTAATAAGATTTATTATACATATCTAAGAAAGGAGATCTTAACAATGAATATCCAAAGTAAAGCCTTTGTTCACTAATGGAATTTTTATGGTACATACTTATTTAGAAACCGTGACCTATTATTCATATAAATATCATTAACAATAGCAGGGATTATTAAGGGTCTATTGAAATCGTTAACTAATGACCCTAGGCAATAAACAAAAAATCGGATTTATAGTGCATTCAATGAATTTGGCAAACAATGCAGATTATTTATAATCCTAGATAATAAATATAATTGCAAGTGTACAGAATTCTTAGAAAATAAAGAGAGCTTTAACAATTTGAATGTGCTAATAAATACAGTGGTTTACAATCGAAATTGAACTTAAATATTTATAAAATTGGAAAGGTTTATGTTTGAATTTTATATCATAAATTTAGTTTTATTTAACAATAAAAAAATATCTGAAATTAAAATATTATGAAAGGATATTCAATGTATCCTCAACACAATGTAACAAACAATAATGTCACGTTTTTCTAGATGAGAAAAATTAATGACTAAACTAGAAACACTTGTGAAAATCACTAAAGGCAAACTAATATCAAAACTTCCTACAACTGACAACTAATCTGATCTGAATCTGTTTTTGTATGCTGCTTTGTTGTAGTCTACTATGTATTTAAAGGCAAAAAATAATTTAAAATGGCTGCAACTCATTTATTTAACATAATAACCTTATGAAGTGGTATATTGTTGTAACCGAAAAAATAAGCTCTTTTTAATGAAGTCATAGTTAACTATGAGTGCCATTTAAGAAAACAAAAATTTGTGACATAACTCGTAAATAGCAAGTCCGATAAAAAATTCATTCATGCAGGTTGATAGAGGGTATAGTGAGCTTAATATTTTTCCTTTTCAACATTTCTATAAATTTAACAATAAAGTAATTATACGAGATTAAAGAAAATTGAGAAATTTAGTTTTCTGCAAATATCTAGTAAGCTGTGAACTTTTGCTGAAGTACAACAGCAGCACTAGATCAAGCTCGTAAAACTGCACTTCTTTCCCTATGTAACCAAATATTGTAGTTTTTGAGATCCCCATACAAAAAAATTTAAAAAAAAACTCACCCGGTGTATATATAAATAAACAAACATAATAAGACATATGCTACTGCATGCGCATTGAAAGCAGAAGGCTTCTCAAATACGATATATTTCTAATAAGTTGAAACCTCTTATAACGATATGAAAAAAATCAAAAATTGTTCTAGATCTCGCAAAACTACAAAAGCAGAGGGCAAACATATTATGTATGGTGGAAATAGATGGAGAAAATTATCACGCAAGTTAATCAGACACGAGCAACTTGTGTATTTATTGATATCGTGAAAGACGTTTGAAAGCTGTAGAACTTCACAGAAACCACTTAAATGTTTTATTAAAGCAAGACGATCATTGTGGACTTGCTTTTATTAACAATAAAAAAACATCCTTTTCACGGGTGAACCGAAATTCACATATGAATAATACTGTTGCTCATATACAGGCTGTCCTTGAAATAAGAAGACAACGTATGAAAAATGGAAAGATGTAATTATGTAGAATATAAATCCAAAATATTTTCCCAAAATTCCCTCATAAGCGAGGAAAAAAAAAATATATTAAAAAAAATGGTCACGCTACTGTGCTATTATAAAAAGTATCAGTGACGATATCTTAAAGTTGACCGACAATAACAAAAATAATAATTTTGTTATTGTCCATCTCATCCAGCTGTTACGTATGTAAACATACGCTATAGTACATGTGTGTACGAGGTATTTATTATTTATACACATTCTGAATATTTTAAATATAGGCGTTATGTAATACAATGTTCGGGGTGTTTCTAATTTTCTCTTTATTTAAAGGACGCCTGTATAATCAAATATTCTTTTATAGAGCAATGTACTAGCACTGTCTTTCGGAAATACATAGCATTATATCTAATTTTGCCATATTTTATGGTAACAGGCGAAATTTGGTCAAGTTCTGACATTTGATTTGAATGGTACAGTAGTGCGAGTAAAATGGAATATCCTAAAATGCAATTAACTCGAAATGCGTGGCGAAATCCAATATTTACTTTTAAAAGCATTAAACATATCTGCAATTTTGATTGAAATACACAAAATTTTGAATGTGCTTTTCCGAAAGCCACAATTTGTCACTGGATTAGACATTGTATAGGTGCTGATTTGTGCATCGAAGATGATATGCGACCAGAACCATTAAAAGCTACAACTCCAAAAATATTCAATAAAATTAACGATATCTTTTTGATAAATCGAAGAGTTGGGATCAAACAGTTAACTACCACCATAAGCATATCGATTGAACGCATACGCATTTCCACGTAAAATCGGGCATGTCCAACTTGTCAGCAGAGGCGCTGCCGCGAATATTAAATTGTGTTCAAAAACGTGAAAGAATGTGAACTTTGAGCGATAATTTAAAGCTGTTTAACAAGAATATCGTAGTTTTTGTAAAGATTGTAATGGTTCGTGATACCTGGGCTTCGTTATAATGTTCCTAATTCAAAACAGCGGTTTAAACAGTGATACATTATGATAGCCCTCTTCCAAAGAAAGCTAAGACATTTTCATCGGCGGATAAAGTAATTGTTACGATTTTTTGAGATTCAAATGCGATAATTTCCATAAACTATCTTGCCAAGAGCTAAACCGTTAACATATTATGCCGCTTTACTAGACAAATTCAAGAAAGCAATTTCTGAAATATGATTTGGATTGGGCCATAAAAGTTTTGTTTTGTCCCAAAAAATCTTCTTATATCGGTCATGTTGTTCGCAAAAAATAGGATCAATTAAGGGCTTAGGTTGTGCCTAACCCACCCTATTCGCCATGCTTTATGCATTGTTAGTTAAATGTGTATTTCAAATACTCTTTAGATAGCCGCACCCTATCTATAACGGCAACTTTCTCTAGTTACAGTAGAATAAAATATTTATTTATTAATTATTTATGGTAACTACATATATTAAAATATGACGCCAAAACGAGCTTGCAACATACATCATTAAACAACAATAAGGGAGATATAAATGCTTCAAGGGATTACTAACAAAAAATTTAAAAAAACAGATACAATAATAGATCGCGATTAATAAATATCTATTTTCAGAGCATAGTAAGCCAGCTAGAAACTAATACACATTTTCTCTAGCTAATAAAGCAAAATTTGTATACCTGAATTGTTACAAATATGATGAAAGGTGATTAATATTAAATATTGTAAATTATTTTATATTTTTGTTTTGAGTACCTTATTTATTTATTTATATGTATTTATTTATTTTACTGTATAATATTCAGTATCTATGATTCTTTATGGTATATTCCAAAAAGAGCGACAAACAGACCCAAGTGACAGTGGTTTCTTATTGGTCCAGAGCAAGGCAAAATAACACCGTAGCTTTTTACCATGAATTGTCAAATATTTTGACATCTTTATATTACGTTTACGTTTCTATAGTTTTGTTATCATGTTATTAAATTATTATCATTATTATATTACTTTAACTATTTTGCGGTGTAGATTAGTTCTTTTTATAGTTTCGATTTGAGAATTAATAGATTATGTAAGTAATAAGTAATAAGAGAATTTCAGTTCTTGTAAAATTACAATTTTGTAGCCGTTGATTTTAAATATGGATGCAGAACCCAGCACCAGTGTTGCTAAAAGCACAAATGTGTGTTTTCCTCCAAGGAAACGAGAGAAAGCATGTCATTTGAGTAGAGTTAAAAAGCAAACAGCAATAAATGCTTATAAACAACTTGTGACGGATACACCCGACATGAGAAAAGGTGACAAGATTAAGCAGATTTCTCAAGTACTAGGTAACTTTATAGAGTGCAACATATTATATGTTGCATGTTATAACGAGCCATCGAAAAAATTCATAATTGGAGTAGACTGTGAAATTGGGTTGGTACTTTAGCTACTTCCACATAATGACACATTACTTGATGCTCGACAGTTTCATTTGGTTTCATTGTAAAAAAAAGTTATGGCATTGAAATGATACTACAACAAAAAAGAAAACAAATAATTTATTTAATATCGAAATCATAATCAAAATTTACATATAGCTACAGAAGTTGTTGAAAATGTTGTCCATTTACATCTAAATAAATTTAATTTTCTTAATAAGAGTTTTGAAAAATTTGACATAAACTTATAGTTTCAATGTCAAATAATAAATGTCATTATGTGGAAGTGGCTAAAGTACCAACCCAATTTCACAGTCTACTCCAATTATGAATTTTTTCGATGGCTCGTTATGTTACATATATAACATATAACAAGATAATAACATATTACAAGATAATTGTAGGAATTTCAAGACCGACAGTATATCGGGTTATCAACGAATACAAGAAAACAGGGAAAACTTCAGGTAGACATTCTGTACTGGAATCTTTTGATGAGGCTGTCAAAACTGCTGTTTGTAAAATTGTTCACAACATGTTTCAACAAAATGAACAGCCCACGCTAGATAAAGTGCTGGCTCAAATAAATAATAGCAGCGAACTGCCAAATATGAGTCGCTCAACACTGTACCGCTTAATGAAGCAACTAAATTTTAAGTGAGAATATTTATAGTAGGTATATTTATATATCTAAATATAATTGTGCTAAATATTACAGATACCTTAAATGTGGCAGAAACAGTGTTCTTACTGAGAGAGATGATATCGTAAGATGGAGACGACAATATCTGAAGGATATTTCATTATACAGATCCCAGAATAGACCAATTTTCTATTGAGATGAAACCTGATGGTTGAATGAGGGCCATACGGTGCAGAAGATATGGATGGACACAAGTGTTTTAAGCCATAGACAGGCCTTTGCAGAAGGACTTACAACAGGATTAAAAAATCCGTCTGGTAAGGGACATCGCCTGATAATATTACATATTGTCAGATCGGATGATTTCATCGAAAATGGTTTGTTACTGTTTGAGGGGAAGAAAACCTCTGATTATCATGAGGAAATGACTGCCACAGTGTTTGAGGATTGGTTCTCTAATATATTACCTTATCTACCAGAGAATGCTATCGTAGTGATGGATAATGCACCGTATCATATTCGCAAGGCTGAGAAGACACCAACAACATTGTGGAGAAAAGCAGACATACAAAATTGGTTACGAAATAAGGGGATAGCGTATAAGGAGGATATGGTTGGAGCAGAATTGTTGAACTTAGTAAATATGGTCAAAAGTAAATACAATTCATATGTAATCGATGAAATTGCGAAGTCAAAAAACAAGATTGTTCTTCGTTTACCTCCATACCACTGCGAGCTGAATCCGATTGAACTTGTGTGGGCACAAATAAAAATGAGGTAGTTGCAAAAAATAGAACTTTTAAATTAAATGAAGTTAAGCAACTTATACATAATGCTATCTATCAATAATGTAACTGCAACAACCTGGCAAAAATGCATAAATCATGTTATTAAAGAAGAAAGCTCGGATGAAAGATATTGACGGAATTATCGATGAAGTTATAGAACCATTCTCTTGGAGATGACAGTGTTAGTGATGATTCCCTTTCTTCACCAACGTCAGACTGAATTCAACAATCTTCAAATAGTTTATAAAATAAGATATTTTTGTTATAAACTTGTTAATCTGTTTTAATTGTCATACACTGTTACAGTCGTAGAATTTAAGCTATTTCCTACTGTATTGCATATTGTGTATTATGTACATACAATGTTTATCAGTAAGAACATGTACTATTTGACCTTTTTTTTTTGAACAAAGAAATGAAATACTGTCGTGAGCAAAAAAAAACGGGACAGTGTCAAAATCGTTACGTCAATTTCCTTGATTTTTTAGTGTTGTAATTTTAACATTTGATTAATTTTCAAACTCTACGTCAAATTATATATCATAGTTGATAATTCAAAATTGAAAATGCCGCATCTTTTGAAAATTGATAAAGCTAGACTTGTTACTAGTTTGAAAAATGGGAAATCAGTAAGAAGTGTATGGGTTCAATTTAATATTGGTAATTTAAACCCACCCAGAAACAGTGTCCCGTTTTTTTTGCTCACGACAGTAACATGTGTTTTTAAACAAATTTACTTATTTTCATGTGTTATAATTACTACATTTACCATTCTGCTGTCTTAACTGAGGTTTTATCCCTGAAAAATTTGTCTCTCTCTTTTTGGAATATACAATGGTTTGCAATAATTTACTAGTTCTTTCGGGAATTGGTAGCTTTTTTAACTTCTTACAAATAATTTTCTACTAAAACTCTAAATATAAGTTACATTCCACAGTAAAATTAACACAATTTCAATCAAAGTTTTCTGTAAATAAATGGCAAGGTACATATCTGCACTGCTAAAGTGTACCCAAAATTTCAAACAAGTACTATGAAAATCATTATGGATTCTTCAAACAAGAAAAATCTTTATCAATCTACAACTAAATACATACCCTACTATTGTGCAGACAGATAAAGAAATAATCACTTTTAAGTTACATAACGTATATGGGATTATGTAAACATATCAGCCCCTGAACGAATGCACAATATACAATACAACACATATGTATATGATGTTAAGTACATGTAGGTATCTACACATAATATTCATAATTAAAAACATATCTACAAAATAGTCAAATGAAAAATACATATACTTAAAATGCATATATTTGTGAAGATGCACATGTTGAGATTAGTGTTATACAGATGCAGAGACTGTTAATTTTACTGACACATAATGTGCAAACATCAAGGTTAACCAATCACAATGTTAACGATCACCTAACATACATACAATCAAAAAAAAAACACGTAGAAAACAATAAGCTTCTAGACAAAGTTTACTTTATTAACACCCTTGTTAGTGGCAAAGGATAGTGTTATTGTGAGACATATTTAACAATCATACGCTTTAGAGCATAAGAAAATTAGAACAAAAGGAAAAACACTTACCATGTGTATGTATTCGCATACAAGAAGCTGTAATATCTGTTGTTATAGTGAAATATGGTAACCACAAATCTTCTATATAAGTTTCTCCAAATGTACTCTTTATAGTCTGATTGAAGTCTCGACCGCTGAACATAGATGTCATTGGATAGGTTAAATCTAATATTTGCCTCCACCATTGTGTCATTTTCTAAAAACAAGTTCATGGGGAATTCGTGAATTCCATATTATATGAAACTTACTTTTGACCATTCTCTTGCTTTTTGCGTAACGGTAGTGATATTTCTTTCCTGACACCATAGTGCACCCATAAAAGCGCCTATACTAACACCACCCACCATGTCTATTGGAATTCCAGATTCCTATAAATAACGAGCTATATGAAAATACTGTTGAAAATAACCAAATAGTATTGCGTTAATAAATGCTTAACTACACCAATGCCTTGCTGTGATCCAATCGAAACGCGGCCATGCCAAATATTTTTAACAAACAATAATTGTCGACGTTTATTATAGTTATTTATATATTAAGAGCATTAAGATTATGTTTACGCGCCAGGGCGAAGAATTTAAAAGGTCAGCAATTAAATCGCACGAGGTCATAGACATCAAGTAATGCCCACAATATTTTGTCTTACTACCAGTTTTATATCCTCGAGAACAATAAATTAATATTGATATGATTGAAGTTTATCGTTACGAGTGGTTTGTAAATTTAATAGGTAGAGAAACTCTATAAACAAACAAAAGTTTGTTTTACACAAAAGGTTGATAAAACGAACTACAAAATGATGAATAATGGGGAAATCATTGAAATTCCCGGAGAAATTCTGGAAAGGGCTGCGAGAGCATCGGAAAATATACTGCCTCGAAAGTCAAAAAGATTGTACGAACTAGAATTTGCAAATTTCGAAAATGGATTGACAGGTAATGGTGTTGCACTCATTAATGAAACAGTTTAAGGGATATTTAGAAGAATTGGTATGTCGAACATTGTTATTGTTATCATTATTGTAATTTGTTTACTGATTTACAGTCTGGAAAGTTTTCTCAAAGCTTTCGCTCTAGACAAAGTTTTCTATGATCAAGAAAACAGTACTACTGAACCACAATATTGACATTGGAAAATACCCCAAGTTAGTAGCCTATTTAAAACAAGGATCTAAAGGATATGAACCAAAAAAATCTACGGTTCTAACTCGAGAGGAAATGGTAAAGTTTATTCAGGAAGCACCAAACGAGGCGTTTTTTGTGACAAAAGTGCCGCTGTTGTTTCGGGTGTTCAGAAGTTGCAGGCGAGGAGGAATTAGTGAATATGTTAACTGATCATATAGACGACAGGGATGAGCTCATTGTTGTGACCATACCCGAAACAAAAACCGACAACGTATTTTTACCATTATTGATGAAAAAAGAATGGGTTCTTTGAAGCTGATAAGAAAATATGGATTATTGCGACCACAAGGTTGTATATTACGCAGGTATTTTGTAAATAATGGAAACGGCCGCTGCTGTGCTCAAGCGGTTGGAAAAAATATATTTTGGAAAGATCCTTGTTAATATAGCAAAATATTTAAATTTGAAAGATGCCGACGAATACACAGGTCATAGCTTGCGAGGAACATCAGTTCCACGAAACTTGTAGCTGAAGAGTCTTCAATATCAAATACCACAACTTTATAATTAGACGGGTAAAGTGTTTCAATTACTGGTACAGTTCTGTTCAAATTAGTCTGGCACAACTCTTATAACGTAACTCTTAATTCCACTTGTTCAAATAAATCTGGAACATTTTTTTTTGTTATTGTAATTGTGGATTTCAGCATGTTAGTTGTAATTAGATTTCATTAAAGGTGATTGTTAACAATATGAAACATTTATTATCATTTAATAGAAATAAGAAGTAATGAAAGAAAGTAAACAATAGATTTGATTTAACAAGAAAACAATAATAAAGAAGTAACTTAACAAAAAATAAATTTAATATTTTGTTTGGCCACCATTTCTTTCAATAACTTCTACCAGTCTTCTTTGTATGGAATTGAATAAAGAACGCCCTAAATCATCGTTATTTGTCAGTTCCTCCCATGCTGCTTCAATCCATTGCCACAATACTTCGGCGTTTTCTGGTTGAGCATTTCGTTTATTGATTATTTTAACCACGAGTCCCCAAACATTCTCGATCGGATTTAAGTCCGGACTATTGGTAGGCCACTGAAAAACCTCGATGTTATTAGTTCCTAGCCAAGTACAGGGTGGCCCAAAATGACCGAAGGGGTTTGAGTTCATTATAACTTCTTATTTAAGACATAATTATTAATTTTTTTTTATTTTAAATACAGTATATTAATGGAGAATATTTTTAATTTAATTATGAAAAATTATATCTTGCAAGGACCAAAGGGGTTTGAGTTCATTATAACTTCTTATTTAAGACATAATTATTAATTTTTTTTAATTTTAAATACAGTATATTAATGGAGAATATTTTTAAAAAAATTATATCTCGCAATGGATCGTTGATTTGAGAAATAAAGGTCAACGATTTTGGCAAGTTGTTCAATTGTGTACTGTTCCATTTTAAATTCCCCAAGTCTTCTTTAAAAAATATTGAAAACAAAAAAAAAATTATAATAAAAAAGTTAAAAGGAATTAAAACCCCTTCGGTCATTTTAGGCCACCCTGTACTTATAATTCTAGCAGTATGAACCGGACAATTATCGTGCTGAAATATAGTCGGGATTGGCGAATATATGATTGACAGTTGGAAGCATGATATATTCTGGAATGTCTCTGTAGGCAATCGCGTTAAAACTGTTTTCAATCCGCCAACATATTCCTAAACCTTGAGACCTGATCCAAGCCCAAACATTAACTGGAATCTTCCGGAAGTTCTTCTGGGACGACTATATTCCTCATGGAAACGAGTTCCCCGTGGCCGATAGACTTTGATTTTTCCGTTGTAAGTCGACTGAAAATCTTCACATCACTAAAAATAATCCGATTCCAAAAATTCAAATCATTATTACTATAATTTAGAGCAAATAATAGTCGTGATTGTTTCTGCTCATTAGTTAAGTACGGCTTCCTTGCAGCAACACGACATTTTAAATCAGATTTTAATATTCTTCTGCATGCGGTAACTCTGGAGGCGGGAAAATTTGTGTTTATTACAGCATTTCTTGCAGTATTAATTTGGACGATCTCTTATATAATCTATAAGTTCCATATCTTCTTCGACAGTTGACTTTCTTTTGAACAGCTCTGTGCCAGTCTTTCTTATTAAGGTCATCTCGTTTTCCCACTGTTTCTTAATTGCAAACACTGTATTTTTAATTCAGGTTAAAATGCTGTGAAGTCATTCTTATCGACCAACATTCTTCTATTTTTGAAATAATTTGCGCTTTTTCAATGACTGTCAGTTTTCTAGCCATATTACTATAAAAATGTCTATGAAAAATGTAATAACTTGACAGACTGTTGCACTTTGACAATTTATAACCCACATTTACAATCGAAAATTAAAATTGTCCCAGATTTATATGAACAGAACTGTACATTTAATAATTGTTCTTTCATTATAAATGAAAATAAATAAAGTGACAAATGTCAACTTCGTCTTTGTATTGCATTAACCTATCTAAAACTATAGCAACCCTTTATGGCCTTGAGCATAATCTTTCATTTTATGCCCACGCATCGAAGTTGATAATAGCTCATGATGGTATAAGTAAGACATAAATAAATTTTATATGCTAAAATATCATATCAAAATTTAGGACTTACGTTCACGGTGTACTAGAGAATCTTCGAGCATATACCTTATTATACCTGGCACTATGTTGCAATTAATGTTAATTTTTGATTCATAAAGGTATAGTTTAATTTTTGTAGTCTTATCAAATTCGTTATTTCATTGTTGTTTTTAGTTATATCGAAGTTTTTTGCAGTTATTTTATCAATCGTTATTTTCAGAACGCTCTCTTTGTTTACAGAAGTATGTGTGCCTGATACAAATATACTTGCAATTACAGATTTTAAATTATAGTAATGAAGCCTGCAACCGATTTCAACCGATTGCACTCGGTTAGCGAGGTGCGCTGGAATTTTTAGAAGTGTGGGAAAAGTTAGGAGAAGTGCCCGTCTGCCGGCAGACGATAGTTATTTAAGTGCAAGTATCGATAAGTAGGGGTAGAAAGTTTCTTGCAATTTTTGGGGAAATTTTGTGGATTATTATGTACAAATTATGTAGAAATCACCCGTTCGGGTGGATTGTCGACTGGAGCTTTTTGCCTTTCTCTTGGGTACCGACTTCTCTTGAATTTAACGCCACCGATTCTCGATAGAGGAAAAAACCCGCTAACATCCAAGACGGGAACTGTCAGGATCTAGAAAAATCCTGCTTAAGGTTGCTACTGAAGTAACGTCGCTTGCTGACTGAGTTACGTCAGTGATCGTCGCCACATGGTTGGTTTTTTTCCATCAGATAAATTAGGCAAGCGATCCTGATTAGAAGCTATCGCTAAACTTTCTTCACCTCACAAGAAATAAGCAGCTCAGTGATTTAAAGAGTTACGGTCGTGAGTGTACAAAATTATTTGATTTCCGATAACTAATGAACTAGCGTAACGAAATACCAGTAACAGTGAGATCCTCTTTTTATTTTTATTTCTAATTCTGTATATTTTCTATGTTAGTTTTAAAACATACTTTCTTGTGATACGTTAATAATATTAGTTTCATAGAACATTTAATAATCTAAATATATACGATCTAAAGTCACAGATGATCGTTTGCTTTACTTTTTTCTTTCTATTTTTTGTGGTTCATTTCTTTGTCGTAATAATTAACAAAAAAGGAACTAGCATATGCTTTATTTTTGTGTCAACTTGTTTCTTTGTCACATACGTATGCAAAGTAATTTGCTAGTATTTTGTAGACTCATTTAAATTAGAACTAGCATATCGTTTAATTTATAATAACTTGTTTCGTTGTATTATACGAATGCGTCGTACCATTACTAGTATTTTGTAAACTTGTACGAATAAGAACTGGCGCCAAATAAGATGGCGAGCAATGGGCGTAAGTTCGCGCAGCATTAGAAGTAGTGGGGAGATTTGTATTTGGTTTTACATAAAATTGTAAGATACCATAGGCGGCGTAAACTACACATCTATCACTTAATAAATTAATAATTTATTAAAGTAAAATATATACAAACCTATTTTTTTAACAGTATAGATTTATTGTGAAATCAATTAAACATATGTATAATGACATATATGTTCATTACCAAACGCAATGATATTACGCTTCCCACCAAAAAAATGGGAAATTGGCGTACACAGAAACTTGTGTTTTATGTTTTTTTAATCTGTTTAATTATGGCTTTTTTTTAAAGAGGTTAGAATTATTTGACAATGCCATCTGAATGATTAATCAAAATAATTTAATTAAATGTCGTAAAATAATATGCGGCAAGAAAATAAAGGTCATATTTTTTATTAGGTAGTTATTAACAGAAATATAATACTTTAGTATTTTCTACATTGCCATTACTTTCTATCACCAAATTAAGCCTTCTAGGCATAGATCTAATTAGAGCTTCACAATATTGTGCAGTTAAATTTTGCCAACACTCGTTTATGCCATGAATCAATTCCTGTCTGTCTAAAATTATTACGACGCATTGTATTTTCCATGTGCCCCACAAAATTTCAATTGGATTAAGATTCGGGCTTTTAGCATACTTAAAACTAAAAATTAAAACCAATAGTAACCAATAGACACGAATAAAACTGACATAAGCTGACAATTAATAGCACACGATGAAATTTTAGATTTCCCATTTTTTTTGGTGTTGACAGTAATAATGAGATTGTAATGTATAAACACGTTTTTAAGAATATTTTTGAAACAGTATAAATTTACAGAGGAATCAATTTGATGTTATAATTAATAAAACAATTTATATATGAAATGAGATTTAAATGTACAAACAGATAGTTAAGAATATAGCAAAACATAAATCCATTAGCTTGCATACATATAAAGAATATTTAATTTATAAATGGTTTATTCCTTTATTATTAACAGTACAATAGATTAAACAAATTAATATTCTTCGCAACTGAAGTTGTCGTCATCACTGTCAATCCCATTATATACATTAATAATTAAACTTTCTGTCGTTTCATCAACTAATATTTCTGATTCCAAATATTTATTTCACTTAATAGCAATGATGTACTTTTATAGTTATAAAAATAATTGTAAACATTACGCGTTAGAGCGTATATCACTTTATGATCCCCTAGCATAGACATTATGTTCTGTCACTGACAAATATATTCTGACAATTACTTGAGTAAGTGGGCGTGCACGTTTTTAAAAAGGACTACTGCGCACTCCCTCCGCTCACCATCTTATTTGGCGCTTGCTATACGTGTTTAATCTATTAAGGTTATGTATTTTAATTTATAATAATGTCACTTTTAATGATAGGTTATATTTAGATAGGTTTATTCGACAGTACAGTCGGCTCGTCATTTTGACAGTTGCCGCCGCACGACGTTGAGCGCACTTCCACTACATCATAAAAAAGTCTCTTTCCGGCTATTTGTAACATTATAACATTTTTATTTATCACTGTAAACCAGTGAAGTGCACTGAACGGTGTTCGGACAGCGATTGACAAAATATATGTACGCGCTAGGACGAGCTGCTGGTAAGATATTACTCGAATGAACTAGTTATATTTCGATATTATTTTTTGTTGGTAGATATACTTTTCACTACTTTAGCGACTTAACATTTATGTATAGTATCTCCATAAGACCTGTAGGACACCGTGAACATGGGACGGACTATAGCAATTTTTTCTACAATTTTCTCAAATGTTATTATAAACAATCGTAAACAAAAATATTAAGCTATATTCCGAGTGCAGGCATTAATTATTTTTTAAACGCACATATTAATATTACCGGCAGCGGTAATTCTGCCAAAAATATGAAATAGTTTGTTACCTGTATAGCTTTAATCATGCCAACATGGGCTGAACCTCTTGCTCCACCTCCTCCAAGAACTAGTCCAACAGATGTACCTGTAAGCCATCTTGCTAATCTTGAGAAGTCTGAATGAATACTAGGTTCAGACATACAAACTTTACTATACAAGGCGTTCTAAAAAATTTAAGTTATAAAAACAATAAAACGTCGAATTCAATTGGAATCGTACAATTCTATATAAAGATTTACGCGAAAACATCCTTTTTGGACATAAAATATGATGATGTGATTGTACCCAGGATCGCATATTTCTCCATGCTATCGTGTTATGTGGTTTTGGACCATCTTCTGAATGTAAAAGCACTAATTCCTTTTGCGTTCTCATTGCTAATCGCTCGACTTCTTTTTCCACCTATAAATTACTCTCTGTAGTAATAAATAATTAACAGTCACTTTAACTCCAACTTTTCCTAAACTTGGTCGATTTGCTCCCAATCCAACAATTAAAATACAGTCGGCCTGTCTAATACATCGTTGTGTCCACATGGTAAAAGTGAAATCACACTGGTAAAGAGAAATCTTATGTTGATCCTCCTGTTGAGCAAGCCAAGATGTCAGCCTGTATTCATTATTGGGATCCATTATTGTGGTTCCTAAAGTTTTCCGTATCACATCGGAGGTCAGTCTCAATGTCGAAGCTATAAAGTCGTTTGTCCATTATTTTAAAAGTGACGAATACAAACTAAATACAAACCTATTACTGTAAGGCAATGGTACAGTTCATAAGTAAATGCTGTCAAAGGTACATCATCTGAAACAGGTACAATAGCAACAGTAGAGAAATTTGATTGCGAAGGTCTACTGTCGACTCTAGAGCTTTTCCCAGTTGATACATTAAGAGTTGGTTTTTGCCATGAGCCTACAAGAAAATTTCTATAAATTAATTTTTAATAAAAAATTATCAAACGAACAGACGTAAACTTATTATTTTTAGAAGTTTTGCATCTGGTTAATTAATTAAAATTATAATTTACTCTAATTATAAAGGGTCTACCAAGAGCAAGAGATCTTTCAAAGTAATGGGTGTTTCAATAAGAGTGCAAGTTTTTCATTGCCCGCCATGTTTGATAGTCATAATGGCTCGTGATTATGATGTGACAGATCGAAAACTGATAAATGGGAGTTTGTAAATATGGAGCATTACACGATACAACAACTCATACTGATTGTTAAACATTATTATCAAAATGGTGAAAGTTTGATTGCCACCATTCGTACAGTGCGTCCAACATTCGGTCGACAGAATGTGCCTAAATCAGCTACAGTGAAAAGAACAATCGAAAAATTCGAAAGGAGTGATGCGGTTAGTGATGTAAAACACACGACACAAGATCATAGAGATCGTTCAGAACAAAACATCACAGCAGTTCGTGAGAGTGTGGCCGAAAGTCCAGAGACGTCGATTCGTCATCGTGCACAACAATTAGACATTACAACAGTCACTCTTCAGGGTATTCTGACTCAAGATTTGCATCTACACCCCTACAAAATACAATTGACTTAACAACTTCTGCCAACAGACCATGCACAGCGAAGAGAGTTCACCAATTGGATACTTGAGCAAACAGAAGTGAATGCCGATTTTACGGACAAAATCATTTTCAGAGATGAGACCCATTTCCACCTCGATGGCTTCGTAAACCGGCAAAACTGCCGCATTTGGGGCTCAGATAATCCACGAATGATTCATCAGAAAGCAATGCATCTCAAACATGTTACTGTTTGGTGTGTATTGTGGTCTGGAGGAATAATTGGACCGTATTTCTTTGAAGATGCGGAAGGTAATGCAGTAACGGTTAATGGCGAAAGTTATCGTGATATGATAACGCAGTTTTTTGTGCCTCAATTGGAAGATATTGCTCTTGATGACATGTGGTTTCAGCAGGACGAGGCCACATGTTACCGTTCGTGAAACTTTCACTGTCTTGCACGAGTTTGCTCCTGGTCGTGTCATTTTCCGGTTTGGTGACCAGAATTAGCCGACACTTTCTTGCGATTTGAGACCTTTGGATTTTTGGCTGTGGGGCTATCTGAAGTCATAAGTTTATGCCGATAAGCCCGCAACCACCGAAGCATTGAGGGCCGAAATTAGACGCTCTATCAATGAAATACCGCCACATGTTTACAATAATATTATTGAGAATTTTGTCAAAAGAGTACGCGTATGCTAGCAAAGCCATGTCGGTCGTTTGCAAGATATTTTGTTTCATACATAATTCCCAAATGTATACATTATAAATCAATAAATATTTCAATACTTAACTACAGAAAACCATGTTTTATTGAACCTCGAAATCTTGCGCTCTTATTGAAACACCCTTTAGATTGCCTTCATTTTGTAAATGTGATTGACATCTGTCAGTGTACATTTTAAGTAAAGTTGACCTTTTAATAATGACGAAGTATACGCCACAACGTGTGGAAATTGTAAAAATTTATTACAAAAATGCGGAATCAGTTCGTGCAATTATCAATCGTTTCGAAACAAACTTTACTTTGCTCGACCAAAAGTCACACGTTCATATAAGAATCGCCCGTATCAGTGAAAATATCGGTGGTGTGGAACCCAATGTAGCCAAAAACCCGAATTTGTCGGTGTTGCGTCGTTCTCGGGCATTGGGGCTTTCTGCAATGACAACGTGACGTATTTTACGGAAGAATTTAAGACTACACCTTTACAAAATTGTTCACACAAGAATTGAAGCCCATGCATCGTGTTCTCAGATCGGGTATTCGAGCAGCTGGAAGATTTCGGAAAGAAAATCATGTTTAGTGACGAAGCTCATTTTGGATGGATGGGTTCGTTAATAAGCAAAATATCCATTATTGGACAGCCACAAGTGATTAAAGATAAATTTCTTCATTCACAGAAAGTGACTGTTTGGTGCGGCTTGTGGTCTCAAGGCATTATTTGAAAATATTTTTTTCAAAATGAGGAAGGAAATGCTGTCACAGTGAATTTATAGCGATATCGAGCAATGATAAGAAACTTTTTGTGACCGGAATTGGAACAACTGGATATAGTTAAGTTGTGATTTCAACAGGATGGTGCCACAACCCACACTGCAAATGAAACAATCGCTTTATTGGAAGAAAAGTTTGGTGGTTTAATCGTCTCACGAAATAGGCCTTTCAAGTGGCCAGCTCGTTCGTGTGATTTAACTCCTATGGATTTTTACTATGGGGTTATGCGAAATCGTTGGTTTACTCCAACACACCTTTAACAATGGACGACTTGAAAACAAACATCGAACGGGAAATTCGTCAAATTCAATCGGATTTATTGGGAAAAGCTATTGAAAATTGACTCCTAATAAAATCATAGCAGAATAAGTACTAGAGATGCACCTGTACCAAAAATAAGCAAAGCTACTTTACACAGATTCTTAAAACTTATTAATTTCAAGTAAGTGTAAGTGAAAAACTGTGGTTATTATTATTTGTAACTTTTATTTTGGCTATCACGATGAAATGAAGAATAGCGCTGTTTTTGAAGATTCGTTTGCAAAGATATTGCCAAAGTTAGCAGATAATGTTGTAATAGTGATGGACAATGCAACATATCATTCATGTAGAGCTGAAAAGATATCAACTTCTTCCTGGAGAAAAGCCCCAATTCAAGTTGCTTCAAAAAATAAAACGTTTAAAATATCACATGTACAAGAACTTTTAATGGAAGCACTTACAAATGTTACGGCGAACAAATGGAAAAATTGTAATGACCATGTAATTAATGTAGAATGTGGGACCTAGATGGATTAATGGACGATATTTTGGAACAGTTTATTATTCATGTTGGGAACAGTGACAGTTAATAAGTGACAGTAATCGTTAGCATCCAGCATGAGTAAAACGGACTAATAGTGCATAGGTTTCATTTTTTACTTTTCTTTCTATTTCATTTTATTTTGATAATTTTATAATCTGATGTTGTATTTTTGAGGTAGTTTTGTAATAAATTCGAAATGTTGTTTTTGTTTTACTTTAAAATAGCAATATCTTGTAGAAATATCTGTGCTCGTGTTTTTCGGAACGTCAAAAATAGGTTATGTTAAGTATGTAATAAAAATAAATGACATTACAACAAACAACTCCACTTTCAGATGTGTACACGTACGGTAGGTCAAATTTTAACTACTTATTATTCTGAGACACACTATAGTTGACTAGAACTAAGAAAATTTCATTTAACTCTGGATTTATTTCTTATTTTTTTCTAGATTGTTCTGTAGTTAACCAAAAGTAGTTGCACTAATACATTGTGTCCAATTTCTTAAAAGGTTGAATCTGACTAATATAAACAAGGATTCAGTTAGAGACATTGTAAAACAACATTACAACTTCGTTTCCCCTATTTTGATGAAGCAAATACAATCAATACAACGTTCACACATGATGTTTCTCGTCTTGGAACAAAATTAATTCAATTATGGAGGTTCTAAAGCAAAGGACGACGTATATAAAAAGCGTTCAAATAAATTTTACCTCTAGTAGTCCATGACAATAAAAATGTTTGTCGTAACTTGTACTATTTACATTTGCATCAGTTGTCAATTTGACAGACTATTTATTCTGATGTATACTTAGTTGGAGCTTTTTGAAATTGCTTTGTAATTTAAAATTGATTTAAAATGGTTTTCACTGTTCAACACAAATCATTCATGGTTGAATCTTATTTTTGGAACGGACGTAATATTAACGGACAATGGCACTATTTTCTTGAAGAATGCTTAGAGGAATTTAGAAATATGTTTCCAAACTTCGTCTTTGATTTTGATAGTTTTTGGTACACAGTTAAATATTGCACTAAGGTTTTCAGAGAAACAGAGAGTGTTATACGGAAAGAAGACAGTGGCCGTCCGAAAAATGTACGGAAGAGCTAGTTGACGATGTAACGCAAATTATGAATGATACACCAGGAACATCCATACGAGTATTCTCTCCACGAGTGGGTGTTTCAATTGGCACTTGTCATACAATTTTGAAAAAAGACTTACATTTATTTCCATATCGCATGGCCTATTATCAAGAAATCAAAGAAATTGACTATCCTAGAAGAACAACATTTTGTCAGTAGTTCTTAAATAATTTTGATAATGACATTCTTGACAAAATTTTTCTCAGATGAATCATGGTTTTATCTGAATGGATATGTTATCTCACAAAATATAAGGATGTGGAATACTAAGAAACCGCATGACTGTTATGTTGTTCATCCACAGAAAATTGGTGTATGGTGTGCGATTAGTCGAAGGAAAATCATTGGCCGTATTTTCTTTAAAGGAGAAAGGTATCGACAAGAAATTATTATGACATTTATTGAACAGCTTAATGAAGAAGAAATAAATCAGGGTTACTTTGAACAATACGGAGCTAGAGTGCACACAGCTTGTGAAACAATTAATATGATACGGAAATTTATCAAAATCGGTTGATAAGTTTAAACATCGAACATGAATTTCCACCAAGATCTTGTGATGTTAACCCCTGTGATTTTTTTCTGTGGCCTTTTTAAAGAACTCAATTTTTTGGGTACAGATACCTGATCTTGCAGACCTTCAGATCAGAATTGCTGAAATAATTAACGAAATCGACGATATGCTACTACAAAACGTTTTCTCCTTCATTAGAAGAAGATGTTAGAAATGTCTCGAACAAGGTGGTGGCCACTTTCAACAATTTTTATAAAATGTTACTTGTTTGTTGCAAATAAACGTATCTCATTTAGTTAAATATTTTAATTTTATTATTTTGACATTTATCATGTCATTCAAATAGTTCATAACCAACAAAATTAATATTAAGAACTTAAGTAAAAAGCTAAGATATACGTATAATTTCCATGGGCAACTTCGAGGTAAAATTTAGTTGAACGCTCGTTATTTACATACTAGGCAAATTTGGGAAGAGCACTTTTCAAAAGTTGGTAACACTTTCACCATAATAAATATATTGCTGACTTTATGTACATTTAGGATGACAATTTATTATGGTATAATTGTTTTCATGAGAAGCTTATAATCTGCAGCGTTATATGGAATGCACCTATTCTATTTAACGCTGAGGGTTAATATGGAGGTTTTTAGTTGAGGGAAAAATAGAATTTGCTCTAAGCAATAAGTTGTATTTCTAGCTCATTAATTTAAATTTAATTTATAGATTTATAGGAAAAAGCGACACAAAAATATGCGAGCTTTATTCGAATTTATTGAATGATAAAAAGTTTAAAATAGTAACACTATAAAGTCAAATGTTTGAAACGACGATAAAATAAGAAATTTGGACTTAAGAACGTTTTTTTTTTAATTGAAAGTGCTAACTTAACTTGTGACCGCTTTTCGAAAGTTAGAAATAAAATCAATCCTTCAATAAAATATATATGTAGGATAGGAAATACTCGGTAAGGTATCGTTGCCCGAGTAAACAGTCTCACCCGAGAGTCTCACTAAGACGGTAAAAGGCGTACGACGAATAAGTTAACAACGCCCCAGACAAGAATCGACGACGAATATTAATACAAGTTTTGCCCGCGCTTTGTGAAATCTTTCTCCCTACATATATTTTAACTTAAAATAAATATTTCATTGAAAAATAACTTTCCCGTTAAATGACTCTCGTATTTACTATATAACTTACCTAATATTCTATGTCCTAATAAATTAATCAACCTAGTAACTACTATAGGAAACCTTAACTTAATAGCATTAAACAGTCCTTCTGGTAGCTTGGCTAATTCAGAATCTCGAACTGCAATAACAGTCGTGCTTCTTTTTGTGTGAGTAACCATCTCTACCTGAATTAAAGAAATATCTTGCAAAATATTTTTTTATACAAATAAGTATATATTACAATACAATACAATTGAAGACACACGTTATTACGAGCTATAAAGTTTTGCGTTCACTTTTTTTAAAGTCTAGTCATAATATACACAAGAAATACTAAATAACATATAAACAATTTAATGTGATTAAAGTTTAAAAAAAATTATACCCTTATTTACATCATCAAACTTATGATGAAGTGAAACACAAAAATATATTAATGATAATATAAATAATTAGTAATTTTATACAGAAGAATAATTATTATATTCTTTCTTAAACAGTTTGAGTAAAGTTTTTTTGATTAACTGTCAACAATGCTTGTAGCAAATAAGTTAAGATTGTAGAACCTTATCAAGTAATTTCATCATAGAAACGTGGACAATCTGGGGGCGGATTGATATACACATAGGTCCAGCCCGCTACGGGCCATACGCAACAATATACGTATGGAACGTAATGCGATGTGGCAACGTGTGTACGATGCCACTCCGCGTGCACATACATAAGTCCGATGATCGAGAGCAATAGATTGCCCGTCATTCGTATCTAGCTGTGCAAACGTAAAGGTTGCAACAGTTGCAAGTTCAACTGTTTAGAATTTTCGAGACAATAACCCCTAGAAATCTCGAGGGAGTGAGGCGGGAGTTTTACAATAGGCTCGGCTATTGTTTGGGGAGAGAGGGCGGTATTTTCGAATCCTATATTTAGTGACTTTCTTAGAATTAAAATTAATTTTGCAGAATTATTGATTTTTCTACTTTTATCTTTTAGAAAACGTTATTGTTTTTTTATTACTTAAAATTACTTTTCCGTAGCAGCTAAGAATACAATAATAATAACTTGGAGATATAACGACCTTATTATATCTGAAACAAATGGGCAAATTACGTATACAGAACGAATATGCAAACGACTATATCCTTGCGCGGTTTAAGTCTTACTAAATTCATAACTCTGCAATGTATGGTAATGTAAGCTACTGCGCGTAGAGGGGATTCGCTGTTGCCACTTATTGCTGGGTATGGCCCGTTGAGAGCTGGTCCTATCGGTATAAGGTCTTCAATAACGTCATTGTGTAAATAGTGGGAATAGAAACTAGTTCCAACCTGCAAACGGTAATTTTGAGTATCTCGTCTTAGTAGGCAGTTTTATTTTCCTGTGTACCGTTGTTGAGTAACAGTGTTATTTACCATGAGTTCGATTTCTGAGATACGGATAAAGTAAGAATCTGTAATAGAATTTTTAACGCTGGTAGGTTGCGTTAGAGGCGTTTGAAAACTGTTTATGACAGCGATTGTATGGATGTCAAAAATGTTGACCAATGGGTTCGACACATAAAACTTGCATACAATCGAAATAAAGGTGTTTCCCAAAAAGCAATCAGGTCAACCAATATCAGTGATACATGAGAAGAATCAAAGACAAGTGAATGCACTGATCCAAGGAAATGGTCAGATTACGCAAAAACAAATTGCTCCGCAATTAGGCATTAATCAAGAAATAGTCTAGTACATTGTTCAGACGTTGAATTGCAGAAAAATTTGTGACAGATGGGTTCCGCGTCAATTAAAGACTGTCAAGAAAGAATACAGAAAAAAACATTTGTCAAGAATTTTGTAACCAGTATCGACGTAAAGGAGATGATTTTCTCATAAACATCACCACCGAGGACGAATCTTGGCTTCATCATTATGACCCCGAAAACAAGCAGATTCTCCCCGTGTACGAAAATTCAAGAGTTCCATCAGTCCAGAAAATCATGCTGGCGAAGAGATCAATAATTAATTCAATAAGATACTGCGGAACTTTACGATCACTAAAGAATCGTATCCGTAGAGTAAGGCAGGAAAAAATGATTTTTTCCTTACACCACAACACCAGATCGCATTGCAGCAACCAAGATAGTAACGAGCCTGCGTTCATGGTTGTTTCGTACAGTCCTGATTTTAGCACTTGTGATTTGGTTGTTCCTTAAGCTAAAGGTCAACATTTTTCATCAGGCCCTGAAGTTCGGGATGTTGTTTGTAATTGGATCAACAGTAATCAAGAAAGTTTTTCATGAACGGCATGAAGAAATGGATTCAGCGTTTGGAAAATGTGTTGCACTAAATGGCGATTATATGGAGAATTAATTATGTATAGCAAACGCCAATTAAGTTGGCGCGAGAAGGGGGTGCGCAGAAACCGTTTTTAAAAACGTCCACCCCCACTACTCAAGTAATTCTCAGAATACATTTGTCATTGACGTTTGACGGAAGATAATTCCTTTGCTAGGGGATCATTAAGTGATACACGCTCAGAGGTTAGAATTATCTGACATTTGATGTAAAACCAAATACAAATCTCCCCACTACTTTTAATCCTGCGCGAACTTACCCCTCCTCGCGCCAACTTAATTGGCGTTTGCTATACATTGGTAGAACAATAAATTTACTTCATTTTGTGACTGATTTCATTATTTTGTCTTTTCTTATTCTCATTTCATAGAGTTGGAGACTTTATATATTAATCCGTCGAATTTTAATGAGGCTTGTAAGTTTAAAATAAGAAATTAATATTAAAATATTGATTGTTTTACATACTTACAATTCCAACTAAATCACCTTTACCATATTCGGCTACAACCTCACGCTTATCATTTGCATGAGTAATTACAGAACGAAGACGACCAGATAGTACAATGAACGTTGAATCACTGTCTTCGTCTTGCCGATAAACGGCTCTTCCAGATTCCAAAAATACCCAATCTAAAGCAAAATCTACTTGTCTAACGAAAGGAGACAATCTTTTCACAACCATATGAGCTATATACAAAACAATTTTAGGATGTTCTTTCATTAAACTAAAAATGAAAATGAAAACAATGAACGTCTTTTTAAAAAACTGGGAAAGCACGATTACAACCTGTAACAGCTATCTTTAGATATCATTGCTAATCTAGACTGATGTTTAGTTTTTATGGTGAAAAAACTTGGTTCTCCAGTTATGACGGCCAAACCACCAACCGTTTCACCAGAATGAGCAGTAAACATATTGACCTCTTCCTCTTGATCATCCGTCAGTCTTTGAGAAACAATTAAAGACCCTGATATAATATATATAAGAGCAACATCCTAAAAATAACATTAAGGCTTAAGAGTGCGGAACACCAGGCGACGTCTCGCAGTGTTGCCATATTCGACCTTGCGCGTTTTATCTTTCCTTACTAACTTATTTAAGAAGTTATTATGAATCTGCTGTTATGTCACATTAAATTAGAGATAATTAAGTAAATTTCTCCTATAAATGACCAAAATTTGTTATGCAAAAATTTTCACATACATGCAAATAGTTTATCTAAACGCACAAGTATGGCAACGTTGTGAAACACTTCACTTCAGCTAATAGCTGACGAAATTGAGCTAAACTGGATTCAATTTGAATTCAATTCAATTAAAATGAAAAAAAAATATTTGTATTAATTTACCTTAATGGAATCCTCTTTCATAAGAGAAGTTCCAGATGCGACTTCCTTAATTTCAATTTTCCCTTGAAGTATAACATCATCATCTAAACCTAAATCCCTAACAAACGCTTCAGTTGCTATATTAAGTAATATTTCATCATCCATTGCATCCGGTATAGATTTTTTCTTTTGGTTTAAGTGCTTGTCAGGAGTCTAAAATATAAATCAAAATATCATTTATAAAACAACAATTAGTTATTAATATACATACCATCGGTCCTTGATGTAGAGAAGCATCTGTCAAAAGGTCCGGATTGGCAATTAATCCTGATGAAATTGCCTTATTATCCAGAACTGATCTACTACGTTTGTGCAACATCGAATGCATCGGATGTGAAGTCATATTAACGTATTGAGATAGATCGGCACCTTGCCATGAAAAAGGATCTGCATTCTCCTCTTTACTTTTCGTTCGACTCTTCGAAGGCGATGCGGTTACATTTTGTAAATTGACGGTTTTCTTTATTCTTCCCTGGTTAAATAATTTGCAATTAGTAATTAACAAATAAGTTTACTACATAAATAAAACACCCACCAAATACGACTGAAAAACTAGAATAAAAATAGTAATGTAATACGTAATAACGCTAATACTTTTTAAAGATGGCTATCCAAAGTAGAGCCCAGATTTGTTCGAGCAACAAAGTTTAACTGTTAATAGTGGAAATCTTATACATATTGTCAAAAATTTCAAAAGAAATATTCTTTTACTTCGGACAGAAATGTCGATAAAACTAGTATTAGAATATTAGAACTAGAATAAGAAATCATAGGGTCAGCATAAAAATTCCAAGAAATATTAAATAGTTCGTCAATCAATATTCATGGATAAGTAATAAATAATGTTCAGTTGTTGTTTAGAAAATATGACAACAGAGAACGATTCTCCTATAAGCTTCGTACTTCCTTGAATAAATTCTACTATGGTCATGTGAACAACACCATAATTAACTGTGTGACCTACCTCCAGCGTATGTGACATCAACTAAATACGAGGGTGGATCAATAAATACCCGTGTTAGGAAAGAAGACGCAAGTTTTTCACAAATTTTTTATTTATTTTTCAACGTAATCACCTTTTAGTACAATACACCTTTCCCAACGTTTCTGCCATTTCTTTAACTCCTCCAAAAAATACGATTTGTCAAACTCTGCAAAGTCGCAGGGAGCCAAGTCAGGCGAGTACGGTGGGTGCGGCAGCAATTCGTAGTGCAGTTCATGCAACTTTGCTGCGACAATTCTGGATGAATGTGCTGGTGCATTATCGTGGTGAAACAGCACTTTTTTCTTAGCCAAATGGGGCCGTGTCTCCTTCAATTTTATATCGAATCGGTCCAATAATTCATTGTAGTACTGCCCCGTGACCGTTCTTCCTTTCTGCAAAAAGTCCATGAGGATTATTCCGTTGGAATCCTAAAAATCGTGGCCATGACCTTTCCGGCCGATGGGACCGTCTTTGCCTTCTTCGGAGCAGATTCACCCCGAAAAATCCATTGTTTTGACTGTCACTTGGACTCTGGTGAATAATAATGGATCCAGGTTTCATCAACGGTGACGACTCGACGCAAAAACTCCTGCGAATTTCTCTTAAAGAGGTCCAAACACTGCTTCGATATTGACAACCGTATCCGCTTGTTGTCCACCGTAAGCAATCGCGGCACCCATCGGGCCGACACCTTTCTCACCGATAACTTATCATGTAAAATATTAATTGCCGTTCCGTACGACACGCCTACGGCCTCTGCTACTTCGTGCACTTTCGTTCGGCGATCAGCGAGAATCATGTCGTGGACCTTTTCAACGATTTCCTCGGTAACCACGTCTGCCGGGCGGCCTGGGCGCTCCTCATCAAAAACGACCACGTTTAAATTCGTTGAACCAATATCTTACGGTTGTCATAGATGGTGAAGAGTCCCCATAGACAGCATCCAACTTCGCTTTTATTTCTTCGCATGTTTTTCCATCCAAAAATAAAAAGCGAATTACGGATCGATATTGCTCTTTTTCAATTTTATCGAGAAACACGAAATACGTGTGATACAACTGGCTGCCAAATAAAAACTAACCTATGAATCAGTCTGAAATTTATTATGGTGTTGTCTGACAGATGGTAGTACACGACGGTAATGCCAACTTCCCTCAGCAGCGCCACCTGTCTTCAAACACGGGTACTTACTGATCTTCCCTCGTATAATAGATGAGTAAACTAAATTGAGGTATTATAAAACATGATCAAGGAAAATATTTAACCGGAGAATATTAGTGTCTTTTAATGTATTTTGATGCAGTTAAGAGCTTGTGCTATGTGACAGATTATGGCAGCACTTTTTTCAACAAAATTTATTACATATTTATATTCATTTTTGTATAATATTGTCAGTATAATACCTATAGCACAGATAAATATAGCTTCACTAAAACTTAATTAACCTACTATTGGATAAAACAACAGCAATACACATTTTATAGGTTGCTTTTGTAACTTGTTTTGTAGGGTTATGCTTATGTCGCACATACGCACTTATTCAATCAAAGAATCAAATTTAATACCATGTTGCTTGTTAGATTTACTTCCTTACTTACTTACTATTTACTTAACTACAACGTTTGTAATACCGGCTCTAAAAAAAAGCAAATTAAAATTAACAATTTAAATTGAAAGAAATTAAGGTTAGGTGGTGGTTAATTATGCGCGGAAGACTAATAAGACTAATAGTTGCTTTGGCAAAGACGTTTATTCTAGCTCTGGCTTCGGTGAATATTTCATTTGATCTTGTTCCATATTTTGGCACCATAATCTCAACATTAGAAAGTAGATCCGCAGCGTCAATGCCGTTGTTAATTAACTAAATCATAAAGTTAGTATCGAAGATTCCTCTTGACCAGAAAGTGAAATAAAATTGTGATCCTGTAGTTAATCTTGGTAGTCAACACACTTGGCAGGGTAGTTATCAAAAGATTTGTAAGTTAAATATTTCAAAAATTTTCTCTGCTCTTTTTCAATCAGTAAATTCTGGTAGGCATAATAGGAGTATCAAATAATTGATTCATATTTGAATTTGGGATGAATAAATGTAAAATAGTGTCGTTCAGGATTTGCAAGTTTTTTTTGCGAGATCGAATAACGAAAATAAGAACGCGTAAAGTGGTTTTATATTACATATAAAAAATAAAATATTTTATACTATTCTTATGTATTTATAGGAGAAGAATAACACATTTTGTCCGACAGCTAAAGCGATTTTATAGTGAAAACTAGTTAACTATAAATTAAGCAACATTATTATAATAACATCTAGTTAAAAAAATCCAAATCTAATCGTAAATACTAAGAATTATGGCCTGGTGAAAATTGTCAATACCTTTTTCAACTTTGGGAACGACCAAAAATGTAAAGGTGCCAAATCGGAATTATGCGGAGGATGCGAAACAACCCTGAATTTCAAGTTTGTCACTGTCTTCATCGTTTCGTTGCTGCAATGCGGTCCGACATTGTCGTGGTGCAAGAAAAAATTCGTTTTGCATGCCAGAAAATGGTGAGCATGACTTTCTGCGCTTTTGGCATTTTAATTCACGTGGAGAATCAAGACGACGACATATTGCATTGAATGCTGCTTCTTTTTGTGGTCATAATTTCGATGGGCGCCCATCCTTCCAGCGTTCAAAATTCTATCACAGATCGTTGCTTAGTATGTATCAGAAAACGAACTCATGATAAATGATACTATTACTGAACGACGGTACACGGGAAAATGAAACTTGAAAATGATGCTAAGGCGAGATACTCGAAATTACCGTTTGTAGGTTAGAACTTGTTTTTATTCCCACTACTCTCACAATGGTGTTGTTGGTGGCCGTATATATCAATCCGCTTTTGTACTACATATTTATTTTATTTTAGTGATATGATGTGAGTTAATTTTCACTAAATACGAAGTGTTCTTACAACTTATTCACTACCATCCCTTTCGAAGTAGTCTCCTTTCGCATGAATACACCGATCCCGGCAACTTGTCTATGACTGGAAGCCGTGCTGGAATTCTTCGCGTATTAGTGTTCAACACTGTCTATATTCAGTCTGAATCAGTTCTCAACCGGCGTCCCTTGGGCTATTCAGTTTCAACTTCGGAAACAGGAAGAAGTCACAAGGTACAAGATCTGGGGAGTAGGGAAGGTGGGGTAGTACTGCCGTCTTCGTTGAGGCTAAAAACTCATGCATAAAAAGTGAGTAAGTAACCTTGGCATAAATTTCGCAGGAATACGCCGGATGTTGAGTTCGCCGGACAAAATATGCTGACAAACGCTTATGACATGCCTACAATGTTACAAATATCAATGGATTGTTCTCCTTCGGCCTTGCAAGATGGCATCACGCACTTTTGCCACATTTTGTAGCGTATTTTCCGTCGATGGACGACCGAACCCTCATCAGTAACGACAAGCGCTCATTTTTAAAACGGTTGTACTACTCATAAGTTTGCGTCTGGCCTAATGTATCCTCACCAAACGCTTATTTAAGCATTTTCAGAGTTTTCGCTGCCGTTTTACCAAGTTTGAAGCAGAACTTGATGCACGTTCATGCTCTTTCACATCAGACATTGCAGTGTCGCAGAATAAATCAAACACAACTCAACAAATATAAACACAATACTGTTTGTTACCACCAAGCAAAGTACCGTTTGACAGACTTAGTATAGACGTACTCACACTATCTAGCACTATAGAGCTGTACTACAAGGCTAGGCTGAAAAGTAATGCAACACGCTCATACGGCGCGAAAGAAATAATCTTCAGATCTTAGTATCTTATTTGCCAACCTTTTAAAAAGAAAACTGAACGAAAAGTTTCAATCTTGTAAAAATTGGTATGTGTAAAACATAACGCAATCTTCGATAAATCGACGAGTTATTGGGCTAGAAATCGATGAACTTCTCGAACAATTTATCGGCAAATGTAAAACCTAAAATAAAACTGTTATCGGAGAAGAAATGTTTAGTTTTGCCAGCAAAATAATCGTGAATATAAAAAATTGGGGCAGAAAAACTCAAAACTTTTAAAAATGTAAATTTTGGAAATATTATTGGAAAAATAAAGTTATTGGTACAAAAACGAACCCAAAAATTAAACAGGAATTACAACTTGCAGAGGCGTATAAGATAAAGACTTGTCAAAGCTAGTTTATACAGCAAAAGTCCAGGACAAACACCATTATCCAAACGCGACATACGGAAGACGCAATTATATTTGCTTAGTAACATTCAGAATGGCCATCGAGTAAATAGAGTAACATACTTTAATCGGATTATATTGATACCAGAGGACGCAAACAATTTATTTCAATACCTCCAAAAATTATGCGCAACTTTAAATGTTAAAGGCAAACATGAAAAAGGCAACATTATTATTTGACGATGTTTCCTAATATAGTAAATATTGAAGAAACTTGCGGTATGAACAGCGAAACATTGTTATTAAACGCCGTTCACGATTCGAAGACATGCACGTCATCAACAGTATTTTCGAAATCACCATCACAAAAACAATAAACAAAGTATAATATTTATATATCAACATCAATGCGAATGCATATTTGTGTTGGTGTGATATGTGACACATATCGTTCTTTCATATTTTACGTGTTTGCTTACTCTTGTTGGTTTGAAATGCCGAAAGCGTTTTAATGCCAATGTAAGCGACTTGTTGCATCCGATGAAGCAGAGCGCGATAATGATGGACCGTTGCCCCCTTTATCAGCTGTGGGAGAAGTAAAATCGTATTTGTATTTTGCTATAATTTCATATTAAATATATATTGCATTTTTTTTTGTAGCGTGCAGCAAAGTTTTAGGAATAAGCGTGACATCTGTCAGCAGAATTTCCTCGGAAATACAAAAACGACATGCAATTTGCAGCCCCAAACGGAAACATGACAAAAAGAAACCTAAAGGGTGTTTCAATAAGAGCGCAAGATTTCAGTGTTCAATAAAACATGGTTTTCTGTAGCAAAGTATTGAAATATTTATTGATTTAGAAAATATACATTTGGGAATTATGTATTAAACAAAATATCTTGTAAATGGCCGCCACGGCTTTGCTGGCATATGCGTACCCTTTTGACGAAATTTTCAATAACGTTATGGAATACATGTGGTGGTATTTCATTGATACAGCGTCTAATTTCGGCTTTCAATGCTTCGATGGTTGCAGGCTTATTGGCATAAACCTGTGACTTCAGATAACCCCACAGCCAGAAGTCTAAAGGCGTTAAATCGCAAGAGTGTGGAGGCCAATTCTGGTCACCAAATCGGGAAATGACACGACCAGGAGCAAACTCGTGCAAGATCGTCAATGTTTCACGGGCGGTATGACATGTGGCACCGTCTTGCTGAAACCACATGTCGTCAAGATCAATAGCTTCCAAATGAGGCACAAGAAACTGTGATATCATAGCACGATAACGTTCGCCATTCACCGTTACTGCATTACCTTCTTCGTTTTCGAAGAAAAACGGTCCAATTATTCATCCAGACCATAATGCACACCATACAGTGACCCGTTGTGGATGCATTGCTTTCTGATGAATCATTCGTGGATTTTCTAAGCCCCAAATGCGACAGTTTTGCCTATTAACGAAGCCATCGAGGTGAAAATGGGCCTCATCACTGAAAATGATTTTGTTTGCAAAATCAGCAGGTTGCTCAAGGATCCAATTGGTGAATTCTCTTCGCTGTTCATGGTCTACTGGCAGAAGTTGTTGAGTCAGTTGGATTTTGTAGGCATGCAGCTGTAAATCTTTAGTGAGAATTCGATTTTTGATTTTTGACAATCAGGACGCGTTGTTCTACCGTGTAATGCTCCATGTTTACTAACTCCCATCTGTCAACTTTCAATCTGCCACGTCATAATCATGTGACATTATGACTGTCAAACATGGCGCGCAATTCAAATCTTGCGCTCTTATTGAAACACTATAAGGAATGTTGCCTACCAGATGTACAGAAATAATAAAATATTTGAAAAAATTGCCTGTATTATAATATAACTGTGGTATAATTATAGAACAACATATTACCCTAACATCTTTAAATACTATATCTACTTGTTGACATGGATATTTTTATGGGTGGTAAAACATCTTTATGGAAAGTGTTGCGGAACATTGGGTTCACATACAGAGGCAGAAATTCAAAAATGGTGGGAAAGAGAAGTTGGAATCGACCGTGAAGATCCTAGCGAATTTATTATTAATCTTGGCAAAGACTCTGAACATGACGACGATTTATTTTCATATTAATGTATCACTTATTTTTAGGTGTTGTTTGTTGTTTTATAACACCTGGTACCTTTCATTTCCTTTCACCATATATATAATGCACTAATGCAACACAAATGTATTTTTACTGTTCTATTTATTATTAAATATAAAGTTTTCACCTGCTTTTATTGTTTGATTACTTTGTAAGAGAATTAATCAATTCTGTTATTTATAAATTATAACCTAAATATTGCAAGTTTGACATAAGCGTTTACTACTCTAACCTAAAACGCAAGCAATCGATTTTGCCAATGGATTTTGCAAATGATTTCGCAACATTGTTTTGACATCGTCTTCGAATCGTGAACGGCATATATTACAACCACTACACGGCGAAATCATTATTTAAATCGGTCATGAAAATTTGTGAATTTTAAATATACTCTGTATTATTAATTATATAAATTTATTTTAAAATTGTGAAGTAATTTTCGCACCACCTGTATATATACCATCATTTAGTATTTTCGCTGAAAATTTAAAAATAAATCAAATGTTAGCAAGGTATGCGGCTAAATGCAACCTATTAAGTACTAAAAAATAAAGATCAGAGCAGCGCAAGTGAATTATCATAACATGCCTTCAAAAACTTTCCTCATTAAAGACGGCCACGCTTATTCAAAATGATACGTTTGTGACAGATTACGTGCACTGTCACCAACCATTATAAAAAAAGCATGAAGGTCTCTAATGAGGAAAGTTTCTGAAGGCACGTTATATAATATGATAAATGATAAAATTTTGTCGACAAAATTTTACCACGAATAATATTCGGATGACTATTTCACAAATAAACAAATTAAGAATTACTCAAAAAATTCAGTTTATTTTGATTTAAATATGATTAATTGCATAATGAAACAATAGCAAAAATTTAACAAACGTATCTTAACGTACATACATATTAAAATGAAAACATAACATATCATTTATTTATTATAAATGTAAATATTTGCGAGGTCAGTGTTTCTTAAATTTTGAATTATTATGATGTTCGTTATCTAACTGGAGATAAGATTTTATGGAGTTAGCATACGCGTGGCCAGTGATTTTTATTCAATGTTGCTCACAGACGGCTTTTTTAGTTAATGATGACACTGCCGAAGCACGATGAGAGTGGTTAGTTATTTTGAATTGCTTTGTTTCTAATCCAACCTTTTCTGATTCGCGGGTCCATTTTGTCAACGTGTTGATTTCTATTGGCGAGTCTTTATACCATTTTCCATTTATTGAATTTGGGTTACAACATAAAAACAATCTATCTGATTTAATGGTCAGTTCACGTTTTTCCATCAACAGATTAAACATTCGAATAGGGATAAGACCTACATTTTCACTGTTTTTAATTGATCACTTGCTATTTGTAAGTGATTTCGAACATCCTTGGACCGTTTTGGAGAAAACAGGATTGCATTAAATTCTTCCAATCCACTTTCCGTCACCTATTTCAATACCTATTTCAATTTGAAATAATAATACATTTTACAATTTACAGCTTCATTGCCCCTTCATGCCCAAAGGACATATACGAAACAATTTTTTGAAGACCTACAGGATTTGCGTCGTCCCAAACATTTGCCATCAGTTGTATATCTTTCAAAGACGATATCAGAAAATGGATCAATTCTGCGGCCGTATTCGTTGAGATATTTTTCCTGAATCCTTTTGGCTGTGGAGTTCAATATTGTTTCTAGACGTGATTCCATATAATCATAAAAATTCTATTCTTCCTTTTCATGTTAAATCACCAGTTCTTAAGAATGTCAGCAATATGCTCTATTGATGTATCAACCAATAATTCGTATTTTCTTTCTTGACAAAACTCGTGGAATTGAGCCCATATAGTATTACGGGGTGTTACTTTTGAGATTGCCTTTTGTATATCTTCGATAGATTGTTGACCGAATCGATTCATTTCTAACAATCAAAATTTGCTTGAAAGATGGATAAAATAGATTGACAAAATAAATAACTGTTATAATATTATTAAATCGTCAAAATTTTTTCATTTATTAAAACTAACATAGTAACAAAATTACGGCAGTCGATTGGACAGAATAGCAGGGAAAAATTACGAAATTGTATTTTGTCGTTTGAAAATATACTCTTGAAGAACGTGATGCTATTGGTTGAAAAATCAATTGAGTTAAATAGTCAAATATTAACAATATGTGCGTTTTTTCTCTAACGAGAAATTATCTATGCAAGATAGCGAAGGCGCGCTAAGCTCGTGGACTATCGCTGTTACAAAATACATACATATATTATCATACCGAGACGTCCGAGACCTATAAAAGTTTAGAACCGTTGTCAATACTTTACAAGCAGATACAATCCAACAATACGTTCTTTTCACTATTTTTACACACAAACTTTCACCGAAATCAATATACAAAACGAAAAATATTTAAACAAAATATAAACAATTGATAATATTGATATTAAAAAAAGTTAATAAAATGAATACTAATATTAACGCCTACTATCAAAAATATCTATACGTTTATATATATTTATTGACCTTGATGTGTATTATTTTACACGTGTTGAGGTCGTTATATCGCCATTATGTAAGCAAATATTTATAGTTTCACTGAAACAAATATATATGCTTTTGTGTTTACACCTTAGTGAGTTAATTATAAAATGTTTATGTGCGTAACTTTAATATTTTTGCATAAATACAAAGCAGTTGACAATGACAAGATTTCGTATGATACTAAAATAAAGTGAATACATAATCATAATTAGCTGTAACTATATAGTATTTTAAACATGCGTAGTTATTTACAATTAAAAACGTGTACCTCCTTATAAAATGATCTCAGATGTGATATAGTCTAAATTGCTTATTAAAAGGATGTTATCATATCATATAGATATATTACATTCTGCTTTTGTATATCACATCTAATAATATATTTAAAAAAATAAGTAAAGAAACACGAAACTCTTTCAAAAAACAAAATTTAAAACATCATGTATAAATACATTTAACAATAAAAATCCTTTGTCCACTTAGAGATTCTCAGCATTCCTCGCTACTTTTAAAAACTATTGTGATAAATAAATATGGACTTCTCGGAAAATATCTCCATTTGTGGCTAGTGCGTGAAATAGTTAGGGAAGCAATGTCACTCTCACTTCTTCTTCTTCTTCTTTCGATAGGCGTATCGCCTGTTTAGTTCCGGTTTCTTTGTGGCGGCAGTTCTTGTGAATTTGATTGCCAGCTGTCTCGCCAGCGTTTTGGTGGTCGTCCTATGGGTCTTCTTCCGTGAGGTATGTTGTTTCGTACTATTCTGGCCATTCTGTCGGGAGTCATTCGGCTGACATGGTGGTTCCATTCTCTTCTTCTTTTCCGTATCCATCTGACTACGTCATCCGTTTGACACTTCTCCCTTATATCTGTATTTCTTTGCCTATCATGTAATGTGTATCCTGTTATCGTTCTTAGAGTCTTCATTTCGGTTGTTCTTAGTATCCTCTTTGTTATCGTTGTTTCCGCTCTCGTCTCCGCACCATATGTCATCACCGGTCGTACGCATGTTTTGTATATCCTTGATTTGCATTCCGTACTTAGGTGTTTGTTTCTCCAGATTGGATACCTAAGATGTCCCGATATTGCTGCTGCTTTGTTTACTTGTTTCCTCACCTCATCACCCAAAAACCCTGCGCTTGTAATTTTGCACCCAAGGTATTCGATTGACATGGTTTGGTCGACGGTCTTATTTTCTATTACCAATTTGCAGCGTACAGGTTCTTTTGCTATGGTCATGCATTTGGTCTTGTCTATGGAAATTTCCATGTTGTGTTTTCCTGCCTGTTTGTTGAAAGCATGTAACATTCTTTGTAGGTCGTCCTCTGATTCCGCAATAAGTACTGCGTCATCAGCATAGCATATTATATTTATGTTGTGTATGCCCATCCGATATCCTAATCCGGTGTTCTTTACAGCTTTCACCAGCTCATCCATGATTGCCTTGAATAATAAAGGACTGAGACTATCGCCTTGACGGATACCTGTTGTGGTTCGTAGGTGTTGCGTTAGGGTGAGGTTTGTGCGTATTTGCGTTCTTGTGTTCGTGTTTAGGTCCTTAATGAGTTCTACGTATTCTTTCTTCGTATTATTGTTTTCCAGGATCGTGATGACGTCTTTTGGTTGTACTCTGTCGAAGGCCTTAGTTAGATCTACAAAGCAAAGATAGGCGGGGGTGTTGTACTCTAATGATTTTTCTATCAGTTGTCTGAGTATGAATAGAGCGTCAGTGGTGGATCGACTTCTTCGAAATCCTTGTTGTTCTTCGCTTATTGGCATTGTTGGGGTTATTTTGTCCGCAATGATCTTAGTTAGGAGTTTTAGCGAGGTGCTCAACAATGTTATCCCACGGTAGTTTGCTGGATCGGTTTTGTCTCCTTTTTTGAAGATGGGTATTGTTACGCTGTTCTTCCATTCTTCAGGTATTCTTCTATGTTGTAGTATGATATTAAACAGTTTTATGTATTCTTTTATGGTGGCAGTTCCTCCATTTTTTATTAGCTCATTTGGTATTTTGTCTTGGTTTGGAGTTTTCCTGTTCTTAAGTTTCCTCGTTGTCTCTCTTACTTGCTCTTCGGTGATTTGCGTGCAATCTTCTGGTGGGTCGTTTTGTATGTCTTCTTCTTGTGTTTCTACAGGGTTCTCTATGTCTGCATAAAGATTTCTGAAATACTTCTCCCAAGTTTCTTCGGTAATTGTTCTGAGTTGTATTGTTTCATTCGTTTCCCGTTTCATGCCTCTTAGTAGTTTCCAAATTCGTTTTTGTGCTCCATACATGTCTGCTTCCATTTCGTTACTGAATTCCTGCCAGTATTCTTCCTTGATCTCTCTAACCCTATTATTGACCTTGTTCCTAGTTTCAATATACTTATTTCGGTTTTCTTGAGTTGGAGATTCCCTGTATTGCAAATAATTTTTCTTCTTTTCCCTTGTTATATCCTTGACTTCTGTTGTAAACCAAGGTTTATTGTTCGGTCTACTGTTCTGCGATACCGTGCGTGTGCCTAGGGTTTCTTCGGCGGCTTTATAGATGTTTTGTTTCAGTTTATCCCATGCTGTTTGGGGAGTGTCGGGTTGTATTATTGGGTTAAAAGTAATGTATTGTTTGCATCGGTCTGCGTATAGTTGTTTCGTATTTTCCTGGTTGAGCAATTCTATGTTGAATTTTTCAGCTCTTGTTGTTGGCTTTTGTTTCTTCAGTGACATTGCTATTCGTAGTTTTCCTAGCACTAATTTGTGGTCTGTTCCAATGTTGGCTGAGGACAGGACTCTTATATCTACTATTTGTTGGGGCATGAACATTCTGTTTGTGATGATGTAATCCATTATGGATTTATTTTGTCTATTGTCGTAAAAGGTGTATTTGTGTTGGTCTTTATGAGGGAAGTATGTGTTGTTTATTCGTAATTCATTCTGTGCACAAAATTCTGTCAACATTTCGCCATTTCTGTTAGTTACTTCTTCGTTGTATTTTTGTTTTACTCCATCTACTGCTTCATTTCCTATTCTAGCATTTAGGTCTCCTAATAGGATTATCTTTTCGTTTTTTGGGATTTTGTCCAGTTCTGATTGTAGGATTTCGTAGAAATCTATTGACATTTCTTCGGGTTTGCCAATGTCAGGTGCATATACTGATATAATGTGCACTCTCACTTAATAGTGAAAAATAGCTTAATACGCTTGATAAGTGACTGCTAGATAGAAGTTGGTGCAGCTGGTCATCTGTTTTTTTTAAAACGCCCTGTAGAATGAGTGCTAGAGTAATAAAAAAGAATTATCTCAGAGAAAAAAAATTTAAGTCGATAGAGTTCTGAGGTAATGGTGCTCAATGATCAGAAATAGTCCAACAAACGTTCACGATAAGAAACGAAGTGACAAGCCAGTGGTTGCAATAATGAACTCGTTCAAAAAATTGACCAATAACTTCGCCAAATCACGATATCAAAACAATTTCCTTAAAATTGGCACTTTATTTTGTTGAAATGTAGTTAAAATTCAAAACGGTAGATTCTTGTAGAGTGTATTTGATAAAAACCTCGATATCAAAGCTGATTATGTCGAAAATAATGTAAAATTGTAGTTTTAAGATGCATATAATATGTGTAAATGTCTCTGGTTTTTTAAGAACTAAAAAGAGGGTATCCCGAATAGACCTTGTATATAAACACGTTTTTTCAATGTACTTTTGCTTTGCAATGGTGTCCGTAAAATGAACAGTATTATTAAACAAACTTCCTTGGGAATACGATAAATCATAATTTTTTTATACGAATGTTAGTTATTACAAGATTAATGACAGTAACAGTTAGAAAATATACTTGAGTACAGTCTCTCTAACTCAAAATATTCCATAAATTGAATAATTTTTGCACACAATAAGAAGCAATTTTTATATAGATTTTTATCTCTTCAAGTTAAATTTCAGTTTCTCGAATTTTTCTCTATTACACAAATTAATATTTTGAAGAATTCCTGCTCTATTTCGGGGACTCACGATTTTGCAGCGACGGCAGAAAGAACCTTTGGTCAAGCGCTGCTGGAATCATAGTTTCTTGGCCCGTGTAATGCAATCAAGTTATAAAAGTAAGTGTCAAAGCGCAATTTAAAGTGTTTAACCCTGAATTAAAAATTAAAATTAATTGAGAAGTTGTAAAAGGGTGAAAAGAAAAACAAAAATATTGCGAACCAATTTGAGATCCACTTTTACAAAAACAAGATCATACTTTTCTTAACAGTAAACGAAAATGGCTTACATCTTGACAATGATATTGATAAAACAATGCTTAAGTGGGTCACTGTCGTACGTAAAAATAAATCTATCTCTTTTGGGAACTCTTATTGGAGAAAAGGCTAAAGAATTTGCCGTTGCTTTGGGACCAGCTAGCATAGAATGGTTAGATAAGTTTAAGCAGAAGCATATTGTGATGTGGGTCATGTAGTGAGGTCGCCCGCCGTACGCGTCAATACGTCCGAGGGATTTCTGGAAAACACCAGACAGAAGGGTCGAGAAAAATCCCAACGCCTATAAAAGCGTTCCAAGTAAAGATAAATTACACTCAATCAGCACGCGTCGCGTAGTTAACATAGTAGTTATTAATGTGAATATAAATCAATATAAATATTGTTATTAGTTATTAAGTGTTAAGTGTATTTTATTATTACTATAGTGTGTTTTTAATTACCGTAAATTTTATTTAAACGAACCCAAGAGAAATTCTATCACAATATTATAGCTCGAATGTAACTATATTGTGAAGTGCTTCTGCAAATTTGCCATGTAGTGAGGAATAGCAAAAAAATGTTTTACCCATTTTAATCACCCAAGATGATAAAAATTGCACTTTTAACGCATATGAGACGAGAGTTTTCTTTAAATATTAGCCCAACAAATAGTATATTAAAAAACAAGTTTCATAAGGCACCATTTTGTCCACAAGATCAGTTTGGAAAACGAGTTTTCTAAAGAACGAGTGCGGCAAAAGGCCTTATGAAACCAGTTTTTTATACTATTTTTTCTATTTTTTACGTTAATAAATTGGAATTATTTAATTTGAGAGTTCAGAGTTTTATTTTTATATAAAGCATGCAGTTGGTCACACTGGTACTTGACATTTTCAAATTTAAATCTTGCTATCCGCGAAGTATATTATATTACATATTATTTATTAATTTTCGTTAACATTACTTGATATTTTATTTAAAAATATAAACATGAGTGACATGGAAACTAATATATCTTGTTGCCAATTGTATATAATATACGTTGTGTAGAGTACGTACATATATTATATCTGTCAAATGTACTTAAATTCATAAAATCAAATAACAGCAATGATATTTATTTCTGTGTTCGAACAACGCCAACATTGAAAAATGAAAAAAAGCGTATCGAAATAAAGCTCATTTCGATACTGTTTTGGGTGTCATAATGAGTTCATTTCGAACGCAAAATAGAAAAAGACATTTAAAGTATTTTGGTGACAAAAATATTTTGGTAACAAGACCAGCGAGGAGAGGATTGCCGTTTCGATTGGGAGTAACATCAGTGGTTTCGAAAAGTTGAAATTGCTTATTACTGGCAAGTCGAAAAATGCATATTGTTTTTGAGGACAAAAAATCACTTGAAATGGATTACTAATGCAATAAAAAAAACCGTAGACCAATTAAATTTATGAAAAGTGGTTGTTAAAGCTTGAAAAAATTTGTGCGGCCCAGAATAGAAAAGTTTTACTGTTTATTGACAACTGTGCCACGCACCCCAAAACTGAAGAAACAAAACAAAAAAATATTAGACTGGATTATTTTCTTCCTAACCTCCATCTTGCAACCAATGGATCACGGAATTATAAAAAATCCAAAGCACCAATACTGAAAAAGAATCGTTATGATAATTGAAGAAGACCGGCAAGTTATTGTAAGAATATTCCAGCAACCCGATTAGTGTCAAGGCAATTATTTACAATCTTACACTAGCATTTGAAAATACGTAAGTTTTATTCCCGTTGTATTCCCCACAATGTGTCTCCAAATCAAAAAGAAGATCTAGTGTAAAACATGATGAAGGTGATAAAGTAAAAATCGGCAGTTTGAGTTTTTAAAAATCAGTCGGCTCCTATAAAAATTGTTAAATAAAAAAGCCGAAATAAAAACATGGTCGACACGTTTTTAGGGATTATTGGGCATGTTCCCACTGAAGCACTAGAAGACTGTCGTACTGTTAATGCAGAATAGTACACTGCAGTTTACTAGCCTCAAGTTCTTCAAAGTGTCAGTGAAAAATCATTCAAGAAGAAGAATTATCTTACTCCAATGATTGAGTATTTGAATACTCAAAATATTGAAATAATGGGTCATTTATAGTAGAGTTCAGACCTGAACCGAAGAAGCAGTTAGGGCATTTAAAAATGAAATAACCAACCTAACGTGGAAAAATTGAAGAAAATGTTTTGAAGATTTGTTTTCACAGATATAAAAATGGCTGTAGAGGGGAATAAATTATAAATAAATGGTTTGTCAAAAAATTGTGTATTACTTTACTAGACTCAACAGAAAGAGAACAACCCTCGCATTGTTACACTCCGTATATATTAAGGAAGTTTTAATTCTATTTTTAAATTATATTCTTCACAAATATGTCGAATTGAAAATATTCTTCAATTTGCAATGGAAAGCCTTTTCTTTTGTATCGCTCTGGTCAAACGACCCTTCCAAGAAATTATCTATCGAATGATAATTCCAGACCTTTTATATTCTCAAATATTCCTTAGAATTTCTATTATACATTTCGTTTTAATTTAGTTATTAATTAATTACGTACGAGTCCTTTTCTAATTATTTCATAGTTAGTAACGTTGATTTTTATTATCTAGCTATTTTTCTACATGTCGAAATTATACCCAGCCCGTGTTAATATCGACATATTTTAACACCCACATTTAAATCACTATTGTGAGCTTCTAAATTATACCATGTTTGATATCGTTTTAAATGGTTTTTTCGTAAGGAATATTTTAATGATATTTATTTCATCGACATCGCAATACTTTAACTCGCGTCTTCAATTAATTATTAATTCTTAGACATTGCCAGCTTCGTCCCCCTCTTAAAACTGGATCATAAACCGAGCTTTTTCTTCGACCACGAGTTCTCTACTACACAAAACGTCCTTCTTCGTCTTCAACTGCCATGGAGTAAACATCGTTTCTTCATAACAACAATTACGGGCTTGTCCAAGTACCACGTGTCGTCCGATCGCGATACACATTTGAAAGGTAAACTATGTATTGTTCGATAAAAAGATTTACTTTAATCACATTTAATTTACAAATTAATTTAACTTCTTTTCAGCCTGTATTTTTTGTGTTAATTTTTTTGTTACTTATTCGTCGTTCCTTGTATATATTACTTTTATTTAGTTACTTTAGCAAATCAAGCGAGCCACAAAATTTGTATCCTAGGTAGGCCGTGAACGACTAAGATAGACATATCAGTCACGTCTGAGCTTAGAGAATTGACGAAGTGTCATTTGTAAATAACCATAAGTCAAATTGACAAGTTACGATTTAACCTATTACTAATAGTACTAAATGTAGGTTAGATCACTTAATCAATCTAAGATATAACTTATTTAATCCATGGCATACTCTGCAAACATTTTTGTGGCTCCTCCTTATTTCAAATCGTAATTAAATTTCTAAATATTAAGAAAAACATTTTTAAAAACAACCTTCTTTTATTTTATTTAGTAACATTTAGTATATTTATTTCAACATACCACACCTCATAAGCCTTTAATGCATCACCATCACACTATTTAATTATTTTAAATCATTTTCTCTTATTGTTTGCAAGCCCCGACCGAACCAGCGTTCTTAGCAACAATTTGGCGCCCAACGTGGAGCGTTTTTTAACAGTATAAAGTTAATTTTAACAGAATACTGTCAAAAGGCAGAAGTGGGACAATCGTTCAGTGTATTACAAACGGGTATGAAAATATGATAGAGAACAAAATTTAAAAAAGAGGACAAAAAATCATAGATGATCACGCGAATAATAAATCCCATGAAAAAAGGCACAGCAACTAACTAAATAATTAGAGGAGCACTCGTAGAAAAAAAGTATATCCTGAAAATATTAAAAGAAAAAACGATTACCACGATAGAATACACTGAAATATCTAAATAAGGATTTTCTTGCCTTTTTTAAGAATATGTTATGCATAATTAAACAAGGAGGAAGCTTTGTGTTACAAGACTAGATATCGACGAAGGAAATTAGTCACATTTCAGTTCACTGGAAATACAACAGATAAATGTACTAAAAACATTCTGAAATGAAATATTAAACAAAATACAAGGAAATAAATATCTTGGTAAAATGGTACACAGAAAAATAGCGTAGGCTTGTAAAATATTTAAATTTATTTCAGAGTATTTGAGTGTTTGTCAGTTTTTTTTTTTTTTTGTAACTGGACGATTTTTATTGAAAGCTGTATTTCTACATTTAATTTTTATAAATTATTACTTAACATAAAATGCATTAAGGCGGTATACGCCTCATTCCGAGCAAACGCAACGATCCGAATGTATGAATATTTCTCCCGCTCCGAAAACAAATCCCCTGAATGTTGTAGGCGCGTCAACATCGATGTCATATGTAGAGCTGAGGATATTTGCGGTACGGCAGGACCGTATGTAGTGCATCCCCACATTTAACTATTTATCTAAATATTCTCTGAAATGATTTGCCGGATCTCATAAATTAATAGAGTGATATTTTAGTATGCACTGGATATTGTTATTATACAAAATCATAATAGCCATTTGTATTTATGGATCATAAATAATAATACGCATGTATTTGTATTTGGTTGTGAATTCAATTTAAACTTAAAACGAATCGTAATATTTTAACGACAAGCCGTCCTTACAATACATGCATTCGAGACAAAGTGTGCAACTCTACGAATAACTTCCATAATTGATCGAAAATGGACATTTTGGAGCTGAAGTAAAGCCCCTATTCTTAGAAAATTTTATTACTGTCGTTAAGAACTATTATTATAAACAACAAAGGCCTTTTATTAGTGTTGAAGTTTTAGTTTCATTGAATTTCCATGTTGTAAGTAGTCAATTGTAAAGTGTTCATTCACAATATTCTAAAACAAGGTGTAAATTTAACTAAAATTCAGAAAAACACATTCTGATAATATATTACTAGATTAGAAGCTGTGTTTATTACTATTTATTATATTATTTTTATAACCAAATGCAATAAAAGCTACGAAAACAAAAGAAACCTCGATTTATTAAAATCTTGTCACACAGCCTTTCAAAGCCTGGCAGCACATATTTTGCATATATTTTATATATACTACCTACTTGAACTAGGTGAATTAAGTTAGAAGTTATAACTTATAACTTCATTCACCTAGTTCAAGTAAAACAATACTACCTACTTGAACTAGGTGAATTAAGTTAGAAGTTATAACTTCTAACTTCATTCACCTAGTTCAAGTACATAGGTAGTATATATAAAATATATGCAAAATATGTGCTGCCAGGCTTTGAAAGGCTGTGTGACAAGATTTTAATAAATCGAGGTTTCTTTTGTTTTCGTAGCTTTTATTGCATTTGGTTATAAAAATAATATAATAAATAGTAATAAACACAGCTTCTAATCTAGTAATATATTATCAGAATGTGTTTTTCTGGATTTTAGTTAAATTTACACCTTGTTTTAGAATATTGTGAATGAACACTTTACAATTGACTACTTACAACATGGAAATTCAATGAAACCAAAACTTCAACACTAATAAAAGGCCTTTGTTGTTTATAATAATAGTTCTTAACGACAGTAATAAAATTTTCTAAGAATAGGGGCTTTACTTCAGCTCCAAAATGTCCATTTTCGATCAATTATGGAAGTTATTCGTAGAGTTGCACACTTTGTCTCGAATGCATGTATTGTAAGGACGGCTTGTCGTTAAAATATTACGATTCGTTTTAAGTTTAAATTGAATTCACAACCAAATACAAATACATGCGTATTATTATTTATGATCCATAAATACAAATGGCTATTATGATTTTGTATAATAACAATATCCAGTGCATACTAAAATATCACTCTATTAATTTATGAGATCCGGCAAATCATTTCAGAGAATATTTAGATAAATAGTTAAATGTGGGGATGCACTACATACGGTCCTACCGTACCGCAAACATCCTCAGCTCTAGTCATATGTCATACATACTTACATATTATGGAGCCGCGTAAGAAAAATTATCTGATTACCAAATTACTATTAATGGACTATAAATTGTTTAGTCCTGTGTTATGGTAATGAGTAAATTCCAATACGTTATACTGACGATGGTCACACAAAGCGTAATGAAATTATTAATAAGCGGTTAAGAAAATTGCAAATAAGGCATCAAGGGACAGACTGTTTTGTGATTGGCTAAACGCGTTCAGGGGATTTGTATTAGGAGCGGGAGAAATATTCATGCATTCGGATCGTTGCGTTTGCTCAGAATAAGGCGGTATAACGTGATAATGTGTAGTATAATGTTAATAATAAAAATAATGCAAAATGCAAACATATACATTTTAAGTAATTTTTACTTAACAAAAATAATTTGAAACATATGGGTAAAACCTCACCATTTTGTGTATAAAACAAAAACATTTTCAATTATATCGAAATATTAAATTTCATCTTGCTGCGCAGTGCATGATGCAGGAATAGACAAAATTCACTACAAAAACTCCCTTACTACACACAATCAAATCACGAAAGTCAGCATGGAAGAACATTCTGCGCCGCTTATTGACTAACATCAATATCACAAACGCGAAATCAACAATTATCGTCCACATGACAAGTGTAAGATAAAGAAAGTCCTTTTCATCGGACAGACGCAACTGTAATCGACGGAAACTGTATTAAAGTGCTTTCACAATCAATCAAACATCTTTGACAGCGTACATAACAAAAACAATTTAAAACAGACTTGAGTGGGTCGAATTTTGTCTAGAAACACGTGTCTACATGTCCGGATAGCAATTTTCACACAAATATTAACTTGTATTGTGGTCTCAACACTCGATTTTTAATATTTCGATATTATTAAAAATGGTTTTGTTTTAACTTTTATCTTTTGTTCATTCAATTAATACACTAAAAAAAACAAATGTAGTTAATATAAAATAGAAACTTACTGGATTGAAAAGCTCGGAGCTCAGTCCTAAATATTGATGTAATGCCGTGAATGTAACACGTTGTAATCTAACCATAATTACTTGCATTATTCTAATGAATACTTCGGGATTTTCTTCAAATATTTCTTGAAAAGCAATCATTGGTAACTTAAGAACTGTTGAATCCTCTATACATTTAGCGGACACCGTTCTATATTGACTTGGTGTTCCCTTAAAAGTGTCCGAAATCATAACCATTTCATATGTTCATTTAATTACATACCACCAAAACGTCTATAAAACTTAGAAGAGACGTTACTGATTCGCCTGGTTTAACAATTTTTAAACTTAACGTTGAAACATCATTACCAGTAATAAAAACATTAACTTTACCACTTTGTACTATATAAACATGGTCATCGTTGTCGCCTGCACAAAGTAAATAGTATGTTTAACTTCAGCTCCAAAAAATATTTAATTATGTATTTTAATATAACAATAAAAACACAGTATTCATAGATACTTGAAAAGGTACAGCATCTCTATAAAAACACATTGAGAAAAATAAGCTAAACTAGAAATGAATTATTGTTCAAATAAATAAACATGATAATGGATTCCCATAAGCCTTGAAGGCTCCTAGGGTTGTCAACAAGTGTTTAACAAGTTTCTTCACATAAAATAAGAAACAGCAGTTATTAACACTAACATTCAGATTATATTGAAGGTGTTGGCACATTATTCCAGCCAAATTATCTTCATAGGTAAGTGTATTGGACAAAATAAAGATGTCAATGAGTCGAGAAAAATCGTAAATGAGAGGCTTCAAAGTGAGTCTTCAGATCTCAGACGAAACAACGAGTATAGAAACTCGTGTTCAAAATTAATGCACCACTCAATGTTTCTGATATATTTTCTATAATTTTTGTATTCTAGTAAGTAATCTAGTAGTTTTATCTCATTACAAAATAATTTTGACATGTTTGATGAAAAAAGTCAAAAGTGAATGCCAAGTTTTATTAAACAAATTTTCTTAAGTCGTTGAAGTTACAGTTTAAGCATCATTTAAGTTTTAATTACGAGTTTGTTCATTTTTTGCGCGTATATAATTTAAGTTAATAAAGTTTAAATTCAAGATCATGAACCGACCACATCATTTAACCAATAATGAATGTGTAAGAGCTTCAACTTTATTAGAAGGACGTGTTTGCTGGTTGCTGGGCGTTAACCATTCGACAGTCAGTCGAATGGTTAGAAGATCTACGGAAGCCGGATCGCACTCGAGAAGACATAGTCATGGTAGAAAACGACTCACAAGAGATTATCGTTTTTTGCAACTGCAAACTTTCAAAAATAGGCGAATAACAAGCACAGAACTCAGTAACCAGCTTGAAGCGGTCAGAAATGTTAGTTTCTGCTTTAACTGTAAGAAGGTTGGGGGAAGTAAGATTGAATAGTAGGAGAGCTGTAGTTGGACCATTAGCTACAGCATACAGAGTACAACGTTTGAGATTTGCCAGAAGTCGTGCAGATTGAACAGTTGAAGATTGGAAGCGAGTTTTGTTTTCGGACGAGACTAGAGTAAGTTTAAAATCATTAAATGGTCGCGACCCAGTATGGCGAAGAACTAGAAAAAGATATGTCTGCATAATCTCTCAAAGGTAACCCTTTGGTGTTGGATCAAGAGTGTCTGGGGAACTATTTTTTTTGACGCCTGCACAGAATTAATCCCTATTCGCCAAACGTCAATGAACGCAATTCAGAACCATGTAATACCTTTTGCGCCATTTATAGGGAACAATTTCATTTTGATGCCGTATAATGCGAGGCCCCACATCGCTACACAAGTTTAGGATTACTTACAAGAGGTCAATATACAAGTCATGGACTAGCCACTATGAAGTCCAGATTTAAATCCAATAGAGCACGTATGGGATACTCTAAAAAGTTCAGTAAGGCGACATTTATCAGCTCCTATTAATCTCCAAGAACTGAAAAAAGCAGTTCTTTTCGAATGGGATAATATTCCCCAAAAAGTAATCCAAAATTTGCCACATCGAATATAAGCAGTTATCAAAGCTAGGGGAGGTGTCACGCGTTTTAAACTTTTATTCCTTCGTCCCATTTTTTTAGAATTGCTTCCATTAAAAAAAAAATCTAATTATCTCCAGTTCAATTTTTTTTTGATTTGATGAATTTATCAATCAAACAATTTTGTAAAAATTATATCGAATTAATTGAGTGGTTCGTTAATTTTTAATATGAGTATATATATATATATATATATATATATATATATATATATACAAGGTGTGTATAAATTGGCGGACCCACTACACGTGGCGACATTCTTGGTCAAATTTTGAGTTTAAAGTCCTAATCCTAAAACGATGTATCAGGCTTCCTTTGTCTTCAGAATGAATTTGAAAGAAACATACATTTGGCAACATTGAACACGCATGTGCTAGTTATAATCTTCGGAACATTTTTACACGTCATGTGAACCTTACATTTTAAATTTAAAAAAGAAACAAACGAAATAAAATTGGTTTCTTAGATTGCATATTTATTACGAAAATATTACAAAGTTTTAAAAATTTTTGATAATATTGACTAATTTTTGTACATCTTCTTGATAGAAATCAATGTAATTATTACCTACATAATTGTTCGAATTGAAATCCATCAGTTTGTAGACATAGCTGCAATCTTTGTGGTATCGTTTGTACTATTCGCTCAAGTCTTTCTGGTGTGATTTCTAATACTGCGGCGTCAATTCGGGCTCTAACTTCGTCAGCGTCTTGAGGAGCTGTAGCATAAACTTTACCTTTAATGAAACCTCAAACAAAAAAATCTAATGGATTGAGATCGGGGGATCTCGCAGGCCACAAAAGGGGACCGTCACGACCAATCCATCTGTCTGGGAAGTGTTCAGTCAACCAGTCTCTTATATTACGAGCAAAGTGCGCAGGAGCTCCATCATGCATGTAAATTATATTACGGCGTACGTTCAGCGGTATCTCATCAATAACTTGTTCTAAAACATTTAAATATTCACCGGCATCTAGGCGATTTGGTAAGTAAATTGGTCCAACTACCCTGTGGTTTATTAGACCCAGCCAAACGTTAACAGAAAACCTTCTTTGGTGACCGTATTCGCGAAATTCATGTGGATTTTCATCTGCCCTATGATGAAAATTATGAGTATTAAACACACCATCTCTGGTAAACATGCACTCATCACTCCAAAGAATACGTCTTAAAAAGTCACCTTCTTCCTGAATTCTATTTAAGATTGTATTGCAATATGTAATTGATTCGAAATAAGTTATCATTTCCGTAGAGGGGCTGAACTTTAGAAACATGGTATGGATGAAGCAAGTTTTCTCGTAGAACCAAATGAACAGTCTTATTACTGGGAATATTTAGTGTAGAAGCTAATTGACGGGTACTCGCAGAGGGACCTTCCTGTACTGTGGTTAGAACTTGCTCTTCTAGTTGCACGGTACGCCTTTGCCTTGGTCGACCTGCGTTCGCATTTCTTGGAATAAACGAACCTGTTTCACGAAGTCGTTGGTCCAGCCTTCGAAATACATTTTTACTTGGATGCCTCCGATTTGGAAAACGCACTCGATATTCCTGACCTGCCATGCTAGCATTTCCACGACAGAAACCGTATATCATGTACATATCGGCATATTCGTTGAACGTAAAATTCATAATAAACAAACATAACAACTAGTAAACACGAAAACCCGAAAACTTATTAAAACTATACAAATAAATACGAAAACTAAACAAAATTATACAAATAAACACGAAAAATAAGCAAGTCGAATGAAATAGGTAGATTACATAAGTGTCAAAATTTGACAGTAGTAATGTATTTGACTAGAACAACATTAGGCTGCCTACTTATTGTTTTACAACGTTGTCAAATGTGTTTTTCGTCAAAATAAGTTAATAAACAAATATTAAAAACAAACTTTAAAATCAAAAAGAAAACTTTTACGAAAGGATAATAACAACAATTCTTCTTTCTCCTAAATTGTAGCTCTTTCTGTCAACAAATATCGAGTAATAATGCTTATTTCAAGACTGAAAGTCCGATCTTTAGGAACCTCATGCAAAGATATGGAGCATGGTACAACATTTTCGTATTAGGATTTTGGACTCCGAATTTAACGAAGAACATCGCCGCGTGTAGTGGGTCCGCCAATTTATACACACCTTGTATATATGTTTTTATAATGGGTATTAATTGAATAATACTCATTATAAAAACATGAGGCGAGAAAAATGATCAGGAACCGATATGGCTTCGTTACTATTTTCATAATTTTTAAAAATTCTTAAAGTCAAACATGAATACCAAAATAAATAGTGACACGGTATATGAAATCTACAAATTTTTACCACATAATTTAAAAAAATAAATGGGCAAGCATATTGAAAAATAAGAAACTAAAGTATAAGTGAACATTAATTCTATTCATGAAACTGTAATAGTAGTATTTTAAATAGCGGGTGTTCAGAAACATTCGAGTCAAAGTAGGCCTTGAAAATATGAAGTCATGTCTGAGATAGATTGACACATTTACTTAATACAATTTTATAGGTTATCAAATTAGTATCTTCGATATTAGATTCTGACTTAAGTAAAGATATACGATTTTTTGTTCACAGCCCACTTGACTTCGAATGTTTCTGAACACCCGTTATTTACCACTGACATCTAGATATTGTTTGCCGAACTATTTCTGGAATAGTTTTAATTAGTTCAATTTTAACAGTTTTACTTAGATTTTACTGTTTTGTGTTTATTTTGCTATAGTGCGACCAAATCGATTTGAGCCCGGAAAATAAAATATGTGTACTAATTCATCAATCCCTTTCCACGCACACACACTTTTCGCGTTTGATAGTCAAGTACAGTCTTGCCTCGTTTGTTTACTGTTAGTTTATCTTTGCCATATATTTTTATCTTGTTATATTTTTCTTAATTTTTGACAATTTCCCGTATTATAATTAAGTAACAAGTTTTGTCAAAGCTGTTACATTTAAGTAACAATAAGGCGGAGATAAAAATTTTAAAGCCTTACTTTTTATGTGTGTTTATTAAATAAATTTCAGTCACTATCACGGTGCCATGGCCAAGGTTTCGCGAAGGATGAAGTCCTATTTGTACTTCAAAATAAAATAAAATATTGTGAAGAAGAAAAAGTAGCAGCATCATATTCGTTTCCAGTTGAATAAATTATTAACTACATTATTATTAACATTGTTGCTATGGCAGGTAAATCCGAAAGTACAATGGTACACATTCACAAGATATTGTTCAACAATGAAGACCCTCAAATATCAACATCAAGGGCAATCAGTGAAAAATCAGCTTTCACACAGAGGTCTAACAACACTAAAGTATACAAAAAGGTTGTGTTTATGTATGACAATACGTTTTGCACGTATAAAGCATTTGTCACAATATGAAACAGACATGTAAATAATTTACATATCTGTAACTGTACATATGGACAATACACCTCGTATTTTCAGCATTAACTTCTGCTTAAGACATATGTTTCTGCCATCTAGGCGTCTTCAGTCAAGCTAGTGAAGCAATGTATACACATTGATACAAATCTCTTAAACAATAGATCTGTATCTGTATCTACATTACGCTAAAATCGTCTTCAAGCCATAGCAAGTTACCTCCTATCAGATGGCACTAATTTAATAAGTGACATCTGACGGACGAAAGAGACTATGCCAGAAAAGGCGACCTTCCGCTCGAATAAGCTAGGCTATTACAAAAACGGAAAAATAGGTATATTGGTGCAGTCCATTAACACGCGCCAGATGGCGGTAAATATACAGAAAGGTTGTGTTTATGTATGACAATACGTTTTGTCGTATAAAGCATTTGTTACAATATGACACAGACATGTAAATAATTTACATATCTGTAACTGTACATATGGACAATACACCTCGTATTTTCAGCATTAACTTCTGCTTAAGACATATGTTTCTGCCATCTAGGCGTCTTCAGTCAAGCTAGTGAAGCAATGTATACACATTGATACAAATCTCTTAAACAATAGATCTGTATCTGTATCTACATTACGCTAAAATCGTCTCCAAGCCATAGCAAGTTACCTCCTACCAGATGGCACTAATTTAATAAGTGACATCTGACGGACGAAAGAGACTATGCCAGTAAAGGCGACCTTCCGCTCGAATAAGCTAGGCTATTACAAAAACGGAAAAATACGTATATTGGTGCAGTCCATTAACACGCGCCAGATGGCGGTAAATATACAAAAAGGTTGTGTTTATGTATGACAATACGTTTTGCACATATAACCCATTTGTTACTTAGATGTCACTTAGATGTGACTTAGATGTTACTTAGATGTCACTTATTAAATTAGTGCCATCTGATAGGAGGTAACTTGCTATGGCTTGGAGACGATTTTAGCGTAATGTAGATACAGATACAGATCTATTGCTTAAGAGATTTGTATCAATGTGTATACATTGCTTCACTAGCTTGACTGAAGACGCCTAGATGGCAGAAACATATGTCTTAAGCAGAAGTTAATGCTGAAAATACGAGGTGTATTGTCCATATGTACAGTTACAGATATGTAAATTATTTACATGTCTGTTTAATATTGTAACTATATAAAGTGTTTCGAAAGTAATCTGAAATTTTGTTGTGGACGATTCGTCATTCAATTTTAAGACGAAAACTTCCTGATAAGTTTTGTCGTTAATGATATACAAGGTTTTTTATTTTTTTTTGTAATAAACGAGCTCTGACTGTAAATGAAATTTATTTCGACGATAATTTTTTGTTAGTGACGCTAATGGTTTCGAAAACTAACAAGAAATAACATGTTTATTGTAAGTGGTCTTTGGAATGTTGACAATTACTGTGTCAAACCTAAAAACCAACGCATCATTCTAATTTCGTTATAGCACTAGTTCTGCTTTCGTTTGTGTTCAGTTTAAACTTTTTGACTATGCCTGCGTTTACTAATGCTGGAATAGCTAATATGCATTTTTTGTATGGATTAGTCAATGGTACTGCCTTAGAAGCTAGACGTATGTATGCCCAGTGTTATCCAAATAACCGCTTAACATGTTCTGAAACGTTTACTAAACTGCATTTTCGTTTACAAGAAACTGGAAGGTTTTGCAAGATCAAGGGATATTATTGGACGACCTAGAAATGTGAAAACTCCACAACTGGAAGATGAGGTTCTTCAAATTATTGACGAACATCCAGAAACGAGTACCAGAAAAATTGTTCAACAAGTAAATGTTAAGTCACAAAACTGATTGGAATATTCTAAAACAACATTTATTGCATCCATATTATATTCAACGTATTCAAGATTTGCCTATCCGCTTCGTATGCACTTTCGCCAATGGTTTTTAAGAAAAATTGTAAACAATCGCAATTTTGCTGCCACTGTATTGTTTACAGATGAAGCCAACTTCTCAAGACATAGTATTATGAATTTTCATAACAATCATAAGTGGGCTGATGAAAATCCACATGCCACAGTTGCAGCACGATTCCAACATACTTTTACGGTCAACGTTTGGATTGGTATTATCGACATTTATTTATAGGACCTTTTTTCCTTCCTCAACGATTGAACGGTGATACATATCTTCATTTTCTAGAAAATGAACTTCCTATTCTTTTGGAAGATGTACTTCTCATAATTAGAAGGCGTATCTGGTTCATGCATGTCGGTGCGCCTCCACATTTTGCATTAATCGTACGGGAGTTTTTAAAGGTTTACTCAAACCGTTGGATAGGACGAGGATCTCCACACCCATAGCCCCCAAGGTCACCTGACCACAATCCTCTGGATTTTTGTGTGTGGAGATATTTAAAATCACTCGTTTATGCAACCCCGACTTTTAATTTAGAAGATCATAAAAATCGCATCATAGAAGCCTGTAATGTTATTCGCAACACTCCTGGCATTTTCGAAAGGATTCGGCAATACACTAGACGTTGATTGGAAGCTTGTATTTTAGCTAGAGGTGCACATTTTGAACATCTCTGAAATGTACTACTTTTGTTTTACTTGTCACAATGCTATTACTTCCATTAAAATAATAAAAACATTGAGCACCTTGTATCTCATTAACGACAAAACTTATCACACATGTTTATAGGAACTTTTCGCTGACGAATCGCCCACAACAAAATGTCAGATTACTTTCGAAATATCCTGTATAGATAGAGTGTGTACATCTAAAATGAACTGAAAAACAAAATTTAGAAAGTGATAGACTTAATGACGAGCTGAATGAATCTATTATACGATTAAGTGAATCATATAGTGGAGTGCAATGGACAGACTCTGGAAGCGAATATTTTGTAAATTTTACACAAATTCTATAAAACTTAGTAGAGTTATTTTATTTATGACAGCCTTATTATATAAGATTCTGAATTGATATAGATCAAACTGTTATGCATATATAGCACATATTTATTTCAGGTCTAATAGAAAATATCTTCTATATTTTGTATATCAAAATTTGCAGTATATTTATATTTTTTATTAAGTATATAATTTATTCTATATTTATAACCCAAGCTGCAAATTGCAATTCACACTGCGCAATTAATTTTTCAAAAATAATGAGTGACTATCCATAAATTATTGAAACTTTTGTTATTAACATGGCAAAAATTCTGCAAATTTATATTGACATTCCTGATTTTTTAATTCAAATTTATAAAAAAATCGACATATTTGACATTATACAAAATATTCAAACGAAAAAAGATAAAGATAAAGTGAATGATTAGACAAGCCAATTTCTCAGAGTTGTGAAAATAAATATTTGCTTAAATCATTTATAGTCACTTGATAGTATGTTAACATATTAATAAGGATCACAGTACAGGCATTTTTATCTGTCACTAAATTAAATTATTAAGTTAGAAAAAATTCAAATTTGCGCTATAAACTTCAGTGTCCAAATGTACCGCTCGAATCCACTATGCTACTTTAGACATCAATTCTATTATATTTGGTTGCACTATAGATGCAGTTATAATTTTATTGTGTGTATAAACATACAAATCATTAGACATATTGAAATATAAGGCTTTAAAATCTTTTTTCTATTAAACAAATTTGTAAATAAAAATATTTTGAAGTCAATGTGTCCCTACAAGTTCATTAAAAGGAAATTCCCCAAAAAAGTAAATATTTAAGAAGACACAAAATAACCATCTGTAAATGTCATGTTTTATAAATATTTTTGTAAATTAAGTGTTAATTTTCAATACAAATTTCCAACCAATTCTATTACTGTATTATATTGGAGCTTATACTAACATTCACTCAAATTAATTTACTTTGTGACAGATCATTTCCATATCAAACAATATAATATATTTAATTTACAGGTGTTTTACAATTTTACAAAACAAATTTTTTATGTAGTCATAAAAGTTGTTAATACAATTATTTTCCAAAAACCAATGAAAACTTAAAAGGATTATTTTTAAACATTCATGAGGAATAACTGAATTACTTAATATTTCATTTTAACAATAACTTACCTATCTTGAAAAGAAATGATCCTGCAGCTAAATTAACAATTTCTATGTGCTTACATAATCTTAGAAAAATAGGTTTTTCAAAGTGACCAAAAACTCTTATACTATGAAGCATATAGAGAGCATCAGGAGGTAATCTATCATCACTTAAAACATCTTCTTGCATATATTCAGCGGGTGGTTCCAATACCTTAGAAGATAAACAAAAAACTTAGGACATTGATATAGATAAAGGTTAAGTTAATTATTCACTAAATAATGTTTACATCTCACAATGAATTAGTAATGAAGCTATTAACATTTCAAGGAAATCAATTATAAAAATGCCATAATAAACAAACCTTTAATTGCTCTGTCTCAGTGTCTTTTTTCAATTGCAATAATCTTCTGGCAAATTTCATTACCATTCTTCTTTTTCTACCTTGGCCAGAATTTCGAACTTGTCCAGATATTGATTTTACTTTTCGCAACATTTTTCGTCCATAGAAAAGAGCTTTGTCTCTTTTGCGAAATCTTGTTGTTGAATTTTGCATAAGAGATTCTCTCACTAATAATTCTAAACAAGAGACTAGCTGTTTATGGTAAATTTGGGAATTCAACAAACACTCACCTTTCTTGTGCCATCTTCTAACAATAAACACTGTTGTTATTAAAGCTATCAAAAATGTTCCAATTAAAATCAAATGTATTGGCTAAAACAAATTGAAAGGTATATTTTCTTTCACTGTATTTACGTATTGGTCTATTATTTATATAACACATCTCCATTTACATATATATACAAAACACAATTCACGGCAAAAATACATAAGTATGCAAAAACAAACCTGATAATAAGATTCTTTAAAATTTGAATATATTTCACCTCCCCACGTAAAACCAAATAAAGTACCAAATTTGCTATTAATGTTATTCATTAAATTCAATACATCCATTCTACAATCAACATATAAAAAACCATTATTGAGTGTACAATACTATCTGTCATCTACAGCAGAGTAAATCTGTGATGCAAATAAATTTAATTTGATATTTGATTTTTAACGTTATCTATGACGTAAACTGATAAAAGAAGTTAAGCAAATGACGAAAAAATTAATACACTAGGTTGGATCAGGTTCTATTTGATTCTATTCTTATACACATTTATAAAAAAATATTTATTAAATATCACATTCTAAAGAATTTTTTTAATTCATAAACCTAAAAGTATTTTATAAAATATTTATTTAATATCAGAAACATTTTTGGTGGCATCATGTAAATCACATGTAAACAATGTTCAAAAATGTCAAAGTCAAAAAATAGGCGAATTAAATAGTTATGAATATGAATATGATTTAACCAAGAATATAGATTTCAAATTGAATTCCTATTAATATACTTGTATTATTTTTGGCATACTCGTGACCAGAATAGAATAGTTTTTTTTTTAATTTTCTTAAACTTATTTCATAACTTTTCTATAAATATAATATCAAGGTATTTCTAGTTCTTGATAATATAATGCCAATTTTCGAAATGTTATCAAACCAATACATTAAGAAAGGTTCTGTTTTAATTAAAGAACAGCCATTTGTTTGTGTCTTAAATTCATCCTTAAGAACACAGTACTGTGATAGTTGTTTTAGAAAGTAAAGTATCCTTAATTTTAATCTGTTTATTCATTTATTTACATGATATGCTTTTCAGAGGAGATTTATTAAAATGTTCCCATTGTCAATATGTTTATTACTGTGGAAAATCATGTCAAAAGCAAGGATGGCCATTACATAAAGGAGAATGTAATAATTTTAAAAGGATCGCCCCTCGTATTTTACCTGATGCAGCACGATTTCTAGCAAAATTAATTTATAAGCTGAATAAAGAAGGAAGGGGTGTTAAATCATATTATAACCAGAATCAATTTCGAATGTTTAAAGATCTTATGTCACGTAAGATTTATATCAGCATAACTTTTTTAACTTATCTGAAAATACATTTTCAGATTATACTGATTTAAAAGTTGATGAGCGAAGAATCGAACATTTCACATTATTATGTGGAGTATTATCTGAGTTTTTAATTGATACCTTTTTACCAAATACAGTAGAACTTTTAGGAATGTATGGACGTGTAAGTCCTTTTTATATAATGTAAAAGATAAGTCTATTTAAATAATTATATTACAACTTTAATAAGTAAAGGATTTTCAAACAAACCTATTTATCAAAATAATAAGTTTTTCTTATCATAGATGTGTATAAATAGTTTTAACATATGTGATCCAGAAACGAAAACATTAGGAACAGGCATGTATTTAGCAGCTTCTATTTTAGACCACTCATGCGAACCTACAGCAGTTGCTACATTTGATGGTATCACTTTATACATTAGGTCATTACGAGATATGGAATATATGGACTGGACTAAAGTATGTATCTTGTTTACTTAATTCAATACATAATTAGTAAAAGTATATTTTAGGTATTTATTAGCTATATAGACATTCTTAATAAACCAAAAGATAGACAAAATGAACTTGAAAAGCTTTATTATTTTCATTGCCAATGCCCTAAGTGTATAAATGATGATATTTTAAAAATAATGAACTCAGCTGCTTGTCCAAACCAGTATTGTAATGGATATGTAAATATGTGTAATATAAGAACCAATAATATTGCAAAATGTGAAAAATGTTATTTGCAAATAGATAATGATTTTATAGATGAATACTTGGAAGTAACAGAATTAAATGAAATGCATATTCGCAATATGAATAATCTAAACTGTATCCTTTCCATATTTGTAATTATTAATTACATTTTAATAAATATTCCTTACAGTACTATCAGATTTAGATGTTTCAAAAGTTTGCCTTGAAAAATCAAAAGGCATATTATATAGATTAAATATTCAATATGTAAAATTATTGGATTCATCATTTGAAAGTAGTATCGATTTACAACACTGGAATGATGCCAAAAATTATGGCATGCAATTGATTGAAGGGTATCTGTAAGTAATATTAATAATTTCTGAACACTGTATTAAGCACATAAAGTTTCATTATATTTAATTTTAATTCAACTAACATAACAGAATCCAAATTGACTTGTAACGCAGACAATTTATTTTTATTAGAATATTTTGAAACTTTACATGCATTGTTTTGTACGTATATTTTTGAAGATGAAACAAAAATGTGTTAGAATCAATTTTTTTCTTTTAAATAACCCAATATCAGTTTATGACATAAAATTTAATAATAAGAATAAACTGACAGACACTAATACTCAAACTGAACTTGAGTTTAATATATCTTAAAAAAACCCATAGAATCAAATTAAGTATGTGTGAAAAATAATAATTACTTCATAAAAGAAACTATGTTTTAATTCTATGTATATTTCTGGATCAGTCAGTTGCTGTCAATGTATTGAATAACTCGACCAATAATGTTATGCAAGCTTTTTCTCAATTGACACTAACAATAAGACTCGACGATATTTTTACTGGCAAGATAATACAACAACCTCTTAAACTAATTCAAACATACTAAGAGTCAATGATTCATATCTACTGTATATTTGGAAAAATCCTTTAATATAATAAAACTTTCCAAAATATCATGCTAAGCTTTTATCATGCTGTCTGCTGCGTAATTCCATCACATTACTTGCATTGTTTTTAATAATTAAAGTACCTTTATTAATGTAAAAATATGTTCTTATTACAGACAGTATCCTATTTTCATAAATTGAAGTCGACTAAAAATTATGGTTTCAAGGGAAGTGTTTATTTTCACAACTATTCTCCTTGGTATATATCCTATTTTGAATACAGTACAATCTCCTTATTTGTAGTGTAAAGGTATCCTTGTAAACAACCTACATATTTATTTTTTATATGTTGACAAAAACAAGTATTCAAATTTCATTTATACTAAACTTATACCGTTGATTGACGAAGGAGATACTTGTTGAAACTTCATTATAACGATAAGAAATAAGTACTAAACTTCTAGTTTCAAAATTTTTTATTTACTGTTTCGCCATACAATGGCTTCATCAGGTGGATGAAAAACTGTTTATCATCCACCTGATGAAGCCATTGTATGGCGAAACAATATTGTAGTGGATTTACAAAAAATTTTTGAAAGTAATTAGAATTTTAGTACTTATTTCTTATCGCTAAACTTATACTTTGAATTATAATACTAAAAACATTTTTTTATCGATATATCATTTAAACAAAAATTTTAAATGTATTTTTTTTATACTTATTATTCATTTACTATTGATTTTTTTATAATAATCCGCAAAATCAACTAAATAAGTAAGTACATTTTCTGCATGGAATATTAATTATATGTAAAGACGGCAGACTATGTGCCCACACTGTTAAATTTAATAAATAATACACATAAGGTGTATTTAGATAAAAATGTAGATTTTACAAAATTAGAGTAACTTTTTACCAATACTGAAGATCAATTGTACAGATACAAAGAGCGCTTTAACTATGCAAATATAACATCCTTTTTACCAATACTGAAGATCCATTGTACAGATACAAAGAGCGCTTTAACTATGCAAATATAACATTTCTCAACGTCGAACAATCCTTTTCAGTATATAAACATATATATATTAAATTTATTACATTATATTAAATTTTACAGTGTGGGCACATAGTCTGCCGTCTTTAATTATATGTATAAAATCCATAACAAATGAACAATCAAACTAAAACCGTGAATAACGAGATGGTGACTGTACTACTTATCATTCATCTCATTTGATTAGACATAGAACAGTATCATTAAATTTATTTTAAAGCATCCAGGAACCAACTATATTATTTTTGAGAATTATTTAAAATGTTATTTATATTTAGTTGGCAAAGAAATATTATACGGGTATATTATAAATTAAATACATGTTTTCTTCTAATACAAACAAACTGAAACAAAAGGTATTTGAACTATTTTTGAATAATTATATTTTTGCAAAACAATTTATGATCATATGTTTTAAATAAAAATTAAACAATACATATGCATCTTTGAAAATAGCTTATAAAAGTTGTATTTCTTTTTGAAAAAGAAAAAAACAGATTGATAATAAAATAAATAATATAGAGACATGTTCTGGATTCTTTTCATCTTTATAATTATGGGACCAAGGAGTTTTAAGTTCATACTACATTTGTATAAAAAGAACTAATTCTTATACAAATTATTTAATATTTTCAGGAATAAATGATCTTTATAATAATACATAATTAAAGTAATATTTATATTAGTGACGTTAACGTAATAGTGAAACTATTGCAATTTGGTATTTTAATAAAGCTCTTACAAAATTCTTGGTAATCATGTTACTCATACTTGAAACAAGGATGTGTTATGTGTAATCATATTTGAAATGCATTTATTTGAACACAATTTCACCCAAAGATCTCTTTGAAATGCTTTAAATTGAATAATGATAATTCTTTTACTTTTTGCAGATTCTACTACAATGAATTGAATCCATTAATTGGCCTTTTATATATGAAATTAAGCAAGATATTCTCCTTGTTTGAAGAACAAAAACAAGCTTCAAGTTTCCTAAAAAAAGCTTTTGATATTTTAAAAATAACACATGGATTAGATAGTCTCCTTTTTAAAAATGAAATAAAGCCCTTAATGGAACAACTAGCATTTGAACAAGCTGCAAATGCGAATAGAGTCTAAGACATAAAGTCTAACTTGTAACATATTAATAATAAATGAAAGTATTTTAAAATGCCTTGTTTCTATTTAGTATTAAAGTACTTACCTTAATTGTTACAACAATTACTAAACACAACCATTTTAAATTTGAAAAGTATGAAACCGGTGTAAAGATTTTCTAATTAACAAAAAGGTATTAATGTAAATATTAAATTTATAAGTGCAAGAACTTACATCCATCATAGTTAATTGAACTGTGCACAATAACTGAATCTTAATTTCACTTATCTTCCAAACAAAGAGATAAATTATTGAGTCATGGGGAGAAATCAAACAAAGAAAAAACATTTTGTTTATGTTTTATTGAAAAATTTTTTGACCTTAGATATAGCAAATATTAGTGTATAAACAAATTAAAAAAAAGATAAATATTTGCTAGTATGAAAAAATTTATACCCTAACATTTGCTATAAAATAAATAAATTAGTTTTACCTGCATATCAGAATTTTTTTAATATAAAATGTCTAACACTGTTAACGTAACAAAAATAATTTGAAAACATCACATGAAAATAAAGTACAAGTTTTTTAACACACACACATTTAAACCGCACATTTTCTCATTTATTACTTAAGTTAAATCAGTCTTAAAGTTCATCTTTAATATCGTCTTCATCGCTAGATGGCGGTGGTGGTCCTCCCGCACCTTGATATAATTTGGCAATAATTGGTTGTACTACATCTTCCAATTCCTTCTTTTGTTTTTTGTACTCTTCAGCATCAGTATCTTGATTATCTTCTAGCCATTTAATTTTCTCTTCTATTGCCTCTTCCATTTTAGATTTTTCACTATCAGATAATTTTGAGCCTAGTTTATCTTTATCTTGTAACTGATTCTTTAAAGAATAAGCATAACTTTCAAGTTCATTTCTCGCTTCAACTCGTTCTTTTAATTTTTTGTCATCATCAGCAAATCTTTCAGCATCTTTAATCATTCTGTCTATATCTTCAGGAGTCAGTCTGTTCTGATCATTAGTAATTACGATCTTCTCCCTATTGCCAGTACCTTTATCTTCAGCAGATACTTGTAATATACCATTAGCATCTATTTCAAAAGTTACTTCAATTTGTGGAATTCCCCTAGGAGCTGGTGGTATTCCAGTTAAATCAAATTTGCCCAAAAGATGGTTATCTTTGGTCATTGGTCGTTCACCTTCATATACTTGAATAGTTACAGTATGTTGATTATCTGCAGCTGTAGAGAAAATTTGAGATTTCTTTGTAGGGATGACAGTATTACGAGGAATCAACTTTGTCATTACTCCACCTACAGTTTCAATACCCAAAGTTAAAGGATTGACATCAAGAAGCACGATAGCATCAGTATCTTGTTCGCCTGAGAGGACACCAGCTTGTACAGCAGCACCATAAGCAACAGCCTCATCAGGATTAATGCCGCGGGATGGTTCTTTACCTCCGAAAAATTCTTTAACTAATTGCTGTACTTTTGGAATACGTGTGGAACCTCCAACCAAAACAATCTCATCAACGTCCTTTTTATTCATGTCAGCATCTTCCAAAACTTTTTGCACTGGCTTCATTGTGGAACGGAAAAGATCCATGTTAAGTTCTTCAAATTTAGCGCGGGTAAGGGGTTCTGAGAAGTCATCACCTTCAAAGAATGATTCAATTTCAATTCTAACTTGGTGACTGGAAGACAGAGCACGTTTGGCTTTCTCAACTTCTCTTCTGAGTTTCTGAACAGCGCGGTTATCCTTACGAATATCTTTACCCTTCTTCTTTTTGTATAACTTGATAAAGTGGTCCATTACACGTTGATCAAAATCTTCACCTCCCAAATGTGTGTCACCATTAGTGGCCACAACCTGTAACAAATAATTTTATTAAATTGCATGTCTCAATACATTAAAGACAAAGATAGAAATATATCTACAAAAATATTTACCTCAAAGACTCCATTATCAATGGTAAGTAAAGATACATCAAAAGTACCTCCACCCAAATCAAAGACGAGAACATTTTTCTCACCATCTTTTTTGTCTAGACCATATGCAATTGCAGCAGCTGTAGGTTCATTAATGATACGCATAACATTCAAACCAGCTATAACACCTGCATCTTTGGTGGCCTGACGCTGGGCATCATTGAAATAGGCAGGTACCGTTACTACAGCATGAGTAACTTTCTTGCCTAAGTATGCCTCAGCTGTGTCTCTCATTTTGCCAAGCACCATGGCTGAAATTTCTTCAGGAGCAAAAATCTTGTCTCCCTGGCCAGTTGATACTCTAATATGTGGTTTAGAGTTTTTCTCTATGACCTTGAATGGGAAAAATTTGATGTCATGTTGGACTGTTGAATCAGACCATTCACGGCCAATAAGACGCTTAGCATCAAAAACTGTATTTTCTGGATTTGTTGTTAATTGATTTTTAGCTGCATCACCAATCAATCTTTCACCTTCAGCAGTGAAAGCGACATAGGAAGGTGTGATACGATTACCTTGATCATTAGCTATAATTTCTACACGACCATTTTTATAAACTCCCACACTGAAAAAAAATATTTGTTATAATCAGTTGAGTAATATAAATAGGGAGGGTAATCTTACCATGAATAAGTTGTTCCTAAATCAATACCAATGACAGTGCCCACTTCCTCTTTTTCTTTTTTGTCATCTTTGGCTACTACACAGGCCAAAAGACATATTACGCCCAGTAAAAAAGGCAATTTCATTGTATATAATTCCTTAATCACCTAGAATTACAAAAGAAATTAATCGACAATCAAATTTATCCACGTCGACTTTTTTACTTAACTAAGGTTGAAAAAATTCTAACGATATTTTTATTAATAATAATTTTTATTTAATATTTGATATAGTTGATGTTAATATTAATCACTTGGTTTGGCATTGGGTCTTATGTTACAATATGCCGGCGTTCAATTTATCGATTTAACTTAATACTGCATTCGTATATTATAATAATAATAAATTTTGGCACTTACCTATTTTGAACTAAATTAATAATAATTTCTCCAATTACTGTAAATTTTCACTACTATTTTATTATTGTATTTCGCCTAATATTAATTACACACTTACTTCCTTCTTTCTGCAATAAACTGATGTGAAAATATCAATGCATGAGAATATATGCATAGAATTTGTCGTGTATAGCAGTGATTGGACAAATTTTAAACTTATCATGTTGCAATTGGTTGATCCACTTTCGGTTGGCCGATTCTTATTGGCCCACGTAAATATTTCCATCTGTCATTCTATTCCAGAAATTTTCTAATTTCCCGCCTTTGAACTTTCTAGTACGAACACATCCCTTGCAAAATAATAAATTTCTGGAAAATAGTAATAACACAAGCATATTGCAAAAATTAAAGTTTTGTATCTATATACATAGAACAGTTATTTTACAGTTATTTTATGACCCAGTTTTAAATTAACGGTCCATATTACATGTATTTATTTGTTACTTGAAAATACTTTTTAATCATACATATAGCTTAGATATAATCAAAACGCCATCATTTTATTATTCACTGGTGTTTCATAATATTAAAATATAAGCACATATTTCTTTTATGGTCATAATATAATACTCATAATAAATCAGCTGATACTAAAAGGAACTAGCACCTAACCGATTAAATTGAGTCAAAGTAATACAAAAAAATATTGCAGTGGTCCTATATGTTATGCATATTGAAAAAGTGGAAAATGTGTAATAAACTTTTTTAAGTTAAGGTGAGAACTAACCATCTAAAAAACTAAGCAATAATTTTGTTCCTTATATGCATATAAACTATTAATATGTCATCAATTATTCTTACTAAATAAATGTTTAACAAAAATTACACATTATTTTTATATTTTAAGACAATTACATGCAAATAAATAACTTTCGTCCAACGATAATTAATTTAAAATTATTTAGCATAAAATACCAGCAAGTTTTATGCCTATAGTAATAAATTAGTTGGTAAGTATTTCTTTGGGCGTTTCGGTCTTAATATTTTTCAAAATTTTTCATTTAAAAATTAAAATAAAAAACTGGTATACGTCACAATCTTTTCTAATTTATTCATTACATTTTATTACAAAATCAAATTATTTTACTAAATTAGGTAACCTGCTGTTATTATCATATACCTAATTTTATTTATTTTTTAAAAATTATGTATGAACTGTTTCCTTTTCTCGTATGTAAATATACAATATAATAATCATATTATAATTAATGCCTTAATATCCCCCAACAGTAACGCTAATTGGGCAGCTAGCAATACGTGTTTAAATATTTGTATAACGAAATACTTTAAAATCATTATTGTATTTAATTCAACTAACTAATATTAAATAAATTAATGGAAGATAATGCGAATGAAAATACTATAAGGACGGTAATGTTATGAAAAAGCTTGCTATAACTTTTTTTTTAGAGGAAAACTACTTTTGATAGGTACTTTTTCTTATTTTCCAAGTTATTACAAATAGATAACATAGATAATTAAATTAAATAAAAAAATGTATATAAAGGTTCATAAAGAAACGTTTACGTGAAGTAATTATCAGATTTCTAGAATTATGACCAACTCAAAAATAAGAAAAACGTAACATCTTTTTAAAATATAACTACCGTTTTGAATAGAGCAATTTCACATGCGACTCTCATATTTCGTATTAGCGTTTTCCTTTCGAGTACATGAAACCCTGGTGTTTTATGCGCGGGAGCTACTCACCATCGTTTGAAAGGAACATGTAAATAATCGGTACACTATACACAGCCACAAACGTGGTTATGTTTTACATGTCTTGTCAAAAGCAAAAAATCTGAAATGGAAACTATAAAGTCAGAGTTTGAGATAAAGGTATGTAAAGAATATTTAAATCAGATTCATAATTTAGCATGTGTTTATTTATTTTAGAGTATGCTATTAAGTTCTTTTGATACTTGGAGTTCAGATGAAGAGTCTACATCAACATATTCTGATTCAGATTCGACTACTTCTGAAGAGAATGTACAACCAGCGCCAGTAAAACTCGCAAAAGTTCGTAGATTTGTTGAGGACACTGTAGATAAATATACAGACGAAGAATTCAAGCATCACTTTCGTATGTCTAGAATAACAGTGAAAACAATGATTAACATGTAAAAAAATTCAAATATTTTGCCATCCCATTCTGATGGAAGAGAGAGAATTAGTGCAAGAAAATAATTTTTACTTGCACTCTGGTACTTTAGCAATATAGAGACATTTCGTGAAGTGGCAAATCTATTTGATGTCAGTTACAGTTCAGCTCATAGGTGTTTAAGAAGAGTAATTCAATTTCTGTTGTTACTACAGCCGCAAGTTATAAAGTGGCCTACAGATGAAAGACTAGAAACTATCATAACTGGATTTAAAAAAAAAGATAATATGGGAAATATCTTAGGAGTTATAGATGGCAGTCATATTGAAATACCGAGGCCAAAGTACGATCAAGATGCATACTGTAATAGAAAGGGCTATCATAGTATAATATTACAGGGAATTGTAGACCATGAAAAAAGATTTCTTAATGTATTTTGCGGAGAAGCTGGATCAATGCATGATGCCCGTGTATTTAGAAAATCCGGTATCTACAGAAAAATGCAAGAAAATCCTCAATTTATGGGTAATTGCTTTCTATTGGGAGATTCAGCATATCCTACTTTACATTGGATAAAAACCCCTTATAAAGACAATGGACACTTAACAATTGAACAGAAAACATATAATCAAAGGTTGTCTTCTAAGAGAGTTATCATTGAAAATGCCTTTGGATTATTAAAGGGACGCTTTCGCAGATTAAGGAAACTTGATAATATCGATATATCCCTTTCTACAAAATTAATTATGTCTGCTTGTGTTTTACATAATATATGTATTAATGAAAATGATTTCATCGAGACAGAAACAAATGATTTCAACCAGCCACCCTAAACTTCCCTTCAATGAATAGCATAACTTAAATTGTTACAAGTATATAAATAATGTACAAATAAATACAAGAACAATATTGGTATTTTTATTTATTAAAGATAAATTCAAAACTACATAGAAAACTATGAAATTATTGCTTATTCTTTAAATATTCTTCTAAGAGAATTAATTTTCTTTCTTCCATTTCAAGTTTCTTCTTTTCTAACAACACTTTTTCTTCATGCCTTTGTTGTCGTTGTTCATATTCATGTTTCTTTATCTGCATCCACTCAAGTTTTAATTTTCTTTTGTTTCTTATATTTACTTGTTTTTTGTTAATAATATCATCTGTACAATTACCATCTTTACTGCTGCCTACCTCAGAGTCAATATTCATATCACATGAGGTATATGTTGATTCTGGAGTATTTTCTCTACTACTTGATAATGAATCTAAGCTATTCGTAGAAGTATTTGTTGGTTTTGAGCCTAAAAGCTCATCTAATAAGTCAAAAAACATAAATCTGGTAGGGCCTTGACCTGTGCGACTTTTAGTGTCCTTCGCTTTATTATAACTGCGTGTTAAACTTTTCCATTTATTTTTTATATTAAGCGGATTTACACTGTAACCATTACTTTCAAGTTCATTTCCTATACTTTCATATACATGTTTACGTTTAAATGGGTGATTCAAATCATGAATATGTGAGCCCATTATTGTAATTAATAATTTTGTTTCAGCATATGTCCATATTTTATGTGGCATTGCATTATTTTCTCCATCTGCGACGTTTTGGGATTGTTCTTCTGTAATAGTTTCTGATTGTTCTTCTGTAACACTTTTTGACTGCTCTTCTGTTTGAAAGTTTATTATGTTCTTGTTGCACTTGCCATGAAAAAGTAATGAGGCAGCATACCGTTCATCTGTAAAAAATATTTTTATTATATATGTTATAATTATATTTTACTAATTTTAACCAACCTGTTTGAGCCCTGCGAACATCTTCTTTATTTAATAAAAGACGATATATGTCTCCATTTTCTGGATCTGTAATATCTAAATATGCTTCCGCCATATTCAAATCAAACAACCAGATAATTTAATATTTCAATTTACAAAATAAATAAAATCGGTAACATAACCTTAAAAATTCTTTGGTACTTCAAGCACTCGCTCAAAGGCTGGTGTTCGAGGGGTGAAGGAAAGGAGAATCTCGGCGCTTCTGTGTTTCGAACACTTTTCAAAGGAACACGGGTAAGAAAGCTCTGAGTAGCTCTGTGTTGTTCCTCGCCGTGAAAGGAAAGCAATAAATAGGTTATGATTCGTTATAAAATATGTATAGGTACAGTTTAAAAAAATACAAATTAATTGATCGTCTGGCAATATATTTTTCAAATTAAATGAAAAATGCAACAGGCGATATATTATAAAAGCTGATGCAATATATGTACGCATTTCTGTTATTATTAATGCTAAGTTAATAAACTACGTTAGTGAATGTATTTTAGCGGCTTGTTAATTTTTCGTTAGTTCTTGGTTTGCATTTTTTTCGACTTTAGGAATTTTCTCATAAAATAAATTAAATTACAAAAAAAATTATATTAACTACATACTTACATTTCAATAACATGAATGAGAGATTCTTAAAAAAAATAGGGAAGTGTTAAGTAGGAACTCAATCTCCAATTTGAATGAGCGAGGTAATAATTCTTATGGGAGAGTTAGAAATAGAAAAGTAATAAAACTCTTATTATAGTTATTTATTGTACAGGATGTCCCAAAATGACCGTAGGGGTTTTAATTCCTTATAACTTTTTTATTATAATTTTTTTTTTGTTTTCAGTATTTTGTAAAGAAGACGGGGCATTTAAAATGGAACAGTACACAATTGAACAACGTGCCAAAATCGTTGACCTTTATTTCTCAAATCAACGATCCATTGCGAGATATGTATAATTTTTTAAAAAATATTCTCCATTGATATACTGTATTTAAAATTAAAAAAATTTAATAATTATGTCTTAAATAGGAAGTTATAATGAACTCAAACCCCTTCGGTCATTGCGAGATATAATTTTTCATAATTCAATTAAAAATATTCTCCATTAATATGTATACTATATTTAAAATAAAAAAAATTTAATAATTATGTCTTAAATAAAAAGTTATAATGAACTCAAACCCCTTCGGTCATTGCGAGATATAATTTTTCATAATTAAATTAAGAATATTCTCCATTAATATGTATACTGTATTTAAAATTAAAAAAAAATAATAATTATGTCTTAAATAAGAAGTTATAATGAACTCAAACCCCTTCGGTCATTTTGGGCCAGCCTGTTAAGTGTTTTAGATAGCATTTTTCCATACAAGAATGTTTAAACGCGAAAACGTCAGTTCGAGAGTTTAATTTTCTTAAGTAGATAAATAGTAATAAATACATCTAAAATACGCATGCAATACAACGGTTTATCCACAATCACCACATTAATGGAATGGAATTATTCGAAATTTAATTAAAAAATATTTGTATTCATAAATGAAATGTGGCAGGCTGTGTCATTCTTACTGGTTGCTATGGTATGTTGTTTACATAAAAAATTGTGAAATTTTGAAACATGCAAGAAAGTGATTATGATCCTTCTGTAATTCTTAAGGAAGCTCAAGAACCAACCCTCTAATAATTGCCTGTAAAATCCAGAGAACATTATGAAAAAGCGTTTGCCGAATTAAACGAATGGCGAGCAGCGTTGCCAGATGTACTTATAAAAATTAAAGTACTCGGCCAAAGACAAAAAAGTTACTGATCTAGAGGTAAAAGTACTGCCTACTTAAAATGAGTAGTTAAATTAATTTACTTTTATTTGCGAAGGGTTATGACGTATATATATATATATATATATATATATATATATATATATATATATATATATATATATATACAGTACAAATCTCTTCCCTATAGTCACCTACAAACGTGTATTACGTATGTGTGCGTTCAAGAAGCGAGGAGTGGCACATAGCATGTATGTATGTAGTATGTATGTATCATAATTTATCATACATACATACATATGTACTGTAGATCAGTTTGGATGTAAGCAGTAAGCACATAGATAGTATAAACGTCGATGAATGTGGAACTACCGTCAATAATAGGGACTTTATGTATTATGTAATAATAAATACAAATAAGTGTGTACTTTTTGGAAGATTTTAATATTTTTAACGTTTAAAACAATGTCAGATATACCTATAACAATAACAATAAATAAAGCGGTAAATCATAATAACTAATGTATAATAACTAATGTATATTCTATACATTATAAATAAAACTAGAATTAAAAAATTAAAAAGTAAACTATTTAATGTATTGTATGCTCAAAACGGTCTCCTAATGCAAACAAGCAATGTCCTAATCTGTCATAAAAGTTTCTCTGAACATTTAAAATCGTTTGCGGTTGAATATTTAGGATAGATTCAACTATTTTCGCCCGTAATTATCGTTTCAAACGCAATGGTACGTTGAAAGTTAATTTGAAATACCCGTGCAATTTCTCTTATGCTGCGACCAAGATGATACTGTTTTACGCCTTTTTTTTTGTTCAAGGGTAAAAATATCTATCGTGAATACGGACTATTCGCAAAAGTTGAGCAAACCATCCAACTTGGCAAGTAAACTGTAACTAATGGCATGTATCACATGTATGCATTACTATGCATCGCTTCGTGCTTCCCCACTCCTCGCTTCTTGAACGCACACATACGTAATACACGTTTGTAGGTGACTATAGGGAAGAGATTTGTACTGTATATATATATATATATATATATATATATATATGTATGTATAGGAATTTGTAACAAAGAACTTCAATATTCTTTTAAGTAAATTTAAATAAAAACAATTGTCTTAATATTCAACATTTTTATTTAACAATTCCTTTAAAATTCATACCGAAAACCTTCACCTTTTTATTTATTTTTTAATTACTATTACTATATCTATGATAAAACTACAGAATAAAATAATAAATAAAACCTTTATAATACTTTATAAAACCGTTGCAAGTATTCCTGCACGGCTTTAGAACATGTTCTAAATTCGTGCAATAAATTGCATGCAATTCTAGTGAAAGCTAGGGAATACTACGTTACCAATATATAATGTTACATTGTTATTGTGTGTTTGGACGGTTTCATTTTTAATATTGAAAATATATCACCTCACTTTTGTTGTTGAATGGTAAGTGTTAACATGTGATAGTAATAGACATATATTTTTTGTTTTTCAATTTTATAACTTTTACAGGTTCATTTTCGTAATTGTGTGATTGCCTAAAAATTAAATCCCTAGCTATTTTTTTCTGTTTTTATTTTACTGCACATGGAATTGCATAGATGTGAATATCTTTGCAATTTTTGATGCATAGAAAGTCATGCATTAAAAAATGCATACTTTTCATGTATCAAAACTTGCTGCATTTTAATGCATAAGCGGGAACTGGCCTAAACAAAAAAAGATTGCTCTCTTTGCTGACCATATCCATTGAAAAATGTTATTATGCTAGGTTCAAATTGCAATTTTTTGTATAGAATGCATTAATTATTAAAATTAATAAATTACAAGATATTGAGTTAATGAACATAACTCCTTGATCTCGACTGTCTCTTGTGTGTTTTTGCATAGTCGTAGAAATACATTCAAATTAAGAGATTGCGAAGCTTTAGGTTAGGAAAGTTAAACAAAATTGAATTAATTTTGCTTGTTTTTCTGATTTAAGGGAATCTAGCATAAATCCGTTAAGTCAAATTAATTTGGAATTTCTACTGATCGATGGTCACATTAAAATAAAGAAAGTAATTGAGAATTATAAGTGGTTCGATATTAAGAAACGGGTTTTATAAAGAACACGTGTTCGTATGAAATTATAACTCAGCATTTTTGTTAATATACACAATCCGATAAGATTTACGTATTAACAAAGAAATTACTTATCGTAAGAGATTATTACGAAAAGTTTTTTTTGCTTTACGAGACGCACCTAGTTACAAAAGAAAGATTTTGAATTTAAAGATAAGTAGGTTCATTGTGTGCACTGTGTTAGGTGCATACGCCATCTAACACAATGTTAGGCCAGATGTTTATATTTTAGTTAAGCGTAGATCTCGACGCGAGGCGGTTCAACTTGTGATGATATAATCACTTGTACTGAGTAAGACTCTGGAATGTGAGTAAAAATAACAATTCTAATGATAAGCAGTAACAAAAGTCAACTTTCAAGTGTTACCATTTACGCTATGGTGTGGTATTTCGACATCCTATCACATCCCACACTTTTCTATTTTTTTAAAGAAATTTGTCTTACAATATACATTGAAAGAATAAATTTAAAATAAATCAAAACTATTCACATAAAATGATCAAAAAACCTTCACAAATTTTTTAAAAAACACAGTCATTTTCACATTTTAGTTTAATATTTGATCATCCTGGCAGTATTCTCTATCAAAGCGAAATTGCATATACAAAGTTACATATACAAATTGTAACAAAATTTATAGACAAATTAAGTGTCCAGACCAGGCGCGGCTCGTGATGACGTATTTTGGTTTGCAGTACAATGATACGAGTGCCTCGTGTGTTTTCGGTGTTTACTAAGCAAACGTTACAGTTAGTACACGAGAATACACGAAGCACTCGGATCATTGTACTGCAAACCAAAATACGTCATCACGAGCCGCGCCTGGTCCAGACGTATGTAATGCTGTTTTATGCCGAAAATGTAACAATAAAAATTGCATTGTTGTTACAACGCTTTCGGAGTAATAAATACCCTGGCGATACTATTTGTATTTATTTTCGTGTTGTCTGGCGCAACTATCAAACTCTTAATATTGCTACAAATATATACGGTGTGTATATAAATGATTGAAAGGTGTTTGAATTTCCCGCTTTCAATTTTTTGTGTTTAAGTTGGTGCTAAGTGCATGCTAGCATCTCTGAGGGAGCAAATGTCGTATATCATAGGCGTAACATTAAAAAATTAGAATAGGAACAAATATAGTAATAAATAATATTTTATTGAAAGATAATTACAATGAAATTATGTATGTTTTCTAATGCTGGTATCTTAAATTTCACAATACAATCCTTTAATTTCAGACTTGCATACTCTATCAAAATTATAACAAAACTATAACACTTATTCAAGATAAAATTATAACATTTGTTCAAAATGCCGTCCATGTAAAATTTAAGCACAAATTCAAATAGTAGGACGTCCTGTAGATTTTCCCTTTAAAACGCTCCCTGTTGTGCGATATCTCTCTATTACACGACGAACGTGCTGTACAAAACAGTCATATGTAAATTCCATTTTTGGAAACTCCTCTTGAAACTGCTGGTGGCAATTTGGATAGGAATAATCCCATACTCCTTCAACATTGCGTGTTCCCGAACGAAAATATGCCTCAACAATAAATTTGTTGTGCAGATCCGTGAAAACCATTATTAACCTAAAAGCGTACTTTGTTACATTTGTACAAATTTACTGTGATTTCTTCATCGCTTACCAATAACAAATATGTAACAGCAGAAAAATGGCAATAAGAAAAGCCTTTCTGGTAATAAAGGAGAGAAATAACAAAATAAATAGACGAGAACGAAAATGCAGAAAACCAAAATAAACAGAAGGACGCTACTGATTATTTGCGGCATAGCTTGTAGAAACCAACTTTCATACATTAAAAAAAGCGCGGGCGATTCAAACACCTTTCAATTATTTATATACACACTGTACATAGCTAGTGATCATCGTAAATTCGTTCTTGGGACTATCACAATGAATATCTATTTAAATAACAATGCTATACCGGGTGTCCTTGAAATAAAAAGACTACGTATGAAAAATGGCAAGATGAAATTATATAGAATATAAATCCAAAATATTTTCCCAAAATTCCCCCTCATAAGCGAGAAAAAATGACCAAGTGTTTAAAAAATTTTTGTCACGCCACTGTGCGATTGACTATATTATAAAAGACGATATACTAAAGTCGGCCGACAATAACAAAAATAATAGTTATTGTTCATCTCATTCAGCCGTTACGTATGTAAACATACGCTGTAGCGTGTGTCTGTGAGGTATTTATACGCATTCTGAATATTTTGAATTCACAAGCGTAATATAATTTTCAGGTGTTTTTAATTTCGGGGTTCGCCTCGTAATCGACTCACATTTTAGATTTATGTTCTATACATATAATTACATATTTCTGTTTATCATACGTTGTTTCTTTATTTCAAGGACCCTGTATATTATTATATGATATATTTTATGAAGAACATGTCGTTTAATCCAGGGAATAGCAATGTCACACATAAAAGGAAATTTATCTACCACACCTTGTAGGTTACGAAGGGAGGTATTTATATTATCTACCTGGCCATGAAGAAACTAAGTAACGGTAGCAAGCTTTTGCTGTCAAATAACTGTCACATTTGGATTTATACAGATCTAGTTTAGTCCAAATCCAGAGTTTTGGTGTTTTTACAGAGCTTTATTTTTTTTATAAATGAGTGAAATTCAGTTATAATATACAAATGTGATAAAATTCTTGACGAAAGAATGAAATAGGCTCTAAAAATATTCATTAGAAGATGCCTAATGTGTATAAGGCATGTGTTATAGCAAAATTTTGGTCTAAGCATTTCGATGTATGTAGTGAATCAATTCAAGATGATCCAAGATGCGGAAGGCCTATCGAAGCAAGAACTAAAGAAACCATCAAGAGACTCGAGGAACGGGTCTCAGTATTAAAAATTTTACATGATGATTTCGGAACGAACAAAGTATCAGCACGATGGATTGCCAGATTACTTACTCCCGTCGGCAACAAATTTGTGAGGCAATCTTTGAGGTTTTAACTGACGATAAAAAAAACCTTGTTTCGAAATTACAACGTGAAACGTGAATGTATCACTCAAAACAACAATTCATGCAGTGGGTCTACAGGGGATCCCCACCACCAAAAAAGGGTAGGATCTAAAATTTCTGTTAATTGAATACAAGAAGAAATGCTCTACAAATATAGGAGAAGTATGTAAAGACACAATCTAAAATTTGAAAACTGCCATACAGCAAAAAAGACCTCCAAAACTTTGTTCAAAAGAGTATACTGCTCCATGATAATGACTTTATTGAGATGGAACATCCACCTTAAAACCCAGACTTGGCACCAAGTGATTATCTCTATCCTAAATTAAAACATCTGCTTGGGCGACATTTCCCTTCAGATGATTGCCTGAAAAACAGAGTGGAGGAGATTTTTGAAGACTTAGCAAAAGAATTAGAAGAACTTGGAAGGTATAGCCGTATTAAGAAAACGCTGAAGTAAGTGTGTAACCACTAGTGGATCATATGTTGAAAAATATAATATAGCTTTTCTTATAACGCTAGGTGGATAGTATAAAAAATCTCTCCTTATATATACTTTTAACTTCGCATTAGAATATTTCTACAAAATAAATTTTATTCCATAGTTTGCCTACAGGATGTTGGAGTAACTAGAATAAAACACTTGATGCTAAAATCAACGAAACTTTATCAACATGTCAATATCTTAAATTATTAGTGATTTGATTAGAAACAAAAGGAAAAGTGCTTTACTATAAAAAGAATACATATTCAAAGAATTATGAGTCAGGTATGTGGCAGAATTAATTTAACAGCATCTATGAATAATGCAAGCAAATAATTTAATCAAATTCAGATAAAGTGAAATGTCATGTCCAACCAAACACAAATGTATTTCACAATTTTTTATGCATATACATCATATAATCTATAATATAATTATTGTTTCAACATTTTTATAAAATTGAATAGCATAAGTGAAAGTTCTTGGATTTGGAATATAATTCAGCTTGAAGTAAAAAGAAATATCCTTGGCAATGACTTCAATACTAGTTTCCAAATACTATGGTGATGCGAGTCACGCGATGACCTAATCGATGACGTCACCGTCTGTGCACGTCAGCACCTAATGAGACTAGTGAGTGAAGAGACTGGAAAATGAAGGATCGAGAAAATCTCGGAGTACTATATACAGGGTGAAAACGCAATATTCCGACATACTTTAATATGTGATAGCTGTAATAATATTAAGCATAAAATGCTAATGCACGAAAACACTATAGCCAACGAGATCAAAGAAAAAAATTTAATAAATGCGCGTGGCTCGATGCGACTAGTAAATTTAGTATTCCTTTATAATCGCAGCGCTACCCCTACTGAAACGAAAGTTCCCGAACCGAAGATGTTCATCAAATGATTTAATTTTACAAACCGTGTACATATTGAGAGATCGCAGTACACTGCATCCAAGTTATGAAGGCCGCGGCCGTGAGACGATCTTAGGCAACGTATTTTCAAGCTGCGGCCCATATCCGTGAAGACCGGGGTCGTGTTAACTCGTGTATTTCGAAAGTTTACCGATCGGTAGATGCTTGTATTTATGCAAATGGCAGCCATATTCAAAAACCTCCTTTAAGCTTTCCACCTGTTTGACACAAATCTGACAAGTGGCAAAGAAATTGTCATTAAAAAAAGAGGCAAATAAAGCACAGAAGAAAAAATATGAACATTCAATTAAAAATTACAAATGTAGTTTATTATTTCTCGGCGTGAGTTTAATATTAAGTCATTTAAAGAAACTCGATATTGTATATTTTCGAGATATTACAAAGGTCATTGACCTATTTATAAATGACACACAAACACGTATTACATTACTGAAATGCGAAGGGGATTTTTTGGTAAACTTGGACAAATAAATGTCTATTGTTGAATCGATAACATATAATTTCTATTTATTTAGATTCAATCGCAATACAAGACCATATTTGAAAAGTTTGTGTTCCTAAATCTCCGGAAAAATTAAAGTTTCGATAGAATTATTTTTTTGCAGATTTGAATTGCTGTCTTACGTATCTATTATATACTAGCGAACGTCGGCGTATTTCATTTACACCCTGTATATCGCTCAAGAGAGCAAGATGTATCAACGAGTAATCGCCAAATGATATCGTAGTTAAATGTGAATATAAATATTATTATAGTGTTATTTAGTACAGAGAGAGCAAAAATGGTTGTTCTGATCCTACACCACTTTCCGCATATCATGTGCCAAAATTTACTTCCATTTTGACGCGCGGTTATCCATAGGCGTAGAATGTTTTTATACCGCGATATCATAAAGTTTCTGGGTCAACGGTGGCCATGGGGTGAAAAACGTCTGTCTTAATTTATATCATCCTTTTGAGAAAACTCTGATAAAATTTTCAGGTTAAGTGTCATGCTGACGTTAAAATTTGTCAATATATTAATCTTAATGTCAGTATGACACATAACCTGAAAATTTTATCAGATTTTTCTCAAAAGGATGATATAAATTAAGACAGACGTTTTTCACCCCATGGCCACCGTTGACCCAGAAACTTTATGATATCGCGGTATTTTGTCATAAATATAGACAGTTAGTTGTCAACCTACTAGACACTTTAGTAATGAATGTAATCAAGCATAACTGAATTTGGAACTGTAGGTTACAGTATTTTATATTTTACTTTACCATACTAGCAAATTATGTCTCACTATAAATCGTGCAGATATGTGAATGCTCATGGCATAAACTTGCTTTTCATGAAATACACTGCTCAACTTTTGAAGTGGTACACTTACAAGAACATATATAAATAACAATTTACTACTTTTTGACCAACACTTTCTTGCTTAATTGATAGTATATGGTTCTGGGAAACACTTTTAAGGCGAAGAATTAAAAGAATAAAACTTAAATAACGAATTTCAAATGTTTTAATAGAAAAATAACAAAATCTTCATTTTAGTATTACAGAAAAGTTTGCTTTGGAAAGAAAAGATAACCAAATACTTAAAGATTAATAATGCGTGGGACATCCACTAGCTCTTATGACCTGACAACGTCTTGGCATGCTGTAAATCAAATTCCGAATGTAATGCTGAGGAATATTTTGCCATTCTTCCAAAACGGCAGTGCGGAGCTGATGGTGATTGTTTGGATCCACTCCTCGTGATCTTATCAACCTCTTCAGGTAATCCCATACGTTCTCTATGGGATTAAGATCTGGAGAGTTCGCTGGCCAATCCATGTGCGTAATATTGTTCTTTTCAAAAAATGCATTGATTTGTCTTGTTCTATGAGGACGCGCGTTATCATCAACAAACACAAAACCATCGCCTATTTCATTAGCAAATGGCAACACTACAGGTTGTAATACCTCATTAAAATACCTGACACTATTCATTGTAGCATTTCCAAGCATAACCAATTCAGTACGAGTCGCAGAAATACCTCCCCAAACAGTAATTGAACCACCTCCATGAGCTTGATAGTAAGTCACGTTGTTCTCAATATAGCGTCTCCTCTGTTTCTGCAAACTCTAACTCTTCTGTCTGAGCTATGGAGACGCACTCTGGTCTCGTCACTGAATAAACAACCATCCCAATCATCAACATTCCAATTTGCATGTTGATGTGCCCACATATGGACAGATGGATGTGGACAGATCTAGTATCATTAAAACGCATTCGAACTCTTCTGATCACATTGAAATGGGCAGCAACAGTTTTTAGCATAAGCATTCCCATAGTTTGGCTCATTTCTTCAATACTTAAACGCCTTAATGGCATCTCTAAAATGTAATCAACCACTCTGCATTAAAACTTATTCGAGAAATTAGCAAAAATTCTCTTAAAACTTGATAAAAGTATAAGCGTCCGCGAGCTCAGTAACTGCACTTATGACAGATAATAACAACAAACAACACTGGAGTCGCAAATGTCATTTGATAGACATTTGTTTGCATTCCGAAACACAGCCCTGATCATATAGGAAGTCATGCCTAACGCCTAAGAAGGGTTGTTTACTTATACTGCATGCTATGTAAGTGTACCAGTTCAAAAGTTGAGCAGTGTATATAAATAAATTAAGGATTTATTCTAGTTTATTTTGTTACAATATGTAAATACAAGGCAGCATATACATAAAAAAATTTTCAAATTTTAATGAAATTGATACAAACAACAGTTGCAAGAGTCGGTACCTACTGTATTGTACTTCTAATTATAGAAAGATATGCAATATACTGTTCACTACATAATTAGCTTATTAGAACATTTTACACCAAGCATTATGAGCTTTTAAGCGAGAGAGCATTTAACAAAGCACAGGTAACCATTACGCACTTTAAAGTTCTTGTTCGAAATGAGTTCCATTGTTATTTAAACAAGTATCCACTCTTGTTATCATATTATCAACACATTCATAAATTGTTCAATGGTTACATTATCCACTGCTGCTCTTATTGCTTCCTTCAATTCCTCCAATGTATGAAATGGATTGCGATATGTAATGTTTAAGTGACCGAATAAAAAGTAAACCAATAACACGATTATCATAAAATTGTTGAATGTATTCCCTTGTTTTTCGTAAGCTGTGTGAGCACTAGCTTTGTCATTTTAATAATTAATTTGTCAAAATACCCTGCTCTAATTCATCATGCAACTCATTTGCAAATTCTTCGAGGATATAACGATATAGTACTGCGGTAACAGTTTCTTCAAAGAAAATAGGGTAAATGATTCGTCTTCTAGACATTGCCATCCATACTCCTATTTTTATAGGATGTAATTGCGTTTCATGAAATAAATGCGGGTTCTCAGTCGACCACATCGTAAAATTCTGTGAATTTACATAACCACTTAAGTGAAACCACGCTTCATATGAAAAGAAGGTTATATCCAATATGTCATCGTGTCTTAAATTTAAATTAAACCATTTACAGTACTCAACACGTTTCTCAAAATCGGCCGGGAGCAACTCTTGCACAATAGATACCTTGTGCAGATGGCAATGCAATTTCTGTTTAACAATACGTATTGTTCCATAGGACAAACCTATAAGTAACAAGGAAATATTATTGATAAATTATACACAAGCATTTTAGTGCATAATATGTTTACCCGTTTGTTGAACAAGTTGCCGTAGTGGTTTCGTAGGACTACGTTCCAAGCGTGTACGTACATCTTCTGTCATAACAGATGAACGACCCGATGATTTGCCACTACAAACGCTTCCAGTTGATCGAAAGCGAGTTATAATCCGGGGAATATGCTGCATTAAATTGTAATAAATCGGGGTATCGTTCGACAAATTCGTTTGCACAATCGGTCACTGAATACATCTATTGTCCGTCAGCTCTATGTTCACCGTTTCCAAAGTACGCCTCCAAAATAAATTGGTCGTGCTCTAGCGTAAACGAGATTTCTTTCAAATTTTGGGCAAAAATAACAAATATTAATTGATAGAAGCACACCTGGTGTACGCCTATGAACAAAATTTGATATTATTTGGTGAAATCCACTAGAAATAACTAAGTTGCTAATTTCAGATGGAGGAATGGATGAAAGTATTGATATACACGTCGAGGAAAGTGGTGTAGGATCAGGACAATCATTTTTGCTCTCGGTATATTTTATTATTAATATAGTTATTATTATTATTATAATACCGTGTTCTATTGAAACGAACGAAAGAGATGTTTTGTTATACTATATTAACGTTTGTTCGAAGTTCTTAGTTGGGGGGGGGGGGGGTCAAGATTTACTGAATTTGCACAATTTTTGCACTTTTCGTGCACCTTTTTACCAATTATGGTTGCCTAAAAATAATTTTTCATAAACGAGCATGCCTACAAAGAAAAACATGTTTAAAATATAAATTTTTGAAAAACTAGAATTGATAATAAAATATTATAGAAAAAAACGAAATAGAGAACTTATATAACGCTACCTCTGCATAACTTCAAATTAATGAGAACATAAAAACACATTTTTATTTTGATGTGTTTATTAATAAAACTTCTATCTGCATATAAAATTCGTAATTAAAAGAAAGTCCAAATACATTTATTAATTACTTTTCAGCAACAACCAGTCGAGTATAATCGGTGTACACGTAATTATATTTAAGACAAGATATTTTACATATTACAAATTGTGGAGGGGTTTTAGGCTACTCAATTACACCGCGATAACATCAACATATATTTTGTGAGCACAGCTATGTCCGTTGGTATTTTCACAGAACATATTTTTTATTTTAAAAATATGAATGTTGCTTACGTTACTCGGACAATCACAGACCTATGCTTTGTAATATCCATTGTAAATAAATTTCCACAATAATGTTGATTCGCCCCACTAAAAATACCTAAACTATTGCATACACTTAATATTTACTTTTCAGCAACAACCAGTCTAGTATAATCGGTGTATAGTACGTAATAATAACATCGGCACCTACAACACAAAAAACAGTTATCATTTGCTATGAATACTTAACTTGAAATAAATTTCAGGACAAAGCATTATAACAAAAAATATTTGCAAGTAAATAATGCAAACGAATTTAAAAAAAAAAACTCATAAACGCATTTCAACAACCAAGTTATCACTTTCAATAAAAATATAAAGATGCTAACTTTGATATCAAAATAGGAATATTGCATTTTAAATATTACTCTTTATTTCTTTGTTGTGATGCTTAATCGCAAGATTATTATAACTTAAATATAAATTCAGTGCATGTTAAACATTTGCACTAAAAAATTAATTGGAAATTAAATACCTGCACGACGCATTGATGTTAATATTTCAGTTAAAGCTGTTTTCAAATCAAATACACCATTCTTTGCTGCATGATAAATCATTGAATATTCTCCAGATACTTGGTATATAAACATTGGATGATGTGGATGCGCATTTTTAACACTCCGTACGAGGTCAAGATATGCCAACCCGGGTTTGACCATTAACATATCTGCACCCTCCATTACATCTCTTGCCTGAAATAAAATACGAATATAATTGTCGCATAAAGTTTTGTAAATAGAAATAAATATTAAATATTGTCTGAAAGTATGTTATTAAATGACAATAAATTAATAATGTACTCCAAATTATTAATTTGATTGAACTCTCGCTTGGCACTTGGTGAAACATCTTGATAAATTCACGATGAAAAAAGAACACTTGGTTATATGTTTCACTTACATAAATATCACACCTAACAATTCTTACACTTTAAATATCATGAACCCTAACGCCCATTTGTTATACCGCCTCCCCAAACTTCACAAGCAGAATTGCCCGATGAGACCGGTCGTTTCATATGTCCAGGCTCCAGCGTATAAGCTATGTAAATTCATGAACAACATTTTACCAGATCTTTTACAACTTAAATTTAAATTTAGCATAAAAAACTCTTTAGATCTAGTGAAGAAATTAGATTCAGGTGGTCTACCAAGTAACTTTAAATTGGTTTCATTTGATGTACGTAGCTTATATCCCTCCATCCCTATTAACGAACTAAATATAATTCTAAATGATTTAATAGCCAAGAGTACATTAACAGGTGACAGTAAGGTAGAACTACGTAATATTCTAAATGTTTGTATTAAACAAAATTACTTTAGGTTTAACAACTCCTTTTACAGTCAAAAAGATGGCCTAGCAATGGGCTCCCCATTGTCTTGCCTCTTAGCGGAAATTTTTATGTCAAATTTTGAAGATAATTTGTTTAATTCAAATATCCCATATTTACGTCACATTCACAAATGGTTTAGATACGTAGATGACATTATATGTGTTTGGACAGGTACAAATAGACAGATCTCTTCTTCAATCATTTAAATAATATCAATAATAAAATACAATTTACAATGGAAAAAGAGAAGGTTAACTGCTTAAACTTCTTAGATCGCACGTTAAAGAAACTGAATAATAAATTAGATTATAGCATTTATAGAAAACATACTTTCACAGATACCCTTATTTCAGCAGATAGCAATCAGTCAAACAGTATAAAAATATCTTCATTTAACAGCTTTATACACAGACTTTTACATTTACCTCTATCTAAACCAAATTATGATAAAGAAGTCAATACCCTGAAGTGTTTGGCTATAAATAATGGCTTCACCCCAGACATAATAGACAATATTATCAAAAAGAAAAAACGTCAACAAATTAATAGTTTTTTGTATGCTTCTTCTCAAAAAGAATCTCCTAAACATAGGTTCATAAATTATGTAGGTAGGACCTCGAATAAAATCACTAATAGATCAACAAAAAACAACATAAAAACTGTTTCAGTAAATAAATTTAATTTAGGTAAATTGTGGGCCAACAATAAAGATAGATTTGAAAAAACACAAAAATGTGGAATATACAAAATCAATTGCATGACCTGTGATGCGTTTTACATCGGGCAAACAGGTAGAAGTTTTCACACTCGTATTACTGAACACAGAAAAGCCATTTTAAATTCTAGGAAATGCTCAGGGATTTCAGAACACTGCATTGATAACAACCATATGATCTCATCGGACAATTTTAATATATTACACTCTTCTTCAAAAGGATTAAGATTAAATCTCCTGGAAATACTAGAAATTTCAAAGGCGAAAAATAAGTCGTTAAACATTGTAAACGAGCAAACAGAGTTTAGCCTTTCGCCGATAATGAGGGCAGTTATTTGAATTTAATGAGCTATTGAATAATCATATTGTATAATACAAAGGTATTTTTAATAATATAAAATATTATTAAAAATCTGGTGTGAAGAACACAAATGCAGGTTCACTATTAATATTTTCTGTGAACGTGTCCGAATATATCCTATCCCCAGAGACGTAGATACGTATTTCACCTTTCTACAGGCTCATCGGTACGCCCCTGCTGGAGAAAGGATATTCCCAGACACATTTACAGAATGGTCTGAATAATTACGGTGATAGGACGATGTGGTTCTTTTCTGTAAATGTGTCTGGGAATATCCTTTCTCCAGCAGGGGCGTACCGATGAGCCTGTAGATAGGTGAAATACGTATCTACGTCTCTGGGGATAGGATATATTCGGACACGTTCACAGAAAATATTAATAGTGAACCTGCATTTATGTTCTTCACACCAGATTTTTAATAATATTTTATATTATTAAAAATACCTTTGTATTATACAAAACTGGTGGGGTTTACCTACTCATGTATGTTTCAATTATTCTGAATCATATTGTATCTTAAAATACCCCCCTTTTCCATTTGCACGAAAATTTGTTAGTAACGTTATCCCCTTTCTATTTTGTAGTTACATACATCTATTTATACTTTAGAAAATTTATTCTTATGTTAATTGAAAATGGACTGCAGAGTCCGAAACAATTGTCTTATTTTATGTAAATAAAATTTAGTGAAACATATAACCAAGTGTTCTTTTTTCATCGTGAATACTCCAAATTATGATAATCTGAAAAGTACACTTTATTTTTCTGTGAATCGAATATACTATCGTATATTCGATTCATGTACTTCAGGACATTTAAATAAATGCCAACTTACAGCAGCCCTATGTGCTAAACCACTGCTACTAGGTGGTAATTGATAGCATCTTCTATCTCCAAAGGCAGGCTTTGAATTTGCAGCATCTCGAAAAGGTCCATAAAAGGATGATGAAAACTTCACAGCATATGAAAGTACAGCTACCTTATTACCCAAGTTATTTTTAATTAATATATCTTTGATAGAGCCAATTCGCCCATCCATCATATCAGATGGAGCAACAATATGTGCACCTATTGGAACGTATTTGATATTAGTTAATCTATTACCATTAAGATTAAGTAATTAAATATTTTATAAGTTAAAATTTGAAAGTACTAGAAGGACAAACAGTAAAATGCTAATATGAATATGATACTTAAACAAGTTTTTACTTTATCATTTTATGGACATTCTATACCCATTATACCCAATAGCAAATAAAACAAAATGTGAAAAATATATACAGGGTGATTTATGAGCTCACCGACAAACTTTGCCATATGAAAGCGCATGTAATTTTAACAAAAAAAAATATATTGGGATATATGTCCGATTTCAATTATTTAAGGAAATAAATAAAAAAACATCAAACATTTTTCAAAACCACTTAAATATTTACATAAATTGCTCAAAACTCAAAATCATGTGAATACATAAATAAATGCTCAAATTATCCTCCACTCCCTTCAATGCATGCTTCACAAAGTCGAAATAAATAATTTTTCACTCGAACGAAAAGGTTTGGTTGATTTCTAATTTGAGAAGCAGCATTTTGTATTCTCTGTAACAATTGTGGTCGTGTATTAATTTTCTCTTGATAAACAATTTGTTTCATGTGCCCCCAAAAATATCTAAAAGAAATCTAAAGGATTTAAGTCGGGTGACAGCGGTGGCCATGTAATTGGACCATTATTACCAATCCACCTGCTTCTAAAGTGCTGGTTTAACCACTCAACGACTACCCGTCCGCGATGAGGTGAAGCACCATCGTGCTGGTACCACATAGTTACAATAACGTTAAGAGTTATATCTTCTAGAAACTCGAAGATGTTTAAAAAATTCTGTAAGTATCTGCGTTCAAACATTCTTCCAGCACAGGTAATAAGTTATCATTGAAAATTCCACCCCATACGATGATTTTTAATCTTTGTTGAAAATTGCGTTGTCTAATCGCATGTGGATTTTGTAATGCCCAGATATGATCCTTATGGTAATTGTTAATTCCGTCTCGTGTAAAGCACGCTTCATCGGACCACAGAACATTTGAAATGAAGTCATTATTTTGGGCATATTGCTGCAATAACCAATTACAAAATGCCGTCGCTAAGCATCTCAAATTTGTAAGCCTTGAACATTTTATCGATCGAAAGGATGAAGGATTTTGCGGTGTAAATTACGCCATACAAAATTTGGATTTACATTCAGATTGTGTGCTATTCTCCGAGTACTAATTGAAAGATTGTCAATTACAGCATCAATAACAGCTTCTTCCTGTTCTACATTAACTACATGTGGTCGAATAGCTTTTGGTGGAGCAGGATTACCTGTTTCTCATAATCTTCGGAAAGGTTGTCCGAAAACTAAGTGATGTGGTAGATGATGAAGTGGAAGCCTTTCTTGATATTTTCACACCGATTTTCGTGCATTTTCATTACAATAACCTGAATATGATATCGGCATCCTCTTCAGTGCTATAATCGTACATTTTAAGTTATAACTGACTGACATGTGTATTTATGCTTTGTTTTGTTATTAATAAATCATAACAATGGCCATGAATGAATATTTAAATAATTATAATTAAACCTTTAATGCCTATTATTTCCTTAAATAATTGAAATCAGACCCAATAATGTTTTTTTGTTAAAATTATATGGGCTTTCATATGGCAAAATTTGTCGGTGAGCTCATAAATCATCCTGTATATCACTTTATAAAAAATATTATACCTGCTTTTGCATAAGAAAGAGCTATCTCTGCTATTCTTTGAATACTAGCAGGATTATTAATTGTGCCATCGTTATATAGAATTCCACAATGTCCATGTGATGTATATGGGCATAAACAGACATCACAAGCTATGGTTAAATCTGGATACCAATTTCTAAGTTTTGGTAAAGCTCTAATAACTGGATTTTCAGAACTATCTGCATTCGAACCAACATCATTCTTAAATTAAAAAACTTTTAAAAATCATTTGAAATTTTTAAAAATGTAAGTACTGTACCTTTGATAGCTTTTCTACAACTCCAAATAGCAAGATCGATGTTAATCCTTTGTTTATCAATATATCTAAATGTTTTTTTAATTGATTTAGCCCCAATCGTGACACACCGGGCATACTTTTAATAGGTTCAATTGCATCATCATTTTCACTAGTAAATTTTGAAAAATTAGATTAAGTACAAAATTAAAAAAATATTACTTACATAATAAATATAGGGTACATTAAATTATTAGGTGTTATTTCACTCCTTTCTGATTGCCATAAACGCATTGTTTGGGTAAAATATCCACTATGAAGAAGACTTTTCTTGTCCATTTTGACTGATTAAATAATGATCTAGAGCAATGTAGAGATTCAAATGTTGATAAATACTTGTCTACTCCTTCCTAATGACTTGTGGTTATAAGTAGGTAACATAACCATATAGAAATTATCAGTGCTAATTTTTCTGATTATAACCACAAATCTAATCAAATCTAACGCGATTTTCAAAGTAAACACCGTTGTAACAAAATTGGTTAAAATTTCAATCCTTACATTTAAATAGAAATGGTAAAAACCTGGGAGAAAAAGTTCTTAATGGCCTCTAGATATTTTATGTTAATAATATTTTAAATTTCAATTAGAATAGTTCTTATAAAAATTATTGTTCTATACTTACATCATTACATATGTGATATCTATCACTGATATCTGTTTCTAATTAAACTTAAAAGTCATCATGTAAGTAACTACAATCTTAAGTTGTTTTTTTATACATTATTTTAATATATTTTTATAAAAATTTCTTTTAATTAGGTATGGAATTAAATAACATATAGATAGCATTCCAAAGGAAAAAATAAATAAAAATTCTATTTTTTTCATATTTAATTTCTATAACTAAACAGAGATTACGGATATAACACCATTTAAGGAAGAACAGGTGTCCCTTAATTAAAGACAGAACCGTCATTCATTTTTCGTAATACGTAACTATATTCCGCCGCCAATCTTTTAGTATTAGTTCTATTTAGAACGCGATTATTTCAATTATAGGTATATCGGAATTTTTAATATTGTAATAGTTCATTAGAAATATCCATTTGATTAATTGAGGATGGTTTTCAATAAACAAGGCTATCCAGAATTCACAATCAATATCTGCCTTTTATTGGATACAAGAAGCGGAATGCAACTATATATATATATATAATAACATATATAATCAAGTTGAGGCAAAAATAAAATAAATATGTTAAATACATAAGAGAATCCTACCTAGCAAAATATGGTAGATATATAAAAATATTAGACAAGTCAGACAAGTGTAGTACCTACTTACTTATTTTTAAGTTTATTTCAGATGATGGATTAGTCTTTAATTTTCAAAGGAAATAGACGCAGACAATAATTGCGTTTTCTTTATGTCATTGTGAATAAATAAAACCAAGAGAACATACATATTTTAAACCCTAAGTTTATTTTTGAAATATTCTACGACGAAATTGAATAAGAAGAATCAGTAACGCGCCAAGTATCTTTGGCGCCGTCGTGCGAAATACTGATAGGCGCCTTTACCCTATATGTATTGAGCCAAAATTACCAGCCACTCTCCCACAGTTCAACATTGAAATTTATGACGAACTCTTTAGACTTGTTAGTACTGGTAGGTATTTTTTATTTGAGGCAAATAATAGGTTCACATACAAAAAAATATTAAAATTTTTATTGCACACTGAAACAACAGTAACAAAATAAAAAACAGTATTCCAAATTATTAAAAAACAAAAGGTCAAGTATAGCAAACGCCAATTAAGTTGGCGCGAGGAGGGGTAAGTTCGCGCAGGATTAGAAGTAGTGGGGAGATTTATATTTGGTTTTACATCAAATGTCAGATAATTCTAACCTCTGAGCGTGTATCACTTTATGATCCCCTAGCAAAGACATTAAAAACGTCAATGACAAATGTATTCTGACAATTAGTTGAGTAGTGGGGGGTGGACGTTTTTAAAAACGGCTTCTGCGCTTCCCTCCTCGCGCCAACTTAATTAGCGATTGCTATACACTCTTTGAAGTAACAATAAAATTATTGCTGTCAATGCTAAAATAATTGTAATAATTGTTTTATGTAAATTTGTTGATTTGTTGTATAAACTTTCAAAAAATGTTTTTAATATTTTTAAAATTTAACTTATCACAAGTGGCCGTAGGCGCCTTTAAGGCCTTGGCGCCGTTGTGCGCTGCACGACCTTGCCCATATGGACGGCGCGTCTCTCTGTCACTTGGGAAACAATAGTACATTGTGTATCTAGTAGTAAAAGCGATACATTTCCAGACGAAATGTAAATTGTTGGCCGAGGCGTTAAGCCGAGGACAACAAGCATTGGAGTTCAGGAATGTGCTTTTACTACGAGGTACACATACTATTTTTTCTGAAATCGGAATCAACATTATTATAAATTAAAGAATTTTTATAAATGCATAACATATTTACATTACCATCTAATTGCCTATAAAATCGTTTCCGTGACGGTGGCGTTTCGATGACAGTTGTTGTGGAAAAGATCAGAGATTCATTACTTATTATTTCGTTTAATACCTACTTCAAAATTTTTAATGGACAGTGCTGATGATGTCCTGATGTGCGGGCCACCACCGGAGTTAGTAAAAGCTGCTGAAAATGTTGTCTGCGTGTATTTATTTCCTGTCTAAAATGTAACTATAAAAAATCACCGGTACGGGAAAGCTATCGACTTTCTCGGCCTAGGACGAAAAAATCTTCCCGGACTGTTTTCTGATAGTTGCATAGCAACGGACTAAAATACTGGAAAAGCTTACTTTGGGAAATTGCGCCGAGAAAGTAAGCAATCTTGGCCGATTTCAGAAAAAATTGTTTTGCTGTCCCTATTTATTCGAAAATGACAACTTTGCGTTTAAAATCCAATCATATTTCGATTTAGGTATAGGGAACAGTGGGAACATTTGGGCTATATTGCAGTCATTGTGCTGGTTAATATATACACTTCGATATGTTCATACCATTTCAAATTGCCTGAGGAGATGGAGTAAGATTAATTTGAAAATAAGTAGTGAAAGTGGCCCTGCATGCAGTTGGGTACAGTGGTCACTTTGATATACTACAGTGGCCACAACTTTTTTTTTATTTGCTTTTTATTAGAAAATTGTTACAGAAAGTAGATATTTAATGCAACCGAGTATATCATTGTTGTTATAACTCGATAGATGAACAGTAAACTGAAAGGAACGTTTATCTCTGAAAGTTCCACCTGTTGGTATGGGATCAGGCAAATGGAAGATAATTTTTTCAATCAGAACATTTGCACAATCCAAAATTGAGGGAAATGAGAATTTGTTTCCATATCCTCTTAAGAAGCTAATATTAAATTCCTTATGTATGAGATCGACCCCCCCGATTACTTTTCTCACTAAACACTTAACCGGCTTTCTTTGTGAGAAATTTGATAACAACAAACGGATTAATATTTATATAATTCAAATCCCCTAAAACAAGATTATTCAATGATTCATCTTCGAAATAATCTATACCGTCAGAGTCCGTTAACATTAATTCAGATTGTTCGCTATCTGTGAAACTATTGGTTTCAAAGGGTGTAATTTTTCTCTTTGTTTTTTGTTTATTCTTTAAACCATCTTTTCCGGCTTTCTTTAAAGCCGCCTCGTTTTCGATCGTTTTATATATTGGGGTGCTTGTGTCTTTCTTCTCCGCCCCTTTCTTTTGGAGGCGATTACCATTTCAGAGGAAATAAACTGGTTGGTTGGTGTTACATTGCTTATCTGACGATCAATTGTTGGAGTTCCTACGTTCTCTGTATCTTCACGGTTTCGTTCATCGTCAAACAAATAATCTTCTGGTTCTGTAATAAGCGGAGTGTAGCGGCGGCTAGGTCCTGTTTTAGGTACAGCATCTTGGTGACTCGGTCCTGTGTCGGAAATAGCAACATCTTCATTCTTAATTGGCACTGACTGTGGATGGTCCTCGTGTTGTGGCATATCAGTTACAGCTGAAGCGGAGGAATCATTATCGGTAAAAATTGTGTTGTAAGGAAAAATTCTTGTGACTGAAAATTCGGATATGCAATTCCTTGGACTAAATGCAAGAGGATAAGCCTCCCCGATTATTTCAGCAATGACATAAATTGTAGTTCTCTGGCCAAGATGGTTGACCAACCACGATTGATATACATTGTTGTAATGTCGTTTTAACGGGTCATAAACACTTTTGTCTAGAGGCTGGAGTCTGTGACTAATGTGAGACGGTATAAATCAATAAAACGAGTTATGTTGACGAGGCGTTTTGATAACTTCAAGCGATATCTGATTCTCATAGTTGTAAATAATTAACAATAGGTTTTGAGGGAGTAGGTTTACTATGTCCAATGAAATGGTCCATCCATTTTTTAGCAAATATTTCACAGGTGATCCAACCCGATGGAGAGGCGGAACCTATTGACCCCGGTGGTGCTCCTTTCAGCATATAGTCTTTGAAATATTTTCTTGGAAATATCAGTAATGGGGACATTGCATTCATTGCGCAGCATATGGTTACTAGCCCTCCTCTCTCTGCGGAAGTGATTTGGCCCACTTGTTTTTGACCTTTGGGCGCGATAACTTTGGAACCACCTTAAACCGTCGTTAGACCACATTCGTCCATGTTATAAATCTAGCCCGGTTCGAATTTATATTTGTCATAAAAACTTGCTAAAGATTATTAAAGAACTTGGCTACGATAGGTCTGTTGAATTTCATCGCTCGTCCTATGGAAGTCATCTCTGCAGTGCGTATTGACAAACGTGGATTTCTTCTTATAAAATTTGTAAACCAGTACTTTCCGGCTTGTCGATTTATTCGCCACGTTTCGGAGATTTTCTTCTTGTTAGCTATAGCGAGTTCATAGGCTAGTTTCCTTGCATTTTTGGGCGTCAGTCTATGGTGTAATTTGGGGTTAATCTGGGTGCCCCTTCTAGGATGGGGCTAGTCAATGCATATTATTATTGTCGCATTTTTTTTTATGTAACGCCGCGACGTTGTCCGCGGGACATCGTATCTCAAAGCGGCGGATTTTATGGAAAACCCATCTTGTTTCACTCCTACTAAGGCATTTCTCTCGTCCAATACCAGTTCGCTTAGGTTGGGTTTGTGGCATGGTCAAAACTATAAATAATAACGAAGTAGTGTAGACCACAAATTTTTAATATTCCTGAGTGACCGCCATTTTAAATCCATGGCCACTGTTCCGTTCAGTAAGGTGGACAGTGTTGCAAAACGAAAATCATGCGTTTTGCAACTTATTCAACACATAACCTCTACGAATTCTGACACTTCTGTTTCAATATGTACCAATCAAATAACTGTTCAATGTTTAAGGTGTATACTACATATAAAAAAAACATGGTGTTTACTTCCATACAAATGTAAATACCAAATCGTAAACTTACCTAAAATAAAAATTCACAATTTGAACAAAAAATTTCACAGGTTCATCCGCAAACGTAATTGTAGTTTGTGCATAAACCAAACGCAGAACACAAACTTATGGTTCATACCGTTGATGGCAAATTCCTAGCGCCAATACTTAAAAAATTATTTTGGCCACTGTCACCGGACTTCCCAAATTAAAAAAAAAACGCTTGATGTGTTTCAGTGTTTTATTTTATTGTTCTGATAATATTGCTTCAGTAATTTCTACCATTCTCACGAAAAGATCTTACTCAACTAAATGTAGGGGCATAACTTACTATGTAATGTCACAGTATAAACTTTAAGCAGGAAGATCACTTCGTGTCGGCACCTTTGATCTTTTAAAATGAAATTGTAATGCATGAAGGTTGCATCCTATCTTTCCCTCAACATGTGTACAATAAGCCTAAGGGATATCATACTGACATTTTAAGTAAGGCATCCAGTTGATTACTATCTACATCACTTGCAACCTGCATTTAATAAAGGAAAGAATGCTGCACCAGGGAATATTTTATTTGAATAATTTGGGTTACTGTTCTTACCGCTTAAGTTTATACTGTGGTGATCTATAAATGTATAATTATATTGTACAGTAGTTTGTAACCTTCTATATCGGAAAAGTGAATATTATTTATACAATGTTCTGCAAATCCTGTTTTTTAATTACCTTGAAATATGTTCTTTTATTCTGATATTTATATTTCTACCACTTTGTCCGATTTAGATAGCATCATAATCTTAACAATTTATTTTATACACATCACATTGATTCAAATTTATAATTTTATATGTGTTAACATGTTACCCAAATTATTCTTATTAATAAATTTTATTTATTCTATTCTCACCATTTTATATTGTTTATTATTGGGATATTGCATAAATATTCACTTTCCCTATATAGAAGTAATAATTAATGTACAATGCAAGTAAAACCAAAAACTGGATCACTTAGGAACATTAGAAATAAAAAAAGCAATTTTTAAGAACGAAAATCTGACGCACAGAAGACACAGAAAGAATTTTTCAACACCTTAATAACAGAAACAATCATAAAATTGTCAAAATAGCCACTTCACTCAGATACACAAATACATATACCGTAATCGACAAATTTTAATTTCTGGAACGAAAGTAGAAGAGGAAAGAGCGCGACGAAGAAACGTAAAGAAAGACATATAGCGAGGTTGCCAATGAATGTATGCAAATAGATGAAGTGAGATACGATAAGGTTCAGTCAGATTAGTTTTTATAGCTAGTCAATAAGTCTATTGCTTCAGAGGGATGTAGAACGCATTTTAGAAATACGTGTAAAATTCGCCACGAATATTTATAGAAAAATATTTATTTCATGGTTTATTACTTTTATGCGGATGTACAACAAAGCTTATATTTTCCAGGTATAAATAAAATAAAATATTAATTCTAAATTATGTAAGAAAAATAGATGGAACTCTTATGAAATGAAAATAAATGTAACTCTCATAAAACGAAAATAAATTAACTCTTATCCGATAATAATAAAAAATAAATATTCTAAATTAAATGCTCAAATAATCCACCACATTGTTCATTCTTGGCGGGCATTACTGAGCATGTCAGGTGTTAATGTTAAGAATGCTCTCAATATTTTTTCTCGTAATTCATTTATATTATTTTTGCATTCTTTCGTGGGGATTACTGTAAACTTTTTGTTTGGTATGTTCCCATAGAAAGAAATCATTGGGCGATAAATCTGGAGATCTTGGCGGCCAACCGATTGTGCAATCCTTGCTTATAATACGACCGAAGGTGTTTCTCAAAAACTCCTTCACATTTCTCGCATTATGAGTAGGGCAACCATCTTGCTGAAACCAGAGTTCCTCCAAATTGACGTCATACAAGTGAACAGTGGGAATAATGCTGTTATTTAACAAGTATAAATATTTATCGACATTAAGTGAAATTGATAAAAAAAGAACAACAAGAATAAATTAATTAAAATATCAGCCCACACATTTAATTTTGTGGATATTGGGTATGTACAGGCACATTGAGGTGTCTACCGGCACTATACCATTTTATGATTTGTGTCTTTTCTCGAGTTGTAAAAACATGCAGATTGAAATCGATTATTAATATACGCACGCAGAGAAATAAGTGTTGTACACCAGACAAGTCTTTGCTAGGGAATAGGGCATGTTAAATGTGTATGTGTCTTCACCACTCTGCTTCTCCCTCCACTGTTTGAAAGCAGGCATCGTTGGATATAACAAGGTCATCTTTTGCATACGCTATATACGCAAACAGAAATAAAAATTTGTCGACTACTGTATACACGTAAGTAAGTTGTGACCCTATATTTAGTTGAACAAGATCTTTTTTGAAAATGGTAGAAATTACAGAAAAAATATTGTCAGAGCAATAACATAACACAGTAAAACTTATCAAGTGTTTTCTTTATAATTTACCTTAAGGTATATCTAAATATAACGCTTCACCAAGAAGTAACTGCAACATTAACAAAAAAATATTTCGATTGCTCAGAAAATTATCTAACAAAGTGTTCATTAATAATTTAACAGCAGTTATTTATATGGCTAATAGTACTGATATTTTTGAGTTAAAAGTCAATTAGGATAATATATTTATTAAACAATAAGTACTATAAATACATTCAAACTTTTTATTACATAATATAAACCGACAAAAAATTGTGTAATATAAAAATATAATGTATAGATATTAAGAGAGCTATTTATTCTAAATAAAGTTTTTATTAACTACTTAATATAAAATTCTTTATCAAAACTTTAGAATTATTTTGCGATTGTTTTAATTCCGGATCAAGTACATCTAAAGTGGCGCCCATTAAATGTAAAGAACCAGTAATCAAGCAATAATAGTTTTTATTTGAAATTTCCTCTATTACCTCACTAACGGACTGACGTACATTAATATTAGCTTCAACTACTTCAAGATCGTTATTTTTCAATAAATTAATCCAAATATTTTTATGTGCATTACATTTTGCAAGATGTATGTTTAAATCTTTAATTTTGTTATCTGAAAAAAATTAATTAATTAAATTACTAAACATAAAATAATATTTGAGAATTTATAATTACCTGTTGAATTACCTTTTCCAGATACATTTGGTACAAAAAACACTTTGTAGAAATTGCAACTAACCAGAATACTTAATATTTTTTCTACGTCTCGATCACCTATCATGTTGAAAATTAACACATGGTTTGTCGAAGAATTGTTTGTCATAGATTTAAACCATTTCACACATATTTCCATGCTTTCGGCGGTGTGCGCTCCATCTAAGTAATAATTGATGTGGTCACTATAAATTACTTGATATCGACCCGGCCAGGAAAATCTTGCCAAACCTCTTTTTGTTGCAGGATGATCGGTAAATTCCTTTAAGGATATGTTTATACCTAAGAGAGAAAAATTATATATTTACAAATATCTTTGTTTCAAACTATTATTTTGTACCTTTGACACTTTTTATCCATGAATAGGCGAGCATAACTGCCAGAGATGCGTTTAAACTGAAAACTTCAGGAATGTTTTTACCAATTTCTTCTATATTTACAAATGGATGGACAACTTCCAAGGAAGTCTATCAATAAGGCAAACAATTAAATTACTGAAAAAGTATAAGAAATATTCATGTAATGTTCAATACTAATTACTTATTTGGGAGCATATATATACATACACACACCGGTACGCAAAACGGGTACTTGTTTTATAGAATGAATAAGCCTTTGTACAGCTGGAAATATTAGGTATTAGGTTTAAGATTATTAAATTACTAGACTACTGTGTAATTAAATTGCGCAGTCACTTACAAAGAGAAAACAGCTTTTATTGCAACAACATGAAAGTTACGGAAACTTTCTCAAAATAGACAAGAACAATATCAATAATAAACTTACACTAATCAACACTAATCTTGCATACGCCTTAAAAGATTGGCTTAATATCGTATTTTACTACCACGAACCTGTACAACAGTCAATAATTCTTCTAGGCATTTCTTCAATAAGCTGGTGTATGTTGTTTTGTGGGATATTTTCCCATTCTTGCTGAAGAACCTGCCGAAGTTCATCAAGGGCGGTAGGAGCAGGTACATGATTGCGAAATCTTCTACCGAGCATATCCCAGATATGTACTATAGGATCGAGATCGGGACTATGTGCAGGCCAGTCCATTCGAGGAATGTCAACTTCATTCAAGTATTTTCTCACTACTCCAGCGACATGTGACCTCATGTTGTCATGCATAAGAAGGAAATTGTCTCCTATAAATTGTGCAGAAGGGACAACATAATCTTGCAGTATCTCCTCAATGTACCTTACAGTGACCCCCTCAAAATAACGTACAAATCGATTCGTGCTTCCGTAGATATTCCGGCCCATACCATGACTGAACAGGGTGCATAACGTTCTCCTTATCACCACACACTACCACGTCCATTTGGGCCCCTAAGACTAAATCGTGATTCGTTGGTAAACAACAAACGACAGACGCTCCCTTGCAAATTGTAACTGGGCAACTGTTTGGTAAGCTCTGGTCCTGTAGCCGGTCTACGTGCAGTTAGATTTGCTTCTTCTAACATCTTTCTAACGGTCCTTTCACTCACATTAACATGGCGTACCTCTTGTAGCTCATTTCTGAGACTAAAAGCGGTTCCATGACGATTTCTTAAACGGTCGTCTTGAGCGAGTCCCTGGGGACCTGTTCCAGGTCGCCGGGTGTACAACTCAGTCTCCAAGAATCGTGTGTGAAGCTGCGGCACAGTGTTTCGAGATGGTCCGTACCTGTTAGCTACGTAAGACTGACTGCTTCCATCCTCATGCAGTGTGATAATTGCAGCCACTGTTTCCGTAGGAATTGACTTTCCGTAATAATCGACATGTTTACAACTCTGTGGAAAATAAACAACTTGGCGTTTGTAACAAAAAAACAATACAAACTAAACATGTCAAGTTCACGCCAGACACTTGATTACAATATGAGATAAAATACGACGTATTCAAAGTTGCACACCTCCCAGTTCTTAACATAGGAAACCAATCACCAGAAGGTTATTACAATTATTGTCGTTTCATTTAATCAGGAACAGGTGATTACTGCGTATTATTTGTTAAAACCTCCTACTTAATTTCTAATACTATTAGGCAAATTTCTGCTTAAAAAAGCCCCTTTTTTCGTGCCGGTGAGTGTGTATTTAAAATATTTAAATTCTACATTTTTATAAGAGTAGTTATTTTTAGTGTTTAATGTACAACATGAGATATAGGCTATTTTGAAAAATATTAAATGTTAAGTAAAAGTATGTAATTGTATTGGCAGATTCAACATTTCAATTGCTACTAGCTACCAAAAGACTTACTAAGTGTACTGGCAATACAATTACGCAGATTACGCAACAAGTCAAATATTGTTGTTAGTGATCGATGGTGCCGCGACAATATGTTCGATTGACCATTCTTTTCGCAACACGGTTGTAGATTGTAAAGTGCATGCTTTACTTTTGTGACATAAACTATTCGACCATGTTTTCTCAGGGTAGATGCTTTAATAGTATAATGTGAGTCATGAAACTACGCCACCCGCTTACGATTCAGGCATTGAACGAGTAATCGCCGTCGTGTGATATTACATAACTGTAAATAAATAAATACATATTGTGAAATAATCCTCTTATTATTAGTTATTACTTTCTAAATTGTTATTTAGTGCGTTCTGTTGTTAATATAGTGTGTGTTTAAATTGCCGTTAGTTTTATTTAAAACAACCCAGAAAGACATATTTTACAATAGCTTGTACCAAAAAAGTGTTCTGGAATTCCCGAACCACTATAGCCGATCCTTACACGTTTGGGAACATGATTGAAGGCAGATTTTTACTGTGCTGAATATTTCCAGCCAATAAAAACTGTTATACTACAGTTTCAATCAATTGAGGCGGAAGCTATTAAGGAAAGCCAAACAAAATTTCGAGATATTTTCATTGCAATTGATTTAAAAACTATTCATTCAACTATAAGAGTGGCTGGCGCAATAGAGAAATTACAAAATAGTGCGATGGCGTTATCGGAGTCCCCACAAATAGTGGACGAAGTAAATTCACTGCTACACGCTGTAATGATGCAAAAAATGAGCGCGTCAAACACAAGTTCGAAAGTGTGTTAAAGAAAGACACCGATTTTAAGGCAAGTTTGTGATAATATCGCAAATAATGATAGTGCACCTATAGATTCGTTAAGAGTACAGAGAGTATACTTGAGCCTATGGCATAGCGATTTTCTGACAGTCTTAATAACTCCTGGCATGCTAATGCTCCCTGTAAATGGCATTAAGCTGTAGGGCATGAATTGTTATTATTACTCCATATTTGTGATTCAGTTCTAACGGTAATAATAACTATTATTAACGATTATTGGACACGGAAAATATATAAGAAAAAGTAAATTACAATCAAATATAGTCGACGATAGCGCGGTGGTAAGTGACTGGCTTATCACGCCGAAATGATTAGCTTATTATTTAGGCAGAATTCATGTTAAGAATTCTTCCTAAACAAGAGAAAGAATTGCTAGAGCTGGTGATAATACCGATTCGAGTACCAATTTTGCCAGTATCTGTGAAAATGGTCTAATTCTATCTATCATACTAGGATTACTGGAAGAAATGGGATGCATTGCACTGTATTATTATAAAAACTGGGGTACATGGAAGGAGCCTCCACGAAGAATGCAAATATAAGCGACAATCGGAGGTCCCCTGGGAATGTCTGAAAATGGATAACCACGCTCACGTTCAATCCTATCACCACTAGACCAACAGCCAGACACGGAAAGTAAATAAAATCACTGTTCTAATCCAATCTCACTTGACAAATTATCATATTTACAGTTTTCTACTCAATTTATTATAACAGAGATACCTCAGAGTTAATTATTATTATTTATCATATATAGTATAGACTAAATAGAGTGATCACTGGCTTTAATGGTTCCTTATTTTTGTATTTTTGAAGCTTTTTAAAAAGTAAAGTAAAAACTTAATTTCGACAATTACGTAATTTTGTACTCTATATACCGGGTGTCCCAACAAGGGTAACGAGGTACGGTATTAGGGAAACGGATGTACCTAGAAATTTGAAACAAAAAAATTGTTTAGTAAATCGGCTAAGAGAAAATGCTGGAAATTATTTTCGAGTTTCTGAAATGGCCTCCAGGGGGCGTAATTGCCATCCTGAATTTTAAACCCCGTTTTCTGCAAAATTTTCTTATATTAATGATAGTCATAGTGAATACTATTTTAAAGCTGAGACAAATTCAAATATTTTTTGTTAAATGCTTTTTGCTCTATCTCTGAAAAGAAAGTTGTGGGGGGGCGCTAGAATATTTTCGGAAATAAATGTCGATAACTCTAAAAAGGTTTAACGTATCTTAATAAACTTGGAGTCGTTAAAAAGGGAGTTTCCTAGACTATCAATTGAACTGTGAGTGAGGTGATTGTGTTAGCTTACCTTGCCGCCAGATGGCGTTTTCTGACATAATCGCAAAAAAATTAACTTACTGCAAAAATATTAAATGCAATGATATCACTTTTTTTACGTCATTACATAGTCAATCAAGAGCCTAACAAGCCAGTGAGAACCGCACCTCAATATCCTAACCTTTATCCTAACCTAAGATATGAATAAAAGAAATTTATACTAAAAAAAAATTACATTTTGGGAAGCATTTCCACTTTAAGGTTTGTTATTAATGTCTAATTATTCCTAATTTACCAAATAAAATGCTAATTTATTATTTGGGATGCCAAACGATATTTTAAATCGAAATAAAATTTTGTTATTTATCTTTATTACTTTTTTTTACAATGCCTTTAAGGACACCATAGTGTTTAATATCTGATATTAGTACTACGTTGTGATATTGTCACCCGTTTTTAAATATTTAGTGGTTATCACATATTTTTTTATTAAAAGTTAGGTTTTTAGTCAATAATCGATTGTTGAGTACCAATTTTATTAATTATTGACGTAATGTAAGTAATAAAACCCTCTGACAGAAATAATTCTTTTGTAATTATCAAGATTGCCATGAAAACAAATGTCGTTTATATCTGACATAACTCTACGCGTTTTTCATGTCGTTGTTTGATGCTTGTCAAAGTGTGAAAGTCTCTTGATATCCTGTTTTAAATGGTCGGTTTAAATTTTAATATTTAAATTAATTGTCTTACTGTGATTGTGTTTATTGCATTAAAAATGTCTTATTCAACTGCGGAAGCATACGTCATGTTGGACGTGTTTTTCCAGTGTCATCAAAACGCCTGTGTGGCTGAGCGTGTGTACGCAGCAAATTATCCCAATAGAAGACATTTTAGTAGAATGGTATTTAGACGCTTAAGTAGATGTTTGCGCGAAACAGGACGAGTTCATCCTAATCCAGTGCCTAGAAGAAATCGACATGCTAGGAACGAACAAAACGTCATTAATGTTCTTGCCTATGTTAACATTAACCCCCATTTAAGTTTAAGAAGAATAAGTTTGGACTTAGGAATTAGTAAATCATCGGTAGGTACAACGAATCCTAAGAGATCACTATCTACACCCTTATCATATTGAACTACATCAGGCTCTTTTAGAAACTGATTTTGATAGAGATTAGACCACTGTCATTGGTTGAATTCTATGATAGATGAGGATCCCGATTTTTTATCTCGAATATTATGGACCGATGAAGCTACTTTTTCAAGCAATGGAGGAGTCAATTTGCATAATATGCATTATTGGTCGCCAGTAAATCCACATTGAATGCATGAGGTAAACTATCAAAATAAAAAATGACGGAAGGCACTTTGAACATTTATAAACACTTTTTGATTTTCCTTTCAATCAACCTTGTTGTGTTTTATCGTTCTCAAGTTATTAGTTTCATAGATTCCATAATTTATTGTTATTATTTTATAAGCATTGCGGCTCGTTGGACTTTAAGTTAGTTTCCTTACTGTTCCCACACTTATTATTTTATAATTGTTTTGGCCTGTTGGCTTTCGAAGGCATTGTAAAAAAAAGTAATAAAGATAAATAACAAAATTTTATTTCGATTTAAAATATCGTTTGGCATCCCAAATAATAAATTAGCATTTTATTTGGTAAATTAGGAATAATTAGACATTAATAACAAACCTTAAAGTGGAAATGCTTCCCAAAATGTAATTTTTTTTTTAGTATAAATTTCTTTTATTCATATCTTAGGTTAGGATAAAGATATTGAGATGCGGTTCTCACTGGCTTGTTAGGCTCTTGATTGACTATGTAATGACGTAAAAAAAGTGATATCATTGTATTTAATTTTTTTGCAGTAAGTTAATTTTTTTGCGATTATGTCAGAAAACGCCATCTGGCGGCAAGGTAAGCTAACACAATCACCTTACTCACAGTTCAATTGATAGTCTGAGAAACCCCCTTTTTAACGACTCCAAGTTTATTAAGATACGTTAAGCCTTTTTAGAGTTATCGACATTTATTTCCGAAAATATTCTAGCGCCCCCCACCACTTTCTTTTCAGAGATAGAGCAAAAAGCATTTAACAAAAAATATTTGAATTTATCTCAGCTTTAAAATAATATTCACTATGACTATCATTAATATAAGAAAATTTTGCAGAAAACGGGGTTTAAAATTCAGGATGGCAATTACGCCCCCTGGAGGCCATTTTAGAAACTCGAAAATAATTTCCAGCATTTTCTCTTAGCCGATTTACTCAACAATTTTTTTGTTTCAAATTTCTAGGTACATCCGTTTCCCTAATACCGTACCTCGTTACCCTTGTTGGGACACCCGGTACATATACATTTTGAAAGCTGAAATTACCTTCCGTTCTTTGCTTCTCTGTACTAAAACTGTCATAGCATCGCAATGTTGTGGTACCGTATATGCTTTAGCATTTTCTTTAAATATTCCGGATTTATGCCATGCTATATCCTGAATAGTGCTGCCTAATATATGTGTGTGATCAATGCCTAATGAAGTAATACCTACTACTGGAACACGTCTATAAATAAAGAATTCAATGACTTTTTAATTAAAATAAATTTCATACATACTTTAAAACATTTGTACAATCAAATTCACCCCCGATACCTACTTCTATAATGGCGACGTCCACCTTTTCTTTCAGAAATATATGAAATGCCATTATTGTAAGAAATCTAAAATAAGCGGGTAAATTGCTTTCATTGTCCTAAAAATAAAGTTTACATATAAGTAGCTTATACATAGATCATTATGAAAATTTTGTTACAAGATTAATGTATGATTAATTGCATGGATTTATACAAAAACGTCTAAAGGAATTATGTTGTTCATGTTTTTTTTTAACATTAATGGGCATAAAAGATATGTTTGGGAGTTGTGATCTACAAAATAAATAACTGAAACTTATTAGGAGCGAACCTTGAATCAATTTTCTGGTAGATGCAATGCCATTTCATTTCGTTGTTAACACCTCTCAAAAGAGAAGCATGTTAATTATTGACATAATTTTTAATAAAAGTAAAGGTTTTATTTATTTTAAAGTATTACATTTACGTAACTGTGTTATACACGCGCTATTATGATTCCATTTTTATAACTTTATTTTGTAAATATAGTCACGTTGATGAAACATGTAATAATGAGAATGTATTCGTATTTAATAAACACAAATTAATTGAGAATACATATACTCATGTACATCGATACATACAAATAAAATGTGTATATTATAAACTATGATATTTTAAGTAATATTGTAAAGTAAGCCTTGACACTTATATGATACGAGCATGTTTATACATATTTAAGAATAAGTTTCAGGCAATATCGAATAGTATGAGCAACGCAGTTATTTTAAAAACAAATTTCTTTTAATTTGAAAAATGAGTAATAAAATCATATATCGTTAATCTTTTTTAAATTAAAATACATGTTTCACATATTATTAATTTCCATTGTTTTAATAGCATGTTATTTACTAATACATATTTTTCTATATGCACATCATAACGATGGAAAACTTATTGCCAAGAAAGTTGTTACAACAGAGAGCACCAAGGAAGATGAGGAAGATTTCAAAGATTATGAGCGTTTTAGGCAAGTAATGGAACGGTGACAATTAAATGAGGAAATGACGCAAGATACGCTTGAAGAAGAAATCGACAAGCTGCATAGATTAGCTTGATAAAATGTAATGTACTATAAAGATCCAGAATATAGATAACTAATACTAAATATTAGTATATTTTATTAAAAATATGCTAAGATGTATTTTACTACATTTTGCGTTATATTTCATGTATATTTATCATAAATAATAAGTATATTTTAATGTAAAAGCCTATGGATGTAACCAGATAATAACAGACTTCTAACGCAAGCAGGAAGTATTATTTCTTGAGAATTTATTATTTATTCTTAAAGGTAAAATTAAACAAATATTGGAAAAGCCTTATAAATAGCGAATTAACAATATTTCTTTTAGTTGATTCTGAGGACGTGAAATAATTACATAAATAACGAAAATGCGATAATTATTATTCAAAAAGTAACACACTTTTCAATGTATTCGATTGATGACACGAGAACAAAGTTCTTACTTATATAACAACCAAATAATAGTAAAAAATATACTAGACGGCGTAGTATAGTATGTATATCGTAGGAATCGTTAGAGTTGGTGATTTATAAAATAGTACTATGTATAACCTTTTTTTTCATTCTTTAACTATAGCGTCATATTAGATATTTATAACAATACCAACAATCTCAATTTTAATAATCTCCTTCGACAAAAATCTATTGCACATTGTTCTTTATACAACAAATAGTGGTTTATGTTACTTTTGTTATTTATAAAATAGTACTATGTATAATCTTTTTTTTCATTCTTTATTTATATTCCTCTCTTTCCCCTTTCGGTGTCAAGGAGCTGAACGCAAAGAACCACAATGTCATTTTCTTTACTGATCACTTATCCAGGAACTGACCACGATAAGATCTGTTTGACTGTGTTAATTGCAAATAACGTTACCTTAACTACATTGCCGTACTATCAGTACTGAATTGTTCAATAACATAAGAATTTATCGCCGAAAATTACGCAACTACAATATTGCAGTTACATAGCTACTGATTTAACCATCGACGTAGGAATTGTTAGAGTTGGTGATGTACAAAATGTATAGTATAATAATAAAAAATGAATAATTTTCGGGCTATAGCGTCATATTAGATACTTATAACAATACCAACAATCTCAATTTTAATAATCTCCTTCGACAAAAATCTGTTGCACATTGTTCTTTATACAACAAATAGTGGTTTATGTTACTTTTGTTATGGTCATATAAGATATTCACGTTTCTCCAGACTCTCTAACTACTAATTTTAAAATTCCGTAGGCTTTCACGGTCGTTATCACTTGTAGTACAATGTTCTTGTGGATTTCGCGGTGTTGTCGTAATTTCACTCGACGTCTCACTGTTTATACTGCCAGTTTCTTCAGGATCTGGTATCAGACTGATTCTCTTCGTTGTCTATATGGCCTTGGTGACCGTCTTGCGCTATTGGTCGTGACGGACTCTCGTAGTAGGCTCTTCCAGGTGTTAAAGTTCTTCTCTAATAATTCTACAATGGTAATTCTTCGTTGTAGCTAATACTTTTACTTCTTCAAAATTCACTTTGTATCCGTTCTCGTGTACATGTTTGTCCAATTCTTTTTCTTGGTGTCTCGGTCTGATGTGCCTTAACTCTTTGTCCAATTGATCTTCCTGTTCGTCCGACGTAGCCCTTCCCACATTCGCATATTAGCTTATAGACTAATTTTTCTTTACCGTGGTAATTTATCCTTGGTGCCAGAAAAGTTGTGTTGGATGGCGGTAGTGGTATTAAAACATACTTTTACATTCTTCTTCGTTAGAATCCTTCCTATTTTCTCGGTGACTTCAGAGATGTAAGGTATTTGGGCAAACCTTTTGGCTGGTTCCGTTGTCGTTCTGAGCTTTCCTAGAGCTCTTCCTATCTATGTACAATCACTTATTGTATCCGAAGAACTTGATTAATAATTGATTAAAAGTTTGGCGTCTTGACATAATCAAAACCTGTTTTTTGGGTATCAGGCTTTGTCATGATGTTGTTAAGATGATGCTTTTTATAGCAGTTGAGAGAAAGAATTCATTTTAAATGATTGGTATTGCATAAGAAAGGTAAATGGCAAGTGCGTAACGTTTTTATTAATAAGACAACACCAAATCGATCATATGATTTTACGAATGGATTATTTTGAAAGTAATTAACTTACAATTATTTCATTAGATTACAAAAAAAAATAAAAAAATTATTGTGTATAGGAGAAAAGCAAGTTAGTGTTACAAATACGATGAGAATAGGTACTGTAAAGAAAAAAAATGGCGAGTTGTACAGTAATTGCTGACTTGAAACAATTAGTAATATTGCTGTTAGAAGCGAATTGATCCAAACCGCTTGAAAAATGCGATTTAAAATTGATTTCAAGTCCATTGAAAATAAAGTATTTATATTACTATCTTCATATTTATATGACATACATTGGTGAGAGGATAAACTTACCATTACACTTTCATTTAAATTCATTAAATTATCGACTCATTATTATTATTATTATAATTATCGAATCATTTTACTATTATATTTTCGGCTTTGTAGCTTTTATATTTTTGTAGATTATGATGATTTTATAGATTATTTGAGTATTTACAAAATAATCAGGTGTTAATTTTAAATATTGCATAGTAAAGTTAGAATGCAATTAATTTTGTCAAGGCGTTTATCTCGCAAAGTCTAAGCGGCTTGACACTCAATCCTAATTTATAAGTCGATTGATATTAATATTTAAAGCTGCTTGAACTAGCCTTTATCTTATATGTTTATTCAATGTATAATGTAGCATTTGAGTGGATAAGCAATAGGGATAGGTCAGAAGTAGGTGTGGTATGTACATGCGTATTGCGTATATACTCGTATTTCTATCGTAAAATTAAGAGTATCTAAACATTGACAACTTGAAAACTTCAAAGTGTCAACAACTGTCATTTAAAATAAAATTAAGGTTAAATCGTTGATTCAAGGAGTCATGTTAGATGCGTAATGATGAGTAACGACTGTAAACGACATGATAGTTGACAGAAATCTCGGAACTTTTCCAATGTAATTTTAATTTTCCGCTTAAGAAATGAATTCTTCCTGAAAAATTAAATCTTGTATGGACCACTGGCGTTATGGCAATCATATTGCTCTCGGTCGACATTCATCCCTCGGGCTGAATTAACGTCGACCTCGGAGCAATATACCTAATACCCATAACGCCGCCCTTGGTGCATAAATATTTTCACATTAAACTGAAAGACTATGCCAAATATATGTTGTTTCAATAGTATAATTCAATATGCTTTGATTTTGGAATATAGTGTAACATTAAAAGTAAAAAAGCTTTATTCTTATTTTTTGCAGTTCACTTTGATCATTTATGTATAATGTTGAAAAAACAAAGATAATAATGACAGTGTATTAAAAATTACCATTAATACATTAGCTTAAATTAAAAAATAATCAATTGTTAATTTTATAATACTAATATATTTCTTGTATGTAATTCTAACTAAATAATTTTAAAGTTCTATTCAGAGATACAAATGCTCTTTATGTATATTTATAAATATATTGAACAAAAGAAATACAAACCTTAGAGAGTGTATTATGTATATACCAAAAATTTTCTGTAAACATATCATAAGTTATTGGTTCACCATCAATACGTATTCTTTCTCTGACTTCTAGCAAATGTGGAGAGGAATAAAATCCTGTCTTATAACCATGATGCCGCAATACACTTTCACAATAAGCACATGTAGATCCTTTACCCTTAGTACCAGCTACATGAATTACTTGCAAATTATTTAGTTTTTGGCTTGATATACCAGTACTAATACAAAAATAAAATTATTTCATGATTGTATGTATATAATTTTACATACCTTAATAGACATTTTTGCATTTGTATAATGGTTCTCCTAAACTCCTCTTCATATGAAGCTTTTTTGTATGATCGTTCTTTTAAATATGCGGCGTTACTTTGCAAGTCATTTAATGCGTTAACAGCTTCCTAATGAAAATGAGTAATTTAAGTAAATCTATATTACATTCAAATAAAGAATTACCTTGTATTTATCCATTTTGTATTTTAATTTACCAATGTGTTTTAAAGAGCTATGATTGAAGGAGCTTCTGATTTGCTTAAATGAATGCAAATGTTTTATGAAAATACTCATATGCGCAGTATATGAACAAAATATATGGAATAAATTCTATTTTCGTATTACGAAAAGAATGTTATTGAGTATATGACGTTATCAATAGAAATTGTGATAATATAACGAACTCGTTTACAAAATCTTTTATGAAATGTAATATAAACATACTTGACATGTTAAAGGTAACACGTGTTTTGAAAATATTTAAAAAAAAGTAAATCTAATTCTTAGATATACGTATAGATGACGCAATAAGTATATTTACAGGTTTGTGTATTGTTAGTCATATAAATAACGGTTTCAAACATTTTCTTTTTTCAATATTTTCTTTATTAATACTTATATATTTCCATAATTATTATTATATTCAAAAGTTTTACATATTGCAAAATAAATTTTATTATTTTATATTAGGTTTTTTCAAAATATCTAAATTTAGTGTGAATGTTCTTTAGATATAAGACTTCGTAATTCTAATAGTTTTGAATTCTATTAATTGGAAAAAAAGACGCATTTTTAAATTTAAACAATTGAAAATTATGAAATTTTATATCTTTATTTTGACGAATGATTTGACGAATTTTTAAATATTAACGAAGTATAAAAATTGACTCACTATAATTTTTCCTTCTAATAATAGACATCACATTTGTGGTGCCACTGATACCAGTTTATTTCAAACATAGGGAATTTTATTTGTTAGTTTATTTGTTTATGTTGGCGTCTCTAAAAATTAAATCCCAGTTTTATGGTGGGGTGATTATACGTTATTTGTAAATGATGGTTTTTAACAATTCTAATTAAAAGATGATTTTCTTCCATAAACGTTTGTCTGTAAGTGTAGCTTGTATCAGTTCTCCACATTTATCGAAACACATCGTTAAGATACTGAACAACTAATAAGTGTAGTGTAATAGAATTGTAAATGCTACAGTGACTTTTGAACTAGCATTCTATTATCATATCATTATAAGCTTTAATACGTGAAACGATTGCTTTGAATGCAGTATATTGTCATGCACAGTGGAGTATATTAACAAAAGCACTTGAAAATGTCATCTCTCGATAGAAATCATACAGTTTTACAACAAACACGTCCAGCAGTATGCCGCAATTTATTCAATGTATCTAAATTTGGTGAAAGAGGAAGTACAGAAAACTACTGCAGGTACATACCAAAAAGAGCCGATAATAATTGGGAAATAAACTTTGCTACAATACCTGATCCCACTCGAGGCACCACACCTGGAAAGAAATCGAGAGAAACTGGAGAGTCACCAAGAGACAGTTCTGCTTATAATTGTTTACTTAAAAATGAACTTTTGGGAGACAACATAGAAGATGTTAAGCTGCAATGTGACGAAAGACAAGCACTTACACCTATTAAAACCAAAAATTTATTCAAGTATGGAACGTCATCAAAGGTAAGGAAAATAGTTTTAATTTATTTTCAATATTTTTTTTTAATAAAATATACTATAGTTTGTTTTGTATGTTTATATAATTTATGGACATTTAAAAAATTAATTTATACATTTAATTTTTTTCATACAGCAATACCTGGTTTTGCATATATTTTTTATTATCCCTTTTTTGAAGTAAGTCTTGTGAAGGCAATATATAAATTTATTCATGTTTTACAAAGATTTTTGGTTGTATTTTTTGAACTTTGAACATTTAAATTAAATATCAAGTTGAAAACGAAAAATTGAACCATTTGTTTTACTACTATAACATATAGGTGATTAATGTGACTATACCATTTATTTTTACAACGCACAAACCTTGTTTTTATCAGAATATATTTCCCTACATTTATCATACCTAAAAACTATAAAATATATAGATAAAAAAGATGCCTTTATTTAAAATTCGAAAATGTAAAAATTGCTTTTTCATTATCTGTCTTAAGAATGTTTTTTCTTTCAATTAGGAATAAAGTAATTTAAGCAAGTATAGTCCTCATCTTTCTATAAAGTAATTAATAATACCATTACTTTTTTCAATCTTCTAATTAATAGAAATTTATATCTTAATTATTTTCTTTTAATTATACGCGAGTTATAATTTTTTTTAAATTTTGTGGTGAGTTGTTAATCATCCTTCAATTGATGCATTAAATTATATTTAATAAATATACAGATGTCTTCAAAAATTTTAAACGTATATTATATTTTGTAATTAAAACAGTAATTATAATTTATATGTGCTAACTAAAACATTAACTTCGTTTCTGCTTCAAAAATAATTCATTCCACATCTGAATGCCTTTCAAAGAGTTACTTAGGGGTTTTACGTGTATATTTTTTTAATATATTCGACATTTTTCATGCCCAGTAGGCATTTATTAAAAATGTTTTCTTCAGAAGCAATAAAATATCAAGTTGGTCTCTTTAATTAGTGATGGATCCGAGCTAATGTTTAGCATTTCATTTTATTAACTTATTCATTTCTTTCAAATACGAACACCTAATTAAGGGAAATTATAAAATGATAAAATTTGGGTAATTATAGAGCTTATGTACTTGTTTTATGTCTATCGTACTCGTGACTTCCTTCTGTCAAAACTGTAGTAAAACTATGAAATGATGGGTACGTACATATTTGCTTAACCCTTCACTGCTTCTACAAGATTCGGCTATGTATATATTAGATATGAGCACACAGATAATATTAATGCAATCATTATTTTCAATTTTAACTACAAGAAATTACACTATCTGGATGCAATGTCGTGCTTTATGTTTTAATAGGGAACGTTCACAGAATATTTTAAAAAACGAACGAAGTATTATTATTATTAAAATTAATAAGTTTTCGTCATTGTGGAAGGGCCGTTTCCCGAGTAAAATTTCTCAAAAATTATAAGAATATTCTTATTCTTCCTATTTTGATGACATCCCATTCGTCTTTATTTGATGTATGGCTTCTCTACTTTTGGTATAATTAGTTTGTGGTAAAAGCCATTGTTTTAACTTGATTTTTGAAAAAAAGGATTTTGCCGAAATTCTCTGAAAATCTAATAGATATAGATGGGATTATTGTGCGTATGCATTTTTGCTTAAAAAGGAAAATTCACAGCTAAGATCTATTAGCATATTTAATGAGGAAGAATCAATGATTATTACCGAAAAGTTGCATATTTTCGTAAATTATGGTTTCCAGAATAGATATCAATCGCTGTTCATGTAATGAACCCCATGATGCAACCCATATGCTTTATCATTCCAAAGTGGCGCATGTTATATCTAAATTAATTAACGTTTCTGCTGTATAAATTAATTTTTCGCGAATTTGAAAAATATTTGTGTCATTAGTATAATAGTCTACATACTATGATCAAAAAGTATCCAAACTGGTTCATTTATAACACGCGAGTTAGGTAATTTAATCGGAGTCGATATTTTCGCCTAGATGAATAGCACTGTCTTTACCATGGGTACAAAATTTCAGTCATTATTACTGTTAGTAAGAAAACAAACGATTGCTTTCCATCACGAGAAAAGTGTTTTCAACGATTTACCATATGCCTGATTTTGATTACCAAAGAATTTGAATAAAATTTTGTTTCCGAATGAAATTTCTCCCATATAGGTATACGTTGAAAACAGAAAAAGTTTTCGGTAACAAATGCATGTCAAGACAAATAGTGCTTAAAGAACGTAGAGAACGCGTTGAAGACGAAAAGCAATCTGGACAACCTTCAATATCAACAGATGAAAATCATGTCTGTACCGAGATGATTTCTGACTATCACTGAATGATGAATGATGAAGCGCATCATTACGGGAAATGAGACATGGGTCTATGTTTTTTTATCCCAAAACAGCCTATCAATCCAGTGAATATCTTGCCAAAGGTAAAGCAAGGCCCAAAAATTCACGCCAAAGTCGTTAAAAAATCGAAATCATGTTAACAGTTTTCTTTGATTACTATGTTGTAGTGCACTAGAAATTTCTTCCAATGGATCAAATTGTCAAGGAATATTATTTGAATGTATGTCCCTACTATGTCACACTTCGTTGCTTACTTGAAACTATTTGGTCAAACATTTAATTATATTGTTCCACTCCGACCGCATTCGCTTGATTTACCAGCTTATGACCTTTTCTGTTACCACGACTCAAAAGACCACTTTGCGGGCACCGTTTTGAATCGATTGAAGAGATAAAACAAAATTGTAACTACGCTCTGAAGGCTATACCAAAAATTGGCTTTCAGAACTGCTATGGCGATTGGAAAAAATGTAATACGGAAAGGAAACTACTTTTAAGAAATTAAATAAATTAGGAAGAAGATTAATGCTTTGTGTTTTATTTAATCAGTCACGATACTTTTTGATCACAGTGGTATCAAATGCAAATACTTAGGACACACTAGAATAAATATTTTCTATTCGAGTGTTAAACGTGATTGCTTACTTATTAGTTATTTGTGTTCACTAATTGTTGTTTTAAATTATTTGTCCTAAGTATTTATATCTTGTGGATTTACGAGATTGCCAACTCAAGACAAAATATTCTGTTTGTAAGACATGTTTCTATTTATTTAAATTCCTGAATATTTAACTGGTGTTCAAAAAGTTCTTACATGATGGGCAATCATGGACTGCATAACGCATTGCTGTACTTCAATCTATTCAATGCAGCCTTAAATAAAATGGCATTCAAAGTAACACAGAAAGTTTACACTTATGGATCTATTACAGATATGCATTCCCTAGTTTATAGCCGCCCGGGACGTAAATATTTTTGAACACTCGTTAGCAGTAGGTATATATACAAAAAAAGATAAATTCATAATCAACTTTTCTATATCTTTGCACATGCGTTTGTTAAACTACATATAAACTTATATATATATATATATATATATATATATATATATATATATATATATATATATATATTATCAATACCTTGTTTACCGTTAGGTGTTAAGGTTAAATACAAAAATCAAACAATTCCTTAAAGTTACAGTACATTAAATCAGTAAGTGCATCCTAGCAGAATCTATCATTATTATTTTATTCTAATTTCTTTCTGTTCCGTATATCATCCTTGCCCATTCTTTCTTGTTGAGTGCTATTCTTTTCGCCTCTCTCCCTGACATTCCCTTGGCTCTCAATATGTCTTCCACTTGACCGTCCCATGAATTCCTAGGTCTACCTCTAGGTCTTCTCTGATATCTTCTTGCTTGCCATACTTTTCTTATTGTTCTCTCCACTCCCATTCTTGTCAAGTGTCCAAACCATCTTAATTGACTTCGTTGTATATCTTCCTTCAGCGTCCGTACTTCAAGTTATTCCCTTATTTTGCTATTTCTTACTCTGTCTCTCTTAGTAATTCCCATTATTCCTCTTAAAAACCTCATCTCCATTGCTTGGATTTTGTTTTCCATTCGTTTCGTCAATGTCCAACTTTCACTTCCGTATATCAATACGGGCTTAAATATAGTTTTGTAAATTGCGGTCTTAGTTTTCCTTGACACTTCTCTTCTTCTCAGGAATGCATTGTTCAAGGAGTAATAAAGTGCTGATTCTGCATCTAACCTGTCATTCAATTCTGCCTCCATGGTTCCTGTTTTGTGTATTTTCACCCCTAGGTATTTAAATGTTTCTACTTGTTCTATTTTAGTGTCGTCAAGTTTTATTTGTAATTCATCATCTTTTTTCCCTATTACCATAACTTTAGTTTTCTCTGCGTTAATTTTTAAATTTTTCTTTCGCAACGCCTCTGCCCATATATCTAGATTACACTGGAGGTTGTGCTTATTTTTCGCATAAATCACCAAATCATCTGCAAATATGCTCTCTGCTATTTCTACCGGTTCCATGTTGTAGTAACCCACCTTCATTTTCTTAACTTTCATTTTCGCTTCTTTTGTTACAGCATCCATTATTATATTAAATAGTACTGGGCTGAGGTTGCCTCCTTGTCTTAATCCCTCCGTCGTTACAAATTCTTCGGATCTTGTGTTCCTGGTTCTAACGTAGTTTCTTGTGTTCTTATATATAGCTTTAATACAGTTTATTAATTTTTGCCCGACTCTTCTCCTTCTTAGACTGTTCCAAACTAGTTCCCTTGGCACGCTGTCAAAGGCTTTCTTGAGGTCTATAAAGGCCACATATATATTATCATTGGTACACTTCTCTATTAATTGTTTCAGTGAAAATATGTGGTCCTGGACTCCTCTTCCCTTTCTGAAACCACTTTGTGAATCTTCTAATTGTCTTTCCACTGTTCTTTCTAGTCTTTTGGTCAGTATCCATTCATAGAATTTGGCCAGCGTGCAGAGCAAAGTAATACCCCTGTAATTAGCGCAGTCCCGTTTATTCCCTTTCTTGAATATCGGTATTAATATTCCTATCTCCCAGTCCTGTGGTATTTGTTCCTCTCTCCATACTTTGTTTAATAGCTTTACCATTATTTCCACAGCTTTCGGTCCTAGGTTCATTATCATCTCCGTATATATTCCATCGTGCCCTGCCGCCTTGCCCCTTTTTAATCTTCTTATGGCTTCCGACACTTCTTCTATTGTTATCTCTACGTCTTGTTCGTTATTTTCGTTAATATTATCTTGTTCTTCTTCGGTTCTTATGTCATTGTTCTTTTCTATCGTTAAGAGTTCTTCGAAATACTCCTTCCACCTCTTTATAATGTCCTCATCTTCATCGAGTATTTTCCCTTTTTTATTTTTAATAAGATTTGGTTTATATGTTCTTCCGTGTCGAAGGGTTTTTACTAAACTACATACTTGGTTTATATTTATTTCCATATATGTACTTAATTTATTTTCTCTTCGTGATCAAAGGAGAAATGAATTACTTAAGCCAAATGTATGGTTACTTAAAAGTGTCCACCTTGGAGTATAGTAGAAACATCATTATTTTTCATAATTTGAAAATAAATCTAGAGTTATAATAACTAAATTTATAGTTTAGATGCTTCAACTACTCCAATTAACTAATTCCTAAATGTTTTGCAGTCTATATTGGTGAATTTTGAATATTATGTGTATGTATTACTAAAATTGTATGCTTAATTCATCAGACGTTGTAATATGTTTTGCATATCGTTCAGTAGCACTAGGTTCTTCTGTTTTTACCATTTGTTTCTAAGATCAAATAACTTCTTATCAATTATTGTTTATTTTGCTGAAAGGAAAATATTTACATGTGCGATAATAGGCAATTCTAATGACGTGAATTAGTTAAATGATTTTTCAGTAATGATTAGTAATGAAATGTAACTACTTTGTCTTACCTAAATACACAACATATTAAAGGTCTAAATATTAGTGTCTTGAATGCATTGTTAATACTCATAAATACCAGTAATATACATGGTTTTACTTTCAAAAATTATCTTGTCCGAACACAAATATAAACATCATTAGTATAGATAAGCAGAACTATTTACTATTTCAAAATTCACATCACAAATACCTAGTTTTATTAGGCATAAAAACAAGTCATCTTTAAATTAAATTTTAGCGTTCTTATTATACGTACTGAGTAAATGCTTTTACTATTACGTAAATTGTTTAAATGAGATAATTTTTTTGGAAATCTCTGTAATACAAGTATTCATCCTTTACAGCGAAGGTAAATTTGTCAATTATGCGTACACGATGTGTTATGATTATTATTGAAAGTTCGAATATGTACTAAGAATCCGATGTGTAGCCATATATTGAAGAGGAGTACCATGCTTGTGTCACAGGATGTCATCCTCCCACAAAACGCCTTAATATCATATGAATATTTACTCAAATAATAGGTTCCATATTGGACTCCTCATACAAACAGTATTCTGTAATTAATTTTACTACTTGACGATACATATTCGTATCTAGTTGATTCTGGTCATTCTTTAATCGGATATTTACATTTTTTGTAATCCTGTGGGATACGTATTTTATTTATATGTATGATTTGTATCTTCTATTTAAACATTTCAAGCTCTCTGATTTTAATTTTAATGTAGTAATTTAATTTTTGTACCTTGAAGATATAACTTCTATATATACTGATTTATTTTATACCACTTATTTATAATTTGACTAATTAAACCTTGTGTTGTATATTTAACTTTTAATTAAGCGTTTTAATTTACTTCATCACTGCGTAATGACTTTTCATTAGTTTGGTTGGTTTTTATTATTTATACTCACCTAATAATTATACTTAATTTTGTTAATTTGTTTCCTTAAATGAAAATATTGCGAACTGATAAATAACTACCATTATTAGTTCCATGGTTCAACAATGTATCAGGTTGAAATATAACTTTATTTATCAATAAAACAAAGAACAGTGATGTATATCCTAAGTTAGAATATATTCGCCATTATACTTGCTACCATTTATCAGACAGCTTCTTGATATTTTCGACGAAAAATTCAGTTGCTTTTGATATAAAAATGTTTTTGATAAGCACCAAATTCTTATTAGAGATTTTTTTTCCATCAAAGCATTTTAATTTTAAAGCTTCATCATCAAACTCTGACGACCGCCCTGGTCTGGATTCATCTTTCAAAAGCTAATCAATAATAATAAAATCATTAATAAAAATAAACTATAAAAATAGCCCTTATAATAAATAGCTTCTGAAGCTAAAATTATTAATGAACAAATTCATAAGCTTAATAAAATTATCACATAAGATAATAAATCACACACTATAAAATAACTAATATTTATATACATATAACTAAACCTTATATTTAATATGAATCCAACAATAATAATAAAGTAAAGGGTTTGATTTAACCAATAACCCTTTTTTAAAAATCTTAAAGGAATTATAAATAATAAATATATCAAAAACTTTATCACAATACATTAAAGGTTTGAAAATAGTCATTCCCATGTGTACGAATTAGCGCAACTAAAATTGATAAGCCCAACGCCCCCTCACAAACTCTTATAGTTAAAAAAATTATCCCAAAATAAAACTCAAAGTTAAAATATATTAAAAATAAGTATAAATTAAAATATAAGCCTAAAACAATAAACTCTAAGCTCAATAATATCAATAGTAAATGCTTACGATTAATACAAAAAGAAAATAAACTACTAAAATACATTACAATAGAAAATAATAGACAAAAAATTAACATTCGTTTTAATAATTTAACCAAAATACTGGTCTTGTAAATCAGAAATAAGCTTTTTGCTTTTAAAACTCAGAGAAAGAAGCCCTCCTATCAATAATCTCCAAAATTACTATTTTTATATTAAACTATTCTCTGTATTCTAATAATTTTTATAGCTTGTATTCTTATTAGATCAATTATTTTTTTATTCCTTAAACACCCTATATCTCTAGGACTAATCTTACTTATTCAAACCATTAGAGTAGCCTTAACCATAGGATTTTTTAATATGACTTTCTGATACTCGTATATTTTATTTCTTATCATAATCGAAGGTATGCTAGTAAGTAAATAAACTACTAAAATACATTACAATAGAAAATAATAGACAGAAAATTAACATTCGTTTTAATAATTTAACCAAAATACTGGTCTTGTAAATCAGAAATAAGCTTTTTGCTTTTAAAACTCAGAGAAAGAAGCCCTCCTATCAATAATCTCCAAAATTACTATTTTTATATTAAACTATTCTCTGTATTCTAATAATTTTTATAGCTTGTATTCTTATTAGATCAATTATTTTTTTATTCCTTAAACACCCTATATCTCTAGGACTAATCTTACTTATTCAAACCATTAAGAGTAGCCTTAACCATAGGATTTTTTAATATGACTTTCTGATACTCGTATATTTTATTTCTTATCATAATCGAAGGTATGCTAGTCCTTTTTATCTATATAACTAGATAAAAAGGACTATCTTCAGAATGAAATTTTGCAAACCAATAGTATTTTTGCCTATCAGTAACAACTCCTTAAGAAACTCATTTTCTTAGGCGTCTCCTAAGCGTTTATTTCTCGTTGAAACTTCCATAACGTTACTCGTCGAATATGCACTTTCGATCTTTTCATTTTAAAGCTGAGAAATTTATTTAAAATTCCATTGTGCGTCTTGTCACTGTTGTCATAAGACTCGGAAAGTACTTGTTTACTGCTAACCAGTTCACACCTATCGACTTTGATGAATTAATTAGTAGGATGACAAACGTATCATTACAATTTATTCCAAAAAACGAAAACCATTTATGACCTAATACCTTTATCTCTTTAGTTACTCCTGAATCAAGCAATATACTTACATCATTATTTGTACATAATTTGAGAGCATCAATGGATTTTGGTTTCTCAAAAATTTGCTCTTCTCTCGTACTTGTTATTGGAGCCAAAGACATATATATATATTATGTACAGTCATATAAGTTGTTTCAGATAGATGCAGTTACTTATTCATGTTAACCTCGGATCTACTAAAGTCTATGTGAAATATAACGTGTCTTCAAAAATCTTCCTCATTAGAGACGCCCACGCTTTTTGATGGTTGGTGACAGTGCACATACTCTTTCACAAATGTATAATTTTGTCTCTAATGAGGAAAGTTTTTGAAGGCACGTGAAGTGATATCCAGATGGGGCATTTTTCTTTGTGTTCACTTTGTTTACCGATCGAAATCAGTTTCACGGCGTTTATACACCAGATATCCAACTCTTTATCGTCATCCATAGTTGGTAGTTTGCAGGTACCTATATTGTTAAAGAGAGTGTTCTTGCTTCCAACCTTGATGGTGCAATGTCAAGGTATATAAAAATAAACTTCATTAATTTTTATGTTAATATTTTATTCATTATCTTTAATATCTGGACAATATTTCCGAACATGATACCAGCTAAGATGATAAAATTTTGCGTGCCCGAGTCAGTTTAAAACCTTAATTGGACTGTTTCGTATATGCTACATCAATACTTTTGACTTACATTACATTGAGCTGGCATATTCACTTGCATAGTAAAATACTGTCATATTCTCACTATTTTTTCGGAACATATACTCATAGTTTCTCATAAAATTTATCAGTTTTATATTTAAACAATGTTCCTAATGAGAAAGTATAGGATCACATCAAGATATTTTTGTTTGTCACATATCATAAATTTGTAACTTTTTTGAAAGCTTGCGTTTTTTCAAATTAAAAGCAAATGATTTATTCATACTGAACAGTTCCATATTATTTTTCTAGTGAAACCTGTCAATTTCTTATAATCTTGTAGTCATAAAGTAGTGGATAAAGTTTTGTCTTCACACAAATATTTCTAAAGTTCGCGATATAAGTAAAATAATCTCTGTAAGATTCAACTATTCCAATTTCATATCGTTTACTTTCAAATTCGAACTTTATAGTATTCTGACTATAAATAGAGAATTTAGCAAGTGTTGAGTTTCACATTATTATTATTAGTATTGCTACCATTATAAATTAATTTAATATCAGGAAAATAATGAAAAAGAGAGTTATAAAAACAAAGTTTTTCCAAGGCATAAGCAACATGAATTGTAAACACGTGCAAATCAATTTATTAAATGTTCATGTAGATCACCATTTAATTCTTGATAATAGAGTATTTTATTTTTGAATTATTGAGTGATAATGATTATTGTTTAACGTCGTTTTTTTGTCATTTTTTCTGGCATTCTATTTCTAAAATGAATTAAATTTTTAATATAAAAATGTGCACCTTAATTGACCAATATGCCTAAAATGAAGTAATTTAAGGGACTTTAGTCGGACGAATATGCAAAATTGAAAGTTTCTAGATATTTTCAGGTAATTACCCATAATCTCTGAATACAAAAATCGATTATTTAAGAGCTTCAAATGCATTTATTATATTATTGTACTTGTCAAAACTAATCCAAACGTAGAGCTTTCGAGACCATTGATTAAGACTTTTTACAATCGATTCATGATTAATAACAAATTATACTGACGCTGCTGTTTTGAGAGAAAATTACTTCATTAACATCTAACGATATAAAAGATATTGTTACTTCAACTTTTCTTAATCACACTATTATAATTAAAAGTAGCGTAATGTTGTTTGAAATTATTATTTCAAATTTTAGCGTTAATTATGAATTTTCAAATTCTTATTAGACTTTCCTAACAACGTTTTTGTGGTGCCTATGACTTAATGAGACCCAATTATTTCAGACTTTAACCAAAGGTAATAGCATTGAATCAAATTATTCGTAGTCATAGGTTTGCGTAATACTCATGTTTTTTGCATGTTCACTAAATTAAAATAATCTGTGCTCTCAAACATAAAACACATTATTGCTGTGTTTGAGAGCAAAGCTGATAATATATCTTCAATAATTCTTTTGTACTGAAACTGCTTGCACTCGAATAAATAAATCTGCGATGAATTTATGTCAAAAATCCTACTCAATTTTCATAATATTTTATCGTATGTACAATGGTCACTACTGCAAATTTGAATCCCCTCAGCAATCTTAATCGCAATGGTACATATCCTCTCCACAATACATGACAAACCTAATACGATAGTCTGCGTGAAGCAAGTGGATGCCAGTTTGAGTATTGAAAATTTAAAAGTGACAAGAACCTTGGAGATGGGCTCAAAGAAAAGACGATGATCGAAGTGAGCCCAAGTAGTAATACTACGGTATCTTAAGCAAAATTGGCCGGACTGCATAATCGCGAGGTTAACAGAGGCATCGCCATCTTTTCCGACAGCCAAGCAATGTTAATGGCACCTGGATTCAGTACTAGTTAAATCTAAAATTATATGGGATTGTGTGTGTGAAAGTGACATTAGTCTGGGTCCCGGAGCACGAAGGCCACAGGTCTAATTAGAAGGCGGACGAATTGGCCTACAGCGTTTACAGCCTTAATAGAACCGGAGGTATAACAAAAAAATTATAAAAACGGTCACAAAAAACATGTCTGAAATTAGATCTAAGGAAAGGTAGAAAAACTTTCCCAGGTTAAAGGCTGGCAAAACAGTTCTTTAGATAATATTCGCCTAAGTTTACAACGTACCAATTGACTAGAGACAGAAAGTCTTGTTAGGATGACTGTAAGCTTATTAACAGAGCATTGTAAGCTCAACTAACATGAATAATATGAGCCTTGGCAGAAGAAACGGTATGTAGATTCTGCCTAGATGAAGAGGGAACCACAATTCATGTACAATTGCGGCATTAAAAAACATATGCACTTGAAATTTTTCTCTGTAATGGTGATTTTTTTTTTTCAAAAGCCAACCGTATTTTATATTGCAATTTAATCGCGATATAAAAGTCATATTTAAATGCCGCAATTAAGTGTTGTCCAAAAAAACCCAAATTACTTTAATATGAGGAGGATGGTCAATCAGAAGATTAGCTATGAGATTTATGGTTAATAAAAGTACCATTCAAAGAGTTAAAACCAAGTGGGAGGTACAGTGAACTCAAAGAAAATATCAATTCCTGAACAAGATGAAAATCTCTTAGAAGTAACAAGAAATCCATTTGAAACCACTGTAAGTCCTTGATATCTCGGCGTGTGCGCACTGCAAGGAACCGCATTAAGAAATATTCAGATTTAAGAAATCAAGCGGCTGCTAAGAAAGTATTTCGAACGGAGCAGAATAAAGAGCAAAGGGTTGGTTTTGCCTTGGAATTTCTGCCCTATAACTTAATGCTTTGGGAGAATGTAATTTTCTCTGAGGAGAAGATCTTTAAATCCACATACATTGGAAGCATTCGAGTATATAGACCACCGAATTCAAGGTTTGAACAAAATTACATCCAAAAACCTTATAACAGCCGGAGATTCTCAGTTAATGTTTGGGCGTGGATTTGTGTGCAAGGCCCAGGAGTCTGTTGGAGAATTGAGAATAGATTTACTTCTGATACGTATGTTACAATCTTACAAAACGTTTTCCTGCCATCTGCAGAAATTTTATTTCCTGATAGAAATTCCATGTACCAAAATTACAATTGCCTTGTCTATACATCTATAGCAATTCGAAACTGGTTTCTGGAAAATGACGTGACGCGTTTGCTGTGGCCTTCTAAGCTCAGTGGAAAATGAATGTATGGGGTTATATCACGAATCAAATGTACAACAATAACTTTAGACCTGCAAATGCCTCGGAGTTAACAGACAAGACGGAAGAAATTTGGGGCGAAGTTTTTCCGGCATGTATATATCCCATGCCTCAGGGTTTGCAACGCGTAATAGCAATTGAGCTGCTTTAAAATATTAGTTTTTTTTAAAATTATATATGCTATATACTTTTATTAGAAATATAAATTATATGAATTTTCGTTTGACGTTTTAAAAAAGTCGAAACTGACAAAGATTGATTTACATTATTAAAATATTGTAAAGAGTTCTACGCGTTTTTTAATGCCGCAATTGTACTAGGTTTAACAAGAACACCGTTCCTACAAATGATAGGTAAAATCCTAAAGCGGAACTATATGTAAAAGAACCACTCTCGAGACTGCTAAGATTAATTAAAAAAGGTAGAGGAAGTACTCTAACAAGCCATACATACCACAGCAGATCTACAGAGGGCGCAGTGCAATAGGCTTTACGGCCACCTCAACCAATCAAATCTAACCTTGGAGATGAATATAATTTGGGACGAACTATTGAAAGTAGTAATGCTCAAAATGTCAAGAACGATTTATGGGACATGACCACACAAGATATATTACAGCTGATCACTTCTCACTATATGCGAAAATACACTTGTTTTTTGTATTTGTTATTAAGATTGAAGTTCATTTAGTTATTAAAAGTAAGAATTAGTTTCATATTGAGCTTCACTTTCTGATAAACACACAATTTAGGCATTTTGTTGGGAATATATCAATATAAATTAAGGAAGTTAAGGTAATCAACAACCTATATAAGTGCAATAAAAATACATCATAATTTATTTATTGACAATTCAGTCACCACCATACAGGACTTATATGGCGCTTTGAAAAGTTCTGTCAGGAATATTTTCCTAAAAATTTTGGGGAAAAGTTTCTCTTCAAGAAAACTTTCTTGCATAGAACGAAGAGTTACAAAAACGAAGTTAGAAAAGTTAGATACAATGAGGCGAATGGCAGGAAGCGTTAGTGTTGAAACGAATATTAGGAAAGTGTTGAAGAAATGTTGGCATGATTTGTACTAGAATAAAATTGGAAAATGATGAAGTGAGGAGGTTTCCTTGTCTCAGCTGTTTTGTTTTATAAATTCCTCTTGACATTTTTATCTCCAGTGCACCACGCCTTAATTTAATTAATTTACACAATTCTTAGTACAGAGGATTGTCTCTAATCTTATATAATAATAAATAATGTAGACAAACCATTTAATACTTTTCCTATGGAAAGTATTAATTAAGTTTTGAACTTTATATTTTGCAGATATACTTTTGCGGAGGACTGTATGGTTAATGTACAAAATATCTTTGCATCTGACAATTATTTTTTATAGTATTTATACACAATAACATAAGGGGCGTATATATTTTGATATCCGCTTTTTTAAATATCACATATCGAAATATATGTTTATACATATTGCTATGAATTGTGATTTTGATAATTAAATTACCACCATTCACGACAAATCTATCCAGCTTGGATACTCAGTCGGTTTACTTTCAAAATGTGACTGCTTTCCTCTCAGGGTTCTAATTGGAAAACGTGGTTTTTCTCTTCTACAAATTTATAATGCGCCAGTAAAAGAGTATTGACAAATGTTACAATTATATTTCTTTAAGTTACTTGTAAACTTCTTGTAGTAAGGTTAAATAATAATCACAATATAATTTAAATGAAACTTTAATACAAAAATAAAAAAAAATTAAAAAAATAATCTTTATAAAGTATAAAGATTAATATTGCCTCATTAAACAATATTATAAAGGTAAAAATAACGCATGGAAATGACCGCAGTATGCGATAAAAACCTTTGTGACATCCGATCAAAATTAAAACTAATAAATTACAAAGATGCTTTTTAATTTCTCCCACAAGAAACAAAATCAAAATAAACTATTTGACAGACCGAAGCAAACTCTAACGTATGTGCAACCACATGTAAAAAATGCCCTTGATAAACCAAAGTACTAAATTTTACAGTTACAGAATTTTTTTATACTAGAAATTTTAAAAAACCTTTGTCATTTATATCAAATAACTAAGATTAAATTTCAAAACGACAATAATAATAAATAGAAAATTTCCAATATTCAATTCGTTCAATATAAAAATAAGATATCTTGTATAAAATATATTACTTACGTAAAAAATATATATTCATATACTCGAGACACATGAGTAAGAAGACACATGAGTAAGAAAGTGTTAAAAATCAATAACGAGATTCACAAACTTGTAAATAAATCGGTAATGATTTAAGCAAGCACAAAAACACAGTTAAATCAAAAAACAAAAACCGAAATTACTCAAACAAAGATAAAGATTTACCTTTAAATAAACACACCTTTCTTACTTCACTGAACACTTGTGTCTGAGGATACAGCAAGCATGCAGGCTTCGCATAAAAAAAAAATACAGTTACAAACGTCCACAGCGGAACAAACGGCTTGCTCCAACTGCGCAAGTCATATCTACAAATATTCAAAATAATAATACACTCAAAAATAATTAAACTTTTCAAAATATTTGTGGCGAAAAGTTCATAGCAATATGTATATATCTTGGTATCTTAGTAATTTATTAAATTTCACATCACATTGTTTTAATTTTTTTAATTCTTCCTTTTTAGGGGATAATCCATTTTCTATTATTTTAAAATTACTCGACGTATACAGAGTTTTGCACGTAACCCGTTCGTTATACGTTTTCTATGTTAACGCCTTAGGATACTTTGAAAATTTGTGACACGTAATCTTGATACTTGGTGCGTTAAAATAAAATATTTACACTCGGTTATACCGGAAGTCATAGCCAACTTCGATATTTTATATATATATATAATATTTTCATGACCTTGGTATGATATGGTAAACTTAATAAGTCGGCGATTAAAGGTCTGGTTTATTACTTCAAAGTATACACTGTGGCCGCCATCGATAGCGCGATGCATGTATTAGTAACTACTGGTCGACTATAATGGGCGTGCCAACTTGAATTGCCACGCCGACAGCGGGCGTATTATAAGTTATACGTATAAATGTATTCGTAGGCAAATCAAGTGAAAAGCAGTGTAGGAGGTATTGTGTTCCCGATAGAAGTAAATATTTGCAGTTGTTTGAAGCATCAGATAATCACTGATAACATCTCAGTGAAGTAACTCATCACAGCTTCATAAACAACAAAAAAAAAACAAACATACATAAACAGAACTACTAGACTTTAACATAAAAAAACTTCTTAACGAAAATAATATTTAGTATTATAGTAGTATTACACTCTAAAAACTTAACAATAATAAAATACTTAAAAATAAAATATTTACTTCTTAAAACAGAATTGTAATTCAACATTGCAATAAACCTGCAATTAGCTAAAAGAAAATGTTATTCTTAAGCAATAATTAAATTCTAAATAAATTAATTAGTTAAGTGTTCAAATAAACCTCCTTCTTGACACGAACAGTAACCCAACCGATTATAAAAATTCCGACGCACATTTGTTAACATATCTGCTGTGACAGTATTAGTGACTTCGGTAATTCTCGGGCGAAGTTCCTCTAGATTTGATGGACGTTCATCACCGTATCCGTAGATCGAATTATGTAAAAAGGGCCATAAAATATATATATAATAGGACCCGAGTTACCGATCCATCTGTTTCGAAAAACCACGTTTAAAAAGTTTGTTACATAACGGGTATTGTGCGCTGGGCAACCATCTTGCTGGAACCAAACTTCATTAATATTGAACCGCTCCCGTACTGCGGAGATAATACTATTTTCAAGTAACTGTAGATATCTATTTCCGTTTAAATTACCGTCAATAAAAAAAGGCCCAATTATATGATCCCCAATTATACCTGCCCATACGTTTAGCTTCTCTGGATACTGAGTTCGCGTTGGTATATTCAAATGTAGATTTTTACGCGACCAGTAACGACAAACTGCGCGGTTATGATGTCCGTGTAGCCGAAATGTTTTTTCATCTGTGAACAATACGTTATTAAGAAAGAATTCATTTTCGTGATATTTATTTATCATTCTTTCGCAAAATTGCATCTATGACGATTTCGTCATCTATCATCACTAGTAGGGAAGTATATAATATTCAGTTTCCAAATTTCACATGTGTATGTATAATCGTTCCAAAGATAAGAGGGGACTTTTGAGAAGCACTGTATATTAGTATGTGTTTGTTGTTGCGTAAACGTAAATCCAAATGACATTTGATAATGTCAATCACATTTGTTATTTATTTGTATGTACGAAACTGTCAAAATATACGACTTCGTAGGTTAAGTAGTAAATTTTAATTTACGACATACTTCAAAATGTTCTCAGTAAATCACATGCTACTAGATTGACTTTTCAAATGAACACCCGTTAGCTATACAATGCAAAATGTTTATCTACTTACTATGGCGTGCTCATCTACCGGCTGTTTCATTTCAAAAAATCGATTTTTCTTTAATTAAAGATTACTTAAATAATCAATAAATTTGGAACATCCTGTAAAGGATTTATTAAATGTTTAGACATTACTCAGAATTTTATACCTTTCGCTGTCTCCAGTAGAAATACGACGCCAGTTCAAATACGCCTTAGATATGTGGGTTCAAAAAGTGCATTGAAAAAACAAAAAATTTTACAAAAATCAAAATAATTCAAAATCGGTTAATTTTTTACGAAAGAAACCTTGATATAAAGTGTTATAGCACTTTACAAGGAATTTAAAAAAGCGATAAAAAATATAACATTCCATTTCAAATATCAAAGTTAGCTATGACTTCCGGTATAACCGGAAGTGGTTAATGAGTGTAAATATATTATTTTAATACACCAAGTATCAAGATTATGTGCCACAAATTTTCAAAAGTGGCTTCTAACGAACGGGTTACGTGAAAAACCCTGTATACGTATAATATTATCTCAAAATCTTTTTTAATAGAACTGCCATTAACGTTAATTAATGCATAGAATTTATAAATATACCGGCTAGTAACTTATTATCTTAATTATTTTAAATATTCTGTGTTCATAAATGAGTAGTAGTAGTAGAACATCACTTATTTTTTAATGTTCCGTCGAGCACGCGACTAAACAATGCCTACCGCCGGTTCATTGTAACGCCGTCAGGTGTTACACAGCTGATGCAGGAATACTAGTTTCAGAGATTTTAATGTGAAACAAGATGTTTAAATCGTTAAATTTTCTAATCGATATTTTTCTTGACTTCAATTTAAGACGCTGTGCATAATTACTAGCGAATCTACGATTTTATTTTTTATAAACATTTAATTTCCGTTAACTAAAATTCTAAACAGCTGATGTTCTCTGTTCATGTCATGAACAGCTGATTCTCCTGAAGCATGTTCTTATACCTTTCACTCTTCTTAATTAATTTAAAACAATTCACTTTGTCTTATTGCTTACACCATATTTTTTACTGTATTAACTTTTTTTTTATTTATGCAAGACTACAAGAACGTATTATAAAAGTTTTAAGGAATTTTGTGGTGTATTTCGGTCGAATAACTATTTTTAAATACTTTTGTAAGAGTTAAATATAGTTCATTTTTTTAGTATTTTTGTGCCAGTGTCTGCTTCTTCTTGAATTAATTTAATGGTTTTTGATTTTAGTGTTTCCTTTTAATATTCTGTCTGTCTACAAGATAGACTAGATACTTTACACTTTCTAGGCAAAAAGAGTTATTCTGAATAATCTTAAACAATTAATGAACATTTTAGCAAAACAAGCTGTGCCTTAGCACTTCAATTAATGATATATTTTTATTTACGAATTAATTTACATTTTCGCATTCCGTTTAAAAGCCACCTCAAGACTTTTCACAGACCACTTTATTCATTCATCGTTACAACAAAAAGATCAGTAAATCATGACTTCTACTAATTCTATGGGTTTCGGAATATGTCACCAAACCATATAGTTCGATAATAACAAGAAACTCTTTAGCGTATTTTCAATTTGTTTTTTGTCCTGATTATTTGTGGCAGTAGCTACTTGGGAATCTGCTGTCAGAGTGATATTGAAAATCTGATAGTATGAGCAGCGAAAGGCGGGCGACTATGAATCATTTTACATATATTTAAGCATATGTTTTACAGAACATTTTTGAATTAACTATATTCAAAAAAGTTCTGGGATAATAAACTAAATCAAAATTCTTAGCCGAATACAGTAAAAGTGCTCTTAAAAGCAAATTAGTTCTAGGAGTTGCCGTTGCAACTGTGTCAAACGTTTTTTCCAACAAGCGCGGTGCACAAAAATCAAGCCGAGACTAGACAGCAGGTGATTCAATCTTGTTCGTTCTTAATTTTTTTTAAGAAGTTTCCAGTGATTCAAACTCATATTGTTCAAGTTGTACACCATAATATAAACCACGATCAGGATAAATTATATCAATCTTAAATGAAAGGAATTTCAGAAATTTATGTTCTCGTTTGACTTTTAATGTTATTATATTTCGGATACCATACTACAACACTATACTCCAACTTCCTAATAACTAACGCACAGAAAAGGGATTTAATTGTTGCTATGCTTCTGAAATCTTTATACGTTCAAATAATAACCCTTAATGCTCGCAACGCAACAGTGAAAGTGGTAACAGAAAAGATGTGATCCGAAAAACTCAGCTTCTCATCAAACTACACTTAAAGATCTCTCACATGTGTTTTACTCTTGATCTCAATGTTATTCGACCTGGAATTATATCTGGTTAAAGTGATGGATATAAGACAGTACTTTTCTATATTTAAATTCAGTTTAATGAACACCACTTGCTAATCACATCTGGGTTTACTTGAAACAGATTCATATCTTGGCCATTATCAGTAATGTGGTAAATTTTTAAATCATAAGCATAGGCCAGTATGACTAATTAAGTCATTAATAAATACAATATTAAATAAAAATGGTCCGAGGTTTGATCCCTGCGAGGTTTCTGAAATTTATGTGGTCGATATGTAACCATTATAGTACAGATAGTTAGGTCTATTTTGAAGGTAGGCATTCATAAATACCAGTAAAGATTTACTGATTCCAAATGAACTCATCTTTATCATTCGAGTAATATGATCTATCGCATCAAAAGCACGAGAGAAATCGGTATAGATTACATCCACTTGATTATCATCGTCTAGTGCTGTAGTTCTTCACATTAGCATTGTCTATCTTTTTATGTATCCGACAAACTCTAGCAATTTTCCAAATATTTGGGAACGTAGATGTTCGTCGACGTAGATTGAATATTTTGCACAGAGAGATTGCAAAAATTGACGTATAGTTCCGAGGAACAAAACTGGGAATATGATCGTGTCCAGATGTGAAACAATTTTTCATTCTCTTCCATTTTAGGAATTAACAATGAAGATAAGTTAGTATGCACATGTGGAATAACAGAACTGTTATGCTTTGTCAGAAATACAATGAAGAAATTAGAACTAGAGGAATAAATAACGCACGGAGGGGGGTGGGATACTGAATAATTCAGTATTGCCATCACAAACTCTTCCAGGAATTCTCGAGCAGTTACGCTTAGAATTTACAAAATTTCAGAACGATCTGGAATCAATCATCAGTGTATGTTGAACATTTCCAACATAATTTTTATACGCTAATGAAATTTTATCTTCAAGAGCCTTACGTAAGTGTTAAAATTGAACTTAAAAATAATCGCTTCCAGTTAATTTCTACTTTTGATCATACCAAAATCTTTGTTTCTTTATCCTTCGTATATAAAACCGGCCGATAGTATAGTGATAACACAATGGCTTATCGTGCTGGGATTCCGGTATCGACATTTTGCTGTCTAAGAGGTTTTCAGGGTTTCCTTTACGTTTAAGGTGAATGCTGACAGCCAAATATCTTGTTTCACATGTGTGTGGGTAATAATAATTCATAGCCTGCCAACGCCCCCTGTAATTGGCGTTACACTGTTGTGGAATGGTAAAGCATTAATTATAATTAATTATTATTATTATATAAAGCATCATTTAGAGCCTAGAGTATACTGACTAATATTGGCAATGTCTTTACTCAAACTAACACTCTTCGGTAGATTACCGATTGTATTTAATGTTAACTGGCTGTGTGTCGTATTTACCATTATTATATTTGACGAAAAACCTATCGTGTTTAACGTTTTGTGGACAGAAAGAAATATACTTTCTAATAAGATCAAGAAAATTTTGTCCGCTGTGGTCACAAGCTCGCTTGTTACTTTTCCCTTTGTATTAGAGATTTTTGTTACAAAATGAGAAAAGTCGTCTAAAATATCGCTCCCATGTTTTATCCTCAGCTTCTGTCATAAACTGGGAGACGTTTTCCTTTGACAAGATATCAGACTTTTTTCGCATGGTATCCCTCTGATTGCCTCTTTAGAAATGCATGTAAATTGGCATATTCTGCAATTCAATATTCTTTTTCAAAGACAATTCACTTCGCAACAGGGAATAAAGAGTTCAGAGTGTTGAAGCTTTTTGATTGTTTCTTTCTTCGAAATAGGCTAATAAAACTTTCTCATTAACCCATTTAATTTTTTTGTCTTCAAACCACATCCCGATCTTTCACTTTTGTGGAATCACGGTCGATAATGCACTTTGTGTGGCCTCTTCTATATCTCTTGGTAGCCTGAATCTGAATTCCACATTTTTATTCGTACGATGCAACAAAATATTTAACTAATAAAAGTAAATATTTATACTTAAATTAACAAACACGTGTCAAGTCAAATGAATTATTATTAATAGCATGAAAACTCGTTACTAATTTAATACGACTATATTATAAAACTATGTTTTGGTCAAAATTAGATAAAATCTTGTATGTAACACGTTATGAAGTGTTATCTTGTGTAACTCATGTCATTTTGCAGGATCTCGCTCGCTACGTTCGCTCGTCCTGCAAATAGTCCATTTCGTTACACAAAATAACCCATTTCATAACTGGTTACATAAATAGCTATTACGTAATGTGTTTAGCTAAAAAGAAAAGTAACTTAAAGTTAAAACTATTTACATTGCCTCAAAAGAAAAGAAAGATAAAAAAATCCTTAATTTATTTAATCTTTTTATAAAAATTAATAAATCTATAATTGATACAATCATATTTTTTTTTGGTAACACAAGGAACGTTTTTAAAGTTCTGAGAATTGCGATCCAGGTAAACAGTGCAGCGCTAATGACCAGTGTTTTAAACTCCACACACTACACTACAATCAACTTTTTATTCGGCATTTTACCAAAAAAGTTATGTAGGGACCATTATTGCAATGCGATAACCCGAAACCAGATTCTATTTAACACATAATTAAAATGCAGTAATGTGGAGAAAATATAATAAAATAAAAAAGCTCACTGTATTGCAGGTGAATATTTTTATATTATTTTAATGACTGTAAAGTTATTGCACTCATCATTCTGATATAGAAAATAAAGCACACACGTAAAGTTACCTGTTTTATAGAAAAAAAAGTAGTATGAAGGATAAAGAGGATATTCACCTATTTACAGACGCTTATTGCGCACCGTACTGTTCAGATATATGCAAAACTATTTCTTATTAATGTGAAAAAAATTAATGAAGTAAGCAATTATCTGTTTGCACTTAATTATACTTAGGTATTTAGTTTCAATTACTGAAAAGAGGTTGTCTATGGAATAGTTATATAGGAATATTTTCGAAAAGAAAATAACTATTATTAACAAGTGTTTAAATGGTTTAAAACAATTAGGTTCGACGGTGTAATACATAGTTAAAGTAGGTTATTTACATTTACAGCTGTTAAACATTAAATTATTGTGTAGTTGCTTTGCAACTATTGCTTTATTTCGTAGCATGTGACCTTCTTTTTAGTTTGGCAAATAGAAAAATCTCTCCAGAACCTGCTTTTTTGGTCTTTCATGTTTTCACCTTACAAAGTGCCCTAATGAACTTGTCAGTTTCGTAGTAGTAATATGTTCCTATAGAATGTATTTTATCCTTTTTGGTTGTAATTATGTTATATCGTGCATTATTATATAATTTATTCAAAACAACGAAATTTGTGATCGTAACAGAAAACTTTTAGAACCCATTTCACGTTAAGCTTGGGCGTTAAAATGAAAGCTGTCTGGAACGCTACGGAGTATTCGGACAGAAAATGTAAACATTGTGACAGTCCATTTTGCAACCTTCAGAACGTTTAGCTCGTAAGCACGATTCTTCTGCTTTGGGGCTATCAGGTCAAAATATAAGAAGAATTACCCACCATTCTTAAATTTCATTCATATAAAGTATCGATTTTTCAGGAACTCAGAAGCGTGATAGGGAAAACTTAATATGTAATATGTTACGCGAAGATTCTTCAAAATGCGCAAACAGTTTTCTACTCATAAATCACTAGGCTCCTTGTCATTTATTTGGCTACGTTAATAAGCAGAATTCTAATTATTGACCGGAAAAGAGGAAAGCTAGACGGGTTTCAGAAATTTTTCATTTTACAGTTTCGATCCGCAGATATTACAGACCCAAACTAATTGAATTTAGCCATCAGGAAATCAGAACTGCTTTGGAATGCTTAATTTCATTATGCAGTGGTATTAAGTAGTCTGCATCCTCTTTCGATATGCCTTCAGTTACTTTCTTTTTTGGAGTCATCTAACCAAAAGCAGTTAATGGATTGAAGCTGTATGCCAAGAAATTGTAGCGACAACGCCGGAACTGACCAGTTAAGTGACGAGGAACTTCAGAAATCGATTACAAACAAGTATGGATCTCGAGTAAAATCACTATTTGAACAATATCATATTTAAATCCAATTGAAACTGTAATATCTGCACTTTTATATTATGTCCGAGGCTGGATTGATAAATGGTCTCCAACCATTGTAATCTCGTCTTAGCACGCAAAGTTTCATTTTGCTGTGTAGCGTCGTTGAATAACGTATCATTTATCATGAGTTCGATTTCTGAAAAGATCAAAGACAAGTGAATACACTGACCCAAGGAAATCGTGGGATTACGCAAAAACAAATTAGGCATTAGTAAAGAAAAAATTCAGTATCTTGTTCAGACGTTGAATTATAGAAAAATTCGCGCTAGACAATTACCGGATATTATGAAAGAACAAAGAAAAAACATTTGTCAAGAACCTCTTCACTAGTATCGATGTGAAGGAGATGATATCACGTATACGAAAATTCGGAAGAGTTTCATCCGAGAAAGTCATGCTCACCATTTTCTGGAATGCAAAGGGAATGATTCGTACCGAATACTTGCCGAAGGAATTTACGATTAATTCAAGATACTGCAAAACTTTGCGATCACTAAAGAATCGTATCCGTAGAGTAACTGTCTGAAAGAAAAAAATTGCAAAACTCTGTCATAGAGATGAAATGCATCACCGATATCAACCAGTATCAGTGACGCATGAGAAGAATCGAAGATAAGTGAATGCACTGATTTAAAGAAATTGCTGGATTACGCAAAGAGAAATTGGTCGGCAATTAGGCGTTAGTCAAGACAGAACAATTTTTTTCTTGCACAACGACAGTGACAAGCCTGAAATTCACGTTTGTTTCGTACCCTCCGTACAGTCCTGATTTGGCACGTTTAGAAACCTAAAGGTTGTACCCAAAGTTGAACGAGGTATTGAAGGGTTGACATTTTTCGACACATCAGACACTGAAATTAGGTCTGCCATTCGTAATTGAATCAACAGTAAACAAAGTTTTTTCATGGACGTAATGGATTCAGCGTTTAGAAAAATATGTTGCACTAATTGTAAGTGGAAAAATAATTATGCATATTGGTAGTACAATAAATTTACTTTTTCTACGGCCCTTTATAAAAAAACATTTTTCGTCACCGAATATTGCAGCGAAAACTTTATTTCCGCCACTAGTGAGAGAAAACCCCATAACGTTAACTTTCGTCCCTAGTGACAAAAGCTACTTACTAAATTTCACCTGCGTCTAGTTACCTACTATCGCTGTATCCTGTCATTTTTAAATCACGTCAGTTTATGCTGTTTGAAACTTTACCATGATTTCTGATTCAGAAAGTGGTTTTGATATTCTCAATACACCACCAGAAATAGTAAATCAAGTTGAGAAAACCTATATGGGCTTATTACGAGAAATATCGCGAAAGAGGTATGAAGAAGTCTATGTAAAATTCATTGAATAGAGGGCTGATAATAGCGTAAATTCATATTCACAAATTGTGCTACTTGCATATTTTGCAAAATTTTGGGAAAATTTGAAGCCATCTACATATTCTAAGTATCAATATTTAAATAATAAATAATATAAATTAAATATGATCTATAATTTTGTAATTTTTAATTGGAAACAAAGTATTTGTTTACATAATTTAAGTTTGTTATAATGCCATAGTTGAGGTCGTAGAAACAGTATAGTGTTTAACTCGTCGAAATCATTGTTTAAGCTCGCAAACATTACCAAACTCGGCTACGCCTCGTTTTATAAACTGTTCTCTCGCTTAAAAAAATGTTACTTTCGTCATTCGTTACACAATATACTACAATATGATCATTTATATTTACCCTCTAGCAAGCCATGACATTATTTCTTGAAAATATCGTGTTGGTAGTGACAAATAAAATACATCTGTCATTATGTGTATGTTCTCACACGCTGCAAAATATGTTAACTTAAATTATGGTACTTACCAACTTAAGTTTAAAAAAGAAAAATGTCATTGCCTTCTAGAGGGTAGAAATATATGATCATATGGTATTATTTTGAGACTGGTTTCATTATTTTGTCTTTTTTCACGTATAATGTTAGTTGTACTGTGCCCCGTGTTCAGTATTGTTATTAGTTCTTACTGTAGATGACAATTTAGTTGTCGAATTACATATTGCTATGAATAGTGGGTAAGAATGAAGATGAGCCACTATTCACCACAACACTGTCCAACTTTGATGCTCAATCGGTTAACCTCTTTAATGAGACAGCTTTCCTCTCCGGGTTTCCAATGGGAAAACTTGGTATTTATACTCCTACAACATTTATACGGCGCCAGTAAAAGAGTATAGACGAAAGTGTTAATTATAAATAAAAATCACAATTCTCAAATAAAATTTTAATATAAAAAAAAATAAAAAAATTTGATTCTTTATAAAGTATAAAGAGCTGTGATACAAAATAATACAAATCTGTATAAAAACAAATTTGTATCTGTACCTATATGCATGGGCACACAGTACGTATTTACCAGCTTTTGCTTCAACTACCAGACGCATGCGTTTCTGTGTAACCACTTTGTCAATGATAGGTTTACGTCAACTACCAGACGCATTCGTTTCTGTGTAACCACTTTGTCAATGATAGGTTTACGGTTGAAGCAAAAGCTGGTAAATACGTACTGTGTGTCCATGCATATACAGATACAAATTTGTTTTTATACAGATTTGTCTTATTTTGTATCAAAGCTTGATGTGAATTGTCGCATCGACATGCAATTTGTTTTTGCTATACTACGCCACCTGGCGACGAGTTAATGAACTCACAGTAATATGCGTATTTTTTCTTCTTTTCCAGTAATAGCTTAGCTATTCGAGAAGAAACACTTTGCACCGGCGTGGTCGGTTTTGTCCGTCAGATGGCATGAGGTTATCTGATGTCTTCGGATAGGACAAAACTTGCTACATGACCGCAAGTGTACCTACAGTCTTTTGTCTTCGTAAACCTATCGTTGACAAAGTGGTTACACAGAAACGCATGCGTCTGGTAGTTCAAGCAAAAGCTTGTAAATACGTACTGTGTGTCCATGCATATACAGATACAAATTTGTTTTTATACAGATTTGTATTATTTTGTATCAAAGCTTGATGTGAATTGTCGCATCGACATGCAATTTGTTTTTGCTATACTACGCCACCTGGCGACGAGTTAATGGACTCACAGTAATATGCGTATTTTTTCTTCTTTTCCAGTAATAGCTTAGCTATTCGAGAAGAAACACTTTGCACCGGCGTGGTCGGTTTTGTCCGTCAGATGGCATGAGGTTATCTGATGTCTTCGGATAGGACAAAACTTGCTACATGACCGCAAGTGTACCTACAGTCTTTTGTCTTCGTAAACCTATCATTGACAAAGTGGTTACACAGAAACGTATGCGTCTGGTAGTTGAAGCAAAAGCTGGTAAATACGTACTGTGTGTCCATGCATATACATATACAAATTTGTTTTTATACAGATTTGTATTATTTTGTATCAAAGCTTGATGTGAATTGTCGCATCGACATGCAATTTGTTTTTGATAAAGAACTGTGTAAAACAATTATACACAAAGAGGTAAAATAATTTGCTGGTATTGACCGCAAAGCAAATTCAAACGTCCTCTAATGAATCGCGAACTAAATTATATCTAATAAATTGCAAAGATACTTTTTTCTTTCACCCCTGATAAACAAACTCAAAAGTAAACACATAAACCTGTCAGACCGAAAAATCTCTAACACATGTGCGATACCACATGTACAAAAACACCAACCTTGAAATCTAAAACGTTCTAAAATTTAACGTTACAAAAAATTACTTGAAACGAAAAACTATCTTTATCATTTATATTTTAATTAATATTAAAATATATAGAAATTCATACAATCAATAATACAATAATAAATGCATACAGTAAAGAAATAATACAATATAAATTAGTAATAATATTTTTAACTTACTTTATATGAAAAAATATTTTTTCACGAGACACTTTAAGTTAGAAGAACGTATAAAATTAAACTACGAGATCAGCAAACTCGTATTAAAATAACGATAATGAATTCAAACACATCAACCAATTAATAAAAATCACGAAGCTAATAAACTAAGATAAAATATAAAGATTTATATCTTACAAAAATACGTCTTGTCAACTCAGAAAACAGTTAATGTCTGAAGCGGATATCAAATCCGGCGTGCCACCACACAAATCAAAATAGATCAGTGCAAAATAAACTCTGCATTCATAAATATTAGTTCAATATATAAAATAAAGTTTTTCAAAAAAAGTTTGCGGGGAAAAATCCATATCATAATGTAGGATAAAAACTAATATTAATGTGATAAGGTGTTTTATATCTTTTTCAAGTAAAAAATAGTGTTAATTCATACACGAAATTATTTTTTCTTCATATTAACACAAAAACAATATTTTGGGGCAAACTTTTGACGGTAGATTTCTAAAACATGACTGAATATACTTATCAAGACGAAAGTGTTGCCAACTTTTTTAAAAATCGATCTCCTGTCAAATCACTCTAGGCAGTTACGCAGAGATGAATACGAGAAATTTGCAATATGCATGTGCACGTAGAAGTAAATCTCTGTAGTTTGAACATTAGATTTTGTCCATCACTCTTAAAATTAATGTCATCTTGCATGACAGAAAGAATTGAACATGCTGTGTATAAGTGTATATACTTTTTCACTATATTTGAATGCCGGGATTCAATCAGGAGTTGTCGCAAGTATCGAATCTTGAATCTTATTATTTAATATTTATATTAATGATCTTGTTAAGCTTAATTGTCAATATCTGACTTATGCACACGCCTTGAAAATATACAACACAATAAACATGTATCAAGATTGTATTCAACTTCAAACTAATTGGGTCTTAATTCCTGACTGGTGTAAACAAAACAAAATACATCTAAATGTCCAAAAATGTTTTGTTATTGTTATTACTATTACATACACTCGGTGTACAGATTCTGTTATTTATGATTATGTGACTGGGTCTAAGAAACTAGCAAGAAGGGATGAAACAAGACACTTAGGCATAATTTTCGACTCAACAGCGGAGATGATGAGTATGAGCAATGCATATTCTACGTGGAAGTAAATTTGTGTAAGAATTAAATCAAGTTGATAGAAACAATGTTTTTTTAGAGGATGCTTTTCAAATTTCAGTTTAAGGTGTTATTAAAATGTAATTAATTATTATATTTTTATTCGCTTCAAAATTTCATTAAAAATATCAATTGTCAATTTTTCTAAAAAAAACTTTTTCTATTCCTCTAATTTTACTTCTGTATAAATAATTTCAATGATTAATGATATTATTCATTCATTATATCAAGCTTTTTTAATAGTATGATAAATAAATGAGTTCGATTATCGCAATCCCTTCTAAATTATTTTTTCATGTTATAGTCTGGTGATTTTGACGTTGAGGGCATTACCACTGTATGATGTATTAATGAGAAACTACTGGGTATTACTAGAGAGAAAACACGTTGTCGATTCGTATTTAATACATTTGTGACTAGACAAAATTATCTAGTCACATTTGCAAGAGTTATGTCTCCATTTAGATAATTGTAAATGTAATCATATTTAGGAGAGAGCACCGATTTCTCGTAGACAAATAGACATACTTTGCTTTGTAATAGACGCTAATTATAGAAATCTGCCCAATTAGTACAGGTTATGATTTCGAAATTTACATAAGCTTGTAAATGTTTATTTCTTTTTCTTTAAAAAAGAATGAGGACGTGTTATTTATTAAACGATTTTTTGAACTATGCAAAGGGCATATTTTTTTAAATAATGTACTTATGAATATGTAACGAGACACTCTATGATAATACCTAGAATTTGGTGTAATTAATTTTGTCGGTAACAACTTCGAATGTTTTTTAATAAGGAGGGGGAAAACCGGAATTAAGTGAAAAATTTTGCTCAAATGTAAAATTTGTTTCTAGAAATGAGAAAATATTTTTTTGAGTTTGTAATAGTATCTTCGAATGTAAAATGTTTATGATATGATGATTTCCACCTTAATGTATTTCGTCTTGTTAAAAAAGGGTTTTTTTTGCATGGTTTTACTTAATTTAGAAGTGGAAGGTTTAGTTGTTACGGCTATTTCCGGTACACTGTACTATATAATTAAATCAGTATATTACCCGATGTTAATGTATACAGCGTGTCGCGTGGCAAACTTCTATTACGCATGTTGGTAACTCTAAACGGAAATTGCCATCGATATTTCCGAAATATTGTTGAATAATTCTGAAAAAAGCGAGTTATATGAACACATTATAACTTTGGTAATGTATTGCATTAAAACTTATGTTTCCACAGTGGCGTAAAACAATATTTTGCTTACTATTAAAATAAATGACGTTGTTTTGGGAACTGCAACTAATAGCATATTTTAATTAAGAATAAAATAGTTTGTTTTAAAAATACAGGATATTCAAATATATTATTTGATAATAATCATTTACAACATTAAGTAATATAACAAATATAAACGGAGTATGTGTTGAAATCTACTATTATTGGTTAAAAGAATTAAGTTGAATTGGTTGAATTGGTAGTGTTTTGTATGTTGAATCGTACCCTTCTAAGATTATTCTGTATTCAATATTTTTTTATAGAAATACCTTAAATATTTTTGGAATTTTTGATGATTTAAATCTAATGTGGAAACTGATTTTAATTTGTTCTGACTAAATGATTTACTGTAATCGGTTCAAGGTGGACAATAAACAATATCTTTAATAAAAATAAATTAAAACACTTGGCTTGTTTCACTATGAGATTTATTTAAATTCTCTAACATTTGTTTCGGCTGTTATGCCATTCTCAAAGAGATCTATATATATATCTTTGAGAATGGCATAACAGCCGAAACAAATGTTAGAGAATTTAAATAAATCTCATAGTGAAACAAGCCAAGTGTTTTAATTTATTTTTATTATTTACTGTATGAAGTTAAAATGTTTCACCAAGAAGTATCTGCAACAACAGCCGAGAATATCTTTGACATTAACATATTGTGGAATATAGTAGGTTACTCCCCATTAGCGCCCTATATTATATTTTAAGTGCACTAAAGTATTTTTGTCCAAATGTCACATTGAAATTTTATTTTTAGAATTACATAAAATTAAATTTAAAATTGTAAATAAAAACAAAAACAATGAAAATTCTTCTTGATGTTTAGTGTAGATTTATTTTTCCTCTGTATTGTAATATTCTTGCCAACGTAGTCCACTCTTCTCTTGGTCTTTTTCTATTTCTAATATTGTATCCCGTTTTCCCATACATTTCTCACCAATATAATCTCGATCATTCTTTGAATATGTCCTCACAACGCATCTATATTTCTTCGACATTGTCTAGAATTAGTTTTCTTTAATTATTACTGCCAAATGTTGAAAGTGGTTCACTTATTATATATTCTTGCCTTTGATCTGTATGATCATTATTTGTTCTTGCCTTTCAACTGTTATTTCTTCTAATTATTACTGCCAAATGTTGAAAGTGGTTCACTTATTATATATTCTTGCCTTTGATCTGTATGATCATTATTTGTTCTTGCCTTTCAACTGTTATTTCTTTCTTTTTTGCTTATTTATTTTATGTCGTACTTCACTAATCTGATATTTCACACTTGGAAATTGATATTTAAGTTTTCTTCCCTTCCGGCCAACACTACCACATCATTCACGAGCATTAGACCTTTATTGCTGTATGCGTCACATGTATCACACGTGTTATTTCCTTAGCTTTGGTATACATTCTTTAATATTATCCATGAAAACTGAAAATTGTTAAATTCGTTACACCTCCATGTCTTAGTAGGCCTGGGGCCATGAATTACACAGGCCTGCATAAAATTTGTGATGACGTGATTTTTGTTTGTTAAGCTCAGTTTTTATATAGCAATAACTAATTAAAATACAGTTGTCTCTACCACCCACAGATTTTTTTTTGGCACAAAAGAAAAAGAAAAAAATATAAAAAAAGTCTTATAATAGGCGTTTTAATACATTTTAAAATGAATGTACTACTTCAAATTCTAGGTATTAACCCAAAAATGATTTTCTGTTGTGGTTTTAAAGAAATTTGTTAAATAGGCTCTCATTACCTGATGTAAATCTTTTATTACATGTATTAATTTTGGACAAGATTTCCGGGAATTTTTACCTGCTAAATCCTATTTATTATGCTTTCACTTTATTAGTACTGCGAAGAAGGATTTCAAGTTTATCACTCCAAACAAAATGTATATTTTAATGTCATTTACTTCATTATAGCTCTGAGTGTCGATCAGTAAACAAGTAAAATTAATTCGTCTTTAGTGTTGTGCGTGGTATTTGATAAATAAACATTGCTTAAAAATATGTCTATCCGGTGTTGCAAAAACAAACCAGATGATTTCTGTTATATTTGTGGATATTTCGTCTTGAAAAAGTTTAAGAGACCAATTGGTGAATTTGTGAAAAATGGATATTATGCTTATTTCAAAATCAAATTAGATCAAGATAAAGATTGGGCACCGCACGTTGTTTGTAAGGTATGTGAAGAAGGTTTAAGACATTGGACCAAAGGGAATAGAAAATGCCTTCCTTTTGGAATACCGATGGTTTGGAGAGAATCGCAAAATCATCATGAAGATTGCTACTTTTGTTTTTGTGATATTAAGGGGCATAATAGAAAAACTTTGAAACATATTTTGTACCCAAACAATATTAAATCAGCTATCAGACCAGTTCCTCACAGTGATAATGTACCTATACCTATACCCCCCAAAGTACTACAAGAAGATATTGAAACCTCTTCAACTTCCGGCTCCGTATAGATGGATAGTGATTTTGAACCATCAACCTCAGGTCAAAACCAACCTCAGCTATTTTCACAAGCCGAACTGAAGGATTTAGTAAGAGATTTGGGACTTTCAAAAGATCTTTCTGAAGTACTGGGGTCTATGTTGAAACAAAAAAAATTGCTTGCCCCAGAAACTACCTACAGATCTTCCTTTAGCTGAATATGACAGAAAAACAACCAAACGAAGCTTTTCTGAAAAACGAAAACGTTTTTAAGAAGCATAAAGAATAAATAACTATTTCTAATAGTTTCTATGTGTATATTTTTGTATTTTTTTAAATATAATATAAAACTAGCTTATAAATGAAATAAATCGTGTTTTTTCTATATTTTTTGATTTTACTGGTTTGAAAAATAACCTTACGTGATACAAAAAAAATAAAAGCAGATTTGAAATCAGCGCTACCCAATTACTAGAAAACAGTTAAAATTTTTAAATCAACATTCAAAGAGTTGAAAAATGCACTCCTGTGTTATTATTATTAATCCATCATGGATTTCAAATTCTATTGATTTCGTGATATTATGTATTACATAGCTTTTGTTATTTTTATAGAGACTTTTAATGGTTGCTACCAATTTTTTAGTTGCTCTCCTATCTTCTTCAAACTATTCCAATTTTTTTTCTTTGCATTCTGGCAGGAGCTTTTTTAAGATTTATAAATATACGTAATTTCTACTTATTAAAAATAAACAAAATATTAAAAAATATACAGATTGTTCCATTAAAACATCAAATTTCGTTATATATATATATATATATATATATATATATATATATATACACACACATATATATATATATATATATATATATATATATATATATATACATACCGGGTCTCCCATGCTTCAAAACAATCCGTGTGCGAGTGCTAAAAGAGTGCGAATTTATCTATAACATTTGTCTCTTAGACGCTTGTTGACTGAGTTACAGGGTGTTTAATTAACAATTATTAAATCTTAAACTATGGCCTAATCCTTAAAAAATAATATTGGTGTTAAATTTTTGTAAAGTGCACCGTTTTCGAAATAATTATCTCATTATCACGTGTACATTATTTCTAATTTGATTTACTGTCGGGTTTGGAAATAAAAACACATATTATTTTGGAATTATTAACAAAAGCAGGCCTAAGATAAATTATAATCATTGAAAATTACAACTCTGAAATTAAAATAATACAGTAACAAGAAACCAACAGTAACAAAAATATGTAAATCTTAATTGAAAAATATGCCTAAATTATTGGCCATTAACTTCTACACATATATTCATTTGTAAGTTCTACACATAAGTTGACGCGACGAAGAAGAGACTGCCTTGCCCGAAACAGAACTGATACATCTTGGCGAAGAAGATCCGAGGCATATAGAGAATGTTTCCTTAGTTCCTGTCGAGTTTTTACAGGTGTAGCATGAATCTTGCCTTTCATAAATCCCTAGAAGTCAAAATCAAGGATTTTCAGATCAGGTGATCTTCGTGGCCATTTTACTGGTACCTCTTCACCATATCCAATCCAGCGTCTTGGAAACTAATTATTTAAAAATAGCCGCACCTTCAAAGCATAATTTGGTGGGACACCATCGTGCATAAATCACATTTCTTTTGGCGAATCCAAATAAACACTCTAGTAATTGTGGAAATGTATTCTGAATAAAATCCAAGTAATTAAGCTTATTCAGACGCTGAGGTAAAGAAGCAATTACCAATAACTCCAGCCCAGACGTTGATCTTAAACTGGTGTTGTGAATGATTAACAATGGTAGCATGTGGATTTTCGCCATCCCGTTCATGGATATTATGTAGGTTTATTGCATCGTTTTTCATAAAACATGCTTCATCAGTCATTAATATTATATTTAAAAAAATTGTGGTCTTTGTTTTATTTACTTTTGAGCCAATTACAGAAATTTAGCTTAGAGTTTGGATCTTGTGGTAAAAGTTCATGTGTCCGTCTTGAATGATACTGATGGAATTGCTGTTCTTCCAATAATATATAAATCGTCGATTTTTTTAATTTCAAACTTGTTAATCACTAGTATGCGGTGTTCCACGGCAGCATACAAAATTTTCTTTACAATTTGGTGTTTGGACGCAGTGTGGGCGGAATGTTCAATGGTATGATGCAAAAAAGTTCCCTTCGCTCGAAATCTTCTATCAACAGCCGCAAATGCACTTGAATGAGGAACTCATCTATTCAGAAACTTCTCAGCGTATCTCTTGCTGACGCTAAAGAAGTAGAATTGCATTCTCCGTATATCAAATACTTAGCGGCTAATTTATTCAATGTGTATTGATTGCATGACATCTTGCAAAAAGATAGTCGAGAGATTACTAAATGATTATTAATTTAACTATCTAATTTTTCTTGCATATGAACTAGATTGACAGCAGAAGTTCACTTTATTATGTTATTGAGATATGTCAAAGATGATAGAAGATTGTTTTCTGGAACCATCTCGATTTTTTTTTTCAGTGTTTGAATTTTCAATTACTAAAATTTGTTTTCGTTAATAATTCCAGAATAATATGTGTTTTGTTTTCAAGCCCGACATTAAATCAAATTGAAAATAATGATACTGATAAGTGATAATGTTTTCTCCAGCTTGAATAAAAATTATTTTCAGTTGTGCAGTTATTCTCTGATATTGTGTTTTGGATTCATGCTAGCCTATGATTTTATATTTCGAAAACAGTGAACTGAGTAATTTTTTTAGGAAATAAGCCATAGATTTAAAAAATGAATAGAATTTTGCAGAAAATCTGTGGCGTAACATTTACTTTCCAAGCAAAATATTTGATTCCATCTGCAACCTGTGTACGTAAAAAAATATTTTCTGTGTTAAGTTAAATTTATAGAGTCGCTAGTATGTATGGAAACGGTCAAGTATCTCGAAACGGTTCGAGATATCTTACTGAAATTTTGTGCATGAACTTAGGAAATGTTCGAACTAGGACCTAGATTTTTGTTCTTTATTATGTGTAGATAAAGTAAGAAGAAAATCAGCACACTGGTAAAAAAGAAACTAAACATAACATTTCATTTAAAACTAATAATATCGTAGGTAATGTTATCAAAAATAATAAAGGAAGAACGGAAAATGGCGAAAAATCGGGAGTCTATGAGCTGAACTGTGGGAGTTGCCAAAAATTCTATGTGGGCCAAACAGCCCGTTCTTATAACACAATAATCAAAGAACATAATTATAAGGTCCTTTCATAACAAAAAAAAAAAAAAACAGATTCTCATTATACGAAACATTTGTTAGAATGTAAGCATGACTTCAATCCCAATTTCAAAATTTCGCATACACAGAATAAAAGTGTTCTCTTAAATAATTTAGAAGCTTTAGAAATTAATAAATTCAGAAACACAAACTTATTATTAAATAACCAATTAGATATATCCAACTCCCCATTTCTAAATTTATTCATTATAAACAAAGACTTAGGACAATTAGACACTAATATTGTAAATTCAATTAGCACTTAAGTTTAGTTATTATTATATACTTGATAAAGCCACAGTGAGTGAAACATTCTTGGAAATTCTAACACGTGTTTTATTTCAAGTATTTTGTGCATTTTATTAAATGGAATCCCAATAAGTAACAACCTCTCTCTCTCTCTCTCTCTCTATCACAATGTCTGTATTCACCTTAAACAAGAAGGAAAACCATGAAAACTTTCTCGGATAGCAAACTCTGGATTAGATCCTGGTATCCCCAGCACCATAAGCACGGCATTTGGCGTCGGCCTGCTAAGACAAAGATGTGTAATTAATTTAACCATTTAAAGTGTTCATGGATGATAATATTAAAATATATAATACCACATCACCCACAAACGCATATTATGAGATATTTATTGATTGTAGCATTATATACAGGCTGTTCTTGAAATAAAAAGATAACGTATGAAAAATGAGAGATTAAATTATACAGAATATATGCCCAAAATATTTTCCCAAAATTCCCTCTCATTAGCGAGAAAAAAGTTACAAAGATATTTCAAAAATTTTTGCCACGCCACTGTCGATGGACTGCATTATAAAAGACGATACCTTAAAGTTGAACGCCAATAACAAAAAAATAGGTTTGTTATTGTCCACTTCGCTTTAAGTTTCGTTTAGTTGTCGATCGTTACATACGTTTGAAACAATTTTTCGATTAAAGAGTGTTATCCAATAGGACAATAAATGCTCTTTTAATATATCATCTTTAAAAATTCACATGTATTTAAATTTGTTAAATTTTGTTGGCTGTTTGTAAATTTGTTAGCTGTTAAATTTTTAACAACTGACTTAGATTATCGGATCCTTACCATAACAAAACTTAGACACGATGTTATTTTCTAGCGTTTTTTTATAAGTGTAAACATTGCCGTTATTAAATTCAATAACGGCATTCTATTTCTTACTTCTACTAACAAAAAAAAAACATTCTCGTAATACACATGAAATGATGTCAATTCTAAAAGTCTACAAATTATTTTAAATGGTTAAAATGGGTTTGTAAATTAATTTAACACACATCTTACTTTTTAATCATTCACTTGAATGTATAAAGTACTAATTTTGCACGAGGTATTAACTTTGGTATACAGGATGCTATAGTTTTTATAACATCGACAGCTGTTATATATGTACACATACGGTGTGTGTATAACTTCAATAGAGGTACATTATTTATACACATTCTGAATTTACAGACGGAACAATTTTCAGGGGAGGGGGGTTAGTTTTAGGGTTCGCGTCGTAATTGACTTACAATATTTTGGCTTCATATTCCATGTAATTACATCTTTCCATTTTTCAACGTTGTCTTTTTATTTAAATCACGCCCTGTATGTAATGCTACGGGCAATAAAGATCGCATAATATGCGTTTGTGGATGATGTGGTAGTGTTGATTGGAAGAGAAAAAGACTTAAATCTCAATTTCCAAGTCTGGAATGAGAATTATAGCTCTTCTATACCCTATATATTATATTTACTTCATCGTTCGATAAAAGTTTTCTAAATTTATATTTTTTCTTTACAATTATTTTTTGTTTAAGATTCAAGTATCCGTATATGTATTAGTAAATTAAATAATTCTTAATTTTTATTTGAATATATATTCTAAAAATTCTAAAAATATATTCTAAAAATATGGGTCGAATACGAAAAAATCTATTTATAAAATTAATATCGTATGTTATCAGTGGAACCATATAATATATATAATTATTACGCCTGAACTAGCCATTCTATTAAACTGAATATGAATGAATTTAAAATTCGTCTTCTCTTATTATTATATTATGGTCTGGTAGTTTACTATTATTAGCTAAATTATACGCGGACTTACTGATAGGTAAATAATTTACCGGAGGCGTTAGTTCTATGCCAAACACGTGTATTTTATGCACAGTAGTTTTTGTACATTTAAATAAGTATTAGAGATGCCGATTACCCTTAAAATTTATTAAAATTACTAAATTAAATTGGAAAAAAGTAATGATGGATATAATCAGAATTAATTGTACAATAGTAAGTATTAAATAGTTCTTTACCAATCTGTGCCTTATTATGCATTTTCTAAATTTTTATATCTACAAGTAAATTCGAATACTTTTCTCCTACTTGTAGAATTATTGATTTTAGAAATCTATGTACATTTTAATTGATAAATATATTAAAATATAAAATCGAAATATTATATTCTCTAACAATTATAAGCAACCATGGCATCAATTGGTTTTCAATTACAAAAGATCGCACGGTTGTAAGTAAGATGTTAATCATTTTTATTTAAAAAATACAAAACAAATACTTGAATGTAGGCGTTTAATGATCCCACGTATAGTATTTTATTATTAAACAATAAATCAATTATTCGTGTTTATGTTCTTTCACTTTTTAAGTAGTTACAATTCTTATAACAAAAAATATTTTAATTCCATAACGTTAATTATCAATGGACAATAACATTTTTAATTTAAGTGCATTATGAAAAGCATCATAAAAAGTTAGTTTTACAATGAAATTGTAACTGTAGAGATATATTACGTAATTAATAAATTTTTCACTGGACAAAACTCTATTTTCTAGTATACCTAGATATTCTGGCAGTTTCGACTAAATCGTATTATCCGACATTTTTTATAGAATAATCTGAACAAAACCAGGACTTCGTGCAGATTAGTTTAAAACATTAACATTTTCTTCATGCAATTTATACGTTTCTTTAAATTGCTTTGGTTTATGACCAAATTTCCCCATTCTTCCTAGTTTTTGTCCCACATCTTCTCTTTCCTCCTAATATTTTCTTCTTCTTATTATTTTTTCCTGCTGTGATTTTTTTATGATCGAGCCATCTTAGTTAATTTTTCTTTACAATTTTCTTCACCATTTTGACTTTCAGTTCCTGCCTGAAATGGTCATTTCTTAACCTGTTTATCATTTGAAGTACTGAAAATCCGTACACAATTATTGAATTTCCATTGCATTCGGAAGAAATTGATGTTTGGCCAGCGTCAAGGCGAATAATTTAACCAAAGATGAATAATTTAACCAATATTTCTTCAAGGGACTTTAACTGCTTATAAATATCATACAGAAATTTTACAACTTCTTATTATGGTGACGACATTTAAAATGCATATTTTAAACGAGAAGGGGTTAGTTATCACTAAAGACCGACATTCTAGGTCGGCCCACAGATGCGTGGACCCGCGATAGGTTCGGGACACTCACTTTACCAGCGCTTCGTGTGCTATGTGTATGTAGTACATGAATACGTGAACATAGTGTGAAGTTGTTTATAGACGTATTTACGAATACGCGTAGGTGTAATTCGAACTGAAAGCATTTTTTTTTAAATAATGCACACTTTTATTTCAGTAAATCCAACGCACTGACGTCGCTGTTTATCTACCTAAGTGCCGGTTTTTGCTTATCACTGTACGGTAGAAGCACTGAATCTTTTTAAGGGAAGTTTTTGGTGACCATACAAATAGTCAAAATACAAAAATTCCTTAGCTTGCTCATGTGATTTAAAACAGTGTGATTTCTTCTTGTGGCTTTATCTAAAAAAATAGTATATCTCGCACACTTGCATTGAATTTGAATGAAATGATTTTATTTTTGTGAAAAGAGAATGAAAACAGAAATTCTTAAACGTCTGCAAAGAATGTGTGGTGAGTCTGCAGAATCTAAAAGTACTGTATATCGGTGAATCGATCGTTTTAAAAGTGGTAGAGCTTCATTAGAAGACGATCCACGCCGTGATCGCCTGAACACGTCGGTGAATGAAAGAAACATTACTGCCGTGGAGAACTTATTAAAAGAGGACAGACGAATGTGTAAGCCTAGGAATAGGTACACGACAAGTTCATGAGATCTTACATGATTGTTTGGGCGTAAACAAGGATTCAGTACGTTGGGTGCCAAGGCAGTTGGGACCAGAACAGAAACCCAATAGGTTTGACACTTATCGTCAACTTCAAGAGCTGTTAGCCAGTTTCGGTGATGAATTTTCGCATCGGATAATAACCACTCACGAAACGTGGATTCCTTATTTAAATCCTGAGACCAAAAGTCAATCCAAAGAATGGCGTAAAGGGCCTCCACTTAAAGCTCGTACAGTTCCGCCTGTTGAAAAGGTAATGTTTACTGTAATCTGGGATTGCGAAGGGATTATTTTTATGGATTATCTGACGAAAGATACTACAATTAATGCAGAATATTATTCGAACTCAAGCACTTATCAGAAAACGTTATTGCAACAGGATAATGCAAGACCGCACACCGCAAGAAAAACGAGGGATGTCTTGAATGATTTACGGTGGGAATTGCTTCGGCATCCACCTTATTCACCGGATGTCGCATCTAGTGATTTTTACCTGTTCGCAGATTTGAAAAAACCTTTATGGGGTGTTTGTTTTGAGAGTTTAACTGACGTGAAACCTGCCATAAATAGGTGGATTGAGGAGGCACCGAAAAAGTTCTTTGAGGACGGCTTAAAAAAATTAATTTATCGTTGGGATAAATGTATTCAATTAAATCGCGATAATGTTGAAAAACGAAAAACTACATTGTAATATTAATGAAAATTGATAAAATAAAAACATTATAATTAAATACCCAGAACTTTGGAAACATCCCTCGTACTAATCAGGAAAGACAATATTTTGAGTCAATAAAATAAATTTAAGTTACTTATTTGTTATTTATATTGCATACTTGAAAATGTAAAATATAAATGACTTTGAAGGTTAAGTAGTTAAGTTTATTTTAAGACACAAAATGGTCAGAATATATCAAACACAACTGGAATGAACTTTTCAAGTGAGCAGATGTTCCATTTCAAACTTGCTATAGTGATACAATTAAAGAAAAGAATGAAAGTGTTTGGTTATAGAAACATTAGAAAATCGTCGTGAGCAAGAATTGTTAACAAAGATTGTTTTTATGTTAGTATTCCATTATTGTGCCAATATTTTTGTACAATACTTTTTTCTCAATCAATATATATAAAGAATAATTGAAAAATAAAGAAAATAGTCCTAAAAGATAGTCCAAAGACATTTGGTACGCTTACTCTAGAAATTTATGAATTTTTTATTGTGCAAACAAATTTAACTATTTGTTTATTATGCATAGTTTATGTAAGTACTTTTACAAATATTCAAAGAAATTGCTACATTCTTCGCTGGAGTATGTATTTAATTATTGAAATACTTAGATAGATAATTTAGTTTAAACATGTCAGAACAGTGTTTGGATATTAAATAGATAAATGTAATGCAATATTTGCGAATGTTATTTATGAAATAATGACATAAACAAGATCCATTTGCAAAGATTAGTCAGTTATGAATTATGAGTAATGTATCTAACAGTCGTCCTATCAGAGATGATAATGTGCTATATTATTTTATTAGGAGTTTATTAGTCGATTCAACTTACATCTAGGTTAATTCGCTTTATTAAGTTAAATCAAATAAAAAATGTTAAGTCGATTATATATGAAGATACAGGGATAGGTAGTATCTACAAATTTAGTTTATATAGTATTAAATAAATGAAAAATATGTGTTTCGCAATATGTAAATAAATTCAATTCCTGATGATAGCGTTAATGAATATATTTTTGTACGTGTGCAAGTTAGGCCTTAATATTTCAGTAGTGCAGGCACGTCCTTTATTTCAAAGTTAGTTATAAAGATAAAAATAGTTCTCAATTCCACATATCCACATTATTCGTGTATAATATGGGGATGTGAAAACAAAAAAAAAATCATTTGTAATGAGAAGGTGCATTATTGTGTAACAAACGTCAATTGCATGATTTTCGATATTCAGAGCGAATACGATCTGCCAATCGCTTCAATAACTTAAATATACCAATATTAACCGTTGTCAGTCATCAGTTGTGATTTGTTATTTGGTTTTTGGCTTCTCCAAACGAGTTTTTTGGGGGGATTTGCTTCATTTCGTGACTGCCATTTAACACTTTGACGCTTGGGTTCTGGTTCGTATTGAAACCACCACGTTTCATCGCCAGTTACATCCGCTTTTAAGAAGTTTTCATCTCTTTCAACTTCTCTAATGATGTCTTTGGAATATTGAATTCGATCCTATTTTCGGTCGTCCATCAATCGATATGAAACAAAGTTTGAATTTAGCTTCCGAACAACATGTTTTTCTGTTAAAATGCGATTATTTATTGTCTTTCGACATATTTTTCGAACATCGTTTCAATTCATCATTCACAATCCTCTCTTCTTTTCTGACTCGTCAGTACCACTCAGAAACCTGTGTTTTAATAAAAAATTATTTCAATGAGTGATTTTTAAGCATTTGGAACGTTTCCTTAATGTTGATTCCTTGACTGTTATTCATTTTTCGAACGAGGTACACTAACTACAATAACTTAAATGTGACATATCTTGGCTTCTAGTAAACGAAATGTCGCGAAATTTTACAAATTATTTAGGCAGATTTATACTTATTTATAAACTGTGGCACCACTAATTTCGTTAATATAGAGCTATGCTTGTTATTTTCGGAACAGAGGGTGTATCTACAGCAATAGAATTATGGTTAATTACCAATTTTCTCTCTCTCTCTCTCTCTCTCTCTCTCTCTCTCTCTCTCTCTCTCTCTCTCTCTCTCTCTCTCTCTCTCTCTCTCTCTCTATATATATATATATATATATATATATATATATATATATATATATATATATATATATATATATATATATATATATGCTGCGTCTGAAATCTGGGGTAGACAATATTTTTCAATTAAAAAATTTCGTATGATTTGTAGACAGCAATGTTTACATCCTCACTTTGCAATTACATACTGATTTGATATTTGTAAATATTTCATATAAAACCCGAAAAACTCCAAGAATTTATCAATTGATATATTTAATGAGCGGCTAAGAAGTTTTAGAAGTCTTAGCCGCTCATTAAATATATCAATTGATAAATTCTTGAAAAATATTGAAACAGAAATATATGCAGATTTCCCAAATTATAAACAAAGGAAATACGACAACCAAACCAATTTTAATTACTGCAAAGCATGAGAATATCGACCGAAGCGAAACACTAGTAATTTTTACACAAACATGTTAAATGTTTCTCCACACCCGATTTTTTATGTTATTAAAAATCTTTTTGATTTATACAGAAAGTAGAGGTTTCAAATTGCTGTCCTGTCAGATTTATAGTAGAGACACGTTAACACAGTTTCCGTCTGTTGCGGCTGTGATCGTCCAATGGAAATTATCAATCGCCAAGTCTTACACTTGTCATAAGGGCGGCAATGGTTGGTTTGGCGTTCGTGATGTCGACATTAGTCATGAGCGACGCTGAATGTTCTTTTATGCTGTCTTTTGTGATTTGATTGTATGTAGTAAGTTTGTAATTTTTGTGAACTTTGAAATACGTGTCGATAATATTGATAATAATTTTCACACAAATATGTACTTGTATTGTGTTCTCCACGCCCGATTTTTAATATTTTTATTTTATTAAAAATGTTTGTGTTTTAGATCATTTATATTAGAGATTTACTTATTTTCATGATAAAAGTTGATAACAGGTGTTTTTTATAGAGGTATAGAACTTTAAGTTGGCAACACTTTTTTAACTGGCGGCCATGTTGTCAGCTGTCAAGTGATTTATGTTTAGTTTGGTTTGGCATTTCAACATGAATAGACTGACGCCTGAACAACGCTTCCAAATTGTGCAAATTTATTTTGAAAAGCATGGTTCTGTTCGAAATACGTATCGCGCACTACGTCCATTTTACGGTCAACATAATCGTCTATCAGAGCAATTAATTCGATTCACTATGGAACGTTTTCGCACCACGTTTACTCTAAATGATAATACGCATCCACAGAGACGTCGTACAGTGCGTACAGAAGAAGTCATTGCTGCTGTAGAGCGTAGCGTAGAGGAAGACCCGAATCAGTCTATCCGCCTTCGTTCACAGGAATTGGATATGTGTCCATCCACTTTATGGAAGATTTTGCGGAAAGATCTTGGTTTGCGTGCTTACAAAATCCAACTGCAAGAATTGAAGCCACACGATCACCTAGCAAGGCGTAGATTCGGTGAATGGGCCCAAAACAAGATTGCTGTTGATCCCGATTTTCATAAGCGAATTTTGTTTAGCGATGAAGCTCACTTTTGTTTGAATGGATACGTCAATAAACAAAACTGTCGTATTTGGAGTGATGGTAATCCTTAAGTGTATGTTGAGACACCGTTACATCCAGAAAAACTGACTGTTTGGTGTGCTTTATGGGCTGGTGGAATCATTGATCCGTACTTCTTTAAAAACGATGCTGGTCAGAACGTTACAGTCAATGTTGACCGCTATAGAGCCATGATTACTGGCTTTTTCGTTCATCAATTGAACAACCATGATGTGCAGGAGCTGTGGTTTCAACAAGACGGCGCAACATGTCACACAGCTCGTGCCACAATTGATTTATTGAAGGAAACGTTTGGTAACCGCATAGTTTCATGTTTCGGACCCGAGAATTGGCCTCCAAGATCGTGCGATTTAACGCCGCTAGACTATTTTCTGTGGGGATATGTGAAGTCGCTAGTCTACGCCGATAAGCCCGAAACGATTGACCACTTGGAGGACAACATTCGCCGCGTTATTGCCGATATACGGCCACAAATGTTGGAAAAGTCATCGAAAATTGGACCTCCAGATTAGACTACGTCCGAGCCAGCCGTGGCGGTCATATGCCACAAGTCATATTTAAATTATAATGCCAGAAGATTATCTTTCGAATAAAGTAAATTTCATGTCAATTTAAAAAATTCATCTTTAGTTTATTCCATTTCAAAGTTCTATACCTCTATAAAAAACACCTTTTATAATGTTAATATTTTCATTTATTTTAACATGTCATAAACCAAGGGCTAAGAATTACAAGTATGAGTCAATGTTCATGATATTCTTCTATTGTTATATAATTGTTGAATATCTTAGTGGATCGATTGCAAAATGTATCGAAGCTAAAAAAAGCATTAAAAAACAATATGGAAAAGATTATTGATAGACAGATACATGCTGTATAAAGAGGCTGCTGAGCAATAAAAAATAATAATTACATCTGTTTCAACGGTGGAAATGTTAATATTTTACATTAACTTTGTTCGTGTTAAGGCTTATGTATTTGCTCTTGGGATATTTATCCAGGTACTCAGTTCATAATTATCATTCAATAAATTATCTACCTAATTAATTCATGAATGAATCTGTATTGAAATTTAATCAAATCTAATTTACTACTACTTTTTAAATTTTTTAAATTTTAAAGTAGATCAATAGGAATGCAAATTTTTTTACAGTAACATTCTAAGTATAGATTTATAAAAATGCATATATTTTCACGAAAACTTCTGCGTGTGTATATATTAATTATGAACATAATGTATGTACATAATTCTTATTTTACATGTTACTGAACTATATATTTTTACATTATTTATGTCTGGTTTAAACTCAAATAAAATCACTTTTAATGAAGATTATTAACCAATATATATTCAAATTAAGAGCACTTATTTTGCGAAGTAATTATATGACGAGGGGCTATAGAGAATTGGTTACAGGTAGTCGATTTAACTCTTACCAGCCGTTGGTGCAAATTACATTCCATTAATTAGTCGTTTCACAATTTTTTTTTAAATCACAATTTTCTAAAGTAATGCCAAAAGTATATTCAAGGCTTTTGTAAGTACAGCTAGTATTTAGTAAAAATACGAGGACGGATTGATGTATAAGGTTTCCAACAATACCATTGTGTGAGTAGTGGGGATGTAAACAACTTCCTACCTGCAATCAGTAATTTCGAGTATCTCGTCTTAGCACGCAAAGTTTTACTTTCCTGTAATCTGTCGTAGTACAGTATCATTTATCATGAGTTCGATTTCTGGGATGCGTCCCAAGCGATTTGATAGAATTTTTAACAGTGATAGATTGCGTTAAAGACGTTTGAAATCTGTTTATGGCAATTACTGTATGGTTGTGAAGAATGTTCGCCAGTGGGTTTGACGTGCGAAACTCTGTCATAGAGGTGAAATGAAGGTGTTTGACGAAAAGTGATCAGTACCAGTGATGCATGAGAAGAATCAAAGGCAAGAGAACGTACTGATGCCGGATTACGCAAAGACAAATTGGTCGGCAATTAGGCATTAGTCAAGAAAGAACGAATTTTTTCTTGCATCACGACAATGCCAGGCTACAGCAAGGAAATGATGAAGACAACATCTCTAAAATTCGCGGTTGCTTCACAAACTCCGTACAGTTCTGATTTGGCATCTTCAGATTTCTGGTTGTTCTCAAAGTTAAAGGAGGTATTGAAAGGTTAACATATTTTTCATTAGACATTGAATTCGAGCTGCTGTTCGCAATTGGAAGGAGCAACAGTGAAGAAGAAAGTTTTTCATGGACGGAATGAAGAAATGGATTAAGAGTTTGGAGAAATGTGTTGCACTAAATGGTAAAAAGTGGAACAAATAATTATGTACATAGGTAGTACAGGGTTATTCATTATAAATGTTCCAGCCCTTACCATAGTTATTATCGCATTAAAAAAAAATTTTTGAAATAAAAGTTGTATGGTTATAGACTAATTTTATTATAACGTTAACAAAAGTACAGTGGCGTACGTAGTTTAGGGGACACAAAAAATAATTGTTTTTTTTTAAATGAGACCCTGTATATTATTAAATTTTTGAAAAGATCTTTTTCTTCTGATTTCAAAAATATACCATATCATACCTCTGTCTTACACCGTTCTTATGGTATTAAAGGATAAATATAGTAAATTAAACTAGTTACTATAAATATTGAAAAGTTAATATCATCAAAGAAAGCTATGAAAATCACAACTGTCATGTTTATTAAATGTCATTTCTTTATTGAAACATTCAAAATGGTTTACAGTGTAGCAGAAAAAATTCAAATATTTACGTGCAGCGCAAAGAGCATACAGGGAGTTGTATTCAGACGTTCAGACGTATTTACCAACAGGTAAATAATACCGGTAGTTTTAATAGAAAAAGGCGAGTAGTTCATGCAAACAACGAAGATCAATTAGATGTACTGCTTTATTTCGACGGTAAGCCCTCATAGGTATTCTTGAAAAGTTTTTTTAAACACTATATTATTTTTTAGAAAATTCTGAATGTAGTATAAATAATGCAGCTGCTCATTTAAATATAAGTTACTCTAAAATACAACGTACGTTGAAAACTAACAACTACAAACCATATAAAATTTTACCCGTACAACTTTTGACAGAGGCTCATAAAAGGAAAAGGTTAGAGTTTTGCCGCCAAATGATCCAAAAGTTATATGAAGATCCTGATTATTTGACTAAAATATTATGGACCGATGAATCATGCTTTTCTACTGCTGGAGTTTTTAATAGGAAAAATCGTAGGTCATGGGAAAACAAGGAGAATAGGAACAGATTGATAAAACCAATAAAAAAATCAGGAAGAAAAACTCTTAGTGTATGGTGTGGAATTTTCAGAAACAAAATTGATGGACCCATATTTTATGATTTCAATTTAACCTATTACCTATCTGGAAATGATTCTTCCTGAAGTTGAAAATATTCTTGTAGAGAATTTTCCGGACGTTCAACTTCAGGATATGATTTGGATGCAGGATGGGGCAACTCCGCATAATATCCTACCTGTTAAAAAGCATTTGAACAATGTATTTCAAGTGTGGATAGGGAATAATGGAACCATATTATGGCCTCCTAACAGTCCGGATCTATCCCCTATGGACTCATATTTTTGGAGGTTTTTAAAAGACATAATATATAATAATAATGACTGTATTCAAGTCATGAAAGACCGAATTCAATTAGAAATAAATAATCTAAATGTAAACAATCAAGCCATTTCTGATGCAATTCAAAATATAATTAGACGTTTAGAATTATGTATTGAAAATAATGGTGGACACTTCGAACAACTTTTATAAGTTATTATTTATTTATAGTTGTAAAGTTATCTTTGTTATATTCGTTTTATAGGTATTATTTGTAATTTTAATTAAATGTTGACCAAAACTCATTTGTAGATACAAAACTTTTATTTAATAACTTAAGAACGGTGTAACGGGGTATGATATGGTATATTTTTGAAATCAGAAGAAAAAGATCTTTTCAAAAATTTAATAATATACAGGGTGTCTCATTTAAAAAAAAAACAATTATTTTTTGTGTCCCCTAAACTACGCACGCCACTGTACTTTTGTTAACGTTATAATAAAATTAGTTTATAACTACACAACTTTTATTTTAAAAATTTTTTTGTTTATGCAATAATAACTATGGTAAGGGCTGGGACATTTATAATGAATAACCCTGTACAATAAGTTTACTTCATTTTGGGACTGGCTTTATTATTTAGTCTTTTATTATTCTTATTTTATAGAGTTGGAAACCTTACATATCAATTCGCCCCCGTGAAATGAATTAACAAGAGAATAGTTAATTATACTAAAAAAATTGTGAATATGTTCATTGTATGTTGAATGAATTCTCGATTCGATGTGTTTTGTTTTAATCTTTATAGTGTTCGGTTGCTGAAATATTATCTGATTTGCAAACATGCATGATTATTTTTTTTTGTTCTCATATTTTCGCATCTTCTGCAATTTAAAAACTAATGCGATTCTTTTTGATTCTCAAATTAATATATAGATAGCTTGGTACCTAATTAAGTTGAATTGAAAAGCATTGGTTACGAGGATTAGTATTTTTCCTACAGGTTTAAATGTTTAGACACTATTAACAGGGAATTTACTGAGTTTAATTCAAATTAATGTTATTAAAAGGTGCTACATTAAAATACTAGAAATATCCTATTAAACCCTCAATTATTTAAAAATGTAAAATGTTTTATAAATTCAACCATTAAATATAGTTGTAGAAATTCTACTGGTTTGCCATCTTAACTGACCGTAGTTTTAGAAATAAAATAATAGATTCGAACATTTGTTTTTCTTGGTGTTACGCATTTTGATATTTTTTTGACACATCCTCGTATATACTTGAACACGTTTTTCAGAGAGAGCGTAGTATAAAATTTATTCTAGCTAATTTTAATATTGTTTAAAGGATATATGTACATATTTATAAATCATATCAATTTTAAATAAGATTTCAGATCGATTCGGTGATTAGTGTAAGGCACCTGTACAAGGTTTATTCTCAGTAATGTTTTACCAAAGTAAACAGTATCGCGCACATTTTGCAATATTATTGATCATTCTTATCACAAACTTAACTTTATGTGTAATTAAGGCCTATGAGATAAGAATTCTAGCAAGCAATTATTTCAGTTTGTTAAGCACTTCAAATGTGGTCTTTCGAAATTATGTTTGTTTTCCGTCGATTTTTAAATTGGTTCACCGTATTTGATAAACAAATGGGGTTAAGCAGGCAGTGATGCGCTGACACAATTCAACAACAATATTTCGAACTCATCAATAAAAATGTTTTGTGTGTAAATATGTGAAAAGTTATGACTACCTTTCTGTATTTACATACACACGCTTGCATTATTTAGACATTGTTTATGCGTTTCAAAGGTTACTTGCTGCTTTTGTGCTTCATTTCATTACAATTGTCTAGTTAATAATCGCGAAATGTTAAAGATACTCGTTGAAAATTATAGCTTAATATAAATAAGTACATGTTAATTATATACATATAGGACCAGTCAAAAATTAGGCAAATATAACTTGCATTCCCGAACTTGATATTTTATTTTTTAATCCGTGCATAACATGATTTCTGCGCAACAAATATCCAATAAACTTTCAATAAAGGCCAAATTTTTAATTCATTTAAATATCTTTATCTCAAAATTAGAATATACTTATCCTACCATTCATTACTAGTATTTTTCACCAAATAATATATTAAAAATACAATTCAAAGTTTAAGTTTTGTTTAATAAAGTTATTTATAATATGCAAAAAATATATTTACAAAATAACACATGCAATAGAAAAGTGTCTCTATTTTTAGTTTTAGCTTTGCATATCTTTGGCACTTCACTTTTTTTTGTTTTTTTGACGTTATTTTGCCACAGTAGAAACCCATGTTGATTTTCATGTCTCCTAATCGAATTTATCCAATAATCACTTAATTCAATTCAGATCGGAAAATTAGAATGGCCATTCTATCAACGTAAAGGTAACTTCTTCCTGTTGATGCAAATAATTACAAGATGATTTTACTATATGCTTCGATTCGTCGGGTTGAAAAATGCGCTTATTATTAATCCCGATGGTATTGCATTATTTTGCAGGCGAAAATATCTTCAAATCATCAGAGAACTTCTACCGTGCTTTGCTGTACTAACCACGCACTGGTTAGATACACAACATTCTGCAGAACATATAAGAAAAAATCTTCAAGATCCAAATATTTCAAAATTAGACAGATTGTTGCACTTTACCCCATCGCTTTATGGTCCAATCCTTATGTTGTTGCATTTCTTTAGATTTTGTTTTGAAGTAAAAGTCTCTAATAGCAATTTGATCGTTTTCCTCGCGAAATATTTACTTTAAGGACAATTTCTCTGACTGTTCTTATCCTAATCCATTTGCTAAAACTACAATTTCACGATCCTGCGCTTGCATCATTGTGTTCGCCCAACCATTTCGTTTTTGTTTGTAAAGCTACCACTTGCTTTAAATTTTTATATTACATAAAATTCAGTAATCGCCCTTGTAATTTTAATTTTTTCGCAATTTACTTGTGCCTTTTACCTGCCCTGTGATAAGCAATTATTAATGCGTGTTTCTGCAGGCAACTCTTCTTTAAAATTCCAATGTTAATTTTCATCGTTTATTGGAATGGACTTTCCTACAATATTCATCACAAAATACATTTCCGTAAGATATGTTCAGCTCAAATCGTCATTTTTATTCAGATGTCTTATTTTGAACTTGTAATCGTTTTATTATAAAAAATGTTTTGGAGTCAATGGAGACAAGGGACTAACAAAATATCAAAACAATCAGGGTTAGTACTTAGTGCGTTACCCTAATATACTTGGCGTAACGAATACTTTGTAATCATCCTGGATCTCAGCAACCAATAAAGCTTTTTTGATGCGTTTTTTTTAAATAATCCTCATTTTTTACGCGTTTTTTTTGTATAAAAAAAGCATCTGTGTAGAGAAATATATGCAAATTTCGATGGTAAAGTTCACCCGAATGAAGAATCCTGGTTATTTTAAATAAATGGCTGAAAATTTGTGAAAGCAATCTACATTATGTGCTGCAGATGACTTTTTTTTTCTATAAATCTTTATGAGAAGCTGAGCTATTAACAATTTTCGGGAACACTGCTAGAGAAATTTTCCCATTGAGCCGCAAATTTTTTTTATTTCTTTTCATGTTTTATTATGTAAAATGAGCCAGAAATTTTGAATTTTAACTTTATTTTGTAATAGTTAATAGTAGTGTTAGTGAAATGTAATTAATTCGGTCAAGCCGTTTATGTCGCAAAGTCTAAGCGACTTGACTTATTGAATCCTAAGTTACAAGTAGATTAAAATTAATATTTAAAGTTGCTTGCAATAGTGTTTATTTATTTCTTATATATATTTCAATCGGATTTTAAGCTTCAAGCGACTTGAACACATCGAAATAAATACAGTCCATCATGATAGATTTGTAAGTTTATTTAGTAAATGGTTTACCAGATGACGAATATGACAATGACAATATATTTTCTTTAGGATAATGTTATGTTTAATATAGGTTAGTGCGTACGCTAATTTGGAAGGTAAACTTCACCCAAATGGAGAATTTTGGCTCTTTTAAATAAGTGACTGAAAATTTGTCAAAGCAATCTACATTATGTGTTACAGATGACACTTTCTCCGCTTTTAAAATCTTTATTCGAAGCTTTCAAATTGTCTTTGGTCTAGTGGTTATTACGTTTGTCTGGGATCACATAATCCGATTTCAAATCCGTTAAAATACAAATTTTTTTAATTTTTTGTTTTCATGTTTTATTGTACAAAGTGAGAGAGATTTCGAATTTGAACTTTATTTTGCTCTCCAACTATGTTTTCGTTAGATAAAAATTAATTAATCATTTGTAATTTTCATTTATTTGAAACCTGCAAAATCCATAAATTTTGGTATTATTGAGCTGCAGTTTATAAATTACAGATAAATGGCCCGAATGTTTATATAATTAACCCACTACAAGCTAATGTAACTAAATAAAGGTAATTTTCAACTATCAAGTTTCGAATGTTACTCTTATGTTTGCTTTTCAAACCAAATTTATACTCAACCGATTTTTACTGATTTTTGCTTTAGTTTCTTATAGCATCTTTTGAGTCTTTAAACAAATAAGCAAGAAGGTGCCAAACTGATAAACAGACCCCAAAAAGTCCCCCCAAAAAATCTTTTAAATAATGCCAAAAAAAGTAAATTTCAAAACTGAGCTTCGCTAGTTAATCTATTGGAACCATGATTTCTTAGCTTTTTTGATACCTAGAATATAATAAACCTTTGTATCTTGTATGCCTATTTATACCTTAACTAACAGTAATCCTTTTTGGCATTCCGCTTTGATCCATGTAGATGACCAAGAAGCTGAAAATTTGCTAACGAGTATGCCGAACTTGTGTTGTTGCTCAGCTCAGCTGTGAAAAATATTTTTTGGCATCATGTAGAAGATTTTTTTGGGGTCTGGAATCCACAACTTTTGATCAGATTGGCACATTCTTGTTTATTTGCTTAAAGACTCGACATGAAGTTTATTTACCTTTTTTCTATTCCATGGGGGCATTTTTCAATAAACTATATGTAATATATGAGCGGGGAAACTACAGTTCTGAAACAACATAATACTAAGGTTAATGTAGCTAAAGAAAATAAAGATTACAGAAAACGGAAAATATGTCTATGAATAAGAGACGAGATTGCTCAAATAGAATAGCGATAAAGAGATCCAAGAAAATCTGGTGATACAAATATTTAAGAAACGTTTTAGATCATGTAAATCAAATTTATACATTACCATAGTGAAAATAGTAGATTATCAAAACTGGAAATGGATTGGGTGTCATATTAAAAGAAATATATAAGTAGGGAAGATAAAGGAAATGCTGTATCAAGACGAAATTTTAAAAATGTGTCCGACGATATAATTAATATGAATATGTGAGCTATTTGAAGGTTTTGTAAGAACAAGGAAGTATTCGAAAATAGACCATTTAATCCTTGTCAATCGGAGAATGTTTTCATATTTCCTTTCAACTCGATACTTAATATTTTGTTCGGAACATCGCTTCCAATGATAGCTTTAGTAGCAATTCCGACTGACTTAGGTATCTTATACATGTGAAAGGAGTTGCCACGATTAAGGAGAATATTTATTATAAAAATATTCTTTTTCTTTCATGGATTATTAACATTGGTCTGTTACAATAAATATTTTGCAAATGGAGGAAATTAGAACGCAAATGCTTAGCTAATTATTATTGATGTGAAATATTTCGTAAAAATATGAGTTTGCGTTTCGCATAAATTTCATGATGAATAAGCGTAAAATCAAACACGGTTGGTTTTGCAAAATTTGCAAATAACACTTGTATTAACTATCAATAATGTGAAACCTTGAGACCTATATTTCCACATATGCGCACGATTTGAATTATTAGAACAATAACAATATATCGTTGTTTCATCATAATTGCTAAGGTACATCGTGTCGTATGTAAGTGCATACATATGTATATGTTAATATCTTTGAAGTAGATATGTGTTTTGTTCTATATCAATTACCTGTGTACATGTATACATATTTCACACTATAAAATTACCGAGTAACTTTACTATAAATGTAATAGAAATTTGATATTGTACAATCTCCCAAAAAATCGTTCTAATTATCAAAGCAAATGCAATAGAGAAAATAGTTTTCTCAATTTCCAACTTAACTCTCCTATATGTACGTAAATATACGAGGGATGTTCCTTTAATGTTGAGTCTAGATAGTAGCTGGTGATTTATTACTACAGGGTGGCCCAGCATTTCTAAGCGATTCTAAAAAGCAATAACTTGCTTAAAAACTTTTTATTTTTAAACGGATTAGTACAGAAAGTAAGTACATCAAATGGAGTTTTTTAGCACTAGTAACATTTTCGACTTCACACGTTCTGACTCTTTCTAACATGTTTTCCATGACTGATGTTAAAATGTCCGTGCTACGAGGGACAAGCTGAAATGATTGAGAATAAAAAACACGGTTAATATTTTCTTTTAGATTTTATTTTAAATATGCTCAAAGTAATTTCCTTCAGCAATGATACAGTTGATCATTCTTTCTTTCCATTGTTTAAAATCTCTCAACCTATTTCCTTTCGGAATACCTTCAAAATAAGCATGAATTGCGGTATCAATCTCTTCTTCAGACGAAAACCTTTTAACCCGCAAATTGCGTTTATGCCAAAAAAATAGCCAAAAGTCACACATTGCTAAATCAGGTGTGTACGGCGGATGTTCTATTTCTTTTATATTTTTCCAGCTAAAAATTGGAGAGTTAAAACTGCCGTATGGGACGATGCATTATCATGGTGGAGCATAATTTCCTTGTCTGGAACTCTACTGAACACTTCAGGCAAACATTTTTCAATGTACCACTTAGCTGTAGCTGTCTTTTACCCATCTAGCGTAATTGGATTTACTAAGTCCGTACTTCTGAAGAATACCGTATACATAATATTTTTCATAGCTCGCTGCTTCTTAGTCATTGTAGGAGTTTCCTCATTTTCCTGAATCTATACATGACTCTCTTGGCGGGTAGGAAGTTCGAAAAAGGGGATATAAGTTTCGTTACCTGTCACTGTTTTGGAAAAAACTTGGTGCCCGACATTATTTAAGAAATTTAAAGCTTCAAGGCAAATTCTTATACGCTCTGCTTTTTGAAAGTTAGAAAGGTGATGCGGCACAAAACGGCTTACCACTTTTTTAAATGCAGGTGACCGTGTATGATTGTTTTAACAGCCGAGGATTCAATCTTAAGTTGATTTAGTACCGCATAAGTGGCTTTATTGTCCTCTTAAATTATTTTTTTAGCAGCAGTAATGTTTTCGTCGGTAACAGCTGTAGGAGAGCGCCCTGCTCCCTTTTTGATGCTGCACATAATTTCTTTCGCATTCAAATTCCTTATACTATCAGTAAATTGTAGCCAAGGAAGGTGCTTGTTCACTAAAAACTGAATCTAAACTCTTTGCATTCATAAGCGCTTAAACATCTTTTAAAAACATAATAAATTATGATTTGAAAATGCTCTCTGGTTAATTCCATTTTCTTTTACTTTTAAAGAATGACTAGCTGCTATCACGAACATAACTTCAATAACAAAGCGCCAAATGACTGATAAAGAGTTGCTCTAAATAAACACCGTATGATTGTCACAGTCTACTAGATTTTCTTATTCTCAATAAATTCAGCTTATCCCTCGTATAAATAACTTGATTTATGTTCAAATGTTCTTGTTTAGCTGCTTTCGAGTTCGAGGTTTATCGATATAAGCCTTTTCCTTTAAACAACAGTTGCATTGCTGTCCTGGCGGTATAATATGTTACTCTATCTTACTGGAACCGCGTCTGTGGTCTATTTTGTAAGACTGAACCAAGAAAATTCTGAAACATGTCTGTGTACGGTTAACTAGTTACAATCAAGGCATTTCAGTCTTCATTTTCAAAAAAAGCAGGTTCGGTCATGCCTTCGGCTGTAACACCATATCAAACTGTATTTTATTGGACGAAATTGGCTTTTGCAAATGATTCTTGGATTCCCCTTCCCCAAATTCTACAGTTGTGTTTATTTACGAATCCATACAAATAAAATTGAATTTCTTCTTCACAAAGTAGTTGGAATGGAATAGCGCAGAGAATGCATTTAGAAAAGGGACAAATGATAGACCTCCAGAAGTATGGGAAAATATTTTGAAAACTAGTCGTATCTTCTACTTTAGGGTTTAAAAGCAATCAAATTTTTTATTTTAACTTTATTAATTGTAACACTTATGCTTATTTAAGCATGCGTGACAACACAATACCACGTTACTGTAACTAATTCATGCAGGCTTCATCAAACCAATTGAGTTCTTTGTTCTTGCAATATTATACTGAGATAGCAATGGTGTAAAACATCAAGGCTCTGATAAATTTTTATTGCATTTTACACACCATCTTAAATTTTGACTGATATATAAGTCGAGAAGTATCCAGTTCAACATTTATTTATTTAATATCGCAACTTTTTTAGACAGATGTGTAAATAATGTATGTTAAATAAGTGCTATGAATATATCAACTGTTCTTCAATTACCCAGGCATGATTTCCATTTTTTTGAAGAAATTGTAATGATGCGTTGACCGCCAAATAGTTTGCCAAACTTAATTCTAGAGATACGCCGCTAGAAAGTGAACCCAGACTAATTGTCAAGAGTAATTACTTAGTGGTGATAATTTTTTTGATAATTTTAACAAGATTCACTAATCTTTGGTGCTATAGAAATCTCACGAGTCGACGAAATCCAGGAGTGAGATTTCTTAATAGCAACAAATATGAATGCTAATCTTGTTAAAATTATTAAAGAAAATAGTCGTCATGAATGTAATTCGGCGTGATTATTTTTTAAACTATGTTGCAAAAAGTTAAACAAGTATGTACGTATCTTTATTATCCAATCGCAATGAGAAAAAAAATTACACTGACTATTTGCTAATAGCAAATATTCAGTGTAATTTCGATGTTATTGGTCGATATGAATTTTTTTCTCATTACGATTGGTTGACAGAACTGTTTAAAAAATAATCAGAGAAATTAAATATATCACAGTTTATTATATGCCATTACATAGAAAAGATAGGGAAAGTCAGCAAGCTGGATATTACTCACTCGCTATACTCATCTGACCTTCGACGCTCTGATTATTATCTTTTTCGATCGCTGCCAAATAGTTTGATGGAGAAAAATTTCTCTAATAACAACCAAGTTTGAGAGTTTGTTAAAAACTTCTTTTATATAAAAACAGCTGAATTCTCTGCCAAAGGCATCAAGATACCTGACAAATGGCAACAGGTAATTGAAAATAATGGCGAATATATGTAAACCAGCATATAATTTATATTCATTTTACTCACAAAAAATCTGTTTTACTGAAATCTGAAATGGCAATTACTTATCACTCAACCTAATAAAATAGCACTTATTTTTGCAAACCTTATTTATGAGTTCTGCTACGTATACCATTAAGATATTAATTAGTATTCCATTGGAGCATTATATTAAAGCGCATTTTTCCACACTGTATGTACTATTTCCCTTGCCACTTCATTGAAAATCGCGTAATCTACAAACACTAATTTTTATTTTCCGTTCAGCCATAAAACATTTTATTCAAAATTGCTTTTTACTGTAGGACTGATAAGAAAATATGAAAATTATGTACTGAGAATTATAAAGCTTTGGAAAAACGTTACGCAATAACCCACTTACTTCTTACATGGAAACATATATTATGTATGTACGTTTTGCGTAGTAATCATTATGAAAATATTTATGATTTTAGTAAATATAATTGTTACGATTGTGTTGGTATTGAGAGACGTGAACAAATTACAAAACCAATTGAAAATAGAAATTACATTTATGTACAGTCAACATTGAAATGAATAACGTGGAAAATTATTAACAACGTAAATGCATCCTGTTCGTGCAATTGCAAATTATAATTAGTTACATGTTTATTACATGTGATTCTAAACAAACGAAATGAAAATTTTCATGCTTAGCACCCAAGGTTGCTATGATTTTGAAATGTATGCCATTTTATTATATTTAACACTTCGTATCGGCAAAAAGAAATAAGTTCTGCTATTTCCATTTTCAGTCCAAACACCCACAAATTTATAAAATAATCCAAGCATTTTCTGTCGGTGAGGAACACACTTAAAAGTTGGAAGAAATTCGTTAAATTCAGAGAATTTTTTCGAACACCATTCCTGAATAAATATTAAAAATTTTTTTCTGAACTTATTCATATTGTAAAAACCTTTGATCGAATTTGCAAAAAGAGAATCCTATTTTTATCTTGAAAAATTTTTTGACCGGGATTGTGACGGAGAAGATATGCACTGTACTACAAATTATTCTGTCGCTTATAACTTCTGATCAGGTTCGTTCAAATTAAAACATCTGACTGATCAATGCATTTCTTAGGTTATTGTTGTAACAATATGCACGCCGTTATTTATTATCATTTTGATCTTTCTTTGGACATGGACGTGTTATTCGTGTAAGGAAATATATTCAAACAATGCATTCAGAAATAATAATGAAGAGGTTTTTGTAAAAAATTAGAGGTAAATTCGCTCTTTCTGATAATTTAAAATTCAACCGCCCGAGTAATATTTCAGATAAGTTTGTTGACCCCATTCAGAAGACATATATCAATGGCTTATTAGGATATTAAGATACTCGTCTGTGTTTCATCTGTGGATCCTTCATAAATATGTTGAGTGGAAAGAAAAAAATGAACCGCATGCATTTGTTTAATTCTTTATTAGGACAGTTAAGAAACGATACTTTTCCGCAAATCGTTAGGAAATTTTGACATTCCTGACAAAATTTCTTAAAGAAAAAGTCAACATTTCCTAACTGTTAGGAAATATTCATTTCCTTACTGTAAGGAAATGATATTTTGTTACAGTTGTTAGTGTTCTACATAAATGATTGAAAACACGTTGTTTATAAGGAATTAATTTATATTTCGAAAACCTCAATGCATTGCAGAATACATTTTGAAATTATTTTGTTATATTTACAGTTATTTGACAGTTAGTACAATTATTGAAAATTGGAGGAACATTATTAGAACTATGAGAAACATTTTGGACAACATGCGAAGTAGTAGGGTTATTTTGTTGAATATTTTGTACTGTGAAAATTTTATTTGCCACCTCAACCTTATTGTTAAAAGATTCTTCGATATATCCTTCAGCAACGTTGGATGACTTCCATACGCCATGCCTCTTTAAACTAGTTATGTCAGCACCAGAGTCAACTAATATTGTTGCAGAAGACCGACGAAAACAGTGACCAGTATATTCTGTCGCATTTACCAAATTCAAATAAGTAGCAACTATTTTAGGCATTTTTCTAAATTGATGTATTCCTACCACTTGTCTACAACCCTTTCCGCCATGATATTTAAAGAAAAATCTCTCACTGTTCATATTTTCTGGTCTTAACGAAACATACTTCCGATAAACATTCAAGTACATCTGATTAACTACAAATGATCTTGGTTTGTTGGTCTTCGAATCAGGTATGCTAATTAAAAGCTTAGATTCAAGGTCTTCTACATCGTGTAGAGTCATTCGGACTAACTCATCCATTCTACAGGCCCCAGAAATACCAATTATTAAAGCCACCTAAAATATAAATAAATGTGTAATCTAAATAAAAATTAAAACCTTGTAAATTACCTTAATCATTAAATATTCTTTATCTGGAGCTTCCTGGATAAATTTTTCGATTTCTTAAACCTTGTAAATTACCTTAATCATTAAATATTCTTTATCTGGAGCTTCCTGGATAAATTTTTCGATTTCTTCCTTCGTTAAAATCTTAGATTTCTTAGGAAAAGCCACATTCCTGGACTCTTCACAGTCGTCCAGGAATGTTAGGCTTTTCTTACTCAGTAAACAATATACTATTTTTTTAAAGTCGCCTAGTTATAGGCGATGAAAAATAGATGTATTGTGATAATATTCAACATAACAATTAAGTAAGAAACGCTAGAGTAAAGCCCCTCAAACTATTCTAAAAGCTAAAATTTGCACCAAAGAAACGTTGTTACCATTGTGATAGGATTTCCAGAGAGCTGCTTTCTATACATTGCGTTCTTTCAATTAAATCATCGATTCAAATATTTCGTGCCAATGGATCAGTTAGACTAAGCAATTTTGAGGAAGCATTCAAATTCATTTAATTGAAAATGAATCGTTCATCGTGATGATGCTAAACTGCATACATCTACGTAAACCTAACGACAGCTGAGGGAATTAAACTGAAATTCCTCCCTATTCCTCCAATTTAGTACCGCCAGATTTTGACTTCTTCCTTTCGTTATAAAACAGAGTACGATGGAAAAAGTTCACCTTTTTAGAAACTGTAAAAGTCACTTAAATTCGTTTTTTTCTTAACAAATCGGCAACGTACGTTCTTTGCTTCATAAGAAAGTATTGACCTTTCATTTAATTGAAAATAAATCGTTCATCGTGATGATGCTAAACTGCATACATCTACGTAAACCTAACGACAGCTGAGGGAATTAAACTAAAATTCCTCCCTATTCCTCCAATTTAGTACCGCCAGATTTTGACTTCTTCCTTTCGTTATAAAACAGAGTACGATGGAAAAAGTTCACCTTTTTAGAAACTGTAAAAGTCACTTAAATTCGTTTTTTTTTTAACAAATCAGCAACGTACGTTCTTTGCTTCATAAGAAAGTATTGACCTTTCAGATAATGTTTTAGTTATTTATCCTTTCTACAATAATCTTCTAGGAAATTGTTTTCCAAACCATCCATAATTTAAAAAAAAATTCTTGAAGATTTCATCTAGTAAATATACTCTCGGAACCACAATTTCTGATCAATACATCTGTAGAAGTGGATACTTTCTACAACCTTACATCATAATTTCATTGCTGCTAAAGTGTCATCTCGGAAACGATTTACAGTAGTGTGATGAATTAAAAATATACTCACATAAACCAAATTCAAATTGAAAAGAAATATTTAATTTCTTCATGATTAGTATTATACTATTCATGAATTCACGGCCATCCTGGAAGGATTTACGTAACTGAAAGACTGTTCTGAGCTATATAAACACTTCTCCAAACTGTTTATGAAGTCTCTGATGAAAATCAGTCGCTTTTACACTTTCATTAAAAGAAATTTAAATAATTATACGCTGTGCAACAGAATTTGACACATTGTTAATGCAAGTAGCAGAATTGATGCAGTTTTTTATGGCGCTGGCTAACATGCCTACTTCGATAAATATAAAAACGCTTTGCAATATCTCTTCAATTATGTTCAGAAAAAAAAGGTCAAATTTGAATTGCCCTCGTATGTGTTAACGAATATTGTAGAACTTCGATATGTGCTAAACAATTGGAAACCAAGCTCTGTAACTTCGGGTTCATCCACGTGGTCAGCGAGATTATTTATATGTACATACATAACGTATACATATTAGTGTTTTCTTTGTATATTGAAATAGAATGGTTCTTCTCTCTATAAAGGGTAAAGCCCGAACAAGTTTTCGTTACTAATCTTAATCCCCATTAAAAAATATCCTAAAATTACTTTTATTTTCAAAAGAAAACTTCAATTCCTAAGATCATTTTACTTTAATGATTAAATTTAATTAATGTAAACTTTTCGTTTGTTTGTATCTTCTTGTACCAGTTGGAAAATCTAACGTATAAGAAATAGCAACAACTGTAATATATGTGTTAATCGTTAAAAATGTTTCATTAAGCACACAAGATGTAATATAGTCTATTAAAAGCAATGAAATAATGTCTATTGTATACAAAGGCGAGCTTTATAGATAGAAAATAATTTTGCATAATGAATGTTCCATATGTTTTATAGTTATAAGTTAATTTGAATATTTTTTTAATTAGTCGTGTTACGGATTCGATTCCGACAAGGTCGACGTAAGCTTTCAGGTGTAAGTGCGGCCCTTTTTCTTCGTGTCTTCGTTACCATGTTGTACAACCATGAATCCGTACACATATACATATATACACTTACGTAATTATAGTTCTGATAAGATGATCTATAAAAATTTTAAATTAACTAAAATAGAAACGAGAAATATTACTATATAATCCACATTATATATACGCGAGATGTATCCGGTAGTTTTTAAATTGAGGAAGTAGAGGGGAAAACAGCTGATCGTGTATTTATAGGTGGATGTACCCAAGCATGGACATACATAAATGGAGGCGAGTGCTCGTGAAGGAAATAGCTTTAAACTGACCGAGCAAGCATATGTTAAAAGACTGCTTACATGCACACTTCATATGTGTACATATATATGTACATATACGCGCTATTGTGGTCATGTTTTAACACTGCTAATTAGTCTACAATGTGAAGTTGATTCGATAATATAAATACAGGGCGATTGGTATTAATCTATCAAGGCATGCTTATACAGATATCAGAAATTTGTATTTTATTCCAAACAATGTCTTGCTAGCGAAACGAAGGGTTTATTTCTCTTTCCTATTAATAAGAACTGTGTATGTATTTCTATACTATCAAAACCAAAAGAATTTATAACAAAAATGATTGTAAAAATAAATTTAAATTAATGGATAAACTTAAATGAAAAACAATACTTCATCTAGGAAGTGAAAGCAATGGTATAAAAAAAGGAAAATAAAAACTATTTGTATTATCAATATACTAGAGAAAATAATAGGAAAATCAAGTCGTTATACGATGAACGAACGCTATTTAGATATAAGCCGAATCTTTTTTATACGAGCGACAAGCTGAAATTATTGAGAATAAAAAACACGGTTAACATTTTCTAGGATTTTATTTTAAATATGCTCAAAGTAATTCCCTTCAGCAATGATACACTTGACCATTCTTTCTTTCCACTGTTTAAAAGCTCCCAACCAATCTTCTTTCGGAATATCTTCAAAATAAGCGTGAACTGCGGTATTATTTAAGAAATTTAAAGTTTTATGGCAAATTCTTACACGCTCTGCTTTTTGGAAGTCAGAAAAGTGATGCGGCACAAAACGACTTACCACTTTTTTTAAATGCAGGCGATCGTGTATGATTGTTTTAACAGCTGAGGATCCAATCTTGAGTTGATGCTCTATTACCGCATAAGTGGCTTTATTGTCCACTTCAATTATTTTTTTAACAGCAGCAATGTTTTTGTCGGCAACCGTAAGAGGACTCGCTACTCCTTTTTGATGCTGAACAGAATTCCTTTCGCGTTAAAATTCCTTATACCATCGGTAAATTGTTCACTAAAAACTGAATCTAAAGTCTATTTCCACTCATAAGCGCTTAAACTTCTTTTAAAATTATAATAAATCATGATTCGAAAGTGCTCTCGCATTTATTCCATTTTCTCTTACTTTTAAAAATAAGTAGCTGAGTTATAGCGAACCTAACTTCAATAACAAAACGTCAAATGACAGATAAAGAGTTGTTCTAAAGAAACAGCGTATAATTGTTTTTCACAGTCTACTAGATTTTCTTATTCTCAATAAATTCAACTTATCCCTCGTAACATTTTATGGATGTGATTTTATAACACAATTTTTATTGATGTTGAATATGCTCTTCCTCCAATTCGAAGTATTTGAGTCTTATAAATGATCAAACATACAAACTTTTTTTGCTACATACTTGTCTTCAAATTTCGGCTCTTGTTAGTGCTTCTTTTAACCTTCAAACAGGTAGTAATTTAAAGGAGATAAATTTGGCCTACAGGGAAGGCGTGTAAATAGATCCCATTTAAGGCAGTGACGGTTTCTAGTATCAACTTGGGCGTATAGACCTAGTATTGTCATGAAGGAGTCGAACATTTTTGCAAGCCTCGGATTCGATTCCGCGGCTCCCGGTACGATAAATCAGTGATTGACCACTACGATATCGGCCAAAATCAGAAGCACCTATTCCAAGCCGAAATTCAGTAGAAACTTTTATGTTTAGAAAAAAAAACTATCTGGATAAGTAATGTAATCGCACATCCCAATGTATGTTTCTATTTTGTGTTCGTGTAATGAACCTATTATGAAACCAGAAACAGTATCGAAGTGAGCTTCATTTTGATACGTTTTTTTCCATTTTTCAATGTTAATAAATTCTTATATTCTTAGTTGTTTGGCAGCTGCTTCCCATAACTGGGGTGGAATACAAGACATATTAGTTTCTATGTTACTCATGTTTATATTTTTAAATAAAATATCCAGTAATGATAACGAAAATTAATAAATAATATTTGGCGAATAGCCATATTTAAATTTAAAAATATCAAGAATCAATGTGACCAACTGCATACTTTATATAAAACTAAAACTCGGAACTTTCAAATGAAATTTAACTATTAATTAATGTAAAAAATGAGAAAACTCGCCGCTATCGCGACTCGTTTTCTAAGCATGAACTCGTGTGACAAAATGGTGCCTTATAAAACTTGTTTTTTATACTATTAGTTAACTCGTCCACTTCAATCTACATAATTTTGTTACAGAACGGTTTTATACTTTAACTCATTGGAATATGTATGTATATAATATATGACATCTGAATGTTCTAGTGCTTGAATTGGGGAGTTTCATAATTTGACTAATGTAATCAACTTTCTATGAATTTTACATAAGATTATATAGTTTTTCTTATTAACTTTCCGCAGTACGTGTTAATTGAAGTACGGCGCTTCTAACCCTATTCTGTTTTCTGTATTTAGGCGTAAATAATGAACAGTTCTACTTTCGTTAAAATGGGGAACTCCATTCGTAGAAGCACTCTCTCTGAAAGATATTTTTCGAATGAAAATATTTTATGATGTTAATTGTTCATGTTTAATTGAAATTTTAATATCAATTATTATATACGTATTAACATTACTAAGTTTATATTTCACTTTAATTTTAAGGCGTTTGATTTTAGATGGAGACCAGATTAGGTATATTAATGCATATCTATTTTTGAATGTAGTATTGAGAAATTTTAAAAGAAGCGAAATGTTAACTTCGAAATACATCATCTGTAGTTGTTAAGGAGAAGAATCATTTTTGCTGCATTTGCTTGTGATGCTTACGAATTTTACCGAAAAATATATTTGAATAGATCTAAAACCCAATAAATATATTTACCCATAGAAAGTAAATTTCAATTTTTACAGAAAATATGTAATTCATAAGGTGTTGTCAGTAATCTAAAAGTCACCTTGGAAAAAAAATTACTTTGGATTAGTAACACAACTGTATAAAAACCAAATGAACTAGGAAATTAATTAACGGGGGTCGTGCAAATAATTAAAGGGTGCCTGAACAGAAAAAGAAAAATTTAATTTAATGTTAGCGATATCAAACTGTGGTAGTATAACTTTAAAAGAACATTAGATCTAGATAAATAATCTAGAAAAAAAATTTCATTACATTACTATTGAAAATAAATTGAAAGAGAAAACTAAATAATATATAACCCATGTAATTTTATACTAGATATGCGATATAATAAAAATTACGGTTGTTAAAGTCCAGAATATACATATATTAATTTGCCAAAAAAAACTAAATTTCCAAAGAAGCAGTTGTACATGCTAAAACGATTATACTTCTGCAATATATACGAGGTGTTACCCAGAAATTCTGGGAATTTGGATGTGGCGCGCGAGGAATAGTAGTACAGCTTTGTAGTGCTAGATGGTATGAACTGCGTCTATACTAAGTTAGTTTGCCCAACGGTGCTTTTGCTATGTTGTGACAGACAGTTTTTTATGTTTATATTTGTTCAGTTATGTTCGAATTATTCTGCGACACTACAATCCCCGATGTGAAAGAGCAAAGAACGTGCATCAAATTCTACTTCAAACGTGGCAAAATGGCAGCGGAATCTCTGAAAAAGCTTAAACAAGCGTTTGGTGAAGATGCTTTAGGCCAAATTATGAATAGTACAACCGTTTAAAAAATGGAAGTGCGTCGGTTGATCATGATGAGCGTTTCAGTCGTCCATCGACGGAAAACGCTACAAAATGTGGCAAAAGTGATGCTATCCTACAAGACCGAAGGAGAACAATCCATGACATTTGTAACATCGTCGGCTTGTCGTTTGTCAGCGTATTCTGTCCGGCGATCTCAATGTGCGGCGTATTGCTCCAAGGTTACTCACTTGTGCGTAAGTTTCTAGCCTAAATGAATACGGCAGTAGTACCTCATCTTCCCTACTCTCCAGGTCTTGCCCCTAGTGACTTCTTCCTGTTTTCGAAGTTTAAACTGTAGCTCAAGGGGCGCTGCTTTAAGACGATTGAGAAGATCCAGACTGAATCGTAGGCAGTGTTGAACACGTTAACACGCAAAGACTTCCAGCACTTTTTCCCCGTCACGGGCAAGTCGTTGGGATCGATGTATTCATGCGGAAGGAGAGTATTTTGAAAGGGATGGTAGTGAATAAGTTGTAAGAACAATTTATTGTGTTTTTCACATTCTTGGAATTTCTGGGTAGCACCTCGTATAATATACTGGATCAGAAGAAGGTAGAAATGAAGAAAGTAAAAACTTACGTTCATTATAAACAAAAATTTGAACGTTATGGTTAGAAATTGGATCATACATATTGAAAAGAACACTGAAATTACTAATATTTCATTGATCTATTCTCAAAAAATAAGTCCAGTGTATTTACCTAGTACATACACAATTAGGCTGCCAAAATTCCCACCTGCGGAATGTATATTCATATAATTATAAAAATATTTTTTTGTAGTCATATTTAGTCTTTAAAGGCATTATCATTACTTTTAATATCTTGGGTTTTTCGAATACGCCTTAATTTAAATTAATCTGCAAGAAGATTATAAAATATAGATAATATAAAACCAATAGAAGAGATACCGTATGATCGTAATCTCTTATATTTTAGAAAGCTGTGAAATTATTTATTCAAAAATATTATATTGTCATAAGTAAAAACACAAGAGCTTTTTTTTTATCGCATAAATTTCTCTTTGTAACGAAATTATTTTGCCAATCAGTAATTTGACGAGAAAAACTTACATGAAAAAATCGCGAGACCGAAAGGTCGAGCGATTTTTTCTAATGTAAGTTCTTCGAGCGAAATTACTGATTGGAAAAATATTGAGTTAAAAAGAAATTTATCCGATTGAAAGAAAAGCTCGAGTGATTTTTGGCAAGATAAATTAACGACATGAATAACACTTTTTAAATTGTCTCCATATTGACGATTTTGTATTTCTTGTGTATTGCGGTATTGATCTTTTGATATTTGTTGAAATTTCCCCAAACCGACTCGTACATTTTACGTTCAACGATACTTAATTGATATTACCTGTCAGCTGCCAAAATAAAGTAAGTGATGCAGGGCTACTAGATATGTAACAGGAAGAAGCATTTTTATCGGAGGAAGAAGCATTTTTATCGGTGATAAAAAGCTATGTAGGTTTTTATCGCTGTCAAAGTGACAAAAATGTCATCCGCAAATGGACATTTTTATATAGGAGTTAATTTATCAATAAAAAATAAAATAAACTGTCATTGTGTGTAGTGTATTAGATTATTGACTCTTCAAAAACGTTAATAAAAAATCACAAAGTTATCGTTATCGTACGATATTTTCCAAATGATGTAAACCTGGAAAATTGAGAATGATTATACCTTTTGTGGCCATATATAGAAGGATATCGAGAATTTTCAAATTTTGCAGTGACGTATCTCAGTTTGCGCAAATGATTCCACAATTTGTTAAAAAATTCTGTGAAACAGAGTGAAAATGGTGTCCGAAAATATCCAAAGGTATCATCCAAAGGGAAATGTCAGTGAAGCAATTACACCACAAAATTTAAGGAACGTCTTTAATAACTCGAAACAAAGAGTGGCGTTATGGAGCGAAAATTAAGGACTCATTTTGAACATTTATTGAAGCGTTTATTAAATAATTTCTTTTCAATTCAAACGTTTCTATGCAGTTGCCACTAAGGCTGATAAGAAGTACCTAGGGATAAATCTTTTGCATAATAATAGACGGTTGGAATATAACGCTAATCATATTACTGTCTTGCCGTACTACAGGACTCAAGTTATAACTAAAGCAGGACAAAGGAATGAATTCGCAGTAGCGTACAGCTTTGCTTGGTAGGCCGAAGAGGTGCGATTATAAATATAATACATAATTAATGTAATTAGCTACCATTTTAGTTTGAATGTGTTGCTGATGGAGACCAACGCAAAAATGTGGTGTAGTATTAAATCTTTAGTAAACCTTCCCAACACGATCAAGTCATGCATAACATACCTCGGGTATGTACGCTTTCGGATAAAATCGCCGTCACTGGAAATCCATTCGTTTGTCCAGGTTCAGTTATAACTTATCTCTTATTGACGAGAACATTTGGGTTATACCTGATAGGAAGGTTGTATGTCATCTTATTCTGCACTCGATTTTTTGGCATTATAATGGAAGCGATCAACGCGATATTGCAAAGTTATTTGGGTGTTATGTACTCTCTATTACATAACAGGACATTTCAGTAGGTCAATTGGTGCAAAGCCACTCTCGTACACTTTACTCCCTGATCTTCTTACCTTATTTAAATTTTATAATAAACGTTAAAAGGCGAATTTGTTCATGTGACAGACCAAAAAAACTGTAGTTACTGTTTAAACCTTTCAAAGTGAGTCTCTTCCAATAAAAGTTATTCACGAAAAAACCATAACAAGATGGTCGCTAATGTCTTCGGGACCACTAAGCATGTTGCAACAGTAATTTTGCATTTCTATAATATGGTCAATTCAGAATGGTATAATATGATGGGTTTGTCCAAAGACCTTCGGAAGATGCGTAATAGTTTACCAAAAAGGAAAAGTCGTATTGCAGCATGTTAATATAGGTTACGGGGAATGAATTTTACTTCAGTCAATAAAGAAAGAAAAAAATAACATTCCTCTAGAAACAGAGAAAAAATGTTATGTACAAATTTAATAAAATTGTATATTAGGGGAGAGATATCGTGCTTTATTGTATTAGGTTTAACATTAAAAGAACGCCCCTCGTATATTTACTTATATATTACTAAGCACTAATATTACAATTGCGTAATTAATTTAGAGAAATGTACAGAAAAGGTTTGCTACTAATATTATTTACTCCAAAATTTTGATTTATTCCATTCATTTATTTATGATAAAATATGGCTTTCATCATCATTAAAGCAATTATATATTTTTTCATAGTATTCCACTAGATAAAGATGTATTAAGAGTGTAAAGTATTTGGCTATTCGGGTTCTTAAATAAAACTAACGGTAAATTAGACACAACTATATTAATATTAAAAACGAATAACAAATTAAAACTAATTACTAACAATAAGCACATTTATGTATTTATATTTATGTAAGTTCACTCGGCGATGATTTGGTATGGAATGAATCCAAATCCCTTCCTCGACGGCTTATATATGGGCCGCCGAGCCTCTCGTGTTTTTCTAAGTCTCGGTCTTTCCGTTTCTAGATCTGTCGAGAAAGCGCCAGGGCGTAATACGTGACGTATTGTTGGATGAGTCATCACAATAGCTATAATTCGTAAAACGAATTTTCACTCTAAAATTATTATCAACCATATCATTTTTATCTTGTAGTTCAATTACCTAAATAGTAGAAACAAAATAGTTTCAATCTTTAAAAATTAGTTAAAACATTCCATAGGTCTATTTTTATACCAGACTTTTTTAATGAGATTTACTTGTTTTCATACTTGACTAATACGGTCTATGGGATGTACGTGTGTATGATGGAATTGTTATAGTTAAGGTAAATAAGTAGGTTGCTATTTAAATAATTGAAAGTGATTGTTAGAGCGGCGAAATGAAAAAAAATTATAGATGCTCAAGGTCACGATAATAGGTGTTGTTACTTATAAAAGAACTAATAATTAAGTTGTACTTCGTGTAAAATGTACATATATCATCCTTGATTATATCGCACGTATTATAAAATTATTACGAATTTAATAAATATACATATATATTTCTCTATTATTTGTACACAGATTTCTGTAGGAATATAGTATTAAACTTCAAATATTCTGTTTGTTATTCTTACGTTTCTTAAACCTTAATTACCATATCGAGGTTATTCACATTCATTTTTAGTATTTATATAAAGTGTTCCAAATTATCGGAACCTATTCCTAACTTCGCTATTTAAACTTACGAATTTTGTTAGATTAATAAACCAGAAACATTTTTTGAAATGTCTATCTTTAACAGAATTTGTGAAAATATCTGCATGCTTTTAAAAGTAATAGCAAGTACATACTTAAAGATTTCGAAGTCTATATGAAGTTGAAATATAATGGATAGAGAGTTCCAATCGTTAATATATACCAAGATTTTCTGTTTAAAAGTATTAAAACTTGTATGGATCAATACAGACGTTCAAAAGTTGTAAATTAAAGAGGTATTGTGAGTAGGGCTGGGCGATACCAACGTTTTCGGTATCGGGTACCGAATTGTATTTGTAATAATTATAGTTATGTCATAATAAGGATATTTGCTACACACAATAATAACATTCTTTTAAATATATATTATCTAATATATATAATGCATATATACTTAAAAATTCTTTACTTAAAAAGTTATTGCATCCTTTATGTACATTTAAAAAATGCACAAAGGTAAGCTACCCGATAGATGGCTACCCGATACACCGCTAACCCGATACATCGATACTTAGCGAGTACTGGAATCGGTAAAGTATCGATAGGTATCGATGCTTTGGAATCGATACTTTGGAATCGATACCTTGAATCGATACCTTGGAATCGATTCCTTGGAATCGATACTTTAGAATCGATACCTTGATTCGATACCTAGGAATCAGTATTCATAACCCGTTTTCTAGGTATCGTTTGTTTGATATCGGTTTCAAGAGATATAAAATTAATTTATCGATTCTACCATATCTACGGTATGAAATTTGCAATATTGTGATATTTTTTTTTTGTAATAATTATAGTTGTTATGTTTATGTTATAATATGGATATTTGCTACGCATAATATAAAATTCAACAACATCCTTTGAAATATATACTATATAATATATATAATGCTATATATACTTAAAAATTCTTTACTTAAAAAGTTATTGCATCTTTTATGTACATTTAAAAAAATGCACAAAGGTAAGCTACCCGATATATCGATACTTAGCGAGTACTGGAATCGGTAAAGTATCGGTAGGTATCGATGCTTTGGAATCGATACCTTCGTTATATGAGGTATCGGGAATCGATACCAGTTATGGTATCGGGTATTGGACGATGTATCGATACTTCGCCCAGCCCTAATTGTGAGTGTCTCACAGTGCATACGAAACTACAAAACTGAGATTTTAAAATTCTAAAAATACTAAAGTAAATCAAGAGACTATCTATAAAAAAACGTGAAGACGAGTGGTTGGGTGCGCATATGTTAACTCAGAGATATAATTCTTGAATAATACTCATACACATTGGAGGCCGAAAAGGATAAAACAGTTCAATCTTCCTTCTAGGATTCCGAACTGTGTCCAGTGAAGCAGCAGTAGTAACAGCTATGATATTTCCCTTGCAACTGCGGGCGAAGCGTCGGCCAAGAAGGAAGCAGTGCCAAGGACACGGTTCCAGTTCAGAAATCCAGAAGTAATCATGGACAACGACCGTGGAAGTCTACAACCCAGTTAGATCTTCTTTAACGAAGTTATGTGCGAAGTAGAGCATAGTGCATATTGCTATGAACTGTGGTGTTGATTAATTATTTGAATTGGCCCACAATACACAACAGCTTGCTCGGTCTAACTCAAGTCGGTTCAGCCTTCCAGGAGCTCTTGTATCTTCAGGTTACCCACAAACTTCAAACGTCAAACAGAAAATTATCTGTCAGCGCGCGCAACTCAAACAAAATAACAAAATCATGCGCTTTATAACATGATCAAATTCCCACCAAATTTCCCTGACCTTCATATAACTACCGCCAACGAAAGCAAAAACTAGCAAAAAAACTAAAATGTTGAAAATTTTTCTGACTATAAATATATATATTATATTATAAAATAAAATTTACTGAATTTACGAGCTCAATCAATATGCAAATATCTTAACTAAATAATTATACATATAAATATACTTGCAAATGCACACGTACATTAATTAATGTGGTCGTCGCACATCACTAAAAAATTATACTTAAAGAGAGATTTCAGATAGGTCGCACAAATCAAAAATTACAAGTATCAAGAACTCGTAATTAATCGAAAATTACTTTAAACACATCAAAGATCACAACTAAAAACACAAACCGAAATTAACTAATATATATCTGAATAAAGAGGAGGTCTTTATTCAGAAAAATTAACTCGACCTATCTGTCTAACGGATGAAAAATCTCTAACTCCACCCCCACGGAAATGAATATTTCAATGCCTATAACATAAATTAAAAGATTGACTACGAAAATCTCCACCCGGTAACCGTCATACAGCCTGACTCAAGACAACATTCAGACATCCTACAGGCGTGAACAAAAATACACATTATAATCAACCTTTAAATTAAATATACAAAATCTCTAATTATTTTCCTGGAATAAAATGTACATAATTATAAATAATCTTTTACTGTTTCTTCATTTTTCTTCGGGGAAAATCCATGGCAATATGTATAATTACGCGAAAAGAGTAAAGGAAAAACTGATTATTATTTCGTATGGGAAGCGAAATAGAAATTTAAATATTAATGTAAAAATTATCTTTATGACCAAAAAACGTATCATAATACTAATTTATACACTAATATCCAAATTCTTCACCCAGTCCAGATCTGCAGGAGTTGCCTTGCTCAGCTTGTGGATGCCACCAGGGAAACTTTTGGGGCAGTCATTTACTATCTGCGCCATAGTTTGTTCCACATTTCCGCAGTCGCAAAGGCTAATATCTGTAGTTTCCATTTATACAGCATAGAGTTGGAATCTATTTAATTAAAATCAATGCCTACGTGGGAGGGTTAGGCCCGGCAGAGGTTCTTAAGGATTAGAGATTAAATCTATTTCTCAACTCGGGGTGCTGTTCGAGGAGGGCTATCCAGCAATCATTCACATTGATGGAATGCTGAACTACCATATCCAGCCAAATCGGTCTCCTAGATTTCAGTTTGGTCCTGGGGAAACTCTCCAAATCATCATGTATGGGAAGATCAATGTTGTTTTAAATATTAGCTCATTTATTCTGTGCTGCAGCGAGACGTTTGATATCCGGCGAATGTTAGAAAGAATCGGTAACCAGAGACTAGGAGTGGATCTAACAGTACCGGTGACGATCCTCATTGTATCGTTTAGTTGAATATCTACTAACTTTGTGTGAGAGTTTCGATACCAAACAGCAGCACAGTATTCAGCAGGAGAGTAAGCCAATGCAATGGCTACCATTTGCAGGGTCTGCCCATTCGCTCCCCATGAATTGCTGGCAAGTTTATGTAGTATATTATTGCGGATCTTCACCTTTTGACTAGTTTTATAGAGGTGCCGCTTGAATATCAGAGACCGGTCTAACATTACACGCAGATGTTTAGGGCAGGGGTTGTGGTTGATCCGACTACCACCAAATTCAATATTAAGCTCTCTGTTGGCTTCCTTGTTACACAAAAGAAAAACTAAGTATAGCCGTTTTCTTAGAAGATAAATTCATTAAGATTATAATTTATCTTGAGTTCTTCCTGATCTGTAGAAGAAAGAATAAATTGCGAATCAATAACCTATCATTTTCCTTTCTTTTGATAAAATATTTGAAAACGTTATTTAGTGTGTTCTGTAATAAATATTAAGTTCAGTTTTCTTTTGTCAAAGTGTTTGTTTTTACTTGCAAAATCTGCGGGAAATAACTTTGGCATATAATTGATCAGAGAGCATCTTAATATGCATTTCAAAACTAGCAAAAAATGAAACATCCTAGGAAAATAATACGAAAAGCAAAATTAAAAAGACTAAAAGCAATAGGAGAGAGGAACAAATTGAAGACATTGGGAGGGGAAAAAGTTAAAAGATTCAAACAAATAGAAGTTACCGCTAGATGGTATGATGGTATGATTATTAATATGTATATGGAAGGATTAAATAGCAAATAATTAGCCGTCTATTTAATGTTCCTTAGTAATTTTGCAATAATTTTCACCAATTTAAAACAATATCGCATTATAAATATGTTTTCTATATGTAACAGACATGGTAGAAAAGCATAAAGATAATACAGCAATTCAAATTGATAATTGCTTTAAAAATAGTTCTGAAAATTCAATTAAAATAAAGCACTTTTGTAAATAGGGGCATCAAAAAGAATGGAATAAGTGAAGTAATCGATACACTCGTTTATTCAGACAAATCCATTCAAACTTTTCCAGTATGTGTTGTTAAATTAATTCTCTTTGTTCTAGTTTTTCTTTACATGTAATTGGTACTTCATTGGTGCATAATTTTCGTGTGTCATTCAGCGTGATGAGCTCCGGTAATAAATTAATCCAGGTTTTGTTAAGTTTGTAGCCTTCTCGGTTAAAATTTAAATTGTTGTTTATCTGGCTGGTTTCTCCAGTGATTGCCGATAATTTTTTGCAATAGCCAATACTTCGACTCCTTCAAAGGCTAACTCATGTCCACTCATTTGTATATGAATGGAAATTCTCTGTCTTCGTGTCTGACATTGATACTCTTTTATTCTCTGTTTCAAGTTTTTTTTCTATTTGTTTAATGTAGCTCTTATGTTGTATTGACGTGATTGTACAAAATAGTCCGAACGAAGCTAGTAATAGTGCCTTAATTCATCAAAAAATTTATAAGGAAATCATTATCAATAAGGCAGAGCATGGTTTATGGATGTACAGGTTTCTTGAGTACTTTTCATATTATAAACTAAACAAAAATGAATTGTTCTTCAATGCGAATAAAGTTTGGACTATGCAACAAACTAAGATAAGTAACAGAACGAGTATCTGGAAAAAGAAATCTTTCAATGCAAACAACAAAAACCCAAGTATAATACAAATGCATATGTACATGTGTGCATGGCACGTGTTTTTCCCATTATCTTTAATTATGTTTTCAATGTGCATATAAAATGTCAGGAATAATTTAAACGTGGGAAATTGTACAATACTTTATAACAAGTAAAATTTATTTATGACTTACTGCATAGATATATCGCACATGAGTACATGTTTAACGTACGAATTAATAAATTTTAAATGCAAATATAATTATTAATATTAATTACGTTTGAATTGTAATTGAATTATAAATAGAGAGTCTTCTATGGTAAATATAAAAGCAATAAATTTAATTACACTTTTCAATACTTTAACACGGTGGAAAAAATATTATTTTTCTAATTTTTGATCGGGCCCAATGTGACATTTTTAGGTGCAGCTTTTTTATTGTCTCAATTATGCGTTGGTCCTCTTGATATGAATTTGTAACGAATAATTCAAATATTTTTTGTTTAAATTTTTGATTGCAATTGTTATATTATTAGGTTGCTATTCAATTTTTCATTTCATTCTTGCTTAATTTTCTCAAGTTTCCTATATTTTTTTCTTTACAATTTTGCTTCCATATTAGTCTTAGTCAGAATGTTCAAGGTCAAAAGAATCAGATGGTATGCCCACATTTATAGGAAAGATAATAAATCACATGTAAAAATCATGTAAAGCAGATTGGAAGCCAATTGACGAAAAACAGGAGAGATCAAAAGCAGAGTGGAAGAAACAGATAGAAGACGATATAAAACGAATGAAAATAAATAATTGAAGAAATTTAATTAGAGATTAAAGGAGGAATGGAGAAAAATAGTCAACATTACAAAATTATACCATGGACTGTAAGAATGTGGAATTGTGGTCATCCATCACGAAAATTGGATTACAGGACTTCGACTGGATATATTCTTACACCCTTTTCTTGAAATAACAATATCGTGATTTTTAAGTTTTACATTTTTGATAAAACTTCTTTGTAGTAAAATATATATTATTTATAAAGTTGAAGTTGTTAAGAGTCGCAAGTTGATCGTGATGATTTTGTGTATTTGTTGCTCCAGGGCTGTAGTGTCCCAACAATAATGAAAATCGTCGTTAATGAATGATATGAGCATCAAACGTCCAGGATGTGTAGTAAGCTGAAAGAAATATATTAAATAAAAAAAACATAACGTTGTCCTTAAGTGTTATTTAATATTTACTCAAAAATATATGAAGCTTTGAGCCATATTAAAATTAATAGTTGCCGGATGTATATGTAGGTAACAAATGAGTAATTATTTACAGGCTGAAATGAATAATTTGTAAATGTAATTAAGATAATATATAAACTGGCCGGCAAAAAAAAACCGCCCACCCGTCTAATATGTTTTCTGTTTACACTTGCTTAGTTTATCCGATTATATTTCATTAATAAATGCTTCAAATTATTTATTTCATTATAAAACGCGATGGATTTTATTTTTTGGTGATGAAATTCCCAACTAGACAATATTAACTGATTTTAATAATGCACAACATGTTAGGACATATCCTTAAAATGAAAAATTGCAAGTAGGCTTAGTTCGTTACTATCTAAAATCAATGTCAAATTTGACAGTTAATACACAAGTTTTGTAACAATAGCAATGCCGTTAACGGTGGTAGACGTTTCTCAAATTGTTGCATTAATTGAAGATGGACGTAGTCAATGTTATGTGTCCCAACATTTGGGAATACCACGCACTACCGTTCGGGATGCCTGGAATAGATTTTTAGAGACTGGCACATTTGTTAGACGAGTAGGTTCCGGAAGAAGAAGAGCAACAACTAGAGTTGATGATCGCTTTATTGTCCTCAACACGCTAAGGGACCGTAGGTCAACTGCGGTTCAACTTCAACATCGTTTGCTAGCTGTAAGAGGAGTTGATATAAGTGAAAGAACGGTAAGACGAAGACTTAGAGAGAGTGGCCTGAATTCACGGAGACCGGCAACTGGAACGCAGTTGTTACTCAGGCATCGAAGAGCGCGCCTTCAGTTCGCGCTTTGCATGCGAATTGGAATGTTCACAATGGAGTGAAGTTCTGTTCACAGATGAGTCGCACTTCTGTTTACGATCTCCAGATGGCAGAGAAAGAGTGTGGAGAAGACAGAACGAACGCTATGCAAACTGTACCATTTCGGAACGGGTGCCTTTCCGGGGAGGTTCTGTTATGGTATGGGCTGGTATTTCTACAGAATCACGTACCGACCTTATATTCATAGAAAATGGTGCTTTAAATGCGCATAGATATGTGGAAGAAGTTCTTGAAGAGGCTGTAATTCCATTTTCCTATTTTATTGGAGAAGGCTTCATTTTAATGCATGATAACGCAAGGCCTCATATTGCACGAATCGTAACCGAGTATTTAAACGAAGTCGGCATTCGCACATTCAACTGGCCTGCATGTAGCTCAGATCTCAATCCTATTGAGCATCTTTGGGATCAACTACAGAGGCGTTTTCGCCGACGTGCAGTCGTACCACATACTTTGCAAGAGCTGAGATTTGCGCTTCAAGAAGAATTTGAAGCAATTCCACAAGAATACATAAGAAATTTAATTAATTCAATGCCGCGACGATTACGCGATGTAATTGATAGTCGTGGAGAACATACACGCTATTGATGAGGTTCTGGATTAGAATTAACAATACCAATTTTATTTTTAGAAGTTAAGAGAAAATTTCGTTTAAACTGTTATTATTTTCTAAAATTAAATTTACTTATTACTGCCTTACCTGCCTTATTACTTAAAGAAAATTTGCATATGTTGCACATACAATGTTAGTTCTTGGATTCAATTTCAATAGAAACTGATAAAATGTGCTAAAAATTTAAGGTGGGCGGTTTTTTTTGCCGGTCAGTTTAGATATCAAACGATACAGTATACTTGTTTGTGACGCAGTTGGAGCACGTGGAAAAGCAAAATCATTGGACAGCGTGATTTACTACAGGGGTCGAATTCGTAATGTTTGACGAGTAGTTTTCTTTACTGTGGTTGAAATGTAGGAGACCTTTTTCTGAAGAATGCGGCACTACAAAGACTAGTTTTTATGGCCGAGTTATGAATAACCAATCACATTGCAAATAAGCGACACTAGTAAATTAAGATCTAATTAAAAACGCGAGGTAAAGGATTGTGGCGACAATAAAATTAATATCATTAAAAGACTTCTTGTAAAAATACTTTAAAGTGCAACGATACGTCACGATATGGTTTCAAGAAACTGTTACGATAGCGAATTAAAACGCGGATATTATGTCAATCGATACACGGCCAGTATAGTTTTGACATTTAGAACGTTTTGTATAATAACAAGTAAAATTAATGATTAAGATATAATTGTAATACACATGTAATTAACAGCAAAATTAAATGTAATATTTAAATTCCAAGGAATATTCAAAAACCGTATTAAATGGCCTGACCGTTTGGCAAGTAGATTTCGTTTACAATCAGTCTGATGATCCAGAGAAAAACTTTCTTTAAAAACAAGGTATAAAATCTCACAAAGTTGTCTTACGAATTGTTTTAAAAGTTTTAAACTTGATTTATTTCTAAATATTACAATTTAAAACGTGATTAAGAAAATTGTTGATGTATGTGCATCGTAATGATTAATCAATCTACATCATGAGCTATACTATATGCGTAAAACTTGTTGATGATCTTCCTAAAAATTTTCCAGGAGTTGCCTTTGTTGCTATTTGTATTTCTATCACTGGATCGAAGACATATACCACATATAACAGAATTAACATTTTTTCTAGAACTATTTGTGCTTGAAAAATCTCAAGTACCTACCTTTAGTTCTTACAATACTAACTTTATGTATTCACAACGCTATACATGGCATTAAACCAAAGTAATTCCAAAAGATAAAGGCTTGTAGACCAAAAAGTGTTCCCAGTATTTCCATGTTTCATCCTAAACTTCATAAGTCATTTTCAGAGTATCTATTACTGCAGTCAATTTTGCCTGCAGAACAAAAGAAGTGTATGTACCAACCGCCGCAAATGTCTGCATATGAGATCGTTTCTAAAAGTTTTATTTTATAATGATCTAATATGTAGAGATCTGCGGTGGTTGGTACATATACTTCTTAGTTCTGCAGGTAAAATTGATTCCAGTAATAGATACTCTGTTTAGGATTAATTACTGGATTACAAGCAAAAACCCGGCATGCGTTGCTACGTCACAATTGTTGGTGCGTTATAGGGTCTAGCATGCTCCGCGGCTGGTGCTTTGTCAGTTAATGAAACCTGCACGAATGTCGACATTTTTCATAACTATTTGGATCATACGTCGAAAATTTCACCGAATTGGCATCTCCGGAAATTTCTCCGAAATTTGCACCGCAGGCTTAGTCTTTTCGATTAGTATAAAATTATTCAGCAGCTCGCTCTGTCTCTTCGTGACAACGTCGAAGCGCATTTACTGATTTGACAGCCCGTTATGTCACTTCGTTACAACGTCAAATAGTATATTACGTAACTAGAGTTGTAAGTTAGTATATTATGCACGAGTGTCATTCCACGAGGGTGTAATTGCTTTACAACTCGAGTTTTGTGCCATACTTTGTCTACGACCGCCATGATCCCGACAAAATTTCAACAAAACATTGTCTTTTGTTGAAGACAACGGGGTTCTTGGTGCGATTTTCACTATTTACACTAGCGGCCGCCGAAAAACATAGTTACCGCACACTTCAAGCGATTGACCTTGACTCAAGGAAAAATTTTTTTGTTATACTTTTGTATAACAAAAAAAAGTCAAGGTCAATCGCTTGAAGTGTGCGGTAAATACGTTGTGACGAAGTGACATAACGGGCGGTCAATGCAATAAATGCGCTTTGACGTTGTCACGAAGAGACAAAATGAGCTGCTGAATAATTTTTTTCGTGCCGGCGATGGTATCTGTAAAATAAAAATTTTACGGAAACCATCGCCGGCACGAAAACAGCAATTTACCAAAACTTGATCGCAATCTGATGAACGGTATAGGAGCTCCAGACACACATTCATTTTTATAAAGTGCATTCGTAAAGTAGCGGATAAATTCAATAAAAATTAAAAGGGAAGTTTTTGAAAAACCCTGGGTCCCGTAGATTTTTATTTTAAGTTTAGAGTATTTTTACATGAAACTGAAATATACAGGGTCTCTCCAAAAACCGATATGTCCGTCATTTTTTATTACAGAATTAGAAAGGGCAGACTTTTTTTCATAGGATAAGGTAATTTTGGACGATGTTTAGAATAAAGAAAATTTAAAGTAATATTTATCGTAAACATTAAAAATGAAAACATAATCATCTAAATTAAATGTTCGAATTGAGCACCGTTACCATTCGGACAATAGCCAAGGCGATTAAGAAATTCTTTTTAAACGTTGTCGATGACATCTGCGGTAATGTTTCTAATTTCTAATAATAAGTGCGAACAGTTAAATCGTAGTGTGTCGGCGCTCCATCTTTAGAAGATTTAAAAGCACGAACATGCCAAGAAATTAGAAACATTACCACAGATATCGACAACGTTCAAAAAGAATTTCTTAATCGCCTTGGCTGATTGTTAACGGTGCTTAATTCGAACATTTAATTTAGATGATTATGTTTTCATTTTTAATGTTTACGATAGTATTACTTCAAAATTTCCTTATGTAAGCATCATCCAAAATTACCTTGTCGTATGTACAAAAATCTGCCCTTTCTAATTCAGTAATAAAAAATGGGTATTTATATTTAAGAAAAAAAAATTACGCCATATCGGTTTTTGGAAATATCCTGTATACATATTTCAGTTTCACGTAAGAAAATCTTAAACTAAAAATAAAAATCGACGAGTCCGAGGATTTTTTTGAAAAACTTCCGTTTTCATTTTTATTGAATTTATCCGCTACTTTACGAATGCACTGTATATTAAGATAGATTATAAGATTATGTAATTTTTTAATAGGCTTTTGTATAAATTACTTTTGTTTTCAACAAATGACAAAAATGACGTGACTATAATTTGTTTCTTTTATCTATGTCCATAGTTTTCATTATATTTGATCAATTATATCAACCTAATTTTGTGAAGTTTATTTACTGTTGTTACTAGGGCTGGGCGAAGTATCGATACATTGTCCAATACCCGATACCATAACTGGTATCGATTTCCCGATACCTCATATAACGAAGGTATCGATTCCAAAGCATCGATACCTATCGATACTTTACCGATTCCAGTACTCGCTAAGTATCGATGTATCGGGTAGCGAGGTATCGATTCCAAAGCATCGATACCTATCGATACTTTACCGATTCCAGTACTCGCTAAGTATCGATGTATCGGGTAGCTTACCTTTGTGCATTTTTTTAAATGTACATAAAAGATGGAATAACTTTTTAAGTAAAGAATTTTTAAGTATATATTATATAGTATATATTTCAAAGGATGTTGTTGAATTTTATATTATGCGTAGCAAATATCCATATTATAACATAAACATAATAACTATAATAATTACAAAAAAATGCCAAAGCATCGATACCTATCGATACTTTACCGATTCCAGTACTCGCTAAGTATCAATGTATCGGGTAGCTTACCTTTGTGCATTTTTTTAAATGTACATAAAGGATGCAATAACTTTTTAAGTAAAGAATTTTTAAGTATATATGCATTATATATATTATATAATATATATTTAAAAGGATGTTATTATTGTGTGTAGCAAATATTTTTATTATAACATAACTATAATTATTACAAAAAAAAAATCTCACAATATTGCAAATTTCATACCGTAGTTATGGTAGAATCGGTAAATTAATTTCAAATCTCTTGAAACCGATACCAAACAATCGACACCTAGAAAACGGGTTATGAATATTGATTTCTAGATATCGAATTAAGGTATCGATTCCAAAGCATCGATACCTATCGATACTTTACCAATTCCAGTACCCAGAATCGATACCGTGCACAGACCCGATACATCGCTAAGTATCGATACCTCGATTGGTATCGGTACCCGATACCGACAAAGTCGGTATCGCCCAGCCCTAGTTGTTACTACTTGTATAGTGCATTTATAATAGTAAGCTCTACGTTTCTTGTATACATAGTAGGAGAGTAAAATTATCACGCATTTAGAAATCAAATACGAGGGTGGATTGATATATGTATAAGGTCTTCGACTCTATAAAATAAGAAAAGACAAAATAATGACACTAGTTTCAAAATGAAGAATATTTAGTCTACTACCAATATACATAATTATTTTTCTACATAATCACCATTTAATGCAATACATTTTTCCAAATTTCTTCATTCCGTCCATGAAAAACCTTTTTTGCTTACTGTTCATCCAATTGCGAGCAGCAGCCCGAGCTTCAGTAGCTGATGAAAAATGCTGACCTTTCAATACCTCTTTCAACTTTGGGAACAACTAGAAATCTGAAGGTGCTAAATCAGGATTCTACAGAGGTTGCGAAACAACCGTGAATTTCAGGTTTGTCACTGTCATCGTTTTGTTGCTGCAATGCGGTTTGACGTTGTAGTGGTACAAGAAAAAATCGTTCTTTCCGGTCTTACTCTACGGATACGATTCCTTGGTGATCGTAAGTTTTTGCAGTATCTTACTGAATTAATCGTTGATCCTTTCGGCAGATATTCGTTATGAATGTCTCTCTTTATATCCCAGAAAATCGTGAGCATGATTTTCGGCACTGATGTAACTTTTGAATTTCCGTAGCCGTGGAAAATCAGGATGACGATATTCCCTTGACTGCCGGTTGTTTTAGGGGTCATAATTTTATTGATTGGTACGCATCTCAGAAGTCGAACTCATGATAAATGGACACTGTTACTCAACGACGGTACACAGGAAAATGAGACTTTGCATGCTAAGACGAGATACTCGAAGTTACCGTTTGCAGGTTAGAACTTGTTTCTATCCCCACTATTCACACATTGCCGTTGTTGGAGACCTTATATGTCAATCCGCCCTCGTATATTAAAAAAAGTTTGTATTCGTTGACATCATTTGTAAAACCTTACAGCTTATACGTCAATTAGCTACTATAATCTTGACTCACAATTTTTTCGTATATAGACCAGCAACTTACATTACTTTTTTAAATTGATTTGTGGACGTATTTTATCTGAATTTGTAGAAAATTAACATTTTCAAAATATAAGATAAATATTATGATCATTATTTACAATATAATCTATTACGTTATCATTGTGGCTTTCCATTTTCATAAATCAAATCGCACTAATTAGTTAACATGCATAAAAATATATTTATGTTGGTACCTGCATTTTTTTATGTGAAGCGTGCAAGAACAAATAATAGAGAATTATTAATTCGGGACATCGACCCTATAGCCAGCTGGTCGAGGGGAAACTCCGAACTCTTACTGCAATCAGAGTTGCCTGGAACCCGTCTGACGGTTCAGTCGACACAAACAATAAATACTTTTTCACTAGGTACAGTTTATTATATTTGATTATCAAAGAAGCTACTTCCAAAGTGATAAATCGACAGCATTAATTAAAGTAGTTGATTCCTGCTTTCTCAGTAAATAAATTTGATATAATTCGTTAAAAATTACGTATATGAGTGGGATTAAAATCGCAACATTCAGGTTTGTCATTAAAAACGTATAAATAAAATTATAAAGAGACGAAGGATTTCTTAAATTTACTTAATGTTCTATTAACAAGTCTTGGTTATCAACGACGTTTCATAGGGAGCGTGAAAATAGGAGGCCAGTTGGATCAAATATTATTTTTGTGAATAATTACATTTTTCAACAACTGGAAGAAAGTACTTCAACTATTTCCAATTTAATGCTTACTCCTTACCGCGATGATGCACCTAACTTTTAATATAACATTCAGCAGTTAAATTTATTTTTTTAAAGTTTATTATTTAACCTTATTTAGGCTGGTCTTTCCTAGATCCTTCCAAATTATTTAAGTCTCGCTTTGACTGATTGCATGGTATGAAATTAGTAAAAGATATACTTACGATCGAAACGGTGGATCATTTGTACGTTACAGATGGCTCGAAAATAACAACAGCTTGAAGTCAAGTTGTTAAACAGTGTTCCATGTAATCATCTATCCATTTTTAAGATTCTAGTAGTTTTTTCTGACATTATTTTTCAACATCATATTTTCTTGAATTGATTATGGCAGTTTGCTATCTACTACTTGCATTAATAAAGATGTGATGCTCACCTTTCTACAAAGTAATTCCATTAAATTTGTGCAGTGAGCAGTAATCGCCACATATTCTTGTATTATAATAAAACAAACAAATTTGATTAAAGAAATCAGACCATATTAATTGATTGTCCTGTCGGGTCTTAGTGTATATTACTTATTAATAAGAACAAAAATAATCAAAACACAACGCCGTTGTGATATTTTTAGGTTCTAAATTATATAATGAAATAACCACTTGATCAGTGGCAGGTAAATTTTAATCAATTATCGTCCTAAGAAGAAAATTATCTCTCCTAAAATCGGTCGAAATATGTGCTTTTTCTATTATGACATATATGACTATAAAAACGGAAATTAGTTTTTCAGCTAATGGCGTAGGATACATGATAATGCGTCTATTATATAGAACATATATGCGAGTAGATTGGGTAAATGTGATAATAAAATATGAAGTAATAAACGGATTTGAATAGTTTCCTCACTATATGTGTATGAATATATGTTGAGGATATGTTTTCATTAGTTTGGAAACACATGCTATATATGTACAATATGTACATACATTAGATAAGGTTCGATGAAACAGATATGATTGATATTTCCATTGGGTAACGTTCTGTATTATTTTGTGTAATTAATTTGATAAATAATTACTTTCTCAAAAATTTTCAAATTTTTTAGCTGATTATTTTAATCACATAAACAAATTGTCTACTAGCAAAATATATGTTAACATAAATTATGTTATTAAAGTTATGTAATAATGTAATACTATACATTGTGTCAGTTTTGTATAAAAGATAAGAAGAGGTATAAAGTTTGCCATTATAATAATTAAAGTAGTACGGAGTACGTCTTTATGAAATAATATTTTTATAAAATAAATATGTGTAGTGCCATTGTTATTTCTTTAATTATGTACCACAACTCAAAAATTATATCCTATATTGTAAAGGATTTTAGTTAGTTTAAATATTCTTTACATTCCGATTACCGTTTGTCAACATAAAATCTAGTTCAGGCGAATTATAAATAACATTATAATTTAAAATTCTATGAAAAAGACATTATTTGCCGAAATATGTAAGATTATTTTAAATATATACATATTAAAGTAAAACAGACCTTAAATCGACTAATCTACTATAATTACTACTATATTATACAATTAATGTACTTGTTACAACCTATAAAGCGTTTGCTCGAGTCAAGTTGGAATACTATTCTATTGTATGAAATTCATTCTACATTTCTATCACACAATTTTTCTTATTAGGTATATGGCATTATTGCATAAAGCGATCGAAGATATATCCTCCAATTTTTATTTGTTTTTAAATTAAATTATATTAGCGTTTTTGTTGGGCCCCAATTTATTTTAGTTTAAAGTATAATTTAATTAATCTCTTTCTATACCGGGTAGCGAAAAAGTCTGGCAACAAGGTATTTTTTTTTAACGAATGAACTTGTAATTATGAAATTGTAGGATGGTGAATGGGATTTTAGGATGTTTTAGGATTTTCTTGCACATCTAATAGGACATCTAAAGTCTTATCTTATTTAGATGCAGTTTTTGGTCTGCCAGACCTTGGAGATCCTGTACACTACTAGTTTCATTAAATTTATTTATTTTTCTCGAAACTGTAGATATACTTATAGGAGGGTGTTAAGGATTTAAATTGTTAAAAATATGACTTCTTCATAGGTACGTGTTCTATCACCATATCCAATTAAAATTAGTATCTGAATTCGTTCTTTTTCCAATAAGTTTGCCATTATTCTTAATTTACTTTTAAACACTGTAGCTGTCAAATACTATTAAGACTAAATCAACTGACACTTTGTACACTGTGTTTTTGGCATTTTTTCAATGCCTACTACTGTTTTTTGTTTTAAATTAACCGATCTATCTATCTATCGGAGGTGAACTACTAATAATGCAAAATAAGAATAGATTAATACAACTTCAATTTTATGTAGTATTTCCTTAGTAATGTGATACATTATTAGTATTTTTGGAAAGCGAAAGAAATAAGCCCTTTTGTGATATAACACTCAACCTATGTTGCTATTTAAAAAAAATTAAATAGCGGTAGTACGTTAAACGCAAATTTGATATGTACTCTTAAAAATGCAGAATCCAATCTCATTCAATACCCCACAATTTTATAATTTTAAGTTAATTCATTAAAAAGAAAATACCTTGTTGCTAGACTTTTTCGCTACCCGGTATATTCTTAGTTATGGTTATCCTGTAATCAATGATTTATTTATTGTTGGATAATTATTATTATTAAAATAAAATTTAAAAGTAAGTAAGGTATTCACGAACAGTATTATATACTATTTTAAGGTGTAAATACCTCATAACTTATTTCTCGAGCTTTCGATACTACGAGTATTGATCATCAAATATTATTAAACAAATTAAGTGCGTTTGGATTTAGCCGATCTGCATTAGAACTTATTGCCTCATACGTTGTGAATAGAGTGAATTATGTATTGTAACGGCGTTTACTCTTACCAATTCTTTTCAACGTGTGGTATGCCTCAGGGCTCTAATCTTGGACCTCTGTTTTTTCTCATCTTTCTCGCATCTTTCAGTTGTTCGCTGCTGACCCATGCTGATGACACTAAATTATATTTATCCATCGAATCACAGAATAATGTTAATGTCTTGTAAGATAATATTAATGTGCTTGCGGATTAGTATAGTAAAAACAAGATAAAGATTAACGCAAACAAATGTTATATCTTGCGGTACCATACACTCGTAAAATTAATAAATTAGAGTCATTATATAGTATTAATGGCCAAAAGTTAGTGAAAAGGAACTTAATCAGAGATCTTGGCGTTAAATTCGCCTCAGAAATGTCCTTTAACTTACACCTTTCGGACATCATCTCATTTGCTTCTAGTATATTGGCCTTTATTATGAGGTCAGCCAGTCAGTTTCAGGATCCAACTGTGCGCGATTTATGTGTAGGTTAATTTATGGTCGAATCGATTCGCCTGAGATATAAAACTGTACAGCTTTTCATATGTCTCGAATGACTTCAAGATCTAATCCCACTTTTTACCTACCAAGAGCTTGAACTCAGGCGCTACTAAGATCCAATTAATTTTATGCACCTTTGTGCAGATACTGTTTATGTAACATTTTTAACGGGAGGTGTTTAGATTAAGTTTTTGTTTTAGTGTGTTACTATACTCATTTTATTTCATACATTTATATTCTGTATTTTTATATCCTTTAATTTCTTTTTTTATGTATTTGTCTTAGAAATGGAATTATCCGTTGGGTAATAAAGATTATTATTATTATTAAGTTTGAATATAAAAATTTATAACTAAATAAAATACATTACGTAGAGCTTGTTGTTTATCCCGGTGATAAGAATTATTGCAATCTTACGTAATTTGCTATACCAACATATAATTTTTTTAATTTAATTCCAAAAAAGATAAATTTAGTGTTATATTTACATTACTATTACATCAACACCTAATGTAAATATCTAGATAAAAATTCAAGACTTTTGAAAATAATTAAAATTATAAAATCACAAAAGGAAATATTAGAAATACGTATCTGATACTTACAGTAAGGTATTTTTCACTTTTATATTTTATATATTATGACGATTTCTCTAATTCTCTACAATGTTTACCTTGAAATTCTTTATTGCCAGTTATTTGTGTATTATCAATTATCCCACTTATAGAAACTTGTTTTTGTTTTCTATAATGTGTTTATTGAAGGTTTTTCAATTTTTTCCTATAAAACAATAAGACTTTAAGTTGCTGAAGGATTTTTTATAGGAATAATATATTTTACAAAAACTATTTTGAACTATTTCTAAAGAAAAGTATTTTTTATCACATTAACGCGAACAAAACATTAGTTATGTAAGAATATGTGGTTTTGTTTGAATGTGTTTTGTCGGTACGATATATGGAAAAAAAATATATTTTGAACGCCTAATCATATTTTTAGATGTAGGATGAATGAAGTAGATTTTTTTCAGTAAGTTATATAACACTAATAAAAACAAGTACGAGGGTGATATATAAGGTCTCTAACAACGCCGTTGTGTGAGTAGTAGGGATAGAAATAAGTTCTAACCTGCAAACGGTAATTTCGAGTATCTCGCCGTAGCATGCAAAGTTTCATTTTCCTGTGTACCGTTGTTGAGTAACAACGTCTTTTATCATAAGTTCGATTTCCGTACCAAATAACGATTCGTGATAGAAATTTTGACGCTGGAAGGTTGCGCGCCAATCGAAAGTTACAGGTGTTTGAAAGATATTTATGCCAACGATTGTACGAAATATCGTTGTCCTGATTCTCCACGTATATGAAAATTCAAAGCAGCATCGCAGCAAGGAAACGATGAAGACAGTGAAAAGTTGAAGGAAGTATTGAAAGGTCAACATTTTTCACAAGATACTAAAACTCGAGCTGCTGGTCGCAAATGGATCAACAGTAAACAAGAAAGTTTTTTTATGGACGAAATGAAGCAATTGATTCAGCATTTGAAGAAATGTCTTGTAGTAAATGGTAATATATGGAAAAATAATGATGTACATTGGTAGTACAATAAATTTACTTTATTTTGAGGCTGGTTTCATTATTTTGTTTTTTCTTATTTTATAGAGTGAGACCTTATATATCAATCCGTCATCGTAATTAATTTCATACGAATCAGTACGGCAGTTTCCAATAACGGAAACATTCGAATAATTAACGAAACAACCCAGAATTTCAATACAAAAGTTTATTTACTACATAAGCTAAATCTTTATAACATATTCCATCTTTGTCAGTGTATCCATTTAAACATTTCTATTGTGTCAAAATAGATTATTCTTTCAACATTATCTTATATTAATTCCTTGATATCCTTTTCTAGTTATCTCTCTCATATACCTAATAATAATTTTTTGTTTTAAATTCCATTGGTTCATTATCCTTTGTGTGTTAATAATCTCTACTACTTTTCTTTGCTTAAATATTTAAATTCTTCCACTGTAATCAATGAGAAATTCTTCCACTGTAATCTCTACAATCGATTTTGACTCACTTTTTAAGATTGATATAGCTAGAACAGTGATCGCGAACCTTTAGAGCTCCGTGTGACAAAATTCGTAAAAGAAATTAGCTTAACTAGGGCGCCGTGTCACAACTATATAAATCCATAATTTTGTGATATTTGTAGCTCTAGTAAAGAAAAGAGTTATGTTTTTGATATATTTATTTATTAAAGAAGCAAAAACTATTAATTCTTTACATTGACTTTACAGTGACTTTTTTGTTGCTGAATTTAATTTGCTAAATCTTCAATTGAAAGTTGGTATTTCGTACACTTCGTAGTGGTATCCGTTTTCATTCTCCAAGCCATTTCTTTCCAGATTCTCAGGTATCGACCTATAGTTGGTAAGCACTTGAGCCCAGAATCTGACTTGAAATTTTGCAAGTTGCATTGGAAATGGAAACTATTTAATTTCAAAGTACTATAGACTACTGCATCCGAATATCTAATTATTTTCATTGTCTGTTCCAAGCTTCTAAATTGATTGAATCTTTGAAGTAACGAGTTTATAATATGCTAGTAATGTGCATGGGCTCCATTTAATTTTGTACAACTGTGCTGGCTTTCTCGAAATAGTTTTTACTCGAGGAAAATACTTTTAGTCTCTACATCTCGCTTGAAAATTTTAAGTTTGCTTTCAAAAGCTTTTATGTATCCAAACATAACGTGAATACTTTCAGCAAAACTTTAAGTTCAGTTCATATATATCAGGGGTGGCCAAGAGGTCGACCGCGAAGGCGATTTAGGTAGCCCCCAAGAGATAAATAAACAAACTGAAAAAGAAGACAAAAGAAATCAAGTATATTCGCGCCAATAACTACCCACGCGCTTTGGTCGTAGCGCAGTGCAAGTTACGCCATCTAGTTTCACTAGGTAGTACTAACTTGCCTAGAACAATATCGACGGCGGCGATGGAAGATTCGTGAAGACGCGCGAGCGAACGCTGTGTGGGTTCGCGAGTTGTTTCTCGAAATTTCTAGCTTTGTGTTCTAGATTTGTCGCTAATCCCATCATATAATATAAATAGCTGGCGGAAGCCACAGCCAGTCAGTTTGAATTCAGAAGCGAAACGAAACGATAAAAAGTGCGTGAAGAGTCCTGGACTGAGTGCGTTTGGACAGACATATGCGTTGTGACTGTGAATACCGAACTCTCGGTGGACATCGTTCGTTCGTTCGTTCCTCACGTGAAATTCGTCAGGCAGCGGCGTAACAATACTAAGTAACGTAGGGACCTTTGTGAGTTTGTGACTTTTATTTAATCAAAATGAGTGTGCCATCTGGTTCAAGTGCAAAATAAAGTAAGACCATTATCACAGTGAGTGGGAAGAGGAATTTTTTTTCGTTATGGTCAACGACAAATGTGTGTGCCTAATTTGTAATTCCAGTGTAGCATTACCGAAAAGAGCAAATGTGGGAAGGCACTTTAAAACTACAAATTCCAAATACGCCACAGATTTTCCATTTGGCAGTGAAATTCGGAAGGTAAAAGTACGAGAATTAAAAAGCAGCTTAAGTGCGCAACAATCTTTTTTTACGAAACCAGACTTGAAATCAAAAGCTGCTACACTGGCGTCATTTGTTGTTACGGAAATATTGATAAAACGAAAGAAACCTTTTGAAGATGGAGAAATGATCAAGGAAGCCATGCAGAGAGCTGGAGAAGTACTGTTTAATGACTTTCAAAATAAGAAAGAAATTATTTCAGCCATAAATGCCATTTCTCTGTCACGAAACACTGTGATGCGACGAAGTGAAGCCTTAAGTGGAAATTTGGAACAATTGCTTAAGGAAGACTTGCAAAAATGTAGTTTTTTGTCACTACAATTCGATGAATCCACCGATGTGACGGACATTGCTGAATTGTGCATTTTCGTGCGTCTAGTTTTTGAAGATATGACGTCAAAAGAAGAATTATTGACGATGATTCCATTAAAGGGGCAAACAAGAGGTGAGGATATCTATAGATCTTTTAAAGATTTTGTAGAAAAAACTGAGTTTCCGATTCACAAAATAGTTGCTATTACGACAGATGGAGCACCTGCTATGCTGGGACAAAGAGTTGGTTTTATTTCATTGTGTAAAAATGATGACAACATTCCAAGTTTCACCAACTATCACTGCATCATACACCAGCAAGTTTTGTGCTCTAAAATTCTTGACTCGGATATTATCATGAAAATTGCCTTTAAAATAGTTAATTCTATTCGAGCCAGAAGTTTGCAAAGGCGTCAATTTCGAGCTTTACTTGAAGAGACTGAAGCCGAATACTCTGATCTTTTGCTACATACAGATGTTAGGTGGCTTAGCCGTGATACTTTTTTGAAGAGGTTTCGCCAATTACTGCCAGAAATCAAAACATTCATCCATTCGAAAGAAGAAAATGTACCTGAGCTTGAAGATGAAAAATGGCTCATGAAGCTCGCCTTTCTTTGTGACATAACGGAGAAACTCAATCAGTTGAACTTAAATCTTCAAGGAAAAGACAGGAATGTGATTGATATGAAAACTTTGATTAAAACATTTAAAAGTCAAATTCAAGTGCATGCATCTCAATTAAGACGAGGTGAACTAAGTAACTATAAAAACATGGAAGAAGAATGCACGCACAACTCAAATCGGGACTTTGAAACTTTCGCCAGACAGCTGGAGAACTTGCACCTGGAGTTCGAAATAAGGTTTTTGGATTTCTTCGCTCTCGAAGAAGTGCTAAGTTTCATGACATTCCCTTTTAATGAAAGCAATGACCTTCACAGCTTGACTGCAAAAATCGGCAAGTTAACTGATTCTGAATCTGTTGTGGTGGAAGAAGAAATAATTAAAATGAGATGCGACATATTTCTGAAAGCAAGACCATTTGGCAGTAATACTGATTTTTGGAAACTGATTTGCAAAGAAAAGTTCCCATGCCTAAGAAAGGTTGCCTTATATTTGACTTCGTTTTTCGGTTCCACCTATCTTTGCGAATCGACATTTTCTACTATGAATACAATAAAAACCAAACATCGTTCTCGTTTAACAGATGCCCACTTAACTTCCTGTTTGCGCATCGCAGTTACTTCTTACACTCCTCAATATAATAAACTTGTGGAGAATATGCAGTGCCAAATATCCACCCAAAAACCTAATACAGAATGAACATTATGTATTTTGTTTTTAACGTATATAATAGAAAAATACTTACTAACTTATCGCTAAAATGTTTTATTTCACTCTTGTAAACTCTACCTTAGAGTCGCTCGCTAGAAACATTTTTGAACACAAGTAGACCTCAGAGGTCAAAAGTTTGGCCACCCCTGATATATATGAACAGAGAGATCTGTAAAAGCAAGCAAAAAACGACCGTAGTGCAAACAAAGTAAGCGTAGCGCGTGTTAGCTGTTCTTGGGCGATGACCGTTCGTAAATAATGCGCGTCGCCCAAATGTCTTAACGTGTGTGTCAGGTTGACCCATAATTGAGCTAGAACTATGCCTAAAATATACATTTTACGCTAACAGCATATTTTCAGTGACATCAAGGATTATGTTGCTCGAAACATTGATAAACAGAAATTCTTCAAATAATTTTTCTAGCTTGAGAAAATATCTTGGTAAATATCTTGTCCTGCTAGTTTTTCTTCATTTTAATATATTTTAAATGATAATGACCAATATCCTTAACTTTTACTGACTTTCAAGGTTATATAGTCTTGGTTTAGAGAGATTATAGATTAGGAGACATATTCGACAGCTACAATCTCAAATACAAATTAATTGCTATTGTCTCAATTTTTTCAAAATAGAAAATATCAACACAAAATCTATAGTGCCAGTATTATATTAGGTATAGCATTATTTAATTGTTGAAATATGTGCAATGAATTTTTCAGTTAGAGCTTTTTGTGGCATTTTAATTTGATTATTTAAACAAATTCTATAATTATACTATTTTCTAGTTGCTGCTTCCGATTATTAAAAATCTATATGAAATAAATTTATCAATTTTGACCTTTACTATCTGAGATTTACTATTAAAATACATCTTTGATTGTGAGGCATGGATTGGAAATGTTAGCGGTGCGAAGACAAAGAAAGAACGCATTACTAGTGGCAAATCTTATAAATAACAGGGTCGACTCAGCATCATATTAGCGCGAGTAAATTTACTGGTACCACGCATTGCAGCCAGAAACTCCCCATGTTTTGTGTTTTCTATGATATTGTAGGGGGACTCCATTGGTTCATTGGGCCAGAAATGCAAATAAATAATTTAGCGATGTCTTTAAATTCTTATGGAATTAATTGATTTATTTATTTATTTATGTATTGTATTGTCACACAGAATAAAAAAAAAATGTTGTCCTATCTGGATTAACCTGTTGGGCAAAATAAATTATTATTATTATTATTAACCAGGATAAAGTCAATAGTTTGTAAAGAGCACATCGACGAATATAAATTCGACATTTATACAAAATGTTTTGTTTTATCTTACGACACAATGTAAAAGACCTTATTGTACTCTCAAATTTCTCTCCTTTTATATATCATGAAAAAATGTCACCGGTACTTTTCTATCTGTACTCTAGATTTTGCAAATTCTTTCACTATTATTGGATATATTCTACAGGCGAATCGATTTTGACTTATCTGTATATAGAAATGAACTATGTCAACGTATCCCAAAATTTGGACAAATATTGTTACTCTTATCAAAGGTATATTGTATATATATTTTTAATAATAATTAAATTTAATATTATATTTTTATATACCGTTGGTAATAAAACATTAACCCTTTAAGTATCGCTAGTAGAAATAATTGTTTTTGTTACCTTTTTTTTAATTCATTATTGATCTACGACGTATTTTTAATGAAACTAGAAGATTAAATGTCCTATATATACGACACTGGTACAATGTGTATAATACAATATTGAATATATACTTGACAAGAAACATTATTTTGTGTAATACGATTCGACAATCCACGCACAGTGTCACATCACATTTACTACAGTATGTTAGAGGGTTTTTTTGACATTTGGGGAATCGACATCATTGCTGTTTATCTCTTTGTCTTATCCAATGGTTGTCGGTATTTTATATCAGGAACTACTACTCTGTGTACATTGTTTTCTGGTAGCTCCTGTATACCCAAGTTTTAAGTAATATGTCGCAACATTTCGTCGAAAATCTAAGATAACATCTGATAAAGAACTAGATCCGTGAATTTTTTTTGTACAAAATCCATGCATTTATAATTGGCATATCGATCATTCTAGTAATTAGAAGCCAATACCATTTTTTGCCCCTAATTCTAATAGCGTACTTCCCCACAACCAATCATGGTTATCGACACCTCCCATGTGTTGATTGTACGTTTTAGTACACAACTACAATAATACCTAATTTACCTGTATGTAACTCGAAATCCAATTGATTTTAGATGAATTAGTATATCTCTATTTGTAAAAAAAAAGTGAAAAAAAATACGAAGTAGTCGTTCGGGTGTCTTTCAAAAGATGTACGATAACTTGAAAATCTTGTAGTATACCCGGAGTAGCATTGATATATTTGCCTGTGTACACAGAAAATTTAAAGCAGTAGCCATCTGAACTACATAATAACCATAATTTTAAAATATTAACATTCTTTTCATCGTCACACAAGAAAAAAATATTATTTTAACTGTAGTATGGTACATAATGGGTTAACGTGTAAAGCATGTTTTCATTCGGTATTTTTATTGCCACGCTACATTCTGTATGGTTGATTTTTTTTTCTAAAGCTATGACTTTTGATCTGTATTCCATAATTACTACTGTTTAAAATAAATACTAATACAATAAATATTATATTTCATGTCTTTCTTTTTACTTTTCAGATTGAGAAAACTCCTGTCAAGCATCAAACTAGTCCATATTCTTTATCGCCACTTAGTTCTAGTAGTCAACGTTTATTAAGATCACCCCACAAAGCCACCAGAAAAATTTCTAGGATTCCTTTTAAAGTGTTAGATGCACCTGAGCTGCAAGATGACTTTTACTTAAATTTAGTTGACTGGTCAGTGCAAAACGTGCTTAGTGTAGGGTTAGGTAGTTGTGTATATTTATGGTCTGCTTGTACAAGTCAAGTGACTAGACTTTGTGACCTATCTAGTGACAATAACGCAGTGACTTCAGTAGCGTGGAGTGAGAGAGGACACTTGGTAGCTGTTGGTACCCATCACGGTTATGTAACTGTTTGGGATGTAGCCGTGAATAAACAAGTAAATAAATTACAAGGACACTCAGCGAGAGTCGGTGCTTTAGCATGGAATGGTGACGTATTGAGTTCTGGAAGTAGAGATAGACAAATTTTACAAAGGGATACTCGAACACCCCGTGAGTATTTTATTTCGTTTTATTCTTATTAATTAACTTGTTCTAATTTAATTTTTCTTGTTGTATATAAAAGCTAGCGCATTTATTACTTAGCGCCATAATATCAAATGAGACTAGAATTTTAGCAGGTGTAAATATTATGTATTGCTTAAAATAGTAAATGTGTTATACCGTATTTATTTTTATGACTAGATTTAATTAAATAATCACTTGAAAATCAATTTCATTGAAAAATGTTGGATTATTCAATGTATTGGAGTTCGATAATATTCACAGCATTTGAAGAATTAAATTACGAGATGCGATCCAGATGTTCTCGGACTGATTCGAAAATTAAGTTTTATTCCTAGGGGTTGCTGTCACTTTTGAAGTAGTTTCCTTACGCAGCCATGCACCGATTCCAGCGTTTTTTCCAGTTCTAAAAATATTGAGAAAGTCGTTTTCCCTGAGTACTACTTGCGATTCCTCTTGAATTTCTTCCATAACGTCGGCTTTTTAGCTACAGTTTAATTTTCGGGAAGAGACCAAAGTCGTAGAGAGCCAGATCCGGCGGGGGTAGTCGTTGATGTTTTCGTCTTTATCACAGATGTCAAGAATAGTCCGATGACGGTCTTCATAAATGAACTGTTGAACTATTGCGATGATTTCGGGCATAGTAAACGACGAAGGTCTTCCTGTTCGTTCTTCGTCATTAATATACGTTCTACTGGTTTTAAAATGCGCAAACTACTCGTAAGTTTGTGTGTCGGCTCATTGATTGTTTGCTAAATGCTTGCTGAATTATTCCATATGTTTCAGTAGTTGTTTTTCCGAGTTTAAAACAAAATTTAATCCACACCCTTTTGCTCATGTTTTTCATCCATTATAATGATCGCGGCAGGACACAATTACCACTTTACCCAATCGCACGTAGCTTAGCGAAAACTGCGCCCAACATGCACCGGTATTATTTTGGGTTCTCGTACTTCAGCGTCTGTTCGGGAACATCTGGATCGCACCTAGTATCGTACAGCTGCCTTAAAGAAATATGTACAATTCCAAAAATTCAATTATGTATTTGCAATAATAATGGTAAAATTTCGTTAAAGAGGTTCATTCGAGTGACGTCGTACCAATATATATATATATTGTCAGTCGCCGCCGCCGTACTTTCCTCGTTTAGAGTATTAAATTATTACTGTTAAAAACCGAAGCGCACCGAAACCTCTATAAATAAATAATCAAGTATAAATTTATAAAAAGCTGTGTAACACTTGCCGTTTTAAAGGTCTTCCGTGAAGTCACAAACGGTAATATTGGTTAAATATTTGCAATATCAGATGTGTTTCCACAGTAATTTTAGTAAACCAAGTGTGCTGCGGAGAAAAATGTTCTAATATGCAGACAAAGAGTGTCCTACATCTACTGACGTTACATTTGCATAATTTAAATAAATATAAAACAACTTAACGATTCTGTTGAAGCACCTTCACAAGTTTGTCCTAATGTGGCAAACGCTAAATCTTTCTCGAAAACATTTTCAAACCTTTCTAGAACACATCTAGAATATTTTTGCATCTTCTACCACGTATATCTGTGCGTGAAGATGTATTATTTGCAGAGATTCCACTAACGACACCCTAGTCTGATGTAATTGTACAGAATAATTTTTAAATCTGTTTTAACTTAGCTATCTTGGCTATCAATTTTGACCGGCTTTCCTTGATAACTGCAGCTTCTTTGGAATCGAATTTGAAAAACCACGTTCTCAATATTATTAAAATATTTATAATAGTAAAACGCTGCCTGTAACCGTGTAAAAATCAGTGGTGGCTCAGGAATGTCGGAGCATAATCTCCGAAATTGGCGAACGCGTTTTGGGGATTTGAGAAACATAGCCTTTATACTTGCAATTAGTGCATAGTGCATGTACGTACCATAACATTAACAATCGATTTTTTTTTACAATCTGTTGTTTCGTCCACACATAACCACAGTTTTTTATTTTTCAATTCGGATTTAATCATATGTTCAATACGTTCACGAAGAGATAGAAAATTTAGTAATCTTTTCCGGCTAGATAACTTTTCTTTACCGTAGTGCTCCCAAAATAAACGAAATGATTCGTTGTCTGCTAACTTAAACGGTACATTACACAATACGAAAGGCACACATAAATGAAACAATAATGTCTCGCCACATTTTTGCGATTATGCATTACACTGTTTACGTGTCTTTTGCAGTGAAACTTCCTTGAACACATTAGCAGTATATCACAACTTTACACTTTATTATACTGCCATTATACATTAAATCCGGAAATCTCTTTACCAATTTATGTGCTACATCATAAAACTGTCTCTTTCCGGCAATTTGTGACACAAAATTATTATTTATCACTGTAAACCAACGAAGTGCAGAGTGGTGTTCGGACGGTGACTGACAAAATATATATTTGCGCTAGGACGGACCCACGAAGTTACTCGAATAAACGTCTCTACTAATCGTTTTTATGTTAGGTGTCGTAGCGGTCAGAAACGAAAGAAGTATTAATTACTTATTAAAAGGACAAATGTTTTACAAAAATAATAACAACTTTATTTTTGTAACAATGCTGCCGAGAAAAAAAAAACGAGTATCTTCTTTTCATTCTAAGCCTTTATTAAATTTACTAGTTTCTTTAAAGAAATAAAATCGCAAAAATAAAAAAAATATTAATTGAGCAACATGTTGGAATTGAGCTAGCATGAAATTATAAAAAGGTAAATACAATATTAATAATAACACAGTGATGCATAATAATCCACAATAATAGGGCGAAATTCAAATTTACTGCTTTACACCTCAGTTCTGCAGTAATAAAAAATAATAGAGTTAGAAAGTCATGCCCATAAGTTGCTTTCAATTTAATGACATTGCAATTGATCCAAGAGAGATTTCGTGGCGGAGATTCATGTACTTATTTATTTCGTATGAGAAGCGAAATCAAAAATTAGATATTAGCGCATTTGTAAATCACTTTTATGACAAAAAAAAGGGCCATAAAAGTAATTTATACACTGATATCCAAGTGCAGTATTGCTAACTTAACCAAAATTTGACTCATACTGTCAGCTTCAATCATTAACGGACATCCGTTATTAAGCAAAGCTTTATAACCCAACAAAAGAAATAGTGAAACTGATTATTTTATATTAGAAATAAGCGACAATTTAGTGTATAATAACTAGAGAACGGACGCAATTTCCATAAAACGCAATCGGCAATTGGAATTGTGTATAACGTCGCTCAGTACATCCCGGCGTAATTCAATGAAGTATTTGTTTGACTTACTCGGACACCTGGTCTCGCCGCGATAACAATGGACAAGCCAGCTATTGTATTCGGAGAATATAGTGTTTTTTAAAGTGTTTTCATGAGCGTAGATAGAAGCGGGGTTTTATAATGTATTTTATTTATTAGTTTATATTTCGTAAGATAAATAAAGTGCTGTGAGTAAGTTTCTTGTTTTCATAGTTTTAACAGTTAATTACATCGTAATTTTTGTGATAGATCCTGTTTAATATCGTTTGATTGAATCTATTTCTACAAATTATTTCGACTTAAGTGTGCATTAAGTTTCGTTCAGTTTAAACAACTTACGCACACATTTTTAGTTTTCATTTATTTAGATCTAGAGCATTGTTTAAGTTACTTTTTCAGACATGATATGGAAGAATGTCGAGAACGGCATTGTAAAACAATGGCGAGTTGGATTGACGGTCATACTGATTGTATGTCCATTGTCAGTGATTCCGAAATTTATTACAAAATCCGTAAAATATCGTCAAAAATTCGTCACTTAGGATCGCAAACACATCTGAACTCTGTAAAACTTTTATGGCGGCTAATATTCCATTAAATAAACTTAGCAATCCCACTTTAAAAATATTTCTTCAAAAATATACTGGTCGAAATGTTCCTGATGAATCAACTTTACGCAAATATTATGTTTCTAGGTGCTATACGAGAACAGTTAGAAGCCATCTTTTAAATCAATACATATGGATAAGCGCCGACGAAACGGTGGATATGTTAGGGCGCTGTGTGGTAAATGTTGTAGCTGGTGTACTACATCCAACTATTCCCTATAACTCATATGTAATAGCAACAAGTGTTATAAATAGAGTTGATGCGGAAACAGTTGCTGAAACCATTAAGGAGAATATGCAAAAAATGCTTCATTTGGACGCCACGTACAAAGAAAAAATACTTTTATTTGTCAGTGATAGTGCTGCGTATATGTTAAAAACAGGCAGACTATTGAAGAAAACATATCCTAATATGCTGCATATTACTTGTGTAGCACATGCTCTCCATAGAATCTGTGAATATATCAGAGACACTTTTCCGGAAGTTGATAGACTTGTATCAGCTTTTAAAAAAGTTTTCAGAAAAGCACCATTGAGAGTAGCTCTTTTCAGGGAAAAATTTCCATCTCTGTCACTGCCTCACACTCCAGTAATAACTAGATGGGGAACATGGCTGGAAGCTACTAGTTATTATGCAGAGAATTTCGATAGTCTAAAACATTTCGTAACACTGCTAAAGGAGGATGCTAGAAGTATTGGTGAGTGCAAGGAGCTCACACAAATCCCAAATTTAAAAAATCAGTTATACTTTCTTTACGAACACTTTGGAAAATTGCCAAAACTAATCACTTATTTTGAAAATCGAAATCTCAAATTAAATGACGGGTTAACCACATTAGATGTGGCTGTTAATAATTTGAAAAGTATTCCGAGTGACTTCGGATGTGGCCTTCGGCAAAAGTTTGAAGCAATTCTTAATAGAAATCCAGATTTAATTACATTGCAGCAATTATGTATGGAGACAATTCCACAAAATCTAACGGCTAAATATGAAGAAATAAAAGAATATTTCCAGTATGCACCTGTAACCAGTTGCGATGTAGAAAGGACGTTTTCTATTTATAAGGATGTACTTAATTCAAAGAGAACAAAATTGACAGAAGAAAACCTTGAGAAACTATTGCTAGTCAATATTAATACTCCTTTACTCAACTTGAACGACAAAATGAACAAATAAAAATGTTCCAATTATAGAAATAAAATTAAAAACTTTGAAAATACAACTTTTCAACAAATACATATGTATTTCGTAATTTTATAGATCACCACCCGTTTGTTTTCCAATTATATAAATAAAATTAATTAATAAATATGTATTTCGTAATTTTAGATTGATAGATCACCACCCGTATGTTTTCCAATTATATAAATAGAATTAAAAACTTTATAAATACAACTTTTCAACAAATAAATATGTATTTCGTAATTTTATAGATCACCACCCGTTCGTTTTCCAATTATATAAATAAAATTAAATATTTTAGAAATACAGCCTTTCGCCAGTACTGCACTGGGCTTTGCGTCATGTGGTAAGCGTGTCCGTTCTCTAAATTAATAACTCTTATAAGCCAAGAACTATTTGCTAACGTCAATGTTCCACTTCACAAAAAGACTCTTTATATTTAATTCTAATTGAATTCTAAATTTACTATAACTTCCTCGGAAAAACTATTTATTATGTTCACAACAAATTTCATAAGAGAAACGTCTTTGATAGAGTGTTGTTGTATGTTGTGGAAGAATCTTACCGCAAAGCCTTTTGTTAAGATTATGTATATCCGTTCTAAACCAAATATTAAAAAAAAATAAGGTGGCGATTTGGAACATATAATTTTATATTGAAGTTTCAAACTCCGGAATTTTCTTTTATTATTCACGTTTAGCCAACAAGCACTGACAAGTTTATGGGAAATCGAATTTAAATACGCTACATATCTACGAGGTGTCATTAAAAAATATAATATACGTTTCAATAAAAAAAATATACTAATAAATACATAACTATCAATCCCCCTCAAAGTATTTCCCCTTCCTTCAAACACACTTATCTCATCATTCTTGTCGTTTTCTGAAATATCCTTTCAAATACTTAGTGAGTGTCTTTAGTTGCATTTTCATGTCTCCCTTGATGTTCGTAATATATTCAAAGCGTTTATCTTTTAGGCTTATTTTGACTTTAGGGTAGAGCTAGAAGTCGCACGGTAGGATCCAACAAATAATAAAGATGAGGACACACCGAAATGTTTTTATTTGACGTTTCTTAAGGGCTGTAGTAAAGCTTTAATATCGCATTTATAAATGCGACTAACGGTAATAGAGCTAATATTTCAGTGTATAAAAACCGAATTGCTTCATTTAAAGTTAATTAACGCACATTAAAAATAGATTGGTGTCCAAATCAGTCCGACTTTATAAAATGAAATTCTTATGTATGTACCTACGTTATCGAAAAATACTAACGTAAAGTGTTAAAAAGTATAAAACAAAACTATTTTTAATAAAAAATATATTAAAAATTGTGTGTGGAGAACGCATTAGAAGTCACATGTGTGAATGTTGCTATCCAGACATAAACACATGTTTCGTCTTGATATGACTCGTCGGTGCATGATATTGGGATAGACAAAATTCATCAACATCACGAACGCCAAACCAACCATCACAGTCCTCGTGGCAAGTGTAAGACTTGGCAAGTAGTTTCCATCGGACGATCACAGCCGCAACCGACTGAATCCAGTATAATTCGGACAGCTTCAACAGAGTACATAACAATGTGTTATAAGCAGTATATGAAACAAATACATTTCGTCAAAATGGATCCTATGGTTTTTATCTTAACAGAAACTTTAATTCTTTTTAAAATAATAAAAACAGATTTAAAGATGTTCAAGGATTTTTGAAAAAATAGAAGCTTACCCAGTGATATTTGATTTGGAATATAGTATGCATGTCTGTAAAGTATTTCAGCGATGGTTTAATCTAAATAAATTCTTCTGGGTGTAACCGATTCGTAATATTCTGCACAGAATGTGGATAAAATATTTACGCAAGTAGGCAGTTATATTAATTCCACTATTCCAGATATTAAGATTGGTTTTGTTTTGATTTAATAATAATATGTACAGCTGCGAGCAATAAATTTGGTTGCCAATGTCATTCTTTGACAAAATGTAAGTTGCTGTAAACGGTCGTAATAGTAATAATTTAATCTGTCACATGTTTTTGCATGTCCTAGACGTGATGCTACCATAGCTTCAGAGAGTCCAGTTTCTATTAAGGAAATAATCCTTACTTTGTTAAAATACGATATTGAGACCATAATAAAAATCATTCAAGAAACAAGACTGACAAACTGCAAATTTATATTGACATTTTATTGACAATGCATATAATCAATCAGGACAAAAATCTACATTGTGACAATTTTCTCAAATTTTACAATGAAATTGACGACCAAAATTTATTGCTCGTAGCTGTACATGCTGTTCAATGAATTTTTTATAGTTAGTATAAATATTAAAGAGACTACTTTATTAGAATTTCGCTTACTATATTTGACTATTACATTTTAATGTCATTTACTTCACATGTCATTCGAAGTATCCTATTTCTTACTTAATCACCTGTATATCTAAGCAAGCTTTACCTTTCCGATAAAACTATGAATATCAAATCTACTTTGTAATCAGATAGGTACTTATGTAAGTAGAATTTAAAAAATGAATATTTTATTCAGCTTTAAAAAATGTGTCTTTTGTTCACGATCACTTTACCGATTCAATTTATTAATGCATGCACAAAGTAATATATGTGTCGATAAGTGATGGTGATGAGGATGCACGTGTATGCTCAAGCAATTAAAATATTTGCAGTAGCAACTACGAATTTGAATAGTCTTTTGTTGCTATGGAAATATTAATTACAAATACAAATGATTACACAAGTCGCGTGGCAGTTGCAGCGCTTCACTGCGAGGACGATGTAATTATAGTCTAAGAAAAATTATAGCCTAGATTATATTATAAGCGATTCGGCTCCTTGAACTTGTTAAAGCTCCTTACTTTAATTTGCATTTACCATAAAGTGCGGAAAATTTACCCTATAACTTTTTTATTACTCGTTTTAGATTAGTTTAGTAGAAATAATGAGTATATTTTCTTATAGCAATTGAAAATAACTGAAAAAACTATAGCAATATAGTTTTTGTAATTATAATAATATATTTGCTTTTATACTTCGTTCTGCTTCAAAAGAGATTAATTTTCATACTTCACTTTTTCTTAAATATTATCTTTTCATCGATAATCCGATTTAGTATGAGCGCATTTAATTTGTTATTTTTACATACGAGGTGGGTTGCACCCGGAATGTGAAAAAACAATAACTTGTTCTCACAACTTATCCACTACATCCCCTTCAAAGTACTCGCCTTCCGCATGAATACATCGACTCCAGCAACCTGTTCATGACTGGAAGCAGTGCTGGAAGTCTTCACCAGCTAACGTATTCAACCCTGCCTGCGATTCGGTCTGGATTTCCTTAATCGTCTCAAAACGGTACGCCTTGAGCTTCAGTTTCAACTTCTGAAACAGGAAGATGTCACAAGGGACAAGATCTATGGAGTAGCGAGGGTGGGGTAATACTGCCGTCTTCGTTGAGGCTAGAAACTGACGTACAACAAGTGAGTAATCTTGGTACAAAGTTCGCAGCAATACGCCGTATGTTGAGTTCGCCGGATAAAATACGCTGACAAACGCCGTACGTTAAACCGACAATGTTACAAATGTCTTGGATTGTTCTTAGGTCTTGCAGAAAAGCATCACGCACTTTTGCCACATTTTGTGGTGTGTTTTCCGTCGATCATCAACCAACAAGAATACTAAAAAGACATTTGTGTTTCATCAGTATATCTGTTGAAAGAAAATGAAAAGTACCAGGCCTATTTTTTCAAATATCTTACTATTTCTGTACATCTCGTAAACAATATTCCTTATAACACATTCAACGAAGTAATCAATTTACACTGTAGATTTCTTTTTGTCATGTTTCCTTTTGGGGCTGCAAATTGCGTATCCTTTTTGTATTTTCGAGGAAATTCTGCTGACAAATGTGACGCTTACTCCTGAAACTTTTGCTGAACGCTACAAAAAAAAAGTGCAATTTGTAATATGAAATTATAGCAAAATTTAAATACGATTTTACTTATAGCTGATAAAGGCAGCAACGGTCCATCATTATCGCGTTCTACAATCACGGATACAACAAGTCGCTTACATTGGCTGCAAAACGCTATCGGTATTTCAAACCAAGAGTAAATGAACAAACACACGTTAAATATGACAGAACGATATGTGTCAACAACCAACATAAATATGCATTCGCAATGATGTTGATATCTAAATATTATACTTCGTTTATTGTTTTTATGATGGTGATTCCGAAAATACTGTTGATGACGTGCACGTCTTCGAATCGTGAACGGCATATACTTAAGTAAGTCTACAGGAACAAATATTGTTATTTAATTGCCACACCTCGTACATACATAATCCGGTCTTCTTGTATTCTAAGGTGTTGAAGATTCGTCAGCTACTCTCACTTTTCTTTCTAGTTACATACAGCTTCTCTATTTTCTACGATCTCTCACCAATTACATTGAAGAATTCTTCATTTTAATATTTTACACTGAGCTGTTCCACGTTCTATTTGGCTTCTCCTATCCTTACCCGTGGATCTTGCGTCTGATATCCTTTCAGTTTACCTGTGTTCTTTCATGCTTGTATTCGACCTTTATGCTCTCTGCCAATATCAAATTCTCTTCATATAATAGTTCTGTGGGGTAGGCTGATTTGTGTATAAGAAATATTTTTCTACTTCGTTATTTCTTTACGATCAACGAAACTCCTTTGCAAAGCATAGTATACTCCGTTTGCTACTCTTAATCTACTTATTGCATCGTTTATGTCCTCTTTACTATTTATTGTAATATCCAGATATGTGTTGGTTTATACTTGTTCAATCATTTAGTTATTCGCAGTTGTTCTAACAGCTTTATTCTTATCGCCAATGAGCATAGTTTGTTTTTTCTATATTAAAGTCTAGGTTCTGTGTCTAAAAAGTTTTTCTTGAGATTTCCTTCGGGAGTTCGCAAATATGGCTATGTTACCTGCAAATGCTCGTGACAATCGTCAATGCTCGCAACCCTCATATAGAGTTTAAGTCATCCGCGTAAGCCAAAACTCTGCAATCTAGTGAACAGAGTAAATCATTAAGAAATTATATTGAAAAGGAAAGGTCCCAAATTAGAGCCTTGCGGTACACCGGATGTTTGATGGAAACGTCGAGAGAAGAAACCATTAAAACAGACATAACATGAGCGAGAAGCTAAGTAGAAAGAAATGATATTCAAAATGTAAATATGGTGTTTGTTTCTGGTTTTAGTAATGAGAATGCTGAGCTGCTGTTAAAGAATATCGTCAACGGTTTCCATATGATAGACATTCTAATCACATTATACATATTTACCAAAGCTTTCAACAAACTCTGCGAGACCGGAAAGCTTCCTAGTGTGAACATAACATCTCAACGAGCTACTCATAAGATTTAGAAGAGGTAGAAAATATTCTGTATCTAGTAGCAGAAGTGGCAACGACCAGCTCAACAAGAATTAGTATTCAATTGGGTATTCCACAAACATTTATTATAAGAGCGCTATGATTACCAAAACGTGAATGTCTGTTTATTTTTAATTACGGTATAATTTGAAAACAAAAATCTGATAACAACATTTGAGTATTTATATATTATTGTGTATAATAATATATATACTCCTGGAGTTTTGTCTGGGCCTCCCGACTCATCCAGTATAGTGATTCAAATGTTATAAATATTCTTCGAACCGCAGATTCGCCAGGATCGTTTTTACAGTCTTTTTACCGTGTTTGAAAATATATGTGTATGCAATGTATTTTGAATACATACATTTAGTAGAATTATATATAACTTTTTAAATAAGTGTACTAAGTACGACTATGCAGACAATATATTTTCGAATCTCATTATATTGAGATGACAGAGTAAGTCTGTAATTCACTATTTTTCGTACAATATATAATCATTTTATGGTGTATTATATATTTATATAAAACCGTTGATAATACACCAAAAAATATATAAAAATAATATATTTATATTACTTACAAGAACTTTAAAATATAACGTTTGCTCTGATATATTTGACTAATATAACAGCTGGTACAACCAACCGACTATATTTTCCTGCCAAAGAAATTAAAGGTAATCGAACTACCTAACACGTACCATACGTCGAGCATAATTGAAGCTGCTGTGTATAAAATGGACAATTAGTGCAATTCCAAGAGCACATCTGAGCGTTCCTAGTTCGATTACCCGTACTATGTCCGAATAGGAGTAGTAGGAAAACGGTTCATATACAATTGATATTATGTAATTTGAATGTACATGAACTTTTATAGTAGTCGCTTCTATTTTTAGCATATTTTCGAGAATTATATGTAATTGCTAAAAAGTGTTTATTTCAGTACACGTAAGTAGTACATTTATAGTTGTAATGAACTGCTTTTCTAATTCACGATTACTTCAACAATTTCATAATATTTTTAAAACAATAATACGAGAAGTTCCGCGGTTTAAGTAAGAGAGTGAGTACCTGTTTGATTAATACTTACCGACATAATATACTAAGTATTGCAAATCAAATTAAGACTTTATAGTCAAATTAAAACTTGTAGCTTTTTATGCTCGTAAGCAATGAAACAGAAATTCTTAGGTCTTACTTTTAAACTAGACCTGATTAATAATTAGGATAATATATTAAAATTGTTTAACTAAACTAAAACAGTATATACTAAGTAGATGCGTTTACTACAATATTTTGTAGATTTCAACAAATTTGCAAAGGTGCATTGTAATCTAGAAAACCTAGTTTACATAAAAAAGTATACATATATCAAACTAACAGATTGTTTGAACAGATTTGTGTTGAAACTTCATTACAATAACTAATAACACAAGCTTTAGGTTTCAAGAAGATATAATGTAAACACTACGTATGTTTTGCCACATTGTGGCTTCATCAGGTGATGATAAATACAGATTCAGTTTAAAAAATTGGTGCTTATATACATACAAATCCAGAAAAAAAAAAAGTCATTATCAGGAAAGGGTTGTGTGTTTAGATTTAATAGTGGGAGCTATTTAAGTCTAGCCGATCATTTAACAATCATCAGAAATAGCCCCCTTATTAAATCTAAATCTGTAATGATACACAAACCCTTTCCTAATGTGTGATATTTGTTTTTCTGGATTCGTATGTATATACAAGATGTGGTTATATAATAACGAGACAGATGCTACTACAGACGAACTAGGCATGCGCCAAAGTCATACGACCGACAACTGTGTAGCATGAACCCTTCTCTTTCGATTATCGCCTCTCCCGTGTCTGTTCAGACTATAGACATAATAGTCTGGCCATGGCCTTCGTTTGCATAAGATCTATTTATTTGCTTTGCCGGAAAAGTGTTTTAATAAAGCAACGAATTGTCGTGAAATTTAATGTGAAACCTGGAAACTGCTACTGCGACTTATCTTTTATTAGAAGAAGTATATGACAATGAATATTTATCACGTGCGCAGGTATCTCAGTTGTTTTTTAAGTTTTTCAAAAATGTCAGAGAATACGTTGAAGATAACGCAGCTCGGAACACCTTCCACGTCAAAAACGGGAAATTTATTTGCAGTCAAAATTCTATTCTGCACTTTTGCAACATGCAAGTTTGGAAGGTAATATTGATTGACATGTGTTGCAATATCGACTTTAACTGAGATTACATATTCTTTTTTATTGAAAGTTCTTTACTGAATAATTTTTAAAATACTTATTTCAAGAATATAAAAATAAATGAGTTACAACAAACATAAATGCCATAAATATCTTTACGACTAATGATGAAATAATATTTTATATATATAGGTATAGTAAATTCAATCAGTTGGCGATTTAAGGTCTGGCTTTACTTTAAAGTACGAGGGAAGATCAGTAAGTACCCGTGTTTAAAGACAGGTGGCGCTGCTGAGGGAAGTTGGCATTACCGTCGTGTACTACCATCTGTCCAGACAACACCATAGTAAATTTCAGACTGATTCATAGGTTAGTTTTTATTTGGCAGCCAGTTGTATCACACGTTTTTCGTGTTTCTCGATCAAATGGAAAAAGAGCAATATCGATCCGTAATTCGCTTTTTATTTTTGGATGGAAAAACATGCGAAGAAATAAAAGCGAAGTTGGATGCTGTCTATGGGGACCCTTCACTATCTATGACAACCGTAAGATATTGGTTCAACGAATTTAAACGTGGTCGTACATCTGTTTTTGATGAGGAGCGCCCAGGCCGCCCGGCAGACGTGGTTACCGAGGAAATCGTTGAAAAGATCCACGACATGATTCTCGTTGATCGCCGAACGAAAGTGCGCGAAGTAGCAGAGGCCGTAGGCGTGTCGTACGGAACGGCAATTAATATTTTACATGATAAGTTATCGGTGAGAAAGGTGTCGGCCCGATGGGTGCCGCGATTGCTTACGGTGGACAACAAGCGGATACGGTTGTCAATGTCGAAGCAGTGTTTGGACATCTTTAAGAGAAATTCGCAGGAGTTTTTGCGTCGAGTCGTCACCGTTGATAAAACCTGGATCCATTATTATACGCCAGAGTCCAAGCGACAGTCAAAACAATGGATTTTTCGGGGTGAATCTGCTCCGAAGAAGGCAAAGACGGTCCCATCGGCCGGAAAGGTCATGGCCACGATTTTTTGGGATTCCAACGGAATAATCCTCATGGACTTTTTGCAGAAAGGAAGAACGGTCACGGGGCAGTACTACAGTGAATTATTGGACCGATTCGATATAAAATTGAAGGAGACACGGCCCCATTTGGCTAAGAAAAGAATTCTGTTTCACCACGATAATGCACCAGCACATTCATCCAGAATTGTCGCGGCAAAGTTGCATGAACTGCACTACGAATTGCTGCCGCACCCACCGTACTCGCCTGACTTGGCTCCCTGCGACTTCTTTCTGTTCCCCAACATGAAAACGTGACTCGGGGGAAAAAGATTCAGCTCAAACGAGGAGGTTATCGTCGAGACAGAAGCGTATTTTGCAGAGTTTGACAAATCGTATTTTTTGGAGGGGTTAAAGAAATGGCAGAAACGTTGGGAAAAGTGTATTGTACTAAAAGGTGATTACGTTGAAAAATAAATAAAAAATTTGTGAAAAACTTGCGTCTTCTTTCCTAACACGGGTATTTATTGATCCACCCTCGTATATGCAGTACGAAATTCACAGAGATTTACAAGCCCACGTAGACAAATGCCGAAAAGAAATGGTTTACAGAAAAACACTCAAACAAAGACATGATGGAAATGTGTAGCTTATTATTCGACGTAAAGTGCATAATTTCTTTTTGAATAATACTCCACCTACGTTAAACAAAATTGTTGCTGTTGTTAACAGTGATTCTGATTTACCAACATTTAGTAAACTGACAATGTACCGATTGTGGAAAATAGATCAAATAGAAGATAATATCGAGGAGTTTATAATACCATTAACCGACTCAAGTTCCTCAGAATTTTCTTCATAAACTCTTTCTCCAATTAATAAAACTTTACTTTCTTTATTTATAAATGTAATGCTTTGTGCAACCTACATAAACTTTTTAATCTTTGTGGTTATGGATAAAATTTATTTGAAATAGCCTAAAGTTTTTTCAATATGTGGTTATAACAAAAATGTAGACAATAAACAATTTGTTTCTTATTTAATTCTAATAAAAACTTCAAAATTATTTATTCTATACACAATAAATTGAATTATAATTTTATTTATACCCATTAAATGAAAATTTTACTTAAATCCATTAAATTAAACGCTAAAGTAATTTTTGAATAAGCGTCCCTCTTCTGAAGAAAACCTAAAAAAAATGCAAAAATAGTTATTCTTCCTTTTGATAAAATATAATTGTACAGTAATGTCCGGTTATAGCGAACTCCAAGGGACCGGCAAAAAAGGTTCATTATAAGCGAAGTTCATTATAAGTGATGATTTTGAAAAAACACCACTATTTTGAGTGAGTCAATTTTTACTCTTTTTTCATATAACAAAATACATTACAAACATTACATGTCTGAAACAACTTGAAAATATTAATTATGTACTAAAAAAACGTATTTATTTTAGTTTGTTTTTTTTTGGCAAGATTAATCTCTCTGATGTGCGCTTCCACTTCGCTTAGCTTATTAAGAATATGTTGCGGAGTATTCCGCGTTTGAAGAAAATGACGAACGACTTCAATATTTTGGATTGCATTTGAAGTGGTTGGAACTAGTGGTACTTCGTTATTTTTGGTTTCTTCCTCTTCGCTCTCATCGTCAGTCTGATTAGCTGCAGAAGACACAGAAGCTACAATGGCATCATCATCCAAAAATTCCACATTTACAAGGTTGTCATCAACGTGAACGTATTCATTAAAATCATATTCACCAAGAGTGAGTTCATCTTGAACATCGTTAACACTTTCTTCTTGATTTTTTGTGAGCCATTCGACTAATGGTAGATTGTCATCTGAGTCAAATTCATCCTCATGCCTGATAAATCCGCCGTGTCGAAAACAATTAGCGATTGTCTGCTTTGACACTTTTTGCCATGCCATATGGATGAAGTTAATTGCATCCAAGAGACGCACAGTGAAGTTAGTTTGATCATTATCAATAGAATTTATAGTTTTCGAGAGTAGGAATCGTCGGTAATTGCTTTTTAAGCTATGGATAACACCCTGGTCCATGGGCTGCAATTTCGAACTTGTATTCGCAGGCATAAACACCAACTTAATGCACTCCAAATTTTTTACATCCGGATGAGCCGGGCAATTGTCCACTAGTAATAAGATTTTTCGTTTCTTACGACGTAATTCATCATCCCATTCTCGTAGTTCGTCTGCAAAAATTTCGGAGGTCATCCAAGCTCTTCTGTTACATTTATAATTGACTGGTAATCGTACCACATTTTTGAAACATCGGGGGTTTTTGGCCTTTCCGATCACCAATAATTTTCTTTTCTCTGTCCCCAATAAATTTGCTACAACCAAGACGGTAATTCTTTCTTTAGATAACTTTCCACCAGTACAGGTCTCCCCTTTGAATCTTAATGTCTTGTCTGGTGTGAGCTTATAAAACAACCCCGTTTCATCGCCGTTAAAAATGTCCTCATCTCCAAAGTTTTCTCTAATTATTGGCCACTTATTTTCCAACCAGTCATTCACAACATGCATATTAACTGAGGCTGCCTCTCCAACAATTTTTCCGCTGCTGATGTTGTGTCTTTGTTTAAACCTTTCGATCCAACTTCTACTAAATTTTAATTCAGGATCTTCCAACAATTTACTCCCAAGATCTTCAGCTTTAGATAGCAACACGGCACAGCTGATAGTTACATTTTTACTTCTTTGCTGAGAAAACCATTTCAAAAGTCCTTGATCAACTTCGTGCTTAGTAGGTTTTTTGATTTTTTTCACATTTGAGTTTCGTACTTGTTCGAAACTCTTCAATATGGTTTGCCTTCGCTTCCAAATTGTAGCAACCTACAATGAATTTTTTGTTTAATACATGCATTATCCTGAATTTAGTTTTTTATTACCGTTGATTTACTTAGTCCCATTTCAGTACAAATTTCGCTTTGTTTGACACCTCGTTGCAATCGTTTCACAATATCATGTTTACTTTTCAACGTAAAAGATTTACGTTTTTCTTCGCAACTGCGTCACTCATGGTCTTGCACAAACTGCTAGAATCGACTACTGCATTTTTGGCGAGATACTCGGGGAAGTCCCTTGTTTTCTAATTATAAGTTCGTTATAACCGAAAACTTTTTACATACAAAATGGAAAATAAGGTCCGTTATATCCGAAAGTTTGTTATAAGCGGGTTCGTTATATGCGAAAAAAATTAACACGTTTCTTATGGAACTTGGTTTGTACTTTTCAAACTGGTTCGTTATAACCGAAAGTTTGCTATAACCGGGTTCGTAATAACCGGACATTACTGATATATAATATTAATCTTATTTACCATATTATTAGCCTTTTATTGTAAATATTTTATGAAAAGCAAAATTGTCAAAAATTAAAACAAGGCTATTTGGTTATCTATTTATTGACATCACAACAAAGATGAAGTTAGTTACATATGAATAGGCAACAGCGCACCCGTTTCCCATATGGCCCGTACTTTTTTCTAAGGTTGAAACAGGCTATACAACACTACACGTATCGCACTGAAACTTTGGATTTAGGCTAACTAAAGTTGGAGGTTAATTTCTAGTATTGACATTTGATTAGTGGCGCCCTCTAACTGTATATCATCATTAATTGAGGTAAACAATCGCGACTATACAAATAAAGGCACATAAAATTAGGTAAACAGGCAAAAGGTAACCAATGGATTTATTTTCAGAAAAAATGTATGTGTAGTCTATAAAATTACATGGAATAATTTTTAGTTATTTATGAGAAAGGAAAACACTCAATAATAAGTTAACTTTTACAAGAAAACTTCTTATTGCTTATATTTTTATAAAATTTTACGTAAATTTGATACCTACACATGAGCAACTAAATAGTAATATGTGTCATACACCAATATCTCATATCATATCATTTGTTTGTAATTCGTGAGTAGAAAAGCAGCCAAACATAAACAAAACTCAACAATAATTATCGAAGAACATTTAAAAATATTTTTAAATGTATACATAGCGTATAAGCGTACACAATGGATATAGTAGGTGCCTTATCATGTTGTTTTCAGCTTTTGTCATCCTTCACATTGTTTTGTAATTTATTACACGACCCTGTACAAAATAAAGATAAAGTAGAACACAGATAAAGAAATGACGTTCATCATTAGTGAAATATTTTCGTTTAATGCAATTTCAATACGCATTGCTAGTTGTGCAATACGTTTGAAATTATAGAAAATAATGAAAAATGGTTAACCTTATAGTCGCGAATATCTTTTTAAAATATTAAATTCTGCGATAAACTGAGAATCAAGTAATAAATAATATTCATAAATAGATTTTCTAGCAGATTTCAATTTTCTTGTCCAATGAAGTTTTAGGATCTATTGCTATTTATTTAGCATACGACCTTTTCAGCACATTATATAATATTTCCATATATGTAATATACAGTCACCGGCACAAAAAGAACAGCCACCTCACCATATTTTATATTTCTCCTTGTATATTAATTGTAACGGTGTGATATAACCATGCTTTTTACTTTTTGTCGTGTTGTACATGAAAATATCCGAAGATAACACTCTCTTGCAAAAAATGCATGTTGGTAGTTTTTGTTAAGTTTACCATTACTCACAGTTTCTTTAGAAAAAATGAAGTTTACATGTGTCACATAATTGTATTGAGTCTATTTGACAGTTGTTAATTAATATTGTCCTTTCAACATGGTACTAACTACTGTGGACGTGGGTCGAATTGTTGCTTTAATTGAGGATGGTCGTAGTCAGTGCTACCTATCACGCACTTTAAGAATACCTCGAACTACAGTTCAAGATGCTTGGAATTGCTACATAGAGACAGGTAGTTTTACTAGGCGACAAGGATCACGAAGGAGAAAACCAACAACTGTTTTGTTGATAATCATTCCATCGTGTTGAATACTTTAAGAAATCGGAGATCTATTGTTGTTTCTCTTCGACATAATTTTAGAAATGGTACGTGGAATCATTGTAAGTGAAAGAACGATAAGAAGAAGGCTTGCAGAACATGGACTTCATTCCCGTAGGCCGGCAACGGGACCACAGTTACTTTTGCGGCATCGGCAAGTGCGACTTAGATTTACACGAGAACACATTAACTGGATCTTACAGTAATGTTCTTTTTACTGATGAATCAAGGTTTTGTTTACGATCACCCGATGGTCGCGAACGGGTGTATAGACGGCAAAATGAAAGGTTTCTAAACTGCATACTATCAGAGAGAGTCTCATTCAATGGGGGTTCCATTATGGTTTGGGCTGGCATCTGCAATGAAGGACGCACCAATCTTGTGTTTGTTGAGAATGAAACTCTAAACGCCCACCGCTACATAGAGGATATTCTTCAGGAAAATCTCATCCAATTTGCGCCTTTTATTCGCAATCAGTTCGTGTTAATGCACGATAATGCAAGGCATCATGTAGCAAAGATAGTGAATGAATATCTAGATGAGGCCGGAATACGGCGATTAGATTGGCCATCATGCAGCTCGGACCTAAATCCAATTGTTCATCTTTGGGCTCAACTTCAAAGAGCCATTCGTCGTCGTCCTGTTCTACCAGATACTCTGCAAGATCTACGTATCGCGCTACAAGAAGAATATGAAGCAATTCCTCAAAAAAAAGATTTTAAATTTAACTAACTCGATGCCGCGTCGACTTTGCTCCGTCATTTCGGCAAGAAGAGGCCATACACGATACTAAACTTACTTAAGTAACATGATATGTTTCATTACTTCATTTAATTGTTGTGGCTTTAAGTCATATACCCGTTAAGAATTAAAGCAAAATTTTTCTATCATGGCTCTATTCATTCATTTTTGTTGACTAACTTTGAATTTGTATCTATTGCTGATGGTAGAAACAACATCATACTTCAATAATGCTGCTGCTACACCATTAAGTGGAAAATCAATATTACTAATCAATAAAACATTAAGCTTATGTAAAATATTGAAGTGGCCGATTTTTTTTGCCGGTAAGTGTATAATAAAACAGGTCTGAGCTTTCTAGTTAGACGGTCTTTAGAATACTTTCAATATTCATAATGTGTTCTATTTAAAAGATCCTAAAAGATTTTCTGACTGCCACTATTTGCTAGTTCATTTAAGGTGATCCAGGATGCACCACGAGGAGGAACTATGTAGTTTTGCATCTAATCACTGCGGTCTAGTATATTTATTATACGAATACGATCACCGAAAGAAAGCATTGCATATGATTATTAAAGACAGTATTTGTACTGCGAATGCTTGGTAAAAAAATAATGTGAAAAAAATCGAATCTACATACGTTTCATTCTGTACCTGTGTGTAGGCATAATCTTTCTAAAATACGTGAAGTAAAATAATTTCGTATATAATAAATTATACTCAAAAAGAAAGGAGATGTAACATCAGTTATTATGAAATTTAAAAAGGAAAACAGATTTCTTCTCTTTCTTCCCCTTCGAAAGGATGTATGTCAATTGTGCCAAACGACGCTTGTTCTTCCTATACACCCTGAAATCAGAACAAAAAAAATAGAAATAAAAAATGCTTAAAAAATAACTTAACTTAAATTCCGTTAAGAATGTGTAAAATGTAAACATATACAGCATTAAATAAATATTTCATGAACAATGGTGCGATACGATACGTGAATCCGTTGGGAATTTAACAGTATCTTTTTATATAATACTGTAAACTTTTTTACAGACAAGTGATTTAACTCTTATATACCTTAGCTATTTGAAATAAGTAAGAGTTGTACAATACTGTTTGATGCATAGGAGGTGTTAAAGTACCTGCAAATCTTAAATTTTGTAAAACAGAGAGGCCATCTGTAAAATTCGTCTCTCTTTCACGTTTAACCCTTCTATTTTTGGGAGTTTGTGTGAAACACGGTTAAATTTTTTTATCAAAAAAAAATCAATCTAGGGCAAGAACTCTGAACTCGCTCTATATGAGACATACAGATTCTACTACTACATGGACCGTACAATTCGCAGCAATAAGAAAAATGCAATACATAAGGGAATCGCACAAACTAGCCTTCGTTTCCACTATAAAACAATGCATGTGAAGAAAAATTAATTTCAAATAGCAAACGCCAATTAAGTTGGCGCGTGGAGGGGTAAGTTCGCGCAGGATTAGAAGTAGTGGGGAGATTTGTATTTGGTTTTACATCAAATGTCAGATAATTCTAACCTCTGAGCGTGAATCACTTTATGATCCCCTAGCAAAGACATTATGTTCTGTCAAACGACACTGACAAATGTATTCTGACAATTACTTGAGTAGTGGGGGTGGACGTTTTTAAAAACGGCTTCTGCGCACCCCCTCCTCGCGCCAACTTAATTGGCGCTTGTTATACATACATATGTAATCTTAATACATTTAAGCACGATATACGAGGGGAACAGTGAATTTTTTTTATTTAGAAAATCAAACAAAGATAAATTTAAAAAAAATGGTTTGCAAAATATAAAACCAGACCTTAAGTCTTCATGAGCCAGTTCAGAAACCAGGCTTTTATAATGTTCCACTGTTCCATCGTAAAAGGGACTCCACGCATTTACTATTTAATTTTTGGAAACAAAAAAAAATCACAATGTATTAGATCAGGGCTGTATTGTATGTGGAATCTATCGACAACAAAGTTTTCTCACATCTAACTGTTGATGTCAAATGTTTTGGATTTGCCCAATGTCGCCCAAATCAATTCATATCATGTCCGTCGATTCCCTTCAAGCATTGCTCGAACAGCGGAAATATTATCATCGGTAACAGAAGTTCTTGGCGTCCTTCACGAAATTTGCCACTAAGAAAAAACGATCTCTTTTGAATTCGTTGTACCGATTATAAATTGTTGCCTTAGATGGGGCTTCTTCACCGCCAAATGCATTTCTAAACTGATCCTCATATTGTTTAAGCGTTAATGACGATTTAAAATCTTAAAAAATCAGCCCGGAAATGTTCTATTATCAAATTCATTTCTGGGTGAACACAAAATCTTTAAATTATTATAATTAACAAACTATTAGAGCAAATCGAACAAACTATGCGGCACTTAACTCGCGAAACATTAAAAAGTAGCTGTCAAATAAAAATAAACTTAATTTTTTTAGAAACATGGCCATTCTAGATTTTTTCCATGTTTCTCTTGTATGTGTCTGAAATCTCGTCTATATATTCAAGACAACGTCCAGATTTCTCGATTCAGATTCAATAGTATAGCTATTCCACCAATATTGAAATTTGCCGATCTTTAAACAAGAAAGATTCCATTTTTATTACTGAATAATTAAATTACTGATTTCGATGGACATAATAACTTTGCCATTTCTATATTATCCTAAATCTTTAATATATATCTTTTAATCATCTATTATGCTAATTCTTATAAAAAAATCTTTGTAGGTTTCTGGTAATGTTGAAAGAAATATATCTGTTGGTATGCAAAATTGTAATGTTATTGTTATTATGTATATTTGTTATTATTTAGTTTAATATCAGTATTATGAGTTGTATTCTTGCACCATTTACATGAACTTCATGTCACTACAGATCTTACAGTAATATTCGAAACATCGTACCAGATTCCTACTAATTAATTGTATTTTTAGGAGCTGCTTTGATAGTATTAAGCAACTATTGAATTTCATCGAAAAAGGTCCTTAAAGACAGTCTAAACTCATAAAATAACCATAAATTGGAGAAAGTCATGTACTTATAGTTTCAAAAGCTCGTTAGGTTAGAGAGTAATTTACAATTATCGACTCATAGTTTTAGGCGCTAATCTTACTTTCCATTCTTGTGTTTAATGCTTGATGGAAATAATGTAAAGTATAAACGATTTGAAGTTAATTATTCGCTATTTCGTAAAGTATACTTGTTAGAATTTGGTATAGGATGTCTTGGGAAAACTCGGATTCGCAAAGGATGCCGGAAATCGAAAAAGTTTGTTACCTACTGATTTATACATATGGAGTAGGTATATAGGTAAAATGTTATTAGAGATGGTATTATATTCTAATTAATTTACAGTAATAACTTACTCTATCACTTTACTAATAGGTATTCTTTATGAAGGTCAAGTATTAAGAGAATAATTGAAGTGAAATTAGAAATAGTCATGTAAAAACATTTTAATAGAGATACAAATCCATTAATTTACAAATACACAGTCTATTAGATATGTAAATGATATATAGGCATTGAAATGAAAGAATGATAGTTATTTATATAATAAAAAAAATTATAGATCTAATTTTAAATACTACATATGTTCAAAGATCACAACAGGTGATTAATTAATAAAATAATTTCCTTGTGATTTTATTTTGATAAAATATGTACAAAATATTTCATAATTATTCCAAAATTTAAAAAGTATAATAACCTAACTTTATTTATTTTCAGCGTCGATTGTCGAAAGACGATTAGTTGGACATCGACAAGAAGTCTGTGGATTAAAATGGTCACCTGATAATCAATATCTTGCATCAGGAGGCAACGACAACAGATTATATGTTTGGAATATGCAGTCAGTATCTCCAGTACAAACCTATACAGATCACTTAGCGGCGGTTAAAGCAATAGCATGGTCACCTCACCATCATGGCCTGTTGGCATCTGGTGGTGGTACAGCCGATAGATGTATTCGATTTTGGAATACATTAACGGGACAACCTATGCAATGTGTAGACACTGGTAAGTATTACCTCTATTTCTGAAACATATAATTTAACTAGTAATAATCGTTATAACCACAACTCATCTCGAGTGGCAATTCTTAACACGAATCTTTTATTTAATTATTGCCCATAGGTTTACGTATTTTTACTTTGAGATAGCTCTAACGTAGTAATTTTCGAGGTTTAATTCCATACAATACCTACTACGATTTTAGATAATTTCTTGCAAACTTCACTGATTATTGTTATTACCATTTTTGCACTGATTCATGACGAGGCCTAGAAAAAAGCCTGATCTGTGAAAACATCAGATCAATGCTACTATTCGCCTAAATACGGCATGCTTCTAGATGATGGTCTGTTAATAGTGATTTCATATCACGCCACGATAACCAACCCTTGTTCTTATATGAATGGTTTCTAATAGTTTTTAAATCGATATTTATATGTTTCATTACTAACACAGATTGACCCTTGTATAATGTATAATGCAGTTTTTTAAGTAAATTTAAAATTACTTAATCCTTTCTTGTTGTTTGACTCAACCTTGTAGATGTTCTACATTTACACTTCTAGAAAAGTAATTTCTTATTAAATGTCCGGTTAATCAGACAAATTATATGTTCATTCCAAACAGAATTTGAAAAAAGGACAGCGTATGAGACAGTGGGGCACATTATTAATAATTTTGAAAGCTATACCGTAACAACATGAACAGAATAGAACTTCACAATAGTTATTTATGCTCTGAGGTCGACGTTAATTCAGGGATTTGAGGGATGAATGTCGACCGAGGGCAGTGTAATTGCCTTAACGCGAATGGTTCATACAAGATTTTATTTTTCACGAAAAATAAATTTCTTAAGCGAAAATTCAAATTACATTGGAAAAGTTTCGAGATTTTTGTGACCTATCATGTCGTTGACAGTCGTTACGCATCTAATATGACTCCTTGAATCAACGATTTAACTTTAATTTTATTTTAAACGGCAGTTGTTGACACTTTTATGTTTTCAAGTTATCAATGTTTAGATACTCTTAATGCTAAAGGTTTGCTTGTTTCATTAGACTTTGTTAAAAACTAAAATTATTAGTTTTATAACATGTATATCCTTTCCTCTCGGGCCTTATTTATACTCACACAATATTAAAAACAAATTACCGGCCGTTATGACCGTGTTTATGGTAACCGTATCCAAGGTGAAATGAACAAATAATTATAAAATATATTATTAGATATTATCATTTGTGCTGCAGTAGAATGACATCAATTATCTAGCAGAAAAAATGGTGAACAACTTAACGGGACGCAATATCTGCAAAAGGTTAATGTTTGCACAGGGGTTTTAGAAGACCATATCATTGGAGACTGTCATTGAAGGAAATTTAAAGTCACAAAGATATATACTTCTTTTGTAGTAGTATCGTATCTTGTATGCAAAGCATACAAGATATTTCCATAAATAACGTTTGGTTTAGACAGGATGGATGTCTTGCTCATAATGCTGCAATTGTGGGACATTTAAAGAGTATATTTGATGCTTGATTGATAACTGATTGGTGGCTAGCTAGGTCGTCACAAACGATTCTTTTTGTGGGGTCATATAAACTCGTCCATTTACGGTTTTCAGAACAGAGCTCATACTACCGGTGATTTAAATGCTAACATTGCCCATTGCATGCGAAACATATTACCTCAGACATTGTCGAATACTCGCAGAAATTTTATGGTCAGATTAGGGTATTGCGCTTTTAAGTTAGAGGATCGTTTTGAATATCTGTTCTAATAAAATTATTCGGAATTGTTATTCAGTTATTTTGCTCTAAGGGAATTTTTTTTTTTATTTTTTTTTGTTTTCTTGAGAAGAGTTATTTAGTTTTTGAAGTGTTTTTATTTTATATTCTGCTGTAAATAGAATTTGGATATTTTATTTCTACACAACAACGTTATTTTCAATTTCATAATGTGCCAATATAACGTTATATTGTTATAGTATTTAGTTTTTCTTTGCGCATAGAGAAAATTTGATACACCTCCTTCTCAATAAGCATTGCAACTGTATCTAACGCATGTTTGTCGTGTGTTCTGTGTGACATGCGATATATCGGGCTACGCACTGATTTCGTTTAACATTGAAACTAATACGGTGTAGAATGATTTTGTCCGTTATCTTTTCCAATTTTGAAATTTGCCTTGTTTAAACATTTTTTTCAAAGCAGCTTTCCATTTTTTCACTTTTATACATCAACATGACCTACGGAATACTTAATCTGAGTAAAACATTGTGTTTATATAATAATAATTTAATATTTATAGATGAAAAAGTTCCTAAGTTAAAGATTATAATGTCATATTATATATCGCTTGCATATATTGCTTATCGTCGATATGCTGTGTAAGAATTTATTTAATTTTGATACACTTTGCACACACATCCAAACGTATTTATTTTATGTTGCACATTTTTGACTACAATAGTTTGTTCTTAATTACATAATAATTTTTTAAAATATTGTAATGAAAAATTTGTTATACTTATACATTTGTTAATTTCAGGTTCACAAGTCTGTAACCTCGCATGGTCCAAACACAGCTCCGAACTTGTTTCAACCCACGGCTATTCACAAAATCAAATTCTAGTTTGGAAGTATCCTAGTCTAACACAAGTGGCCAAACTCACGGGACATTCCTATAGAGTACTTTATTTAGCACTATCTCCTGATGGGGAAGCTATAGTAACTGGTGCAGGAGACGAAACTCTGCGATTTTGGAATGTGTTCAGTAAAGCAAGATCCCAAAAAGAAACTAGGTCCGTTCTAAGTCTTTACACAGGAATTCGTTAAATTCTGTAGTGTTACTAGCTTACATGTGTACATACAAACTTCAGATGGACTTTTTATTTAGGAAATTTATAGTGCTTATATTATACATATATAATGTATACCGCTTCCTATTTATTGCGATCATGATTTTAATTTTATAATTTATGCACATATTTTATACTTTTTTTATATACACTTTGTATATATTTTGATTTTCTATTGCCATTTATATCTTTTTCCTATGTATATATGTGATAATTTTGTGTACAAACTAAGTAACCCTCAAATCTATTCATATTTTATATATTGTGTAATAATTTAGAAGATATATATTTATATATATATATATACATATACAAAAGTATATAATTGATTATTATATAATTTAAAATGTAAATTTTATTTATATTAAATTGTTAAAAAATAATTATTTTTATATAATATATAAATATTTGTAATTAGAAACGATAATTTATATTTTTAAATGTTTTTTTACTGTTATTTTCTTTATAAAATTTTCTTTCATTGTTTTTATATGCTTTATTTGGATTAAAAAATAATTAAAATTTCATCAAGCACTGCATGTAATTAGAACGCGTTATCTTTATCTTAATGTGGATGATTGATGTTAATAGTCACAATAAAAGAATTGGAATGTCTTCTCTTGTCTATTTCCTCATCCTTTTTAATAAGTTCTCTCCTATTGCTTAACTATATAACCTAATTTTCAAGAATTTACTGAGTGACCAACGTACGAATATTCTTAAATGACCATTATCCAAAAAATTAAAAAAACCGTTTTTCTTAAACAATTACAAGTTGAGACAATTAAAAAAAAATTGCGGTTTGTTTTGGTAACAAAAGTCCTTATTTAATAAGTCTATCTGTTTATTTCTTGACTTATTGCACTTGATTATTAATAATATCTCCTTGTAAAAACAGTAGTTTTTACAACTGTAATAACATCTTTAAATGTATAAGAAACATATATTTAATAAGAACATTAGTGAGTTCTAATAAAATTTAACTTTTTTTTATTAATTATTGCTTATTTTGGTCTGGCATGTTAGCTTAATCAGAGTCACTATACTGGATGCTACTTGTATTATAATTTACTGATGATTAATTCCTGTATATTATCTTCAATTTCATCTACTTGCTACAATTCTTTCTCGACTGAAATATTTAATATAAGAATACAAAATTTATTTTGTATTCTTGTATTTTGTATTCTTATATTAAATATTTCAGTCGAGAAAGAATTGTAGCAAGTAGATGAAATTGAAGATAATATACAGGAATTAATCATCAGTAAATTATAATACAAGTAGCATCCAGTATAGTGACTCTGATTAAGCTAACATGCCAGACCAAAATAAGCAATAATTAATAAAAAAAAGTTAAATTTTATTAGAACTCACTAATGTTCTTATTAAATATATGTTTCTTATCCTTGAACCTCGGTTAAGCATTAAACAAAACTCCAATGTGTAGTTATCTGCTATATATTAAAGATAAACATGGGTATATCAGAACAATTACATTTTCGCGAAATAATGTGAATGAAATACAGTAGAACCCCAGTTATCCGAGGTGTCGTGGGGGAGCACCCTCCTCGGATAACTGAAAACTCGAGTAATCCGGATTTACTTTTTATTCATTCAAAATATAAACACCGATACTGTAAACGATTTATTAACGTTTATAACATGTAAATAAGTACATACGTACATTATAAAACAGTGAAATAGGTATCTATGCGCTTCGGTTTCATATTGCATCGTCTTTTTCTCGCTGTCATGATCCTCCATCTGTTAAGATGAAGCAAATCCGCTGGTGTTGCCTGTGATTGTTGTTGGATATACCTCAGAGCTTTTTCCAGAGAAGCAAAACCTTGATGGGAGATCTTAGTGGGAGGCTGTTCATCCACCGCTTCGTCATCGTTATCGTCATCTGATTTTTCGGTTTCATGAAAGGCATTCATTATTTCTTCAACACTCATTTCTTCTTCTAAATCATCTACTGTAACCCATTCAACAACGTCTTGTCTTGTTACATTTTCGCAACCTTTTAAGTTTTGCATTAATTCAAATGAACTTTGTTCTTCTTCTTCTGTCTCGCTGTCAAAATTTGAACAGAACATTTCTCCACGACTTCTCCATTTCAAAGCTAATTGATTTAATGGAATTTTATCTTCACTGTGATTATAGTTCTCAGTATCAATAACTTTCGTCCAAGATTTTTGAATAGTGGGACCACATACAGAATCCCAAGCTTGGTTTACCCAGTAAATATTTTTCAGTGTAATCTTTCTCATCCCACTAATAATATCTTCTTTTTCTGTGTATTCTTACAGATGTTCAAGATATGAACGTCTATATTTTTTTAAATGTTTTCTAGGACTCCTTGATCCATTGGTTGCATTATGCTGGTTACATTTGGAGGAAAACAATTTACAAGAATTTCGCCCACGTGAAGTCCTTCACCAGGGTGAGAGCGGGCATCGTCCATTAACAAAATTGAGACCGTTTCTGTTCAAAAATTTAGTCACGAACTCTTCTTTAAACCAGTTAGTAAATAAGGTGGCATCCATCCATGCGCTTTTCTGACTTTTGTAATAAACTGGTAGGGCTTTGGGTGAGATGTCTTTTAAAGCTCTTGGACGTGCAGACTTGCCAGTCACCACCAGTGGGAGTTTGTGCTTGCCAGATGCATTGGAACATGCCATTATGGTTATTCTTTCCTTACTTCGTTTGTGTCCAGATGATTTTTCCTATCGAGATGCCAATATTTTTGATGGAAGTGTTTTATAATTGAAACCAGTTTCGTCACAGTTGTAAATTTGATCGCATGTGTACCCAAAACCTTTGATTTACTTTTTAAAGTCCTGCTTAAATTTTTCAATTGATGACACATCAGCAGAAAGTTTTCCTCCACATACAGTCAATTGTCGTACACCGTACCGTTTTTTTCCAGCGTTCAAGCCATCCAGAACTGCCGGTAAACTTATCTGTCTCTGGGAATTGCCTACTAATCATTATTGCTTTCTCTTGTAAAATTGGACCTAAGAGAGGCACGCCTTTTTATCTTTGTTGGTTAAACCAAATGAATAAAGCTTTGTTAACCTTTTCATAGTCGCCTGTATTCATTGATTTTCTTCTTGAGGACGAAGCTTGTTTTATACACCACTCTTCTATTTTAGTGCGGTTTCTTTTCCAATCTCCAACTGTTACCTCACCTACTCCATAATCTCGTGCAACAACTTTAATTATCTCTCCTGCTTCAATTCTTCTGATGGCTTTTAATTTTAGGAACGACAATTCTTTTACGCTTGTTTTGTTCCATTATAATACGGCGAACGAAAATTCAAACAAGGCAACTTCGTATTACACTTAACTAGAGTATACTTCTCCGTATTAAACGCAGTAACGAACTGCATTCACGCAAATCTACATGCTAAGAGTCCAAAAACATAAATAGGGAAACCCCTCACACGGGCCAAGAAGATTCCCCGATTTTGTATTATAGAAAGCTTATTAACGGAGCATAGACGCGCGTACCATGGATAATCAGGTCTTTAGATTGGCTCGGATAATCGCAACTCGGTTAATCGGTGTTTTACTGTAAATGCTTTTTACATTTTACAACGCTAATTATTCGAATTTTTTTTATCAAAAAAAAATTCGCCCTTAAACAGGATTCGAACCTACGTCTATTGGTTTGCCGGACCACTGCTTTTACTATTAAGCTATTAAGGCCGACTACGGGCAACAATATTAATATCTATTTTTTAATGCGATTTAAGACTTTCCCGACGATTCGAAACTTCAGTCCTTAATAGCTTAATGGTAAAAGCAGTGATCCGGCAAATCAATGGACGTAGGTTGGAATCCTGCTTACGGGCGAATTTTTTTCGATAAAAAAATTCGAATAATTAGCGTCGTAAAATATAGAAAGCATTTATTTCATGGGTAAATCAGAATTTGATAAAAATACTGTTTAAGAAAGACCCATCGTACTCAGAGACTTCGATATAATCGATTATTTTTGAATTTTAATTTATGCTTGTATTATAATCAAAGTCGAACAATTTTGTAACTTAAGTGTGGGTAATGTGTCATTATGTGTATAACAAACGATAACAAATTCCGCCTGCCAATTGCCAGTGAAATGGCAACCATAAACATTAAAGTACATAAATTCCCAATGATAATGCGTTTTTAAATAAGTTATTAGAATTTATATTTTAATAATATTTCGAATATTTTGAAATTAATTTAACTTTTGCAAGCTTATTATATTGCATTTGCTTTAATAATTTATTCAAATATCTCCCACAATAAGAGGTAGCAATTCTGTACGGTATTAAGAGCTGTATAAGTTGCGAATGGACTATACGCTACTATACATAGTCTTCGTTCAAGTTTAATCTTTCGATACCGAAGGGTGTAAAAATGACGCGGTTGACGAAGGGGGTAAATACATTATGTACCCCATATTGCAAGTAGGTGAGTATATTCACAAAATTCTCATACAGCCGCTCATGAGAGTAAAAGGGAATAAATAAGGCAATATTTTTTCTAAAAAAAATATTTACATAATAAACATATATTTATATGGCTCCTCTGTTCTATTTGATGCAATTGGCATTTAGAACATGTTATTGTTTATATAGTGTGGTATTCGGCACAAACAATGTTTTTATACAAATGACATGTTTTTCTACTTTTCCCAAAGATTTCAGTTGATCTTGTGTGTTGCTAATTTGTGTTTGCAGTGGGGGAACCAATTCGTACATGACGTCCACAACACGTTTGTGAAATCTTCTTGGATTTTCCAGTCTCCTAGCCACATGTGGCTAGAAGTGGCGATAAGTTCTTGTCCTAAAAAAACTGCTTGCGTCTGAAGATGAAACAAATTTTAGTGTCCATATGACGCGCAGAGACTAATGTAATATCGATAACACAAAGTGTTTTCGTCAAATTGCGCAATGTTACCAGAATTCCACTTGGAACATGAATGCCGGAGGGCGTACAGTTATACCCCATGTATAATTTTATTCAATTTTGGGAACACAGAGCATGAAATTATGACGCAATGCGCATATAATGTTGATACACATTACAATTAAAGATAACTCAGTTGAATTAGTCGAAATGATTACCCTAATTCACAAGAACAAGGAAAAATAACTGCTCGGGGTACAGTTCAGGTATCGGAAGGTTAAACACATCATAACATTTTAGATGTTTTTCTGTGTTCAAAAATTTTTCGGTTTTTCAGCGACATGGTCGTGAACATTACATTCGATCATCTGCTATTAAATATAATTCATAATTTTCGAACTCATTCAGTACCATACACTTCAGTGGCGGCTGGCGCATAAGCGCTGCAGAGCTCCCAAAAAATTGGGCGGGCGAACCTGTATTAGTTATAACTAGTTTTCTTTTACATAATTTTTCCGACATTTCTGATGTTTATAAAAGCGTAACATATTGTTGTGAAAATTCTCCCCCTGTATATCAAAAAATTTGCATATTTTTCTACATCACCTGTAGAGGACATCAAACCCTACAATTTGACACCTCAATCATCAAAATCCGATCAGTAGAAACCGAGATATTCGCTTCCGACACACTAACGCCGGTTATATCGTATATACTATATTATCGAATATACAATAGGCGACCAGTGGAATAACCAACCTAATTCGCGCGATCGCTCACTTGTTCCTTATCTGGTCCACACGAACGTGCTCTGAGCGCTCTTTCCAACACCCGCGCGCACCCCGCTTCCCCCGTGACTGTCTAAAACCAATGCATGATTTTACCAGGCAATATTCGCTGCACTCATTCCAGCGCAGAGGTCATATGAATCGGTATAGGTATAATATTTTCTTTTCGCATGTTGTTTACTGTGCGGCGAGTGTAACGTAAAAACAATAATATTGTGCGCGTGCTTGTTTGTTTTTGTGTATTGTTGACAATTTATATAAACTCTGTGTATTATGGAGGTGATCTTTAATTTAATTAATGTGAAGAGATTCTTTAAATATTCATTCGAAGAAAAGATAAAATTAAAAGAAAGTGGTAGGCCATTAGTAGATATCACTATTGAAAAAACGTGTAAGTAGAGGGAAAAATTATACACGTAAATTTAGTAGCGATATTTATTCAAAAAACGAATGGATTTGTGGATGCAACAAAAAAAATGCTTTATATTGTTTTCCCTGTTTAGTTTTTGGTGGCGATAAAGCTTGGACGGAAATAGGGGTCACGGATCTAGAGCACTTGAGTTTGAAAATAAAAAGACATGAGAATTCTAAAAGCCATCTTCATAATTGTATGGAATTTGCGTTACTAGGGTCAACTAATATTATGGCTCAACTAGATTCTGCTTATTGGGTAAATATACAGAGATATAATGAAAAAATTTCCTGAGGACAAACTCACTTCCGCATGCTCCTATTATCCCACCCTTGATAAAGAAAGATTACGAACTGAATTGTCTGTTATTTACTTAAGAACTGATTGTAGATCTTTAAAAGGCGCACTACCTCTTCTAAAATTTTTAATAAAAAACAATCTGGGAGATACGTTGAAGGAGACTAGAAAATTATTAGAAATTGTAATAACAACTCCCATGACAACATCAGAGGCCGAACGATGCTTTTCAACACTAAATCGAATTAAGACGTTTCTCAGAAATTCAATGACCGAAGATCGTTTAACATCTCTTTCCATGCTATCTTTCGAAAAAAAGTTTATCTCCGAAATAGACAATTTTAATGACAAAGTGATAACAAAATTTGCAAATCGAAAAGAACGTAGAATAGATTTAATTTATAAGAAATAATTTGTTAGTAAAGTAGTGCTTAGTGACTCTTATTTTTTTGTGTGACAATTGACAATCGTTCCAGAAATCCATTACTTCAGTGCGGAAGGCGAAGAAAGCACGATAAGATCGATGGGAGACAACCTCTTACTGCCCGTGCAAGGTAAATTTTTTTGTAAAACTTGCAGAACACCTTAAAATTTTTAGCACGAGCCGCCACTGATACACTTCTATTAAGAATTTCGATATGACGTATAGCAAACGCCAATTAAGTTGGCGCGAGGAGGGGTAAGTTCGCGTAGGATTAAAAGTAGTGGGGAGATTTGTATTTGGTTTTACATCAAATGTCAGATAATTCTAACCTCTGAGCGTGTATCACTTTATGATCCCCTAGCAAAGACATTATGTTCCGTCAAACGTCAATGACAAATATATTTTGACAATTACTTGAGTAGTGGGGGTGGACGTTTTTAAAAACGGCTTCTGCGCACCCCCTCCTCGCGGCAACTTAATTGACGCTTGCTATACTTTTTTCGTATTCACAAAACCAATCACACTACGAACCTTGCACTTGGCAGGGTCAGTTATTTGAATTTAGAAGAGGCACAGGTTACAAGCAAATACGTTCAAATTAAAGTGTGAGGCATATTTTGCATTAGACTAATCAGTACGAAGATTTAACAACAAAATATATAGGTAGGTCTTTGACGTTAATAGATGAATCACGTGATAAACAGTTACTTCGGGCCAAATATATTTAAATTACAATAATAACTAATAATCCTATACTCTATTTTTAAAGTAGAGAGACGAATTTCTGAACAGACTACTTTGACAGTGAAATCTCATTGGTTGAAAGCAAGGCCAAATTGCTTTCAACCAATGAGATTTCACTGTCAAAGTGGTCTGTTCAGAAATTCGTCTCTCTACTTTAAAAATAGAGTATAGTAATTCTCTCAATTATGCTACTAGAATTGGGCATAGTTGCCAGCTTGGATTCTGCCAAATGTCATTCGAATTAGTTTCATTGTATTTATACATCGATATTATATATAATATCAGTTGTTTTCACAACTAAATTATGAGATAAACAAGGAGTTATTCATATTTTAAAATGACAACATAAACCTAACCTCATAGATTATTTAACAGCCGACACAAAGCATTGTAGATTTGTCAACCCTGTTATGTAACTGTTTATCACGCGACTTGTCTGTTAACGTGAAAGACCTATAACGGTTTCAATCCTTTAGACAAAAAAAAACAAATTTTTGGGGCTTTTATAAATATCTCAGGATGACCGGTTCTTTTTTTGCCGGTCAGTGTATATTGGATTTGGTATAGTGTATTCAGTTAAAATATAATTTAAATTTGTTAACTTTTAGTAAATAAAGTAAATAAAAAAGTTCAATATATTGTACTAACTACTAGAAAAATTCATAAAAAGCTATTATTTTTAACATTTGTTCTACTGGAAAAATATGTAAACGAAAAGCTTACTAAGTGTATCTTTATTACAAATTTTACAATGTTTCATTTCATTATAGGCAAGGAAATTGTTTTAAGGACTAAATGCAATAAAATATGGTAATTATCTAATACATCTATGTCAGTGGCGGTTATTGATGACCTACGATATAAGCTGCGACACGAATGAAATTGCTTCGTTTAAGCTTTCATTATACAGAGAAGTAGCTGCAATCAAAATTGTTCGAAGCAGTCTCATACGTGCAGCAGCTTACATCCTATGATATCGAGAATCGCCATTAATATGTGCACAACTTCTGTCATATATCAAGATTTTCTAATCACACATTATACCTACATATAATGGACCAAGAAACTAATATTAAATGTGTATCTACAAGAGATAAAATTAAGATAACCATAGCTACTCTATTTCCAACAATACGTTCATTCAGAATCAATTACTGCAGTTCTGGTCAGTAAGGTTTTATAATAGTTTGCGTGCAACAACTCCATAAATTATAATGTTTATCTAAAAATTAATTTTTTTGTACAATGTATAACGTTATTACTGTAGCTTAAATTGGAGAAATTGGTAAAGTAGATATAAAGATATAAATAAAACAAATAAATACAAATGCTTAGCATTTATTTAACCATATAAAATAAATACAGTCACCTTTTCGTAAGGACCTAAAGCCTAATGGAACCGCGAGAAATGAAGAATGACTACAGTACTTTCTCAATCTTACTTTGTATATGTATTTTCCTCTTTATAGTTCGTTCTACTTAATAATTATTATATACAAATAAATAAATAAAAAATATAATATGTATATAAGTAACAATATTTAAATATTATGAGAATCTGCACAGCCATTTGATGAAGGAAATGCTACAAGATCAACTTATCCAAAGCCTTGTCCCTATCATTGTCACATTGCAATAAAGCCCTGGACACTTGAGTTTCAGAAAATCCTAAATCTAAAAGTTCTGACATAACCAATAAATGCTCTACAACCTGAAAATTAAGATAGATTAAAGTTTGTAATTAAATGAAAACATTTGTTTCTTTTCAATAAAGTAATTATAGAGTTGCTATATTTCGTCCGTACAGCAGAATTGGACTAGACGGCTTCGCACTAATTCAAACATGTGAAGTAAAAAATAAACTAAACAGCTACTATATGCGTTATATACTTTATCAATAAATTATATTCATATCATAAATATGAGATAATGAAAGCATATTTAAACAAGTAGATGAAGTTATATGTACATTCTGCTAGCGTGGCGACTACAATATTGTATTTATAGGAGTAACATACAAATTTGATGTTATACTAACTGGTGTGTTTGATTGCCGTGTGTAAAGTATGAAAAGGACGGGTCACTATTTAGAAAACACTATTAACGCTTAAGATAAGGACACATTATTAATACGTATTGTTAAAATATCTATTATGTTGTTTCGAATAGAGCCAAACACTTTATTGTGTTGTGTCGTTAGAAGTTAAAAATACGCTTGAACAAGTCACAAAGCATGTCTCCAATATCCCGCGGGGCCAGATTTTCGTCAGAGCGCTATTGCGTCAGCCCGTATTCACAGCGTGTTGAATCCTGTGCCTGGACCATCTGAGCTTGCAAAAGATGAATGAACTATTAATTGAAAAGGTACGAAAGTAAGAATTTTTGTTGAAGTGTCAAAGAGAGGGCCATAAAAATATGACTGATGATTTTGAAACGCAAGTTGAAAAAGATGGCGATGAAGATCAAGTTACGAATACAATTTGAAATTCAGTTTCTGGAGTATCAAGAGTCAAATAAACACGATTAACCAGATGCTCGTTCTTTCCGTAGTACATCATCAACCAAAAAGCAAATTGAAGTCAATGACTGAATTGATCGCTATAATGAAATCTAATAATCATATAAGGTTCCAGTTGTAACTGCCTGCAGTTCAAAGTAATACACTTCATGATGATATTGATGTTTTTCTAAAATTTCCTCAATATGAAAAAGTGCGTCCCAAATTGGATATCAGTAATTTGGTGCTTCAAGCCGAACTGAGGCACACATCCTCGATCACACAACCACAAATTATTCAACCAAATACAACAATATCGATGCCTGATACTTCACCAATACCATCTTGGTCACCTTAGACTCAACCTTCTTTTGCACATAATGAAGAAGATACTACCATTTTTATCGTACCGCGTAGTTTTACAACTCTATAAAATGCTATCTAGTTTTGTAATATCTGTGTTTGTGCAGCATGTATCTTGCTTAATTATCGTTATTTAAAAGAATACAGTATTTTATTTGAATGATATGTATTTGCTTACTTTAAACACACTAAAAGTCTTTCCTCTGGAGATATTGTTTCACCGAAATTTGTATTTTGCTTCCTTAATTTACTTTCTAATAAATCGTTAAGCACATCAAATTCCTTCTTGGTCATCCTTGCACACATTTTATATCTTTTATCGCCTTTGACGATTTCGGGCCACAGAACGCGAAATTTGCCAAACTTGTGCCTACCATCGTTTATTGGAAGTACTCAGTACTCCCTGCATTCTCCTTGCAGTGTAAATTAATCCATCTCTTTGCGTAGATTCTCCATTATGTTCAGAGACAAACACTTAGTTCTGATACAAATACGTTCAAAACATCAAAAAGTCAGTAACACATTGTATCACATCAGAGTAATATGTTCGGTATATCTGACGTGTCGTGTTGACACGACACGTGTTAATAATGTGTCCTTATCTTAAACCTTATAAACAGTGTCAGGAGTTGGTTTAACTGCAGCAAAGGGGATGTTTCCACCGTTGTTTCAGCGAGCAACGTACACTGCTCGACATATAAAGGCCGTACACAAACATATTATCAATGTAAGCCAGGCTTATTAAATTTGACATGTCTTATTGGACTTAAGTTATAGGTATTAGCCATTATTAGCAATTAATTAGTATTAATATATTTGTCCAGTTTACGTAACTAAAAAACTCTAATTTTATGCTCATAAGAGTTGTACGGATTTTATATGTCGCGCAGTGTGCGACGTGATAAATAAATGTTCTTATATAAAAAAAAAACGATTGTTCGATATCTAGTGATGTAATATTAGCTTAAGTAATTGTTTTTATGCAACGAATCTGTAAACGCAGTAGCACCACGTGTTAATATTTGCTTCGCACGGTCGCGTGGTTGTCAACGCCTTCGACTGTTGTATGGACAAGATTCGCAACTCTAATTATAAATTAATATAATGTAGTAAGAATAATAACTATGAAAATGAATATTTTAAGAGAAAAGTTTTTATTATGGTTTAATGAATACTCATTACAATTCTCAGGAATTTATATTAATAAGTTCTTATAAGGGGTTTTCCAATAGGTACTTGACAACTTTTAATTTAATTTGTGAACGTACTATATCACTGATCATCTAACTGTTACTTTCCTTTTTTTCAGTAAACTCAACATTTTCATCATGGTAAAGTACACGAAGGAACAACGTATGCAAATTATAAAAATGTACTACCGAAATTCGGAGTCGGTGACCGCAACTTTAAGAGCGTTAACTCCAATTGTCGGTCGTTATTCTCGCCCTAGTAGACAAGCAATAACAAGTTTAGTGCAAAAATTTGAGTCTACATATTCATTGTGTGATGCTGCCGTGCCAGTGAGACAACGGGTTGGTCGAAGTGACGAAAATATCGCTGCCGTTCAGGGCCGTTCAGGCGTCCGTAGCAAACGATCCAAATCAGTCGATTCCGCGGCGTTCACAAGAACTGGGCATCGCCAAGACCACTTTATGGCGAATTTTGCGTAAGGATCTTGGTTTACACCCATACAAGATCAAGCTGACTCAAGAATTGAAGCCGATGGACCATTTGACGCGACGTACGTTCTCCGATTGGGCTCTGGAGAAGATGCGGCAAGATGATGAATTTCATCGCAAAATCATCTTCAGTGACGAAGCTCATTTTTGGCTCAATGGGTTCGTCAATAAGCAAAATATGCGTTATTGGTTTAGTGAAAATCAACATGTGCTTCATGAATCATCACTTCATCCACAAAAAATAACTGTTTGGTGCGGTTTGCATGCCGGCGGCGTCAATGGGCCATATTTTTTCGTCGACAATAACGATCGTCACGTTACTGTGAATGGCGATCGTTATCGCGCCATGATTACCGATTATTTTTGGCCCGAATTGGAAAACATGGACTTGGACGAGATGTGGTTTCAACAGGACGGTGCCACAAGCCACACAGCACGCGTTACAATCGATTTATTGATGAATAAGTTTGGTGAGCGTGTTATCTCAAGAAATGGACCAGTCAATTGGCCGCCTCCTTCGTGCGATTTAACGCCTCTAGACTTTTTTCTTTGGGGCTACGTCAAATCATTGGTGTATGCCAACAAGCCGACGACGATGGAAGAACTCAGAGCTAACATTGAACGCGAAATAGCGGCCGTTATGCCCGAAATGTGTGACCGAGTCATCGAAAATTGGGTCCAACGAATCGACCGCTGCCGACGTGCACCCATATGAACGAAGTCGAGTTCCATTCATAAATGTTTTGATTGTACTTCAAGTCGATCATAAAGTTTTGGAAAAATCTCAAATGGTTTGCGTTTTATTTAAATTCAAAGTTGTCAAGTCCTTATTGAAAAACCCTTTATTTATATATAGGAACTTATTTTGGTTGATGAAAGATTAACGTAGGTCTAGGTTTCCGGGTTGGAACCGCATCGAGTTAGGAGTAACTGCCAACGTTTCGTCCACTGTTGCAAGGGACATCTTCAGGGCTGTACATATATGTTCGTCGTTCTACGTACAGCCCTGAAGATGTCCCTTGTAACAGTGGACGAAACGTTGGCAATTATGCCTAACTCGACGCGGTTCCAACTCGGAAACCGAGATCTACATCATGAAAGATTGTCTGGAAAAACTATGCAATTCAATAATAAATTGTTATTAGATAGGACGGTTTAAGTTATGTATACATGAAAATATAATAGCGGTCGGTGTGTAGCGCTAGCCACATCACCATCTTAGTGTACCAAATGGCTCAAGTTGTAATAAGCCTAACATGTTGCTATCCCCAAAAGCTTGCAAAGGCTAATACGGGGACTTTTATTATTATTATAAGAAAATGTATACTACTATATCCGTAAGAAATTATAAGCTAAATGTAATAGTGACAAAAAATTTCGATCAGTTTATTGAAGGAATTGTTTTCATAAAGTTTCTGCTTTCTTAATCTTCTATTAATTATAATGTGACCGAAAGATTAGATAAGCAAACCTCGAAAACAAAAAGTATACTTTTCCAGAAATATACAGTTCGCGTAAAAAATGTCAATGTTAAAAAACCCTTTGAAAGCTTTATTTTATTAAAATATTTACATGCAACTCTAATGCGCTGAATAATTAATAAGGTGTCAAATCTCCATTGTTGTTAACTATTGCTTTATATTCATTCTTCATGCTTCCTACTAATTTTTCAGCCTAACTAGTCGGTGGGGTCGCCATATCATTCTTATGTCGCGGAAAAGCTATTTGGTGGTATAGCTACACGAAGCTCAACGCCCTCACGTTTTCAGTTGGATTTCGATCCGACAACTGCGAAGGCCAATCAATCTTTTGATAGCATTTGTTATTTTTCATTCAACGCAAAGTTTACTGCAAATGTCCAATGTTCATTGTTCTTTTGCAATAACCACTCCTCCGTATTACTTTCAAACAATGTTCATACTAACGTTAAGAGTTCCTTTTAATATAAATTAATCACCCTTGGAGTGTCTAGTTTACAGGTAAGCGCATACAATTATTTAAAACGCCACATTTAAATACTCTCCCACGTGCACTTTCACTGGATGTTTTACGTTCTACAAGTCGATTTGTATCTGTGCATCATACTTTCTTTCTTGGAAACCAAGCCCAGACTCTCCTCCGAAACACAATATTCGACCAATCTCGCTCCATGTCGTTGCCTGCTTCAGCTAGACGCTTTTCTGTTTTGTTTTTTTGATAGCAAGTTTTGTAACGATACAGCGATAAATGTTACTCTGTGACATCAAACTGATTCTTATATTCCTCTTGTCAGTGTTAATACGGGCGTTTTAAAACAAATTAGAAATAATCCTTGCCCTGTATGATCTGTCTCGATCTGGGATATCATTTACTGTTTCGATTTATATCGCGATTTATAGCGCTTTTAGATGTATGGACAAGAAAATCGCCTCACGACGTTTCACGAATACAGTACCAATTTTAACATAAAATTCTATTTGTAAAACCAATATCCAACTAAAATTTACAACGTGCATTAGGAGGGCGATCATACATTTTTGTTTTTGTTAGGAGATAATCAGCCGTTTGTAATTATAATTAGAGACTGGACGCAACAGGCCGAAATTATAATTTATTTTATATTTCGTAAGATAAATAAAGTACGGTGAGTTAGTTTCTTTTTTTCATTGTTTTAACTTTAAGTGTCCAGTGAATTTCGTTAAGTTTTAATAACTTACGCATACATTTTTAATTTTCATTTATTTAGATCTAGAACATTGTTTAACTTACTTTTTCAGATATGATATAGAACAACGTCGAGAATGGCATCGTGAAACAATGGCGAGTTGGATTAAGAATCAAACTGATTGTATGTCCATTGCCAGTGATTCCGAAATTTATTGGAAAGTCTGTAAAATATCGTTAAACAATTCCAAGAAATCGCACGTAAAACGTCACTTAGCATCGCAAACACATACAGAGAAATTAGACCCGTTGGAATCTGACAATTTTAACGAAGAACTCTGTGAAACTTTAGTAGCAGCAAATATTCCATTAAATAAACTTAACAATCCCACTTTCAAAACATTTCTCCAAAAATATACTGTTCGAAATGTTCCTGATGAATCCACCTTACGCAAATATTATGTTTCTAAGTGCTACACGAAAGCAGTAGAACGCATTAGAAGCCATCTTTCAAATCAGTACCTATGGATCACGCAGCTGTTGAATAGCACTATTCATTCCGTTAACTGCACATCTATTTTTTGTGTGCGGTTAACCAAATGCAATAACTGCGTGATGTACTTACAGATGTTGTAGACTATTTATATCGTCCGTCGTAATGACGTCGTTTCAGCCCGATGTGTCGTCTCTAATACATGCATACTATATGTTACATGCATACTACAAGTTCAGATTTGAATACAACGGATTTCAGATGTTTTATCCACATATAAAAGTATCGTTTAAAACTGCGCAGTAAACCAGGTTTTAATTATTATGCTCAACAAGTATATATGCACGCAATTACAATACTTTAAATTCTTGCACGAGTTTAACAAAATAGTTAGACAATACTTTTTTCAATGTAATATGTGAAAAGTGTTTTAATATTACTTTTCTTAATCAAACGATTAGAAAAAGCCATTGTCTTACTTAGTCCACATGATACTGACTTTACCCCACTCAAGGTTTTCCTACAGGATTACAGAAAATCATTCCTGCATCACTCATCTGAGAAATCTCGCAATGAATATCAAGGTAATGGGCTCTTTTAATAACAATAATTCAATCTAGTGCTGAAATAGCTCATTTGTGATTATAAGTTTAACAAAAATTTTATTTACATATTTTTTGCAAGCTTGATAATGGGCTCTTAAGACCTGTATTTTCTTCCAGGGTTAAACCATGTGTCCACTTCTGCTGATGCTGCTACCGTTTCGTCGCTGTTATATGTAACATATTGCTATGAATTTTTCCCCATAAATAGTAAAAATTTATTTAAAAATGAATGTAATATTATTTTGGATATCTGTCTATATCCATATGTATATTTTTTGTAGTGCACGCCGTATGTTAGATGTGGACAACTTTAAAACTGTATTTTTTTTATTCGAAGCCTATGTGCTTGCTGTACTCAGAGACAAGTGTAGAGTGAAGTAAGAAAGGTGTGTTTATTTAAAGATAAATATTTATCTTTGTTTTGAGTAATTTCGGTTTTTGTTTTTTGATTTAATTGTGTTTTTGTGCTTGCTTAAATCATTACCGATTTATTTACGAGTTTGTGAATCTCGTAATTTATTTTTAACACTTTCTTACTCATGTGTCTCGAGTATATGAATATATTTTTTACATAAGTAATATATTTTAAAAGATATCTTATTTTTATATTGAACGAATTGAATATTGTAATTTTCTATGTGTTAGAGTTTGTTTCGGTCTGTCAAATTAGTTTATTTTGATTTTGTTTCTTGTGGGAGAAATTAAAAAGCATCTTTGTAATTTATTAGTTTTAATTTTGTTCGGAAGTCGCAAAGGATTTTTTATCGCATGATGCGGTCACATCCATGCGTTATTTTTACCTTTATAATATTGTTTAATGAGGCAATATTAATCTTTATACTTTATAAAGATTATTTTTTTTAATTTTTTTTATTTTTGTATTAAGTTTCATTTAAATTTTATTGTGTTTATTATTATTAAACTTTATTTAAAGAAGTTTACAAGTAACTTAAAGAAATATAATTGTAACATTTGTCAATACTCTTTTACTGGCGCATTATAAATTTGTAGAAGAGAAAAACCACTTTTCCGATTGGAACCCTGAGAGGAAAGCAGTCCTATTTTTTGAAATTAAACCGACTGAGTATCCTAGTTGGATAGATTTGTCGCGAATTGTGAATAAGCAAATTTCAAAATAACAATTCATAGCAATATGTATTCGGAATTTATTATTTTACTGTTGCTGCTGTCACCTTAATATTGAAACTGATTTGGTGGGTGCTAAGTTTCATTGCATTTTATAAACTTTCAAAGCTTGGTTATCTAATTCTAGAATATCCTGCTTTATTTATATCTATTTTAAATAAATATGGAAAGAAAATTCAGTGAGATTTTAAATGCATAAACTGTTTTTAAAAGTGTGAATAAAATCTATACAAAGCCCAATATCTTGTATTACAAAAAAATTACTACCATTAAACTGTAAAAAGTATGAAAAATGCTAACAAAAATGTATTAATTAGTTGAATAAGTAACATACTACTTTGATATTGCATTTTAATATTATTAATATAAAAAAACAAATAGCAATAAAATTACCTTTTTTTGGTCATCACCTAAAAGCTGACAAACTCTTGAAACCCTATCTAGTGGAAAACCCATGCTACTAATATTTTTTGATAATACTTGTAAATTCTTTGGTAAATTCTTAAAAGTATCATCCAAACAATCACTTTTTGATTCACTATTTGTTCTATCTTTAGTTCTTTTGTGATCATAATTATTACCAGTATTATTAGAAACCTGTTGATTTGTTTTATTTAGGTGAGTATTATTTAATTCAGTCTCCAAAGCTTTCATTATATCAGGAATTGTTTTGGTTCTTATGGTATTATCCTCAGCAGTTTTCTGTGGGGATGTATCAAATGAATTATTATAATCTGGCTGGACAGTATTATTATATAAGTACGAAGAAGCATTGTAGGTTGTTGATGTTGTATCATAGTAATAACCATTACTTGCACTATATATACAATTGCTTGGTTGAACATATGCTCCTGTGGAAGTTGATGGCATTTCTGAATAATTATATTGTGGGTTTCCACTGTAATTTGTATAAGTTTGGGTATAAGCTCCTGTATTAATAGGTGTATAAGAATATGTTTGTTTATTACTTTTATCTTCATTTTGTAAGACAATAGCTAACTCAGCCATATCATTAATAGTTTTTAGAGCCATGTTATCAAATGGACTAGAAGTGTCAGCTTCAAAGTCTGATATATTAAATGGACTTTTATCAGTAGGTTCATGAGAATACGAATGAGTATTTGAGTCCAACAATGTAGTCGGTGTTAACATGTTTGTATATGTTGATGAAACCTGAGTAGGTATTAATACACCAGTACTTGACGGATATGTAGTAAAGGTATCAACATTTAAACGTTCATTATTATTTAGATTATATACTACCTCTTCATTTTGTATATTAGCATCAGTATTACTATCCTGTTCTGTCTTCATTTTATCAGCTTTTTCTTTTTCTCTAATTTCCTTAATTTTTTCTAAACGTTCCTTACGTTGATTGGTAGTTGCCAACTTTGCAGCTCGTAATGCTTTCATATACTCTTTTGCATTCTTTTCAAATGAAAAGTCATATTTTGGTATATTGTCTTGTATATGATTATTCAAAGATAGTCTCTGAGAATAAGATGTTGGCAGAGTAATTTTAGGTGGGGGTTTGTATTTTTCTGAAATTTTTACTTTGACTCCATCCATATAGCTGATATGTTGTTCCTGACCTTGCTTGAAAGACATGTTGATTGCCTTTCTAAAAAATTAAATGTATTTAATGAATCACAACAATGAATCAGAATATATGTATAATAAAAAAGAACTTACTAATATTTGTATAAATTTAACTATTATTAACGTTTAGTAACGACACGCATACATTTTGGATTAGCTAATGCTTAATATTAATTTATTTTGAAATAATACTTTCAATGTTTTGCAGTTCTTCTCGTATTTGTCAAATACTGTCAAATACAACCACCACCACTTGAATTATAGACTCCAAGACTGCAACTGTCAGTAACTATTATTAACCTACACCTCTACATGATCGCCAATGCTTTTAAATACGAAATCACTAAATATTACAAAATAATACAAAACTGTACAAGTACGTACCGTGTCCATCTATACAGATACAGATTTGTTTTTATACAGATTTGTATTATTTTGTAGCAAAACTTGGTGCGAGCTCTCGCATCGACATACTAATTTGTTTTTTTCACTAAATATCAGTTTTTGCTATTCGTTTTCTTTAGTTTGCTAGCTTGAACGCTAACGGCGTTGCCATAATGATTTTGGAATTTTGTTAATGTGCATACTTCTGAGAGAATATAAATATAGTTAGAATAACATTAGATATCGTTTACGAGACTTACCTTCCAGAGATAATAAAAAAATTTATTAGTAAACTTAATCAATCTAAATATTAATTTTCCTAATAGACCACGCAAGTGCTGTCGTCATTTTTGCGGAAGGTCAGGGATCGCGTTCCAAACAACCGGCATTTAAATTTTTTTCATGTATTGTATTTGGAACGCGTTGCAAATTTGAAGTGAAAAGTTGTTATTTATAAGTTAATTTTAATTGTTATTGCATGTAAGTATGAACGACGTTGTTTAAAACTGATATTAATAATATTAATTGTTTTATAGCACGGTTATACTTGAGTAACTAAAGTACAAAAGTGAGGTTAGATAGATATACATAATGGTGATGTGTTTTGCTCTTACTTGCAAGCATTAAGTGAAAAAAAGGGATGCACTATTTTTACTTTTCCTACAGAAAAGGCAGAATTATCGAGGTGGAAAAAGCTTTTTTGCAGTCATTGCTAATATTTTTTTTCAAATAAAGAACACCATTGCCAAATATTTTGTTTTTAATAACTATAATATGTATATTGATATTTTGCTTACATACTTACCAAGTAACAAATGATATTAATATAGGAAGATTAATTAAAAATCGTTTTACCAAGAGCGACTATACGTTTCAAATGGCGCTTTAAATTTGTTTGGAACGTAGATCCTGACCTACCGTACAGAAAATGGCGATTTGACGTCACGCTTGCGTGGTCTATTGCTAAAATTTTCTCTCATTTTTGAGTGACGATAAATTTGAACAAAACCTTAACGTCGGTGAAGTATGATGAATGATTTCAGATATGTTCCTATTTAAATTTGTAACATGTACAGGTCCAGAAAGAATCAAGAATACTATGTAGAATTAAGCTTTAAATTAAAGTTGATTATTTATCTTGCTATTTTGTTTCAGCTGCATTGGTAAAATAATTATAGAGCTTTGTTTGTCCATAAAATTATAATTAGTTTAAAAGTATAGATTGCGTTTTCCATTCCTTTATCTATTTCTTTAAGAGTATTAATTTTTTAATACTCAAAAGCCAAATTAGTTTTATTTTTATATATTATAAGAAAAATAAGTAAAACATATTTTATATTTTAATAAATATTCCATACTTTGTCTAGAAATTTGAAAATGTAATTATGTGATGGTATATTTCTTTTTTATTATAAAAAAATTATATAATCATTTTGTTTTAGCGTTATAATTCGCCTCTATATATACACTGAGATCTTTAAAGGTCCTTCAAAATATTTCGTTACAAACTCTTATATTATAAAATAGATGAGAAATTATTTAATTTTCTTCTAATTTTATATAAACATATTTTAAAATATACCTTCTTTAATTAATAACTTTAATAAGAATAATGACTTTGCCATGTGCTGCCATCTCTCGTTTTGGTAGAAAGCGTTAGTTTAACACAAATTTAAATAATACAAAAAAAAGAATTTATATTTTATATGAAAAACATCTCTCTTGGTTTATTTAAAAAAATATTGGTTATTATCATACATTATAAATTTCGAATTTTACATCTCTCAGTATCTACTAGAATAATCAAATACGATGTTAATTATCTATTTGAAGAAACTATGTTTACAAGAACGGGTTAGAACAATATGGGTGGATAGCAACTTCTTAAAAGATTATGTTGGTCATCATGGTTTTGACAGTTTTTCAGATTTGTTAACACTTTTGTTACTGTTGTATCTTTCTTGATTGCTATTAATTAAAATCACCAATTTAACGTGTATAAATGTCCTTAATTGCTTGGTTTCTCAAGTGTAAAGTGATTAATAAGTTTAGTATGCTGGGATAACGAATCGGGAAAGAGTGCGAAGAAGTTGTATCAGCCTCCCCATTCGTGATTTTATTACATTATCGTGATATTTTTTAGTAATTCTTTTAAAATGACTGAATATAAATTAGTAGTAGTGGGAGCTGGTGGTGTTGGAAAGTCTGCACTAACTATTCAGTTAATACAGAATCACTTTGTGGATGAATATGATCCTACCATTGAAGATTCATATCGAAAGCAAGTTGTTATAGATGGAGAAACATGTTTATTAGATATATTGGATACAGCTGGACAAGAGGAATATAGTGCAATGAGGGATCAATATATGCGTACAGGAGAAGGCTTTCTTTTAGTATTTGCAGTTAATTCAGCAAAAAGTTTTGAAGATATAAGTTCATATAGGGAACAAATTAAAAGAGTTAAAGATGCAGAGGAAGTGCCCATGGTTTTAGTTGGTAATAAATGTGATCTTTCTGCTTGGGCAGTAGATATGACACAAGCCCGAGAGGTAAGAAAAAACTTGTTATGCAAAATCATATGACAAATATAGGTTATCTTGTGAAGACAAAACAGATATTTTTAATTCATTAGCATACATACATTTAGTTAGATGTGTATAGTTTTAATGAAAACTTTGTAATGCATATTAGTTTCAAAGAAAAATTTTTTTCATAAAATATAAGCAATAAAGGTATTACCCTAATGAGCAATTAAATTATTATAATTTATTTTTTTGTAAAACATGTTTATTCCTATCACTATTTAATTTGCAGTGTTCGTAGTACATATATTGAAATTCTCTATAGCAAAATATATGTCTATATATATCTTTAGTTCAAAGATAGTTATCGTATATAATGTTAGTGTTATTTGCTTTTACTCCAGCCTTTTATAAAACATATTTTCTTGTTTTTCAATTAATCATATATGCAAAAATGACTAAAATATTTCTTTTATTATTTATATGCATGCAATCATATTTATTGGATGGCTAAAGTTTTCATAAGATTTATACAAATCTTCCTAATATTAATATAGGTAAATTATCTGATGAATTTCAATCTTAGCGTACTTTAAATTGCAATGAATACTTGACTATGAACAATTTTAGTATGCATGTATATGTGTGCAAGTATGTAGATAGTATCATATCTATAGATATTAATTAATAGAAAATGCTTTTTTCTGATGTCTATGATCAAAAATATATTAAGTATTTATATTCAAGAGAATATTTATTTTAAGCTAGTTCCAGAAAAGAATTTGAGCACTATACCGATCGAATGCTCAGATTAGCCATTGGTAAATAAATTGGACACGTTTGGATTGATTGTAAAGGGTAGTAGGGTTGACAATGTGGACACAAATCAGTTGACTGGATATTAAATATATGAATATTTGCGATTTATTTGTACTATCAGATAGTTTTTACAAGATTTGAATTTTCGAATATGTTTTCTGGAATATGGTATATTATATAATAGTACCAGAGAATTACAATAGAAGAAAAAATGGCAAACTGTAAAGAAAAGTGGATCTTATTTAAACCAATAGCATCTAAATAAACATTCTGAATTAAAAAAAGATAAAGAGCAGAAGAACAGAAGGCTATTTGTTATATCCAGATTGCGGTCAATTTTTTTTGTAACAAGAGGAGAACCATATACACAAGTTTCTTTATTGCATGACTAATATTTTCATAGAGAGAACATGTTTGAAAATAAGTGTTATATACAACGTGTCCAGGAAAGTATGCAACAAAGGGAAAACTTTTTTATTGTCTATTTCTCAGGAAATTTTATTCTTTATAAAAGTTTTTGCTTTACTTGAAACCTATTTATCCGTTAAAATAAATGAGTTATCGTATTAGATAGTAAAAATACAATTATTTTATTAATTGTACAAAATTTCCGTACCTACTTAATATCGTGTGTGCAGTCATTACTTTTTACTATTAATCACGTATGCAAGGTATTTGACAGTAACTTTGACATCCTACAAAATGGCAGAACGTTTAACTTTGCACGAACGAGCCGAGTTAATGCTTATATGTGGCGATAATTATAAGACATGTAGAGACGTAGCTGCGACTTTTAACGAAAGGCATCCCAATAAAAACGTTAGTTGGTCTACGGTATCCCGAATTTTGCGACAGTTTAAACACACAGGCTCTTTGGAATTTAATTTTAAAAAGGAACATGATAGACTAGCAAGAAATTTAGATAATTCTTTAAATGTTTTACAAAGTGTAATTGAGAATCCTAAATTATCTGTGAGAAAATGTGCAACTAATTTAGGATTACGTAAGTCATCAGTACATCAAATATTGAAAACATACAAGTTTACTCCATTTAAACCAAGATATGTCCAAACGTTGCAAGAACGAGATTATGACCAGCGTTTAGAGTTTTCTTTCATGATACAAGGTGAAATAGAAACAGACATAACATTTCCAAGAAAATTATTATTTACCGATGAAGGGACATTCACCACAAATGGTGTAGTTTGTTCGCAAAACTGTCGTTGGTGGTCTCAAGAGAATCCACATTTCCAAATGGAGTGTAAAAACCAATATTCACGAAAGATAAATGTTTGGTGCGGAATTTTGGAGAGAAGAGTGGTCGGACCGTATTTTTTTCAACAAACTCTAAATGCTGAAAGGTATTTAGCATTTCTGACTACTGAATTAGAAGATGAATTTGACAACTTACCTTTACAAACAAGACGTTCTTTGTGGTTTATGCAGGATGGTGCACCTGCAGATAGTTCTCGTCGAGTCGTGAGGTATTTAAACCAAGAATTTCAAGAAAAATGGATAGGAAGATATTCAACATTTCCATGGCCTCCACGCTCGCCGGATTTAAATCCTTTGGATTATTTTTTATGGGGTTGGTTGAAAAATCGGGTGTATTAAGAAAGACCATTTGATAACCAAGAAGATTTGCAGAACAGGATTAAGGAAGTGGTAACGCATTTAAATAATAATCCCAATTTCCAGCAAAATGTCGTCAGGGACTTAAGTAGACGTACAAATTTATGTATTGAGCGAGAGGGTCATCATATCGAGTGACGTTTGTTTAAAACATAAAAATAACATTTTTCATATTTTCAAGTTATTAAAGAATATTTTGATTATTTAAAGCGATATTTTATTTGTTTTAACGGGTAAATGGGTTTCAAGTAAAGCAAAAACTTTTATAAAGAATAAAATTTCCTGAGAAATAGACAATAAAAAAGTTTTCCCTTTGTTGCATACTTTCCTGGACACGTTGTATTTTGAAAAGAATTTGATGTACCATTTCATAATTTTTATTTTTGGGCAATGTTAGTGCATCCATTATACATTGAAAATCAATAGAAGGAAAATATCCAAAAACAATAAGTATATATAAATAAATTCGATAAAAAAATAGAAACAATTTCAATATTATCACTAGAATATTATTATCTATATGTCGTACTTGTAAGGAGTTTAACTTTCTAGTTCTTCGATATTGTGGGTATTCGAATAACGAAAAAGCCTATGAGCTAGCACTACTGGGGTTGTCAATTTATTTATTTATTTAGCATATGACTAACATGGATTAAAAATATACACCTAAAAGTTAAATTTTAAAATCAAGGCCATTGATCCAATCCAAGGCGGGGGCAGTAGCTTCAAAGAAGTCACTAATCTCACCTCCAGATGCTGCAAGACTTTCGTAGATACGAAACCGTTTTGTGAGTTAGCAAAAATGTACGCATACAACACTTCTGCAGAACCGGAAATTCTGTTAAAATGGTGATGAGTTTTTACTAGGAGCATACTATAAACTCAATAAACATGTGAGTGCTATGTGTCTGACATATGAAGCTTTGCATAGATTCTGTCAGAGAGATGGTAAAACCTCGCTTCATCTATTATGCATTATGCTATTATAATTGTGAAGGCTCAGTAAGAATATGGTTTGAAAGACTAGGGCTTGCAAATATAAAGAAAAAAGGTGAAAAGAGAGAGCTTGATATGATCTAAATAGGAACACGAATCATAAAAGATTTCTCTAGATCGCAGTGAAGCAGGATACGGTCATCTTAGTTAATCCAATCTAATGTTAATGTCATTGTTTTGGAAATTGTCCCATCTGATATGAGGAATGTAATTGCATTGTTCATTGTAGTAGTATACTTTATACTTGTTCATACAATCTAGTGATATTTAAGGGTACGTTTTTCTAGGTACTATCGCATTAAAAAAAAAGTTGTACAGTCATATTTTAATCGGTTTAAATTAGGCTGCGTGAATGTAGGTATATAGTTCATAAAGTATAAGTTTTCAGTTCAAGGCCAAATTCAAAGCACGTGATTCAAATCAGAACTGCAGAGTCAAATGTAGTCAATATTCAATCGCGGAAATAATTGTTTGTCATCATAAAATTTAAACGTTATGTTTTGCAATATTGTCAAAATTTTAGTATGTTACTTGCAATATAACCAAAGAAAGCATATACATAACCTACATATCAAAATAATAATAAGTAATGAGTAAAGTAGGAACATGAATAGTTCAAAAGTATTGTTTCTTTTCTAGTTTTCTAGGAATATTCTCGTGAGTTTATAATTATTATAAACTCACGAGAATATTCCTTCAAAAATTTATTTATAAAGAAATATTTCAAGTCAGATATCAATAGTGAAATGCACAGATATTGAAAAAGATCATTAATGTTAAAAAATGTTTGTATTATTAAGAAAGTCATACCTACTGAAATAATTTTCTTGCACTATATCTGGGCTAAGAAGATTGGGCATGTACGAATTCGATATATAATTTAGATTTATACTTAATTTATATATTGCTTATATTTTAAACAAGTTTTAATATATTGGAAAAGACAATATGAAACAAACATGTAAATAATTTACATATCTGTAACTATGCACATGGACAATACACCTCGTATTTTCAGCATTTACTTCTGCTTAATACATATGTTTCTGCCATCTAGGCGTCCTCAGTTAAGCTAGTGAAGCAATGTATACAAATTAAAACAAACCTGTTATAAACAACTGGTTTGTATCTGTATTTAAATTTACTGAAATAGCCCGCATATATCAAGCAAGTTCGGTCCTATAAGAAGACAACTATTTAATAATTGACATCTTACGGGCGAAAGAGACTTTGTCTGGAGGTATACCTATCGTTCGAACAGCTAAGCTGCTACGGGAAACGATAAAATACGTATGTAGATGTAGTCCATTAACAACCAGCCAGATGGCGGTAAATATACAAAAAGGTTTTGTTTAAGTATGACAATACGTTAAGCACGTATAAAGCGTTTGTACAATATGAAACAAACATGTAAATAATTTACATATCTGTAACTATGCACATAATGTGCATAGTTACAGATATGTAAATTATTTACATGTTTGAACACACAATATGAAACAAACATGTAAATAATTTACATATCTGTAACTATGCACATAATGTGCATAGTTACAGATATGTAAATTATTTACATGTTTGTTTCATATTGTACAAACGCTTTATACGTGCTTAACGTATTGTCATACTTAAACAAAACCTTTTTGTATATTTACCGCCATCTGGCTGGTTGTTAATGGACTACATCTACATACGTATTTTATCGTTTCCCGTAGCAGCTTACTACTATGCACATAATGTGCATAGTTACAGATATGTAAATTATTTACATGTTTGTTTCATATTGTACAAACGCTTTATACGTGCTTAACGTATTGTCATACTTAAACAAAACCTTTTTGTATATTTACCGCCATCTGGCTGGTTGTTAATGGACTACATCTACATACGTATTTTATCGTTTCCCGTAGCAGCTTAGCTGTTCGAACGATAGGTAGCCCTCCAGACAAAGTCTCTTTCGCCCGTAAGATGTCAATTATTAAATAGTTGTCTTCTTATAGGACGGAACTTGCTTGATATATGCGGGCTATTTCAGTAAATTTAAATACAGATACAAACCAGTTGTTTATAACAGGTTTGTTTTAATTTGTATACATTGCTTCACTAGCTTAACTGAGGACGCCTAGATGGCAGAAACATATGTATTAAGCAGAAGTAAATGCTGAAAATACGAGGTGTATTGTCCATGTGCATAGTTACAGATATGTAAATTATTTACATGTTTATTTCATATTGTACAAACGCTTTATACGTGCTTAATGTATTGTCATACTTAAACAAAACCTTTTTGTATATTGGAAAAGAATTTAAAATTTATGTTTGTAACTTCTGAAAAAGAATTAAAACCTTTTGAAAGTTGTCAATATATGTTTTCAAATTACATTTAAAATTATAGATAAAAGAAAACATTTATATAGTCTACATTTAATATTTTATTGTGTCTTACGAAAATAATGGTATAATAGACCACGCAAGCGTGACGTCAAATCGCCATTTTCTGTACGGTAGGTCAGGATCTACGTTCCAAACAAATTTAAAGCGCCATTTGAAACGTATAGTCACTCTTGGTAAAACGATTTTTAATTAATCTTCCTATATTAATATCATTTGTTACTTGGTAAGTGTAAGCAAAATATCAATATACATATTATAGTTATTAAAAACAAAATATTTGGCAATGGTGTTTTTTATTTGAAAAAAAATATTAAGCAATGACTGCAAAAAAGCTTTTTCCACCTCGATAATTCTGCCTTTTCTGTAGGAAAAGTAAAAATAGTGCATCCCTTTTTTTCACTTAATGCTTGCAAGTAAGAGCAAAACACATCACCATTATGTATATCTATCTAACCTCACTTTTGTACTTTAGTTACTCAAGTATAACCGTGCTATAAAACAATTAATATTATTAATATCAGTTTTAAACAACGTCGTTCATACTTACATGCAATAACAATTAAAATTAACTTATAAATAACAACTTTTCACTTCAAATTTGCAACGCGTTCCAAATACAATACATGAAAAAAATTTAAATGCCGGTTGTTTGGAACGCGATCCCTGACCTTCCGCAAAAATGACGACAGCACTTGCGTGGTCTATAGAATTATTATACCATGTCTTGACAAATGTCTCGCAGATAATACAATCTAAATCCATATTATCCTTTATTAGATGAAGATCATATTTAACAAACACATGAGGATATTCTGATAACTACATTTGATAATTTTGCAAGTTAGTGCACCCCAATAAGACAAACAAACTTCATTCTAATAAAACGTTGCCTTGAGATCTTTTTCATGTAATGTTTCTTTGAACCAGTGGCAGTAATTTCTTTGCTGCTTCATATTATGTGCATGCAAACGATGTACATTGATTATTTTTATAGCAGTATTAATGTTACCATATTAAACTTCTACAAAATATAGATACAAAAATATTTTGTCATACATGTCAAACAGTATTTTAAACTTCCATTTTAGTTGCTTCTGGTAAGTCCTTAGTTTTTGGCTTCTTACAAGGCCTTTTTTGCCAGTAGAAGATAATACTGGATTCTGAATGCTACGATGTTTAATAGTGTAGACCGTTCTACTAGAAATATTAAGGGCTTCTGCTACCCTCAAAAATAAAACTTATTTTATAACATTGCCTTATCTAACTGATTATGTGAATTACCTCATGGACATGATGGATGGACATTAATAGGCCACCATTCTCTTTCCGTTCAAAATAGGCAGTAAGATTAATACAAGCTGTTGAGCTTGAGAATCAAGAGGTTTACCAGGCATCTAAGAAATATTTTGTAAAATAAATATGTTAGAAATGTCAGTGATAATCAAACAATTTCGTACTTATTGCCACTAATTGATATTACTATTTATTATCAGTATTGTTCTCAAAAGAACATATTTTGTAATTTTTGATGACAAACTAAATATTCAAATTAGAAGAATGCTTAACCTAGGAGTCAGAATACCGGAAACAAAGTCGATGAACAACAATATTGAAATAATTTGACAGCAATTCGAATATCATAAGACTATCTCCTGGACAACTTAGCCATTTTATTTAACATAATATTTCAAAGACGTACGCCTTAACTTAAAATGACAAACGTGTGTAGTATTACAGAGCGTATTCATGTGTGTTAGAAAGAGATAAAGTACAATTTGCGGTTCACACTTGGGCAGTACGAACTGAAAACTTATACTTTATGAACTGTATATATTAAATGTAGGCGTCAAATTTAAATATTCAAATAACCTATAGGTGTCAAATAACATACGTTGATATACAAGTAGGTGTAAGTGTCCAAAATGAGTTTTGCACGTTACTACGATATCAAGTACCTTAGCAACGTCACAATACTAAAATGTTAAAAAATTTACTTTACATATTACTTCACTACTGTACCACTTTTTTTTTTGAATTCGATAATACAGGGTAGCCCAAAATGACCGAAGGGGTTTGAGTTCATTATAACTTCTTATTTAAGACATAATTATTAAATTTTTTTAATTTTAAATACAGTATATTAATGGGGAATATTTTTAATTTAATTATGAAAAATTATATCTCGCAAGTGGTGGCCATTTTCTGCTTCGCATATTCGTGCTCTTTCCAAAACATTTTCCATAACCTTTCGCAAAACTTCAGGTGTTATGTTGTTGATTTCGTCGCGTATATTATTTTTTAATTGCTGTATGGTTCGAGGCTTATTAATATAGACTTTTCCTTTCAAATAACCCCAAAGGAAACAGTCTGAAGCGGTTATATCCGGTGAACGCGGAGGCCAATTAAAATCGCTTGTACGGGAAATAATTCGTTCACCAAATATGTCGCGTAAAAGAGCCATTGTGTCCCTCGCAGTGTGCGCTGTGGCTCCATCCTGTTGGAACCATACTTGCTGATGGTTTTCCAAGGCTAGCCTTAAAAAATTTTCCAACATTGTCCGATATCTAACACCAGTGATGGAAACGGCGACACCGTGTTCATTTTCCAAAAAATATGGGCCAATTATTCTTTCCGACGAAACACCGCACCAAACGGTACACTTAAGTGGGTGTAATTCTCGCTGTTGAACTACTCTTGGATTTTCCGTAGCCCATATCCTGCAGTTTTGCCTATTAACGAACCCATTTAATTGGAAGTGGGCTTCGTCGCTCATAATTAAATTATGAATAAAATCATGATTTTCTTCTGCTTTTTGACTAAAATAAATTGCATAATCAAGTAGTTGCTGGTAATCTGTCAGTTTCAATTGTTGGACAAGCTGAATTTTGTATGGAAACATTCTTATTGTATGCAAAATTCTCTGCAGCGACCCACTTGAGAGGCCAAGTTGTGTCGAACGTCTCCTGGTTGATGTTTCTCCATCTTCCCGAATACTCTCCTGTACCCGTTCAATATTGTCATCCGTGTGCATCGAAAATTTGCAACCAGACGGTTTATTGTTGACTTTGAGGGTCCAACCCGCACATTAAAATAACGACGATATGCACGCTGAGTCAAAAAAATGGATCGTTGATTTGAGAAATAAAGTTCAACGATTTTGGCACGTTATTCAATTGTGTACTGTTCCATTTTAAATTCCCCAAGTCTTCTTTACAAAATACTGAAAACAAAAAAAAAAAAATATAATAAAAAAGTTATAAGGAATTAAAACCCCTTCGGTAATTTTGGGCCACCCTGTACATGTATATTTTTGAGGCATACATCCATAAAATAATTAAAAGTTCCTTGAGTGTTTTTTTTGCATTATATGTAGTTCATCTTTTCTTTATCAATAAGTACATTATTGATATTATGATAAAGATGATACAGCAGCATGTGTTTTATGCTCAATACAATAAGGAATTAACGATAAATTGTAACTTTCAATGAAATATTTCTATTTAGATCTAAAGGTTTTAAAGTAATATACATTTCTCAATTTAATCTCAATTAATTAATTATTAATTAAAAGGAAGATGCGCTGTCATATTTTATCGTAACATTTTGGTCTAAGCAATTTTGATGGCGATCCAAGATGCGGAAGGCCTATAAAAATAAGAAAGGAAGCATAAAAAAAGCCAAGGTACAGGTCTTAGCAGATTCAAGGAAGGCGTCTGTTATTGCTGTTGAAGTGGATATATCACAAGCCACAGTATTAAAACTTTTACATGGTTTAGGAATTAACAAAGTGTCAACACGATGGATTCCCGGATTGTTTACTTCCTAACAAAAATTGTGTCGGCAACAAATTTGTCAGGAAAACATGAGGGTTTTAGCTGATCATAAGAACCTTTTTTTGAAAATTATAGCAGGTGAGTGTATCACTGGGACTCGCTGACAAAAAAAGAATCCATGCAGCGGGTCTACAAGGAAGGGATTTTCACTACCAAAAAAGATAGGACGCAAAATTTATTTGGAAAACTGATGACGACGGTGATACAGAAGGAATCTCGTTAATTGAATATATGAAAAGGCTCTACAATTACAGGAGAAGTATATAAGGAAACAATCCGAAATTTGAAAACTGGCATACAGCAGAAGACCCCAAAACTTTGGTCAAAAGATTATGCTGCTCCATAACAATGGCAGAGTTCACAAGGTTCGCCAAGTCCGAGAAATAATGAACGACTGTAGCTTTATAGAGATGGAACATCCACCCTACAACCCGAACTTTACACTGAGTGATTATTATATCTTTCCTAAATTAAAAAAAAAAAACGTTTGTGTAGGCGACGCTTTTCTTCAGATGATTGTCTGAAAGAAGCGGTGGAGTTTTTTTTAAAGACTTTCCAATAGAATTTTGTGGAAGGTATAGCCCCTTATTAGAAAAACGTTGGAATAAGTGTGGATCATATGTTGAAAAATAAAATATAACTTTTCTTATAATGCCTTTTGTTCATAGATAATATAATAATATATATATAATCTGTTCATAGATAATATAAAAATCTGCCATGGTACTTCAAAATTTTGATGTGCGCCCATGAAGAGAATAAGTAACTACTTTATATTTAACGTTTAACTATTATCATGTTGGGAGATACCATTTTTTATACTACAATGGAGCATTTTGATAGTTCACAATTTAGTCATATTTTTCAATAGTTTTAAGTATTTTTTAATTTAATTTTATTTTTACAAAAGGATATATGGCGTTTAGTATTACCTATAAAAATTATTGTAAGATGTTCATTGACAAAATTTTTGTAAATAATTAGAAACCTGTTATTTTGTTATCTATTCAAAATGTAGTAAAATAATTACCCTTAGTCATTTTTATATATTTTATGCAATGTGTAAAACTTTCGGAATTGTGCTTGTGGATATTCTATTGTTTACAATTGATTTCGTAATTATATTAACAGCTCTGTTCCAAACAAATTATCAATGATTAAAACTAGTTATTTTAACAATTCTTTTGTATTGTATCTTTTTTTAATGTATGTTGTTTGCTGTATAAAATACTTTTTGGGTTATTTTGAAAATATGATCTGAGAAAATTAATAAAGTGTACAGTCGGTTCGTTTTATGTAGGCGAGAAGAACGAATGCGCATTAGATCATATTTTCTGGGTTAGTTGAATTCTATTGTGCCCGTACTTCGTAAAAATTGAAGGGCCTCTGCAAGCGATGATATAGTAATTATTAGACGTCTAATTATGTGCGTTCGAATTTATTTTTACTGCATGATACTAATACCTCCCTGTTCATTTTGCGTTTGTCGTTCGGGTTATGGCTGAAGCAGATATCGGCATGCGCCGGAATTCGCCTAAGTAAAACGAATGAACTGTATACATGTTAATTCATGAAATATCTAGTAAGGCTGCAAATACATCGGGTTTTTCTTTTATCATTACACATAGGTATAATGCATTGATTTTTATTAATTTAGTTTTATACATAAGGATAAATGTGTGATGGCATAGTAGGCAACCAGTTATACACCAGTGACATTTTTCCAATTGTCAAATATTTCTGTTTTTCATTCATATTTAAATCTTAAATATATTTGATTGAAAAATACATAATTTATTTAACACAGTTAATTATCCCAACAGGCGTATACCTTGTGTGAAGACAATTTTAAATATTTTTAACAAATTGAAAGAATATGGTTGTCTTCTACATTCCCACAAAGAAATAAAATAAAACCAATCACGTGCTAACAGAACACATGAAGCTGAATATCCTTTGTTATGTAGGAGAACGGTCTGTAGGATCACTTAGATGTAGCCAGGCCATGTGTTCAAAATGCTAAAAGAATTAAAATATAAGCCATACAAGATATCAAACTATCAAGAGCTTTTCGAGGAAGATAAAGTAAAATGAACTGATTTTTGTGATATAATGTTTAATTTGTTAAATGAAAACGAAATTTTAAATAAAATAATTTTTACTGATAAAGCAAACAGTGCCGTAATAGATTTAAAGAGGTTCATGTACATTCTGTATGGCAATCTAAATAAATTCCCTTTGAATGCTTAAACATGCATGTCTTTACTTTCTCTTATTCTTTCTTGAAAAAATCCAAATAATGAAAGTGCCAGTAGCATTTTCAGGGCTATGAAAACGTTCTCTTTTAAATCGAGGGTCTCAAACAGTTGCTACTCTAGTAACTGATCCTCCTTCATATGAAAATAGCCTTGCTTTAACAGATTCCAAAAGTTTGTCAATCTTTAATTCCAATAGTGATGCTGTCAGATAATTGTACAGTCCAACAGTTATTGGGATTATTGAAGAAATAGTTACATATTTATTACCTACAATAATTTCCCACTACTGCTTTTTAAGATAAATTTCTTCAGTTTATAAAACCACTTATTCGTGAGATACCACGAGGTGTTATTTGTCTTTATCGTGTTACTGAAATGCCCCCAATATGTGGGTTACGTTCGGTAATTCATTAGAAGTAATGTGAGGACGTTCTACAATTTCATAAAATGGTAAAATTTGTACTTTTTTGTTATATTTTCTACTGTTTTGAATACACTAATTTTACTATCTTAGATATACATATTTCAGCCTTAAATACTATCCATCTTCTTTGAATTTGTTAAAAATATTTAAAATTGTCTTCGCACTAGGTATACGCTTGTTGGGATAATTAACTGTTTTAAATAAATTATGTATTTTTCAATAAAATGTATTTAATTAAGATTTAAGTGTGAATGAAAAACAAAAATATTTGATAATTGGAAAAATGTGACTGGTGTATAGCTGGTTGCTTACTATTCCACCATACATTTATCCATATGTGTAAAGCTAAATGAATAAAAATCAATGCATTATACCTATGTGTAATGATAAAAGAAAAACCCGGTATGTTACATTGAAAAAATATATTATATTCTTATTCTTTAATATACATACATAAATTAATCTATATCCCTCTTTTACCATTCGGTGTTGGGGGGGCGGAACACAGAGCTGCAGTGAATTATTTTCACTGATCACCCACCCATCAACTGCTCACGGTAAGGTCTGTTTGACTTTGTTAATTACATTTCATTACCTCGACTACTCTGGCTGTCTTTAACATATTGTATAATAAATATTCAGCTGTGAGTGTGAAGTAGCCTAAAATATTTTGTAAAACTTCGACTAATGAAATTGTTTAAAAAAAACTTAATGTTATAGATGATTTGAGTATTTCAGTAGCTATTTTAGTAAAGTAAAAATTTATGTATAGGTTACCGAAATGCCCCACAACTACTCACGCTAAATATACACATATTAGTATTACATACTTTAACTATATGTTTTTACATGTATTAATATTTTATAGATTGCAAAGCAATATGGAATCCCGTTTGTGGAAACGTCGGCGAAAACGAGAATGGGCGTAGACGATGCTTTCTACACATTAGTAAGAGAAATACGTAAAGACAAAAATAGTAGAGGAAAACGGTCACACAAATTCCCATCAGTACATGGTCGCGGTTCTAAATTTCGTTGTGCTATACTTTAAATTAGGAGAACAATATTGTTATTTTCATGGAAAAGCTTTGCTTCGCACATGATTTCCTTCAGTGAAGTGTGATAGTGTGGCAACAGAATCTAAAACAAGACTACTTATTGATTTTAAGATAATTCGTAATAAGTAATAATTAAGAACATCTTGTGTGAGTGTTTAGAAAAAAGAATCCATTTCAAATTTGTTTAATATTCATGTGTGTTTATTCAACAATTTACTCAGTATCTATTCATCTATTTCTGCTTAATTTTTATAATGCTGAAAACAAAAAAAAATCTTAATATTATCAACAAATATGTTTATTAAATGTTATACAGTGATGCAACTATATGAAAAATATATATGTATTCATTTTCATTATAATTTTTTGTGAAAAGGAAACTTGATATTATAAGAATGTACATACATAGTATTGAATTTGCATATTGTAGCTTTTCAGTAGTCTTCATTATACGCACACATGTTTGTGATGTATATATATTTTTCATACATTTTTTCATATACACATACACATATATTAATATAAACGCGTATATACATATTCACTATTTTATTTTAGAGGTTAATTACAGCCATTACCTAATTATGTAGTAATCTAAAGTGAACTTACGCATTCAAATACTCAGGTATATCACTGTATATTACTTCGTTGAGGACATGTTTCTTATTATAGTGCCTCTGTTTATAATGGTATAGCTGATTATTGTAGTGAAGTTATCAATAAAAATTAGATTATATTTCTGTAATTTATATAATAAGAATTATTTAAATACGACCAATGAAAGCTACTGAGCTTCTTAGCACATTACTTATTGTTAGTGAATAATTCAAATGTTTTACTATTATTTTTTTTCTTAGAACCGACATGCGTCTTATTTGCGCGTTCATAATTGACTTTGTTTATCCAACCACTTTGGTTATTACCATAATATTATAAAAGAGACTCCTCATTGAGGCTTTCTTCAATTATTTTAATATATAAAATGTCTTACTTTTTAAAGTACCGCGAGATCAAACATTATATTGATAAAGGATAGCCATAAAATGTAACGTCCGTTTCAATTTATATCATTCTTTTGAGATAATTCTGATTAAATTATCAGGTTAACTGTCATACTGACATTTGACTGACAAAATTTGTAAATATATGTTTATCTAAAATGATTTACATGTTTGAATAACATTTGATTAAAAATTAATAAACAAATTACAATAAATGTTCGAAATGACTTTTCATGCTATCAAAAGCATTTTGCCACATTTGTGGCGTTATGTTTGCACATACTTCAATAATCTTTTGTTGCAATAGTTTTTTGTTGCAGTTCTTGCAAATTATGCACAGGAGTTCTGAAAATTCTATTTTTGCAGTAAGGGAACACAAAATAGTGCATAATAGTCAAATCAGGTGACCTCGGAGGAAACTCATCTTGCGTATGCAAATTTATAAGTCGATCATCAAAAAACTCACGCAGAGAGGCAGAGAGTTTCTCGTGTCGTATGTGCTGTTGCACCGTCATGTTGGAAATAACCATTATGAAGTTCATCGTCGTGTAGTTGTTGAACCAATTCAGTCAAAATGTTATTTATGTACTATCGTGAGCAAATGAAAGTGGACACTTTATTATGTTGGTATGCTGAAATTTCAAAATTTACCTAATGTAAACAATACTTTTGAAGTGTCAGTGTTTTTAATTGTGTCACATTTTCACAGTAATACAATATAATTAATGTTGTAAGATTTATATAATATTAATTTACATATTTTAAGCTTTTTAATATTTTGTCCAAGAAGCATTGTTTTCGATAATGGATGGTAAACGATTTAGCATGGAAAGAATTACATTTCTGATATATTCATTTCCTAGATTTTCCCAAATTTCTTCAATTCGTTCCCATCGCGCTTCTCTATCATTAGGTCTATAACCGTTTTCATAAATTCGTTTTATTAGTATACTCCAAACATTTTCAATTGGGTTCAAGTCAGCACTTCTAGCTGGCCATGGTAATACATTTATGTTGTTATTGGCAAACCATTGCCGAACAACACCAGCAGTATGGATTTGGGAGTTATCTTGCTGGAATATATAATTGTTGCCATGTATTTGTGTAACAGATGGTAGCATAACATTATTTAATATATCACAGTAGTAGGCACTAGTGAATCTCTCATCCAATTTCCAACATACACCAGCTCCTTCTAAACTAATCCAGCCTCTTACAGTTATGGAAGAACGACCACTGTTGAAAGTAGGTTTAACATAACGTTCAATGTATCTACTGTTTAAAGGCCTGTATACGCGACACTCCCATTATGAGTTGACTGGAAAATTACGCGTCTCCATATATCTTCTTGATTAATGTACTTTTATTCTACTGTAGATTTTATTCTTCTATATGCAGTCCAGCACGATCCAGGAAAGTTACTCTCTTGAATAGCATTTTTAGCACTTTTGAAGGCGTCGTTTATCAGAATATTTATTAACTGTTGGTCCTGCTGTTCATTAGATACCCTTTGTCTACCACCGCCATGAATATAAGTAACCGTATCTGTTTCATCCCATTTCCTTTTAAGTTTAAATATGGCACTTTTTTTAACTCCCAAATCATTTGCTACCGTTTGTAAAGTCCATTCGTTTTCAATGATAGTGATTGCTCGCATTTTCTGCGTGTCAGTCATATGTGGAATTTTAACTTGACATTAATGACATTTAATCATAATATTAATGACATTAGCTTAACAATTTGAAATCCCAAGTAGTAAAATTTACGCAGCTATAATAGTGCGTTTACTTTCATTTGCTCACGATAGTACCTCTCAGCATTGATGGTGAAATTGAAAAAAATCGGCCCAATTATCCTTCTACGGGAGCCATTCAAACACCAATTTTTTGAGAATGTAGTGGCGATTCAATAAAAAAATGCGGTTTATTAGTGCTCCACATTCGCATATTTTGAGATTTTATGTACTCCGAAAGATGAAAGAATGCCTCATCGGAAAAAAATGTTAAGTTTAGCAGGTCATTCATTAAATTGTTGACGAACCATTGGCAGTACGCAAGACGTCTGGGGTGGTCTGTTGGCAAAAGAGCTTGATATGGTTGCATCTTAAATGGATACATGTTCAAGTTCTCCTTTATAATGGTTCGGCATGTTCCATAAGAAACTTCAATTTCTTGGGACAGGCGTCTCAAAGATTTTGTGGGGTTCTGTTCCATACGGTTACGAACGTCAATAATTACTTCTTCTGTACGAATAGTTGGCCTACAGCACCTTTTTTATGAGTTACAGATCCAGTTTCGCGAAATACACCAACACTATGTGCAAGGCACATATAAAAATCTTGCTCTACAACTGCGAAATTTGGGAAGTGTTCACTAAAATTATCCAAACATAAACGCTTACTGTATTCCCAAATTCCATTAACTAGCACACCTTTTCTAAAATACGCTTCAATCATGAAAGTTTTGTGTGCTGTGATGCAAACCATAATTGAAAAACAAGATGTCAGAGAAAATATATTGACAAATATTAATGTCAGTATGACACTAAATGATATAACTTAAGACAGACGTTTTACATTCCATGGTAAACCTTTATCAATATAATTTGTGATCTCGTGGTATAAGAATAAGTATTTTTATTATTTTACAGCCAGTTTTTAGATAATAGTATATTCTTCAACGAGCGTATAATAGCCTATTATACGCGTGTTAAAGACTATACTTTCTCTACGGCTACAGGATTAAATAAAAAAGAGAATACGTAGGTACATAACAGTTTAATTTATTTGTTTGCAAATGTTATCTTAAAATTAGAACAATTACTAATATTTATTACTGATGGTGTTGAATTTTTATCAGAATTCACTTCATTCAAAGTATGAGTGTTTGAAAATGTTTGTTGTGTATTATGAAGAGTTCCTGTATTCTGTTCTATCGAGTGAAGTATTTTGTCTGCCGTGTTTATTTTATTTTTCATGGAATCATCCATGTAGCCTTCAGCTACTGATGTACTCTTCCAGCCCCCATGTCGTTTTAGATCAGTAATATCTCCACCTGCAACAATTAGCAATGTAGCCGAAGATCTACGGAAGCTATGTCCAATGTATAAATTTGTATTTGGCAATTTTAAGTAGCTAGCTATTTGTTTCCCCATTAAACTAAATCTATTAATACCAATTTTTTGTACGGTCCACTTTCCATGCTGGTAGTTTAAGAAAAATGAAGATGTATTAACTGGACGAAGGTTAGCATATTTCTTACATATGTCATAAAATTTTCCAGTGACAAGAAATTTCCTTACAATTTTTGTTTTAGTGTTTGGTACAGTTATTGAAAAAGCTGATTGCAGGTTTTCTATGTGTTGCACCTGCATACAATACATTTCATTATTGCGACAAGCACCCATTATTCCCATTATCAACACAACCTTAAAAAATTAAATTTTCATTTAGCAACATTTTAATGAAGTTTATAAAGTACGCAAATCTTTTACCTTAGTTTCATGATATAGATCATCCGGAGCTTCTGTAATGAATTTATTTATTTCTTCGGGAGTTAATGTTTTTGACTTTTTCGCTTGATACCCTTCCGATTTCCGTTTGAGGAATGCACGTAGTTTCGATAATTTGATATATTTATTTCATTATTTACTATTAATGTGCTCCGTAATAGTGAGTATGTTTGCCATAAAGAGGAAGATTTGTACTTTTCAGAGAGTTTTGTAAAATAGGCCAAAATAACGTTTTCAGAAAACGAATTTATCTTATTTATACTTCTCCATTCCACAAAAGCCATGTACGCTTGATCATAGAATTTCTTAGATTTTTTGGGTAATAAGTTTATAGATGTTGCTTTTGCAATGTCTACAATATCTGGAGGTGTACACATTTCATCATTATCGCTTTCATTAGCGACGAAACTCATTTTTTAGGAAGAAAATATGCGAACAACTTAAGATACTCAGAAAATGTATTTGACGTTTTAAATTTTGACTTGTTTAGCGGTTGCTAGGTAACGCACACTTTATACTGCATCAATGGTGTACTGCCCGTTGAATAATGAAAATACGAGTGATGTGATTGGTCAACAGGCCGTGCATAATGATTCATTACACACAGGGTGAAGAATTGATGCCATTATACAATTGAATAAATATGCAGAATGAATTCAATAGCCGTAGAGAAAATATTTTTACCTTCTCTTTAATGTAAATAATAAATTTGTAGAATTCGTATAATTATATAAAATAATTTTTGTTGTTTTGGGATAAATGATGACAATATACTTGAGGATATCTTTTCGTATTAAACTAAAATATAAAAGTAAATGTATGATAATTATAGGGAAATTTGAAGAATATTTTTTGTATGAATTTTTGTTTAATTATGCAATAGTCTTGTCAATGCAATATCTATCAAAAACATTATCAATGTTAGTTAGTTCTAAATGTATAACTGAATAGGACTTTTAAGATATAGTCACATACTTTTATCATTATAATTAATTGCTGTTTATATTTTTATTTCAAAAATTTTCAGTTACATTGACTTGAATAGTAGTTAATATTTGAGTTTGGCTATATTTATTTAAATCGAGGCATTTATTTAGTTATGGCACATTTACGTTAGGCTTGATTTTATATCCTTACTTACAGCCTTGAGCAGTGGCACATATACAAAATGGAAGCTATAATAAGTATTTTGGTTTTGCAAATACGGTTAAAGCTATATAATTGAAGGAACTCATTAATGAGGAAATATTAATTTTTTTTGTATTTTTTTCGATAGATAACTTGTAATTTGATTAATATTATAGACATTATCAAAATTATAAGAAGAGAACTGTAAAAAATATAAATTATAAATTGCATGGACTATCAACGTGTTAAACATTTTTATACAAGAGTAAAAAATACTGTTAAGGATAATTGTTGAATGAGAATGAGCATCTAATTTTTATCTTATTTATAAATAAATGCAATATATTTATATAAATGATAAATTTAGAAAGTACCAGTATTATTTATTGAGTAAGGAGTCAGGACAGCAGTTTTTTTTTATTATACAATTATCTTTAGCAGTCAATTTTATTTAGGTGTCCCCGATTTATGTACTTATTCTATAATAGTATGTATTACATTGACTAAGATAAAGTAACATTTTCTGCATGAGGATTAAAATATTTTTTTAAAAGGAAATAGTCATTAGATATAAATATTGCTAACGTTCTTTACTATTATTTATTATTATTTTTTATTTATTCATTACTCGTACAGCTATTTTAATTATTATAATTAATATAGGTTATATTCGATATTATATAAATAAATCTCATTACACATACATGAATTAAAATGTGTTAGATTTATTTGTAGAATATATTTTAACTATATATAATGTGATTCGTACAGCTATTTATATTTTATTCTCAAGAGAACTGTAGCAATATTTACTTTGCTGAAAACATGTTTACAAATTTAAAACTAATAGTTTCAATAGTATTATTGTTTGCTTACACAATAATATCAGTATTTTTTAAGAGAAATTATGAAATTGAATACATTAATAATTATAATTAATATATTATATAGTGAGAAAGTATGGATGAATATTCTAAGATTTTAATACTCTTAACTTCCTAGCCATTTTCTTTTAAAAAATTATTGAATGTAATATTTAAGACATTGTATCAATAATTTCTAAAAATTTGCATCATTATAAACATTAAAAATAAATCATATGTGCAAACACTTGAAAATTTAACATATATTATACTATTGCAGTAAGAATTGGAAGCTCATTGCACTGGACCTGTTATTAGAAAGAAATGATTAATTATTATGAAAGTTTTAATCTGTAAATATAAAATATTTCATAAAAATAATAATTTTGAATACATTTTAATATCAATTGTTATTGTTTTATTTAAATTCGCATGTGTAAAATTTATGAATAAAATTAATTGGTACAATTTGAGTACACAATTTTCCGCAACTTGTTGACACAACATTGCGAAGTAATATTTTTTAAACATCAAAAGAGAAATATTTTACAATTATTTCTTCATTTCTAAAATTACATTGTAGTTTGTTTCTAAAGTGTTGAAAATAAATTATTATAAAACTTGAACTAGTGTTAGGTTACAAACAAAATCATTAAAAATTAAAATTTTGAAAATTATTCTCGTAAGAATTGAAGAAAATATATTATATTATACTATATTGTCGATGCGAATTAATCAACAATCTTATAATAATTTTTATAATATGTTAATATTTTTTTAATTAATTTTATGACATTTATTGTAAAATAAAATACCATTATTTTAAACTAGAAGTTGTTTGATATTAACATGTGTAATCCATACTTTTTGTTATCAATCTTCAATTTTAGCGTTTACTAGTATGTACAAAAATGTGTTCAAGTGCACAATGATTTCATAATCTCTCAATTAGATAGTTACTAAATATTATGGAAGATAATATCTGTAATTTTCCTCTAAATTCTTAATGAATATCTACTATATTAATAAATATAGACAAACCTGTTATCTAAAAGTTTGAAGACTACTTTAAATACTTTTGTGAGATTTTTCTTAATGTTTTACTAATATAGGAATAATTTGCCTTCTATATATACATATATAAAAAAAAGTAAATGTAGCGATTTAGTTATAGAAAATAAAATGTCTTACTAAACTTATAAATAAAATGTTAAATATTTCGTTTTAAGTATTTCATTTTTAAACAATTTTTTCAGTAAGTAATATCATTTAATAAATTGCTATTATAAAAGTTCTATTAATCTTTCAATATATTTCTTTTTATTTAACAGCCTTTCTTAGCATGTATATGATAATACAGATAATTAATATGTGATAGTCTTTTTTTACATGAATCTTCTCAATATTTTTGTAGCTAGAAAGTTTTACTATTTTACTTGGACTATAAAAACCTAAAGGGTATCAAGTATCCATTTTAAATTCATCATTAAATGTCTGTAGTGTTAAGGAATGAGGGATTATTATTAGCATTTATAATAGAAGTTCATATTGTCTTTCCGGGTTCTTAAATAAATCTAACGGTAATTTAAACACTCTATTAACAATAAAAACGAAATACACTAAATAACAATTTAAAACTAATAATTAACAATAAGAAAAGTTTTTTCACAATAAGTATGTATTTATATTTATATAAGATCACTCGGCGATGATTACTCGAATGCCCTGTCTCCCTCCATTTCCAGTCCTTTTATAGGTTTATAGACCTTCGAGAATATCGCCGGAGTTCCTAGGCCTTTCCAGAGACGGGTGGTATGTACGGCGCATGTGAGTCATCACCTGACCCATTGCGGATGACAAACCACAATATGAAATAAAATAATAATACTCCTGACATACTTAAAATTAATATTATTTTAATAGATAGAAGTTCGATATGAACACTATAATGAAACACGTGTGACGTTAAGTTTAGTCATAACAAATTTCATATCGAACGTGTGTCACTGTAAATTTAATCTACGACGGTCCAAATAGATTTTATTCGTAAGATAGATTTGATTTTTCTTAAATACCAGAAACGTTTTCATAAATTAAAATTCAAAATTACCAGGTGCCCGTATTAGTCGATGTCATGGTAACCGTGTTTGGTTGTAGTAACTTTATTATTGACGTTCAATTTTGTACTATACATGCAGTTTTGGTGAAAACGAATATTAATATTCACAAACAGTGATAATATAGATGTGTAACTTAATAGTAAAGTATAGCAAACGCCAATTAAGTTGGCGCGAGGAGGGGTAAGTTCGCGCAGGATTAGAAGTAGTGGGGATATTTGTATTTGGTTTTACATCAAATGTCAGATAATTCTAACCTCTGATCACTTTATGATCCCCTAGCAAGGACATTATGTTCCGTCAAACGTCAATGACAAATGTATTCTGACAATTACTTGGGTAGTGGGGGGTGGACGCTTTTAAAAACGGCTTCTGCGCACCCCCTCCTCGCGCCAACTTAATTGGCGCTTGCTATAGATCCCTATGTATAGCTTGTGGACTGGCCACCATGCGGGAAAGGGGGATTTAGGTTGCTTACACAATTGTGTATGCAACCAACATAGCTGTACTTAAATTACTATTGGGGTTATTCAAATTTTATATATGAAGGAAAAATAATATTTCATTCAATTAACTTCTGTATTGCAATCAATATATGTAACTTAGAACCCATTACATAAACTTCTTAGACATATTCAATGCAGAATTTAATCGAACGAAACATTCTTTTTCTCCATTCTCTATTTAATACTTTTCCACCTTCTTGAATATCTTCAAAATATATCATAAAATGTAAATTCAAATGAAAATTACACACAAACGTAATTCGTATAAAAATATATTTAGAATCTATACCAGCTCTTATGCTAGATGAATTTAAAGAAATACAATAGTATTTTCAAAAATTGTCTAGTTTGACGTTTCAGAATATGACACTATCCAGTTAATATTAATCTAAAAAATCTGCAACTAATAATATCAAAAAAATTGTAAAACTATACATTATTATCCATAGTCCTAAATGCTACTTACACAAACAAACAATAAATCCAAGGAAAGTTTATAACATATAACAGGCACGAGATCACAAAATTTAAATACGGCGAATACTAATCGACCAAGATAGCCAACATTAAATTTTTCGTTAACATATGAAATTCCTACCCTAGAACAACGTCTAAATGCAACACCCTTGTGATGTTTAGGTTGCATAACTAATTTCCTTTCCCTCACGTTGTTCGGATGCCTTACCCCGCAAAATTGTACACGGATAGCCTATCAAGTTAAACATCTATATATGCGATTTGTGTTAATATGAGTGATTCTGATTCCGAGTGTCCCTTCGGATATTGAAAGCATTGCGAAAAACGTCGTTGATTCCCTACTTCCCGAAAAAACAAGGCGGACATACGAGTAAAGATTGGTGCAAAGGGAAAGGAATCATAAATAGCAACAATGAAAAGGTTGTGCTATTACAATATCTGTCATAGTTTATGACGACTCGGGTTTTCGCCAGAATTTCAGATGTATCCAGTGTAAATTTGGATTGTATGACCAAAGTATCAACTGTACTAGATGATGACTCTAGAAAAATAAAATGTTAATACCATACAAACACAATGCTTGATAATAGTAGGTGCCTATATTTTCTATTACATTACTTGGATACAAAGTTGGAATGGCATCCAAACATAATTTCTTGGTTACTATCTTCATATTACTAGAAGGAGTAAAGTGACGGCAGCAAATCCTATGATTATGTAGACATATTTCATTCCCATACTTCTTTGCCAAAGCTTTGACATAAATCTAATGATTTGTTTATTTATGGTATATTATTGATTTAAAATCTTACTTTTCTAAATTTGTGGGATAATAATGCAATTCCTCTACTTCTTGACATTCGCAAATTAAGCAGAGATCTTGCGGTATTGATGAAAACATGTTTATTCACGGCGAATATGTAAATTTATTATTATTATTATTATTAAACCCATTATTCCCTTTCGGGACGTAGGGTAATTATACATTACATACTCGTATAGCAAGTATGTGCACTTATAATGTCTCTATGTATTTTTTCCATTTTATTCGGTCCTGGGCAATGCTCCTCAGTTGTGGGATGGACTTGTTAGTCTCTTCCGTAACTGTTCTCCTCCAGGTGGTGCGTGGTCTGCCTCTCGCTCTCTTTCCTTGTGGCTTCCAAAGTAGGACTGTGTGAGCTGGTGTATCAACTGGCTTTCTTAATGTATGACCAAGCCATTTATATTTCCTTCTCTTAATGTCTTCATTTATGTCGTTTTGTTCTGTTCTATGCCATAATTCAGCATTTGATATTCTTTCCGGCCACCATATTCCTAGTATATTTCTAAGGCATCTGTTTATAAAAGACTGGAGTTTTCTCTTGATTGTTGAGGTAACCATCCAGGTCTCTGAGCCATAGAGGAGAACTGGTTTCACTGTTGAGTTGTACACTTTGATTTTTGATGATAAGCACAAACTTTTAGAGCGCCATATTTTTCTCATACTTGCAAAAACTTTCCGTGCCTTGTCTATTCTTCGCTGTATATCAGATAATGTTCCTCCATTGCTCGAGACAACACTGCCAAGGTAAGTGAATTCCTCCACTACTTCTATCTGTGTGCCTTCGACTTCTATGTTTGTTGTATCTTTGGTGTTAATTTTCAACATTTTAGTTTTATTTTTATTTATGCTAAGGTCATTCTTTTTTGATTCCGCAACAAGGTCATTAGTTTTACTCTGCATGTTCCTAATGTTCGATGAAAAAAGGCATACATCATCTGCGTATTCGATGTCCTCCAAAACTTCCGTCAGCCCCCATCGTATTCCTCTCTTCTTGTTATTTGTTGTTGCGTAGAGTACCGTGTCCAACATTATCAAAAAAAGCAGTGGTGAGAGTATGCAGCCCTGTTTAACACCCGTACTAGCGACGAAAGGTTGTGACAGCTCTCCCTCATGGAGTACTCGACATTGATATCCTGTGTATCCTTCCCTAATCAGTTGGATTATTTTTTGAGGAAGACCTTTATTCTTGAGTGCTATCCATATATTTTCCCGATTTACCGAGTCAAATGCTCGTTCGTAGTCTATAAATAACAACTGGAGTGGTGATTCGTATTCGAGTGATTCTTCTATTATCATTCTAATTGTGTTAATGTTGTCTACACAGGAGCGTCCACGTCGGAATCCGTTTTGTTCTTTTCTGATGGTATAGTCAAGAGAGTCGTTGATTCTATTTAACAGTATGCGGCAGAAGACTTTAAATGTGACATTCAACATGCTGATACCTCTCCAACTTTCGCAATGTCGCAGGTCGTTTTTTTTGGGTACTTTTATAATCAATCCTTCTTTCCAGTCTTTAGGGAATTTTTCTTCATTCCAAATTTTCTGGATAAGGGGTAGCAATATTTTTGTAGTTGCATTTACATCGATCTTCAAGATGTCAGCTGTTATCATATCATTTCCTGCCGATTTTCCATTTTTCATTTTTTGCAATGCATTTATCACTTCCTCTCTTGAAGGAACATCGGTGTTGATGGGCAGTTCCTGCACGATTTCTTCCTGCAATAGCTGTAATTTGGTCCCATTGATATTCATTATCTCTTCGAAGTATTCTTGCCATCTTTTTAGTTGTTGTTGCTTGTTGTATAAGTTGTCTCCGTCCTTATCTTTTAATGGTAATTCCCTAGTCTTTTTCCTGTTTCCTGCTAGCTGATTTATCCTTTTGTATAGTTCTCTACTTTCCATTTTGTCCGCTGCAGTCTGTGCTTCATTTGCCAGTTGTTCTATGTGTCTCTTTCTATCATTTCTTATACTTCTTCTTATCGTTTTGCTACATCTTGTATACTCTTCTTGTATTTTCCTTTTTTTTGTTTCATCTCTGATTCTTAACATTTTCTCTTTAATTCTCCTTCTTTCCTCAATTCTAGTCCATGATTCATTGCTCATCCATTCCTTGCTGTCTCTTGTGGTTTTTGACGTTTGTTTACAGCTCACAGTATACAACGTTTTAATTTTTTGCCACATCTCTTCTATCTCTAGAGTGTGGTCTATGTTTTGAGATAAATTTTCTATTTTCTGTATTATTTCCTTTTTTGCACCTTCGTCTAACTTATGTGGATCCAATAATCTTTGTCTTTTTGTATGTTTGCAAATTCTTTTCCCCTTGTTTTTATAATTACCAACATCCAGTTTGATTCTGGCCACGACTAAGTGATGGTCTGACCCTATATCTGCCCCTCTTCGGTTTCTGACATCTAGCAGCGCTTTACTCCATTCTTGCTTTATACAGATGTGGTCGATCTGGTTCTCAGTTTTTCTATCCGGCGATACCCACGTTATTTTATGGCATGTTTTATGTTCGAACATTGTACCACCTATCTGTAGCTCGAAGTTGCCGCATAATTCTAGTAGTAGTTCACCATTTCTTTTCCCTATCCCATGTACTCCGATGATTTCTTCAAAGTTTTCTGTGTGGTTTCCCACTTTAGCGTTGAAATCACCCATTAATAAGAGTATGTCCTTTTTATTGATTTTTGTTAACGTATTATTTAATGTGTCATAAAAACATTCTTTTTCTTCTTGTTCTGTTGTTTCTGTTGGCGCATAACATTGAACTATGGTGACATGATGTCCATTTAGGATTATTCTTGCAGTAATTATTCGTTCATTTATGGGATTCCATTCTATTAGGTTTTGTTGGAGATGGGGGCTTAATAATATTCCTACTCCATATTGGTGTGGTTCGCCTTCCTTCATCCCTGAGTATATAAACGTGTGCTTGTCGGATGTGGTAATTTTATTGTTTCCCGTCCATCTCACCTCGCTAATTCCGAGAAGATCCAGTTTGTATCGCTGCACTTCTCTTATCACCTGCTCGAATTTGCCTTCTTGATAAAGCGTTAATACGTTCCATTGGCCAATTTTGTATTTTTTATATGTTGTACGTTTTGGCTTGTTTTCTCTTTTGTTGTTGCTTACCAAATTTTTCTGTTTATGTTTTGTCACAATTTTCCCATCCCGTTCTTCCGTCTCGTTTACCATTTCCGTAGCATGAGTCGTTATATCTTCAGCTTGTTCCTCTTCATTTAGTAGTTTTTTTGTGTCCGGGTCTTTGCGATTACCCGGATTTTTTCCCTTTCTTTGTCTTCTCTCACGTCTTCAGGAGATCTCTGGCTAAATGTTCTAGATAGCTCCTCCAATACTCCTGCACTATTGTTCCACTTAAACCACCTGTCGTCTATACTTATCTTCTCATAACCTATTTTTACTTTCTTTCCATTTTTTCTTTCTTCTTTAGCTACCTCTCTTAAGGCCTTAGCTGCAATTCTCTCTTCCAGTGTCAAATCATTATTAATATATACTCTTCCGTCCCTTTTTTCTTTTAGATTTTTCTTATTTTGCATAACCTCTTTTTTATTTCGATAATTTCCCAGCTCCACCAGGCAGGTTTTCGGACCTAATTTGTGGGCTGACTTAACATCAACTTTCACCTTTACTTCATCTTCTAAAAAATTTCTCATGGTTTCACTTAATGTGTTTTCCTCGCTTACATCTACTTTTAACCCAGTTACTACAATATTATTACTCTTTTTTTCCTTCTCTAATCTCCTTACCCTTAGACTGACCTTTTCCATATCATTTCTAATTTCTTCATTTTCCTTTTTTAATTTTACATTATCCTTTTTTATGTTCTCATTCTCTTTTTGCAACTTCCTTATTTCCTGCATTGCTTCACTCTGTTCCCTTCTCACTTCCTGCAATTCTGCCTTTACCTCCCTTATTTCCATGGTTACATTTTGGATCATCTGTATCACTTTATCTAGCTTATCCTCTTCTTTTTGTTCTACTTTTTGGGGAGTTCGAATGGTTTTCTTACTTCTTTTCTCAATAGAACTTCTTTCTTCGTATTCCCTACTTCGTTTTCTCCTTAACTCATCTGTACTATAATCGTCACTATCCATTTCCTACTATTCCGTCTCCCCCCGTATATGCAACTTTGTTAGTATTTACCAACGTCTCACCTCGCCGCGCAAAGAGGTCGCCCGCTTCCACAGCTCGAAAACGATATCTCTTATCGGCTCACTCACTGTTCTTTTTTTTTCCTTTCTGCCTTTTTCTGTCCTCCTTTTTCCCTTTTTTTTTTTTTTTTTTTTTTTTTTTTCTTTCCGCAAACAATAAACTACACAAACATCCAACACCTGCACACAGACTATTACGCATCAACTTTATACTATATTTCTAACTAGTCGTGCTTTTTTCTACTTACAATGACCTAATATTAGGTTTAATCATGAAGCCGACCTAACACGTCTATCTCTCCCGAAAGCGTACTCTACGTAAATACTAAAATTAAAAATAATATAAGTAAATAAAAAAATAAGTATAAACCAAGTTCTTACACAAAATAGTATGTAAATTCACTTATTTCTCAGCAGAGTTCTTACAAAACCACAATAACAAAACAATTGATACATTTACTTAATACAAATTTTATAGGTTATCAAATTAGTATATTAATACTTAAGTAAAGATATACGATTTTTTGTTCAGAGCCCACTTGACTTTGAATGTTTCTGAACACCCGTTATATATTAAATATAGACGTCACGATATACACTAGCGCCATCTCAGTCATCTTCAAAAAAAGAAAGAGGAAGATGAAGAAATTCATGTTTTAAATAAAGGACAAAGATAGAAAATTTATTGAAAATAGAATCCTTTTTGCTATGTAGTTAACCATCTCGACTTATCTCTGGCATATTTCGAACATCTTTCAAAACAGAGTAAGGCTTCCTCGCTTTGGGTATATTATTCTATGCTGCGTTCAATTATATCCGTGAAGAAAAATAAGGATATTAGTACGTCTAATTAATTGCATTTTTAAAAAGAAAATCGGCGTTGCCTGTAGACGTACTGAATTGACAAATCAGCAGCTACAAAATGTTAAAGATGAAGGACAATGCATTCACATTATTATTCCATTTACGAAAACAAAGATACGACGAGATTTTTTAATCACACACGGGAATGTTGAAAGAATAAATATGGTGGAAATGATTCGAAGATATATAGCGATGCAGCCAAGCAATACAGATCATACTCGATTTTTGGTGGGGTACAGAAATGGAAAATGCATTAAGCAAGCAGTTGGCATTAATACTTTTGGCAAAATGCCGTACCTATAATATACCATAGTTCCCTAGTCTATCAAATGCTCAACAATTTGCTGGACGTTGTTTCCGCAGATCGTCTGTGTCATTGCGTACAGATTTAGGAGTCGAATTAATAACTGTTAAAAGGCAATGTGGTTGGCGCTGCAACACAGTGGCAGAACGCTATATAGAAGATTCCAAAAAAAAATAAGGAGAAAGTGTGCTCTAATATTTTGAGTAACATTTCAAGCACTGATGGCACTTCAAGTTCAAGCACTTGAGAAATAAACTTACTTTCCAAAAATTCAGCCCAATTATCATCTGCTGGAATTAATTTATCCAATTGTTTAGATTTTGTAATTAATGTTTACAATAAATAAATGTAATCAAATTTTTTATAATTAATAATATGTAAAAGTGGTGACTAACTTTCTTTTTATAATGGCATTGAGTGTGATTATGGTCATAATGACATCCAAATGACAATGCTAAATGTGTCATAATGACACCGTCGCGTCGTAGATTAAATTTATTAATGGAACAAATGAAAAAGTTGATGCTGTTTCATTAACATGCATGCTTTAATACGTATCTGAAATTTGATTTGAGTTCTAATACATACTATGTTCTACAAATGATTTCTGTACTTATGCGTACTATTAGCGTGATATTGGCTTATCATGCCGGGAGTCTCGAGATCGGATTCGGGCTGTCCAAGGTTTTCCTTCTTGTTTAAGATGAATGTCGACAGCTAAATATCTTAAGCTGCTTTATGGGCGCGAGCGTAATAACTCATGAGCTGCCAATGTCCCCCTGTAATTGGCGTCAAGCTGTTGCGTAAATTATTATTGTTTTTGAGATGTGGAAGCATACATTTCATAAAGTATATCTTTTTAGTCCGTACTGCCCTAGTGTAAACCGAAAATTGTACTTTACCTCTTTCTAACACACGTGAATACGCGCTATAATACTAAGCACGTTTGTCATTTTAAGTTAAGACGTACGTCTTTGAAATATTAAATAAAAATAATGAGTTGTCCAGGAGATAGTCTATATCAGGCTTGCTGTCAAATTATTTCAATATTGTTGTTTGTTGACTTTGTTTCCGGTATTCTGATATCTAGGTTAAGCATTCTTCTAATTTGAATATTTAGTTTGTCATCTAAAATTATAAAATCTGTTGTACGAGGACAATACTTTTAATAAATAGTCAATTAGTGGCAATAAGTACGAAATTGTTTGATTATCACTACCTATTTATTTTAGAGAATATTTCTTAGATGACCGATAAACCTCTTGGTTCTCAAGCTCAACAGCTTGTATTAAATTTTACAGCCTATTTTGAATATTAAAGTAATAATTTCCACAGAGTTTTCTCGGATAGAATATATTTATACAAAATTAGAAAAGAAACAATACCTTTGAACTATTCATGTTCCTACTTTACTAATTATTATTATTTTGACATGTAGGTAAGTTATGTATATGTTTTCTTTGGTTATATTGCAATTAACATTTTGACAATATTGTAAAACATGAAGTTTATATTTTATAATGACAAACGGTTATTTCCGCGATTGAATATTGACTTTATTTGACTCTGCAGTACCGATTTGAATCACATGCTTTGAATTTGACCTTGAACTGAAAACTTAATACTTTATGAACTAAAAATTGCTGAAAAGCCACGTCCATCAACGGAACGTACAGACACGTTTCGCTCTTATTGGAGCTTATCAATGTACGGTATCTCGAAGACGGATATGGCTTTTCACTTCTATATTTTGTGTATATATAGTTAACATTCTGAACTTACAGCAAATGAGAATTAATGAATATTAAATCTCATTTTTACATGTAAATGTCGCCTTATGTGATGCGTTAATAACTATAATCCGACAAACTAAGTTTGTACCAATATGTAGAACACACCTCGTCGCGACTCCGACCTTCCTGGTAATTAGGATAATTAAAAATTGCTGAAAAGCCACGTCCATCAACGGAACGTACAGACGCGTTTCGCTCTTATTAGAGCTTATCAATGTACGGTATCTCGAAGACGGATATGGCTTTTCACTTCTATACTTTGTGTATATATAGTTAACATTCTGAACTTACTGCAAATGAGAATTAATGAATATTAAATCTCATTTTTACATGTAAATGTCGCCTTATGTGATGCGTTAATAACTACAATCCGACAAACTAAGTTTGTACCAGTATGTAGAACACACCTCGTCGCGATTCCGACCTTTCTGGTAATTAGGATAATTAAAAATTGCTGAATTTCCGTTGATGGACGTGGCCTGGTACAGCCCATTTTTTTTTAACACCACAGTATAAATATATATAAGCTAAAATTTTAATATTGCAAAACATGACGTTTCTATTTTATGATGACAAACGGTTGTTTCCGTGATTGAACACTGACTTCATTTGACTCTGCAGTACTGATTTGAATCACATGCTTTGAATTTGGCCTTGAACTGAAAGGATATACTTTATGAAGTGTAGTTTTCTCGCTTTAATGCGTTATTGATAAAGTTCGATTTTCCGAATTTTCAATACGATATGTGTCATCGAATTTGACTTTATTTCTCCGTTATTCTGTTCTATTTCATCGACGTGTCTGCACGACCTTCTAAATGGTCAAATTTGAATTATTCGTTAATCAGCAATTTGATCGCTTTTCGACATGCGTTCTGGGCTTGTGGATTGATTATATTTTAATTTAGAATTTGATACTGGATCAGAATTGAATGTAGTGTTCACTATTGCACTTATAACAACATACAGAGAATTGTGTAAATTGTAAAATTATAATTTTGATCAGTGCGGTAGTTATAAACATTTCAAGATGCAAATAAAGCTTTTGTAGAATTGTTCTTAAACTGCGTTGTATTCTATTATTTGTGGGTGCAATACTGAATTTTTAATTTTAGCGAGTCCCTTGTAAGAGAATGGCTGAGTACTGAGAATGCGCGGACCTCAGATAGAACTGGCAATGAAGTTTTTATGTAATTACGAACATATTTTCTGTTCGTAATTAGATACAAACTTCATCGTATTAACATTTCTCTGGAGAAGCTAATAAATTTAGACAGTAAAGCTATTTGATTTCTCCAAATTATATTCAATACCAACTTTTTATCATATTCTATCGAGTGCGCTATTGCTATGACTCTATCGGCAAATAGAAATATGAAATATACTAAAAATTTCAGGAAGACAATATTACACCCAGGAGTTTTGGTAAAAACTGCAGAATGTCTAATTTTACAAATATATTTTTAGCTTAATTCTTTCGGAATACATAGTATATATATATATAAATACATGAAGATAAGTCGGAATATTTAAACCGTGGCGACTTTGATGTGACCTTTCTGCGAAGAATTTATCTTATCTCCTAAGCTAAGCGCCATGCCCTAAAAACAAAGAAGTTGGTAAATAATTGTCATCATGAATTAGAAATTTTGCACCTACCTGACTTTTAGCCCTAACTCGTACGTGTCCTGTTACAGCAGCGTCTGGCTTATTAAATGGCTTCTCAATACATAAATTTGCAAGAGCGTCTTCTCCAAAAATAGATTTGGCATACATATTTGCTGCCATGAAACCACATTGACCTGATAAAGCTTTTTCTGGTGTTAGACATTTCATATTTGTCCATTTTAAAAGTTGTTTCAAATATTCAAACAGATCAGTAACAGTGGTATTTACAGTTACTTTATTTTCCCATTCAAATTCAGCCCACATTCTTCTAAATTCAATATCTGTACATGATGCAGGAACTATATAGTCCATTATGTCGATATGAATATCATTTAAAACAACGACATTTCTATCAGAAGCTGCTCCAGTAATGTCATAAACAATATTACCAAAGATAATTCCATTTTCAGTAGATGCAACTTTTACATTAGCTTTAATGTTGCAAAAATCATTTGGAGCCAATACGACAGGTTGTGGTTTTTCAACTAATTTTAAGTCACCTAGTGTGGCTATTTCTAATGTACAATTTTGTAAAGTATCACTAGTCTGATTAACTATAAGGACATCTAAAACAATATCGTACTGATTAACGTGCACATAAGCTTCAGCATATACAGGATCGGAGAATCCAGTTAGTTGCGTAACTTTGTTTAATTTATTAACAGATGCTATTTCAGAACTTCCAGGTCGACCGCCGACTAAAGCTTGTGACAAGGACATTTCGAAGACGTTCTCGCCAAGCTCTCCAGATCGATCTGGTTGTAATTGCAAGAATACTATTGGATCATCAGCTTGAATTTTGTTGCTGGGTTTCTCTTTGAGTTTTTGAATAGTGGCCTCCTCAAGTTCATTAGCGACAAGCATATCACTCAGTGCACGACGACAATGTATGTTAAATATTTCGATGATGGCGGGCGAACGATCCGATAAAACACGAAGACAGAATAGTAAATGGTCAGTGTCATCATTTGTTATGGCTTTGAGTGGAATACCTAAAGCAAACAAATGTAAATTTATTAACAATTTCAACTTTTTTCTGAGTTAATTTATATCTTGTGAATAAAGTAGAATCTTCTATGGACAAAATGGCCATGGAAACTTTGTGTAAATCATGATTAAAATTAAAAAAAAAAACCAAAATAATAAGATTGGAAAACTGCAGACTAAAAAAGTTTTGAGATATAGAAAAGTCAATATGTTTATAAGCATAGAAATAGTTTTAGAAAGTCTTGATGCACAGACGACACAAAACTACTATCTAATAAACAAGTAAGGTCTATTTATCTTACAAAGGCAAGATGTACTTATAACTATAGATGCCAATTTTGAGGTGCGCTCACTGGCGTATCAGGTTAACCGCCTTCTTCCTCCCGATCTAAGGTTTCTATAATTTCGTCTGCGATATTAAATATTAGAAGGTATATTGCGAGCGATGCGTATTTGTTTTGTAACAAGACTGTTATATACAAGTGTCCCGTATGTTATGTTCAAATTTTAGGAGTGTAAAGTAGACTTCATTTCAAGTAACAAAAACGCAAAACTTGTATATCCATTTTTATTTGTTTCAAAATTACAGATCTATGAACGTGATTGTCAGATCATGAAAAAACTGTAATCCTAAAGTCAATACAAACTGATTTTATTCAAAAAAGTTCAATTAATAATATTTTCGAAGTGCCCACATCCTTGTTGAATGCAGGCTTGTGCCCGTAAGCCAACAGAAGAAGTACTTATCCGAATTTCATACTTGTTTTGTCGGATTTGCGCGGCAGCCAGGTGAATACGATCCAACAACTCTTCTCTTGTGTTCGAAACTTGCGCGTTGACTAAATTTTTCATGTACCCCCATAAATAAAAGTCAAGGGAATTAAGATCGGGTGATCTGAGTGGCCATGCAACAGGACCACCTCGACCAATTCATCTTGTATAATTGACGTTAACCCAATTTCGGACAGCAATTCCGAAATGTGGTGGTGCCCCATCCGTGTGAAACCACATGTCTCGTCGAACATTCAGTGGGACATCCTCTAAAAGACCTGGCAGTTTGTCAATAAGAAATTGAAGGTAATTGTCCGCATTTCACCTCCCAGGAAGAACGACAAGTTTCTTAGATTTGTAACACCACTTCTCGTGAACGTAGATTCATCTGTGCAGAGGACTGTTCTGCAGAAACTAAAATGAAGCCGTGACTATCTTAATATCCAGGTAGAATAAACTAGACGAGCATAGTGGTCTGCCTCAAGCAAACCGTGTCCCCTGCGATAGTGATATGGATATAAGCCCTCACGTTTTAAAATTCGCCAAACTGTCGTTCGTGGCACTCCTAGTTGTCTAGCGATGCGACGTACACTGAGAGTTGGATCCTTTGTAACAATAGCTACTGCTTCTTCCTTTAAGTCTGCTGGCAAATTTACTCCTCGGTCGAAAAGATAATCACGCAGTCCGCATTCCAAAAATTGTCTGAACTTCCAGAAACGTTCTGTCATGAGGAATGCGCCTATCGGGAAACCGACGTTGGTATTCAATAACTACTTGACGTGCACTGCCGTTACAGTTGAGAAGAAAATCGGTAAGGCATTTTGAATAAAGAAAACGTGTCCACTCACTAATAAGCTGTTGTATGAACTGAAACGTAATGTAATCCTTTATTAAAAAATGCAACGTTAACAGTTATCTGAACATTTGTTTATTGTATGATATTCATGGTTCAGCACTAACGAAATAAGTAAGAACCTTCTTTATCATAAATCAATTTCCAGTACACTTTTTTGTAGATCTCCAAGAAATTACTGTATGCACTACGACACGTGTTTATTTATTTTAGGATAACATTTTATTATACAACGTTAACAATCACAGGCTTGTTATTGAATCGTATAACTTTTTTTAAATAAAATCAGTTTGTATTGACTTTAGGATTACATTTTTTTTCATGATCTGACAATCATATTCATAGATCTGTAACTTTGAAACAAATATATATATATATATATATATATATATATATATATACATATATACAAATTTTGCGTTTTTGTTACTTGAAATGCAGTCTACTTTACACTCCTAAAATTTGAACATAACGATACGGGACACTTGTATATATACATAACATATTATTGTGGATTTTTCCCCGAAGAATATTTTTAAATATAATTATTAATTGTATATAATTTATTTTCAGGCTTATATTTAGTGATTCGTAATATTTTATTTAAAATTTAAATTGGCGTGTATTTTATACCTAGACTGTATATTGTTCGAAGATTGTCTTGATTCACGTTGTGGGATATTACCGGACGTTGTATCGTTCGAGGTTTGTAGCTTGATTTTTTTTTTATTCTCGGAAGAATGTTATTTCCGCACCAGAGATTTATGTACCTTCAGATGATTCACATGTGTTAATTTTTGAATAAGGACTTCTTCTTTATTTAAAAATATTTGAATAAGTTCGGTTTATGTTTTTAGTTTTTGATGGGTTCAATTTAATTATCGATTTGTTACGAGTGTTTTAACTTGTAATTTTGATTTGAAATGTATGATTCATCTGAAAAATCTCTAGTTAAGTTTTTGTGTGTGCTGAGGTTACATTAATTAATGTAAGTAGTCCTTTTGCAAATAAATTTATTATTGATTATAATTTTCATAATTCTTGAGCTCATAGTTTAATTGATTATATTTAATTTTGATATATTTTAATTTGTAGATGAATAGCAGAGAAAATTTTCATATTTCTTATGAGGGAGATTTTTTGCTATCATGTTTCAATAGTGTATTGAAGTCAGGATTTTGGAGGTAATATTTTTATCATGTTTATTGTTGCGCATGATCTGATCATTGACACGCGTAGTTAACAGTTTGTCTCTGTTGACGTTTGTAGTTTGGGGGTTAAAGTAAATATTTGAATTTGAAAGTTTTCTGACCTATTTAATTAGTGTAATTTTGCTCGCGTTAATAAGAGGTTTTTTCATTGTATGAGTTCATTACCATACAAGTTTTCCTCTGCTTATTGCATTGTTGTTGCAGTAGCACGTCTTTATAATTTATAAAGACGATTTTTTTTAATCTTAATGAAATTTTGTAGAAATGTGCTTGTTTTAATGTTTATCTTTTGTTTTTCTGTCCACGTTCGTAAATGAACCTGAGACTTTAGAGGACTCTATTTAAAGAAATAAACTCTCCGTAAGGCGGCCCGGACTCATAGTGGTGCATTGTGGATTATCTTCAATATATTTCCACAGTACATAGCAATATGTATAAAACTTAATGCCTATATAAATGATATTTTATTGATGCTTACCTGATTTTCCCAAATGAATCATTCCAGATATAAGGAGCATAACATCGGCGTCGAAGCGATTTTGTTTTGTTTTATTAGTTTTTTCGCCATATCGTAATGCTAATTTTGTCAGGGTTGTTCCCAAAGCGGCTCCAATAAAGAATTCTCCCTCCATCATATATTGACGCAAAGGAGGTCTTTTCTCTTTCTTAAGTTTCCTGTAATGTAATTTTTTGTTAAAAGCAACCTTTAACTATATATTTAACTAACGGTGTTGTATTAAAAGCAGATTGGGTAGCGTAAGTTCCATCTGATGTTACCAATGTTGTTGTTTGTGGTGTTGGATTATTTTCATCTGTAGATTCTCCAGCTAAAAGTTTCCGTTCAGCCTCCAGTAATGGTCCATCACCTAATGTTTGATGGATTTGCTTTAAAACAGCGGCTATGTCAGACGCGCTAGTTGCGTATTCACCTAAAATCCATAACGCTGCTCGGTGTACTTTAACTGATTTTATATCAGCAAATGAGTCCAGTAGTTTCTGAAAAATAAAAACATTCGTATTTTGTTTTAGCAATTCTAGATTAAATTTTCAATAAGAAAGTATTAAATCGGAAGCTTTTATAGTTGGTATATAAAATAATTTTAAACTCAGGACAATTAGATATGTATTGATCCAGTTCTTACTATTATTATTTTGTTCTATATGTTAATATAATTTAAGATAAGGCAGTCCAAATTCTAACAAATAATTACTCAATATATGCAGTAATTATATTCATTTGATATGCAGTAAGTGTTACAAGGCTTAAGTAGTTTAATTTTTAGAAAATTGTCTACTGAAATTCTTTTCTTGTTGCTATATTTTTGTTTATGGATTTGAAATTTTTGTGAAATAACTATCTTTATTGTCTAACAGCATTGTACTTTACCTAATAACATAACCAAAAGGAAGGAAAAAAGAAATCAAAAGGAAGAAACAATTGAATGTGCAGTATAATAAGTACACCAGTCCAATGAAGTGATGTCCCTTCTTTACATATAGACAACATAAATTGTAGATTTGTAGTAAGCCAAGACCTCGTATTCAGTGAAAATAGATATACCCCTCGATTAGCCAGAAGGACGTAAGGCTTAGCTTGTTACAGGTGTGCAATGTGTTGTGTATACTTTAACAAAGTGTCTCACTACTTCAGTGTACATAACACTATTACCTGCTATAAGTAAATGAAATATATATATATATATATATATATATATATATATATATATATATATATAGTATTTTCGTGACCTTGGTATGATAAGGTAAACTTAATTAGTCGGCGATTAAAGGTCTGGTTATTACTTCAAAGTGTATATATTTAAAATAATCCTACATGTTTCGGCAATGATGCCTTTGTCAAGGATATAAAAAATATAAATATAATTTATATTTTTTATATCCTTGACAAAGGCACCACGCCCACAAACACGTATGCTCGTCTTGAATACAGGATCCAAAGAAATGCCGGAAATTACAACAGATGAAGTAGATACAACTTTAAGACAAATGAAAATAAATAAATGTCCAGGCGAGGATCAAATAACAACAGAAATGCTGAAATTAGGGGGACAAACTATAAAAGCAGCAATAACAATACTGCTCAACAAGTGCCTACACGATGGAAAAATCCCAAAGGAGTGGTGTACTTCTGAAGTTATACTGCTGTTTAAGAAAGGCGACAATACAAATATCGAAAACTATCGCCCAATATCTCTTCTATCGCACCTATATAAGCTATTCACTAAAATCTTAACAAGTCGTCTATCAAGGAAACTGGACTTTTATCAACCAGTGGAACAGGCCGGCTTTAGGAGGGGTTACAGTACGACAGACCATATCCATACAATACGTACTCTGGTAGAGAAATGTACGGAATACAATGTACCAATGCACCTGGCCTTTATTGACTTTCAGAAAGCGTTTGATACCATCGATATTACGGCAATATTAAACTCACTAGAAAGCGCACGAATAGACTCTAGATATATACAAATAATCCAAAACATCTATGAGGAAGCATCAATACATATTAAAATTGATGAGACCACGAAAACAGACAAAATACCACTACAAAGAGGAGTACGCCAGGGAGATGTCATTTCACCGAAACTATTCACGTTGGCCCTGGAAGATGTTTTTAAACGGCTAGATTGGCACAACAAAGGTATCAACGTTAATGGTTCTAGACTAAACCACCTTAGGTTTGCTGATGATATAGTCTTGACAGCAGACAGCATTGAAGAACTAAATGAAATGCTACAACAATTGGGCCGAACATCTGCAGACATAGGTCTAAAAATGAATTACAGCAAGACGAAAATACTAAGCCCTGATGATGCCAACATATACATAAACAATAACCACATTGAATGCGTAGAGGAATATATATATCTGGGCCACGTTATTAAGCTTGGAAAAGAAAACCAGCATGCAGAAATCACTAGACGAATCAGGCTCGCCTGGATAGCTTTCGGTAAGTTGGGACACGTACTTAGAAATAAGGAAATTCCAATAAACCTAAAAACTAAAGAATACAACACATGTGTTCTGCCGGTCCAAACCTACGGACTTGAAACTATAAGCCTGACCAAGGCTTCCGCCAATAAACTCAGAACATCACAAAGAGCCATGGAAAGGAGCATGCTTGGTATTTCACTAAGAGATAGGATCAGGTGCGAAGATATCAGAAAAAGAACGAAGATAAGAGACGTTATATGGGAAATAGCAAAAATGAAAAGGGCGTGGGTTGGACACATAGCTAGACAAACCGAGGATAGATGGCCACACAAAATCACGGAATGGAGACCAAGACAAACAAAAAGAGGTGTGGGACGCCCTTCAAAGAGATGGGTGGATGATATCAGAAGCGTAGCGGGAAGGCGATGGGTTCACACTGCACAAGATAGAGACAAGTGGAAAAGATTGAGAGAGACCTACGTCCAGGAGTGGATGGATACAGGTTGAGAAAGAAGAAGTGAATATTCTGGTCTAGAGCAACCCCCACAATTCTATATATAGTAGACTTCAAATTAAGTCGGGTATGACTCATCGCAATACCAGTGTAGAAATCACCGGTTTCAATATTCTATTTCAGTCGTTGCATTGTATAACTCGTAAACAGTAGAAGATACATTATTTCAGGTGTGTCTGCTGTGATAATCATAGGGACTTTCTAAAACGTAGGTCGTTTTTCTTTAGTTTCTCGTTATTTATCTTAACCTAATCTGTCATTTGTCGCGTGTAACCTAAGTCGTTATATTTTGTGTTATTTTATACATTTACAACGAAAAAATGCTTCGCAACAACCATTTAAAATCACAATAACAACTACTTGTTATGAATGTGATGAGATATTTTGAACGTGAACTTGATAATCGGGCTTTATGCCTTCTTTTAGAATCTGTAATGCAGGTATTATGATTACTAGAAATAATAAAAATGACTTTAATACATTATATTTTTATAATTTTAGCGTACTGCAGAAGCTTGTGGTATTAGTATTAATACTGTATCAGATATAAAGAAGAGAGTTACAGAAGGAACACAAAAAGGTGAATTGCCGCGATCTCCTTCGAAACATCGCAAGCGTCTAAAAGTCTAAATTAAATTGTTCATTTGTAGGTGTTCATATTACTATAACTGCATTACAGCAAGAAGTTTCTTATGAGTTTGAGTTCAGTAAGTCAAGTTTGGAAAGACTTCTGCATTCTTTAGGATTTTACTCTAAGTTGGATGACAATAGGAGAGGCTTATTTGAACAAGAACATATTGCACAGAGTAGACTAAAATTTCTAAAATACTACTTGAACAATAATAAAAACTAGCTGTATGATCCTGTGTTTTTAGAGGAAACATGGATTTTTAGTCATGGCTCAACTAAACGAAGCTGGCACGTTACTTCTTCTAAAAGTACAAGAAAGAAGCCATTTGGTGACGGTAAGCGGTTAGTGATTATTCATTACACATGTTTTATGATATTTATATATGGGTTTTTGTAGATTTATTGTATTAAATGCTGGGCACAAAGATGGCTTTATTCCAGAAGCCTCACACTTGTTTTCTTCAAAATGTAAAAGCGGTGATTATCATGGTGATATGGGTGCAGAAATATTTACGAAATTATTTGAAGAAAAATTAATGCCTAGTTTTTCGGACCCTGATTGTTCTCGACAATGCCAGTTACCATTCGAAGTTAATAGAAAAGATACCAAATACAAACGCCACTAAAGATGAAATGAAACAGTATCTAACAAATCATCACATTTACTTTGACGATGATGTATTGAAACGAGAACTTCTATGTCTCATAAGCGAAAATCCCCAAGAGAAAGTATATGAAATTGATCAAATTGCTGGAGAAAATGGACATAAAATTGTAAGACTACCACCTTACCATTGTCAATTCAATCCAATTGAATTAATTTGGGCTAATTGTAAGGATTATTCCAACAAAAATATTGGTACAACAACGCTTAAAGATGAAAATGTAAAAGAAACTTGGATTCAAGCTTTGGAGAGGATTGATAGTGATTATTGAGAAACGTTTTGACGTAGAAGTTGAACCACTTATTATTCATTTAAATGAGAGTGACTCAGATTCCCAATTGGGCTGATTTACACACTGATTAATTATTGCAAAGTATTGCTTTGTTTTAATGTTATTGTATCTTGTGCTGTTTAGTTAGCAATTTGCAGTGTTTGAAGGAACTATTGGTAAAAGCTAGACAACCCATTATACTATTAGCTTTCATTTGAAGTTGGAATATTCAAAAATGTTGTAACTTGTATTTCTTGCTGTCCAATAAAGCTTATAATGCACTTTCATGGTTATACTTTTTAGAAAGAATTGCTTCATTCAGGAGATTATTACGCCATAATAAGGTGTTTGATTTGAATTTATTTAATGTTGCTTTAGTTTGTTTAAATCGTAGAATATTTTGTACTGTATGTAGATCAAAACAATGATTCTGTAACTATTATGTATACCAATATCTTTTAGTCTATTAATAGAATATTTTTTAGTATATTTTGTACTGAAAATAAAATAATTTAGAATCAACCTCTGTGTTTGATTATTTTATTTGTAATATAATTTTGTTTGCAGTATTATAAAATAAGATATATGTATTTACAAAAAGTATAAAACATAAAAATCTTTCATAATTATAGAAATGTATGATGCTAGTTGCTTTTTTGAAAAAATTTAATAGCAAAATTTATTACACCTTCATTATTGAATTGAATAAATTAGTTATGTAAATTCCTGGCCATGGATGAACCACTTAAGAGAAAAAAATTGTTCAGAAATACCAAAAGAAGATGTTTGTCGAGCCATGGGTTTTCTTCTAAATTTCTTCAATTATCCAAAGAGTTATCAACAAAAAAAAACAATAACAATTCTGGAATATGGAAAAATATTGCAGTTGAAGTATAAATGAAATGCACCACAGACATTTCTATGATTCTGTGTATATATAGTAGCATGACATAAAATACGCTGAAGAAACAGTCTTCTGCCGAATAATTATCTCTCCATTTTAAGAAACACACACTTAAATTTTTTCCATAATTATTAATGTTACTATCATTTTCATTTAATCGTTTAAAACGTTCATAACGGGTGTTCAGAAACATTCGAAGTAGTCCTTGAAAATATGAAGTCATGTCTGAGATAGATTGATTTTTGACAGACTACAGTTGACATTTAATAATTATTACAAATCAGATACTTAAGTAAAGATATACGATTTTTTGTTCAGAGCCCACTTGACTTCGAATCATAATCATCTACAGTACAAAACATCGTTAATAGTGATAAATTTATATAATCAATTATTAACATAACCTCTCATTGCTTGACAGCGACACTTGTATTAAATATATATGGAACGACATACGTCATAAGGAATTTTATTTGTACGTTTGAAAGCGACGAGTCATACCCAAGTTTATTTGATGTGCACTATAATAAACTAACGGGGTTTATGAATACCCGCCGTCTCAGTTGCTTTGGATTATAACGGATACGCTTTTACTTAATTCTAATCAATTAAATTCAACAAATGTCAAATAAATTTTGGTTAATTAACGTCAGGAATCAAAATATAGAACTTTTAAAGCCGGCATAATGTTTACGTTTCAACAAAAATGTATTTATGGTGAAAAGTTATTTTCAAAGTGGAAGATAAGTTGTCGGAATATGGCAATATTCTTGCGTAATATGCATGCAACAATTTATATTGCAATTTCCGGACGCTGCATTTAATAGTAATCAATTTGCAAGGCAGCTGAAAAGAACAGTTTTAAATTTTCGGGAAACTGGATCTGCTAACAGAAAACAAAAAGGTGAAAGACCACGCATTCATTTTGAAAATAATATAGAGTAAGAAATGCAATTCGAGAGCGACCTACCTTATCTATTAGAATAATTAAGCTTAAAGCAAATCGTATAGTGATACCTAAATTTCTAGAAGTCAACGGACACATTGAGAATATTTTCAGAAAAAGTAAGTTTGGAGCCAAAACGTTAAGATTGATAGGCATGCTTGAACATTATATAGAGTTAAGTGCCATGAACCTTTTTCCCACTGTTAAAAGAAATAAATGATATCAATCTTATTAAAGCACGTCCCTAAAAAGCTACATTAAACTACATTAGCTGGTATTAACTTCTTCAAGCTTACTAAGTAAAGAATACAAATGCAATTATTGCCAGTAATGTATTTAAAGGAAGAAAAGAATAAGGAATTTTTAAAATGAAGGTTAGATTTAGTTTGCAGTAGTTTGAATTTTTGTGAGGGCTTTTATAACTGATTGGATTCAATAAATATGTGGATAAAAAGACTTTAGCAAAATATATAAAAAATAAGATTAAGAGTGTTGTTTAATATATGTAATTAATTAAACAAATTATGGATAATAATCTAAATATTTTGCTTAAAATAGTTTGAAATATGAAACAAGATTTTCATTTACAGTAACAAGTAAGTAGTCTAAATAAATGTTAAACACATTACATTAAAATTATTGTTTTCACTACTATTTCTTAAAGTACATTTGAAATGAATATGCGAATTTTTTAAACATTTTCCAAATATGCATATTGGTAAACTGATACAATAACGTAAATATAAGATTGTTAATACGTACTTCAATAATTAAAGGCTGAAGATTATCGAATTTTTGTATGGCTTCTCTTACGAATACTAATACATCTGTAGCGGCAAGTTCATTATTATCAGACAGAAATTCAACAAGCACGGGTATAACCGAACTTGCCACATCGGGAAATTTAATACTGCATGAATGCAAGGTTCTAACGAGTAACTGACGATATTTTCCAGTATCTTCATGTTCTACATCATGAGTTTTCGCAACTTCCTTTTTTAACACTAAAACCATTTCTTCAATATTCCTAGATGAAACTAGATCAAGAGCTAAAGCTAATGTTTTCTTTCTAACTTCTAAATCTGGGCTAGATAGTACTCTTAAGATATCCATTACTAGTTCTTGTAATACACGTTCATGAGATGGATGCTCTCTTAAAGCAATTAGTCGATCCAGAACTATTAGTTTTACATTGTTATCACTTTCTTTTACGATGAGCTCAATATAGCAACTGGCCGCAGCTCTAATTGCAGTAGGAGCATTTGATAGAGTAACAAGTGTTCCAGCTGCTTCATATCTTACAGCAGGACTGTTCGAATTTAGTAAATTATAAATGCAACGAATAAATCGTGACCGTTCAGATGGATTTGCATGGCAAACCTTATAAATTAATTCAACTATAACAAGTTGAAGGATATCTCCAAATGAAGTGACTTGGTCTAAACATGAAGCTAAATAAGATAAAGCACGTTCTTGATCTGCATGTAACAGCATGAGAAATGCGTTTCTCTTACACGACATGTCTTGTTCATTGTCTAGAAAATTTGCTATGAGTTCAGGTGCATCTGGTATTAGAAATTCGAAGTTTTTATATATTGTAAATATTGCCAGAACAGCATTTCTTCTTACATAAGAGTGGCGATGTTCCAAGCAAGCACGAATAGCAGGCATTAAAGGTTCTAACAATTCTGGTTCTTTTAATTTACATAAAAATCGAAGAGTGGCTCCTCTGAGGAATTCATTTGGATGTTGTAAATCTTTGCGATATGCATCACAAACTAAAATCATTTCTTGCAATAATTTGCCATCAGGTGTAGTCTTAGGAACAATTTCCCAAAAAATTAAAAGTAATTTTTTAATCATATGATCTTGTAATGGTAGAACAAATCTTATTATTGTCATTAACAGTCCTGGTAACCTTTCGCCTGATAAAATCATATTTATTGTTTTCTTTAAGGCTTCTATTTTTACTTTAACATCGCCTTTTTCTAAAATAATAAAAAAAAAGAATGACTATAGTAATTATCATTATTCGAAAAAATAAGTTACCATTTTATGCAATGCAATAAGTGACTAAAATAATTAATACTCATTAATAAATATAGCAATATAGAGTTAATAGTCAATATAAATAAATTAAGTTATAGTAAACATGTATAATAGAAAATATGAATAATACTATTACTGCTTAAGAAGCATTTTGTGTTATTCAATAATTTATACCAAACATATATCTACATTTGATCTGTGTTTTGCACAATTTAAAATTTCCTGTTCTCTTGAAAAATTATTGTTAAATTTGAGTCCTATCAATCTAAATTAGGATCAATTTTTTTACAATTAAATTGCTATGACCAAAATGTGTTATTCATTAAAAAGTTCATCTGATTTAAAGCCACTTATTCAGTACAATGAAAGTAAGTTAGTACCACATAGTCATCAATTATAAAATTTTTCTCGTCAATTACAAACTGAATAAGAATAATGTTTTGCTTAATTAATACATAAATATTATATAAACGCGAATTTATTGAAATATAACGTTTTAATTATAACGCATTGAATTCCTTTTGTAACTTTAAGAAACAAGTAGATACATACCTAGATCAATTTTCAGTTGCATTTCATTGTAAGGTTCTGTATCTGTTGGTACATTAATAAGGGTATAACAAGGCTGCTCTACGGCAGTCATTTTGATCTACCGGTAAAACTTAACTTGCACGAGGAAGATTTATTCTGAAAATTAAATTACAACATATACGGTTCAGTATTTTAGGTTAGTTTTATAAAATATGATAATTACTACAACCATAATTCATTTTCTTATAGATTGTATTTCGTGACTTACCTGTAAATATTAGACAAGACTTATAGAAAAGATTAGTATTTTTATATTATTTATTTTGAAAAATTATACGAAAGTGTACGTGTACAAGATAGCTTATGTGGCTTCATATAATTATTGTGAAATTATATAGACAACCCGAACAACAAGATGCATGTGTACATACAACTTGTTATACCGGATGTTCTAAACGAACCTGCAATATTTCAAGGATGAATTGTGGAACTTATTTGGAGTCGAAAAGTCCATATAAACATATATCCTAAACATAATCGTTAATGAGTTATTATTTATTTCATAATTAATGTGGCTACGAAATTTAGTTCTACGAAATTTATAAAATACATTATTTTATTTACAATAAATGTTCAAAATTATCTCTATTCTGTTTATTATAGAAGGCCGCACGTTACAGAAGAAGTCACTACGCTCTTAATATGGTTGCTGAATTATTCCTAATAATAATAGCAGCTTGTTGTTCAACGGATTTCCGAAATACTAATTTAGTTGCCATGATGAGTTAGTTTTATTACGTACTGAAATATGTAGAACCTAGATTTGGAGAATGATAAGAAGCAGTCGCTTACGTCCATTTCATTATCAAAGGGTTCAAGCTCTAGGTAATGATTTTGAAGCTCATTTAATATTTTGTAATCGGTTACAAAATAATCGAAACCTACCGCATATTTTATGGACCCATGAACCTTTTTTCACACGAGATGGTGTCACTAATGACCAGAATTTTTATGAATGGTGTGCGGAAAATTCGCATTTAAACTACCATTTTCAACATAATATATTATATTATATATATATATATATATATATATATATATATATATATATATATATATATATATATATATATATATATATATATATATATATATATATAACGTGTGTTCATTTGAAAAGTCAATCTAGGTTACTTTGAAATTTTGATAGAATAAGACGCATATATACACTCTGTTCGTTTTCAGTTTGCAGTCACATGATCAATTTTCATGTATTTTTAGTAGTATGAATCTAGTCGGTACTTTTGAGTCAAAAGAGGTTTAAGTATTTTATAAATATAAAATTGTTATTTCAATACATAATGTTTTCTATTTATTTTCTAAATGTTTTTCCTGTTTAATCAATCGATGTTATTGACCAATGTAATGGTAATAAAATTGGAATGATGCCGTATGACATAACCTAAAATTTTTGAAGTATAAACACAGTAACTTTGGAAGTTTTAAATCTCAAATACGCATATAAAATAATATTCTTTAAAGAAGACAAAGGTACATGTAGAAAATGCAGCTTTTCATGTATTGTAAACAGATGCTTCACTTCTAGCATTAATCGCATTAAATAAATTTGGAATAAGAAATTGCAGAAATCATACGAGAAGAAATTCACTAACATAAATGAATTACAAAGCAATTCAATATAACCAAAAAGTAGAACAGAAAGGTTGGGAAATAAGAAAATAGGAAGCTAAATTTTGATTGTTTCATATGTATAATCAAATTTTTTGCATTAGAAATTAAATAAATAAAAGCTCACCTTGATTATATTGGTATTATTATTTCCAAGAAAATGGTTAATAATAATTACACGAATAATTCATTTGTTTACAAAAACTATAGAGAACTATTAGTATTATGTATAAATTAATTATACAGTTCAATTATTACATTGCTACGCTAAGTAAAACCATTGAAGATATAACTTCATTTGGAATCAGTATGTTAAAAAATTATCATAACTGTTTGTTAAACTTGCTCATATAAAAACTATTCAACTTAATAAAATGCAGATACTTTAATCAATACAATAAATACAAAATAGCGAAATTGTATTATGTATTATTCTATTCTAGTGTTAACAGATATGGATGTGACTGCACAAGTGAGCGCTGATATTTTTTAATGTTATTCTGCATAAGACTATTAAAACCTGATTTTAAAATGCCATACAGCATACTAAACTCAATGAACAACAGTATTGCAGTATGTGACAAAAGCTATTTTCTTTATCTTCGCAATTTATGTTGGTTGTATCTGCAAATTCTTGAGTTGTTCATATATTAACTGAGCATATTAGAAAATAGAAGTATGTAGAAATAGCAAATAATTCATCTAATTCATAATCGGTCTAATAAGAAATATTTATTTGAATAAAACATATTTACATGGAAGCTTAAATATATAATCTTTCTAATACAATCATAAAAACACTATCATAGACAGAAAATAATGTTGTCTTGTACTAACATAAAATATGACACCTTTAGTTGCAATTACATATATTAATCTGAATCAGAGTCTGATTCTGTACTTGATTCTGTAACATTGATTATTACTGGATCTATATCCAAGTCTACCAAGCAGTTTTCTCTTTCATACCATTGTTTTATTAAATTATCAGTATGCCTTATGCAGTTACTCCATGTATTACTATCACATGTATGTAATGCCTCCTTCCACATTTCTTTCACCTTTTCGTCGGTGTAACCAGCCCTACCGATGTGCACATTGTAATATGTTTTTGCTTTTGCCCAAATTAGCTCAATAGCATTGAAGTCACAGTGGTATGGTGGCAGTCTAAGAATTTCATGTCCTGCATTTCTTAACAGTTCATCAATTTCATAAACTTTCTCTTTACGGTTTCGATCCTTTGGAAAATATCCATGTTTCATCTAAAAAGACAACTTGACGCAAACTAGAATTTGTATTCTCAATGTACTTCCTTAAAAATACACTTCGCATTACACTAACATCAAGTTTTCCATTAATGCTCTTCTATTATCATCTTTTTTATATTTGAAACCGATATGTTTGAGTAAAATGGAAAGAGATGTTTTTCCTATTTGCACCATTTGTTTAGTTTCCAGTTCAGTCTTCAATGTTTTCAATGTAACCTGTTTTTCTAAAAAAGTATATCGTTAAAAAATAAATCATTTATGAAAATAAAATTGCTTAGAATACTTTGATGAAACATGTCGTATAAAGTATTTCGGACTTCCATTTTCAAGCTTTCTGGCAAATCTTTGGTTTTTGGTTTACGTCGGGGTATTTGTTTTCCAGGTGATGATGTCCCACGTTTCTTGATATTGTAAACGGTTCGGACAGAGATCTTAAGAGCACTTGCTACTCTCTAAAAATATTTTTCCTCATTAATCTAAAGATATTAATTTGGTGATATCTTAGCTCATAAACTGAATCAACAGACAATAATGGACCTCTATTATATTTCTCTTCTTCAAATTTTTTCTTTATCTTCGCAATTTATGTTGGTTGTATCTGCAAATTCTTGAGTTGTTCATATATTAACTGAGCATATTAGAAAATAGAAGTATGTAGAAATAGCAAATAATTCATCTAATTCATAATCGGTCTAATAAGAAATATTTATTTGAATAAAACATATTTACATGGAAGCTTAAATATATAATCTTTCTAATACAATCATAAAAACACTATCATAGACAGAAAATAATGTTGTCTTGTACTAACATAAAATATGACACCTTTAGTTGCAATTACATATATTAATCTGAATCAGAGTCTGATTCTGTACTTGATTCTGTAACATTGATTATTACTGGATCTATATCCAAGTCTACCAAGCAGTTTTCTCTTTCATACCATTGTTTTATTAAATTATCAGTATGCCTTATGCAGTTACTCCATGTATTACTATCACATGTATGTAATGCCTCCTTCCACATTTCTTTCACCTTTTCGTCGGTGTAACCAGCCCTACCGATGTGCACATTGTAATATGTTTTTGCTTTTGCCCAAATTAGCTCAATAGCATTGAAGTCACAGTGGTATGGTGGCAGTCTAAGAATTTCATGTCCTGCATTTCTTAACAGTTCATCAATTTCATAAACTTTCTCTTTACGGTTTCGATCCTTTGGAAAATATCCATGTTTCATCTAAAAAGACAACTTGACGCAAACTAGAATTTGTATTCTCAATGTACTTCCTTAAAAATACACTTCGCATTACACTAACATCAAGTTTTCCATTAATGCTCTTCTATTATCATCTTTTTTATATTTGAAACCGATATGTTTGAGTAAAATGGAAAGAGATGTTTTTCCTATTTGCACCATTTGTTTAGTTTCCAGTTCAGTCTTCAATGTTTTCAATGTAACCTGTTTTTCTAAAAAAGTATATCGTTAAAAAATAAATCATTTATGAAAATAAAATTGCTTAGAATACTTTGATGAAACATGTCGTATAAAGTATTTCGGACTTCCATTTTCAAGCTTTCTGGCAAATCTTTGGTTTTTGGTTTACGTCGGGGTATTTGTTTTCCAGGTGATGATGTCCCACGTTTCTTGATATTGTAAACGGTTCGGACAGAGATCTTAAGAGCACTTGCTACTCTCTAAAAATATTTTTCCTCATTAATCTAAAGATATTAATTTGGTGATATCTTAGCTCATAAACTGAATCAACAGACAATAATGGACCTCTATTATATTTCTCTTCTTCAAATAATGAAGAAGGTTGGCAACTAGATTTTGTGCCTGTGAGTAGACGTTTACCTGGCATATTCTACAACAAAAAGAACACAAACATGAAATTTTATATCACTTCATATTATGAAAATTACATTTTGCGATATGCATATCAATTTATCAAAAAATGTAATTTGTCAGTGTCAAAGTAAAATAATTTAATTAAGAAATATTACGTTAAATACTTACGATTAATTACTCGAAACTGACTATTATTGTTGCAAGAAGAACAGATAAATAAGAAATCTTAAAATATCAACGGAAAAATACAAACAAGAAGTAGACCGCACTAAACATAACCTGTATATGTCGATAAATATTGTACGTATTTTCTTTTTTGACTAAAACAGTTGTCGGTATCTCATATTATACAAGACATGCTAATATTATTTTTCTTTGTCTTTGCTACGAAGAAATTTCAAAGACGTATGTCTTGTATCAAATGACATACGTTTCAATTCTGAATATTTGTAGCTCAATATATCTGAAAAACAAAGTATATAGATTCTGTGTCTGAGATAGTATGACATAGTTAGTCATGTGACTGCAAACTGAAAACGGACAAAGTGTATTAGTATAGCAAACGCCAATTAAGATGGCGCGAGGAGGGGTAAGTTCGCGCAGGATTAGAAGTAGTGGGGAGATTTGTATTTGGTTTTACAACAAATGTCAGATAATTCTAACCTCTGAGTGTGTATCACTTTATAATCCCCTAGCAAGGTCATTATGTTCCGTCAAACGTCAATGACAAATGTATTCTGACAATTACTTGAGGGGTGGGGGTGGACGTTTTTGAAAACGGCTTCTGTGCACTCCCTCCTCGCGCCAACTTAACTCTCGCTTGCTATATGTGTTTGTTGTTCCGTAAACGTAAATCCAAACGACATTTGATAATGTCAATCACATTTGTTATTTATTTGTATGTAATTATAATATATATACAATATAATATAATATAATAATATAATATAAAATAATATAATATAATATAATATATATATAATATATTTGTAATTTTAATTTACGACATATGTACTTCAAAATGTTCTCAGTAAATCACATGCTACTAGATTGACTTTTTAAATGAACATCCGTTATATATATATATATATATATATATATATATATATATATATATATTATTTTAGGTATATTTAGAGTTAATTTGATAGCTGGTAATGAAGCGAATTACGAATATTTTCCAGAAAACTCTTTACCCTTATTGCTGGGAGATATAGCATTAAATATTAGACGTGCAATGTGGTATCAACACGATGGGGCACCAGCACATTAATCTCTTCGTGTTAGAAAACTTAGCTGAACGTAAATTTTTCGGGAAGATGGATTGGAATAGTAGGATCCGTAGTATGTGTTCACCGCGTTCGGCGGACCTGACTCCATTAGATTCTTTTTATCTTTGGGGTTATATGAAACATATTGTTTATGCAACTGAAATACCCACGCTAGAATCAATTCTGATATTATTAGGAACAACCCAGCAACCATATTAAGAACGTAGCGACCTCTTTTGCGACGTGTGACTTTGTGTATCGAACAGAATGGCGATAATTTTGAACATTTATTGTAAATAAAATAATAAAATTTATTAAAAAAATGTATTCAAATAAATTTCCTAGAACTTAAATTTTAGCCACTTAAATTATGAAATAAACAATAACTTGTTAACGGTTACGCTTAGGATATATGTTCATATGGATTTTCCGACTCTAAATAAGTTCTGCAATCATCCTTGAAATATTACCGGTACGTTTTGGGACACCGTGTATATTTATGAAATGTTATAGGTATATATATATATATATATATATATATATATATATATATAACATATATATACCGCGTTCTTTTTTATCATTATACATACATTTTACCCTATGTATAATAAAAAAATCAATCCATGGGTGACATAGTAGACAACCAGTTATACACCAGTGACGTATTTTTCTAAATGTGTGTATAACTGGTTGCCTACTATGCCACCAATGCATTGATTTTTCTTTTTTTATCCTTACACATAGGGCAAAATGTATGTGTAATGTTAAAAAAAAGAACCCGGTATATATATATATATATATATATATATATATATATATAAAATAATATATAATAATATTAAGACACGGCCAATAAAATAAAGAAAAAGAAAATTCTTATAAACACTAAATATATATATATATATATATATATGTATGTACATATTCCATGTCATCCTAGCTTCGAAGTATTGCTTTTACGGAGATTGCATTATATTTGCCAAATTTTGAACATTAGGGTTATTTACTTAATAGGTTGGCTATACGTAAGATTAATTTTTCAATTTGACATTTAAAATTGATGTTGTTTACCTATCGTAATTATGTACTTACAAGACGTACAACTTCGTAGAAAGAAATATTAATGGAAAAAGAGGTAAATGTACATAAATAAAACAGAACAAACTCGTTTGGACAACTTCCATTTGAATCAAAATGCAATATACGCAAAAGATGATACCGAAATTTTCAAGTGACTTAAAAAAGTATAACGCAAAATAAAAATATTCCCTATATACAAAGTGAGATACAATAAGAGAGGGTTATACTCCATAAGACACAATACTTCAAAGTTAGGATGTCGTAACAATCATCAAATTCAATATAATATTTACCAAACGACAAACAAACGCAACAAGAGTGGAATTTATATTTTTATTTCATTAAATCATTTTTTATTAGAAAAATCAAACAAAGGATCTGTAGACAAGAACGTAGAAAAATATATATTTGGATATTAAGATTTAATTTTAAAACATACTTTATTAAAAATGAAAAATCAATTTAGAAAATGTAAACAACTAATGTAAAAACGCATCCACGCAAAAAATCATTTATAATAATAATTAATCAATAAAAAAATCAGTACACGTTCAAAATTTCAAAGTAATTTACGAACAACTTCAATCATAATTAAACATGCTAACGTCAAGGCGAAAAAAAAACAATTGAAAACAGGTTTCACAGTCTGTGCCCGAGATTCGCACGAAAAGTATTAACGAGTGTAGATGTTCTCTCCCCCGTAGCGAATAAAGACAGTGAAAAATAGCTTTAAACATTAACGCAACTAACTTAGAAAGATAGTAAAATTAAAACAAAATAAAACACGAATCTTAGAAGCACATTTTATTAAAAATATTAGCGTGAAAAGCTACTTGTACACAATAATACAACGAAACGATAAACAAGCGAAAAACAAATAATATATCGATCGAAGAAACATATAAAATTATCCAAAGAAGACCACCCACGACGCAAGGGACATGATTGAAACGTATCCAGGCAAGTTAACCCGAAATTTAGTTCCAACCGGACATTAGAGCGGTGAGGTTCCATAGAAGAAAAGGCCCGCAAAAAAGAAGGGCGAAGTGGAAAGGCAATTGTTTTACAAGCGGCGTCCAGGCTTGAAATCGTCCAACCGCGGACAAGGGAGCAACGACCAATCAACGGACAACATCGACCGGAGGCAAATTCGCGCGGGAACGAATCTGTTAAGCACATATATGGCAAGTACATAAAAATATTTGAATTACGTAAAATTTGGCAAATCAATTCTTCTTCTTACTTCACGTATGAGGCTTTGAGCCTGTTACGACCTTTATTTTTGGTCTGCCCATCTTTTCCGTGGGCGTCCCGTCGCTCTTCTTCCTTTCGCCTTATATTTCCATATTCTTTTGGGTATCCTATCATCTTCCATCCTTTCTACGTGTTCTCTCCATTTACGTCTGTATTCTCTTATCATCTCGTTCACATCTTCAACTCCACGTTCTTGTCTTATTTCTGTGTTCCTCTGCCTATCCATTCTTGTGTAGCCTGCTGCTCTTCTTAGGAACCTCATCTCCGATGTTTGGATTCTTCTTTCATTCGCTTTGGTAATGGTCCAGCTTTCACTCCCATATATACCACATGGGATTGCCATTGTTTTATAGAATTTTAACAGCGTGTCCTTCCTCACTTTATTTTTTAGTGTTCTGGCTATGGTGCCATTTATTCTGTTGAATTTTGTTAGTTTCGTGTGTATATCCGTGTCATCGTATAAATACGATATAGTGGATCCGAGGAAGTTAAATGTTTTTCCTTGTTCTATTGGCTTATTATTAATTATTATTTTTGATCGCACTGTTTCGTTTCCGCTGAAGGCCATTACTTTAGTTTTTTCTATTGATATCATTAGATTGTATTTCTCGGTTATTCTATTTAAGTCGTAGACAGCTCTTTGAAGTGTGTCCTCGTCACTGGCTATTAGAGCTTGATCGTCGGCGAAGAGTATGGTCATTAGGTATTTTTGTCTGTTTAGGTCATGTGTGTAGTGCTTAGTATTTGTCAGCCATTCCCGTAGCACGTCATCAATATATATATTAAAAAGTATAGGTGACAGGCTGTAACCCTGTCGTAGTCCTAAGTTGACGGTTGCCACTTCCGTTTCGCTATCGGTTATGGTAATCTTTGAGTTTTTGTACATACTCTTAATAACTTTAATCAAATGTAAAGGTATTCCTCGTCTTTCCAGTATGTCCCATAGTTTTTCTCTTACTACTCTGTCAAAAGCTTTCTTGTAGTCTATAAACAACATATGTGTTTGTTTGTTATGTTCTCGATGTTTCTCTATTATTTGCTTAATTGTAAAAGTATTGTCGGTGCAAGATCTTCCTCTTCTAAAACCCGTCTGTTCCTCCATAAGTATAGTTTCCGCTATTTTATTTAATCTGGCTGTCACTATTTTTGAATATATTTTATATGCGGTGTTTAGCAGGGATATGCCTCTATAGTTTTCGCAGTTGGATCTGTCTCCTTTTTTAAATATTGGTGTTATCTTCGCGATCTTCCAACTGTCAGGTATTGTTTTTGTTCTCCAGCATTTATTTAGTAGTTGTAAGAATCTTGATTTCACCTCTATGTGGGGAAATTTGGGAAGTTCCGGGATTATATTATCTTGTCCTGGGGCTTTTCGGTTTTTTGTTTTTTGTAGTGCTTCTTCTAGTTCTCCCATTTCTATCTGGTCTACACTTCTATCCTCTTCATCATCTTTTTCGTTTCTATTTCCTGGATTTTCCATTTTCTCTTCCTTTGTCCAGAGCTTTGTATAATATGCCAGCCATTCGTCTTTATTTATGATGTTGATCTTCGCATCATCTTTTTCGGTTTTATTCAGGTGTTTCATCATTTTATAAGCGAACTCCTGTCTCCCGTGTATATCGTCTTCTACATTTGAAATAAATCGGTCCCAACTATCTTGATTATTTTTTCTACATATTCTCTTCACTTCAGCTGTTATGTTCTTATATGCTATTCTATTTTCTTCTGTTTTGTTCTGTGTCCATGTCAAATATGCTTGTTTCTTTTTGGTGATCATTTCTTTGATTTCTTGGTTCCAGTATTTCAGTTTCTTGCTTTTAATTTTTTGTTTTCGATATCCAAGCCGTTGTTATTATTATCTCTTGGATATTTTCCCATTCGTCATTGATTTTCTTGTTTGGTTTTATTTCTTTATTGTATTTTTGTGACCTCTGTTGGTAGAGTGTTTTTATCGAATCTTCCTTCAAAAGGTAGACCTTCAGTTTTTGGTTATCTACATTTATTTTTTGTTTGTACCATCTAGTTAGTAGTTTTATTTTTGCTACTAGCATGTAGTGGTCACTGTTAATGTCTGCTCCTCTGAATATTCTTGTATCTTCAAAGAGTGATGCTGTTTTTGGTTCGAAAGGAAGTAATCTATTATAGAGCTTTGCCCTCTGGCTGACCAGGTAATCTTATGGATATTTTTGTGTTTATAGTATGTGTTCATAATCCTCATATTATTGTAGCTGGCAAAATCTATCAATTGTTTGCCGTTGTTGTTTAGCGTTATTTCTCCGTTGGTCCCCATTACATTCTCCACCGGTCTGTTCCCGATTCTTGCATTCAAGTCTCCACCCATTATTATGTAATCATTTTTGTTTATTTTGTCTAGTTCTGACTGAAGTATTTGGTAGTATACTTCTGTTTCTTCTTTTCTCCCTTCTTCAGGAGCGTATGTACAGATTAAGCTCAGATATCCTCTATCTACTCTGTATCTTATAACTATAATTCTCTCATTCACCCACTTATAATATTGTATTCTATCTTTCCATTTATTGTTCATTAAGACCGCTACTCCTGCCGATGCTCTCTGTTGTTGTTTCACAACAGCATATCGTATCATAGTATAGTTCCTTAGGTCTAGCGAACCATTTAGCTTTTTTTTTGTTTCTGTTATCAATTCTAGAAATTCTTATTATCATTATTACTAGTATCGATAAAATATATGTGAAGTACTCGCCTTTTATTAAGTTTTTTATATTATCAAAAGTAATATTATGGAATCAAATAAAATTGTCCAAGAATATAAATACCACTTTGGGATAATAAACGTTGTTGTGTTTGTCACCAAAACTAAAGGAAGACATTTATTTATACAATATATGAGTTTGATGTTATACTTAGTTTGAAAACGGAAAGATAAACATTATGTCGTACTTTAAATAAGAATGTGTCATAACTCATAACTAGTACCAAAAATTGTCACATTGTCACCATTATCACATTGTTTCTTTCTTATGTTGTTTTCGTATGTTTTATATTAAATAAAGTAGTAATTAATATCCGACTTACCTAATTCTCTTGTACAATGCGCCCAAACAGCACTAAAGTATAACCAAAATTAAGGATAATAATTGTCAATTTTAGTATCTTAAAATTTTAATGCGTTAATAAATAAACAAAAACAAAGTATCTACTAGGCTCATGTACACCTGGTTCCCCCCCTTTGATAAGAGCAAGAACTCGCAGCGACCCGACTGGCTGTATAAGATCTGTAATTTCGTCATTCCTTTAAAGAGTATAAAAAAATTATAAAAAGCATTACCTCATATTTAAAACATTAGTATAATATGTGTTTATAAGTGTTTAGATAATTTTTTAGCCGTTCATTAAATATATCAATTGATAAATTCTTGGAGTTTTTCGACTTTTATATGAAATATTTACAAATTTCTTCGCCTCGGAAGACATATTTTAATTAAGCCTACTAGCGTGATCTCTAGATAAGATCTGTTGAACAATCGACACAAAGGATATTATTTTTGTGAATTTTAGGTAAACCATATATTGAAGGAGGGTGGGAATTAAAAATGCGAAGTTTGTTTTTAGTGTTGAAATCTATTAGGTTTAGTCTATGCCATTTATTTATTAAGTTATTATTTTCTTTTTGAGTTTTCTCTGTTGGATTATTTCTTTCTTTTTTATAGGTGAATTTATCGTCTAATAGTTTTTCTATTTTTTGTTCATATTCCTCTTTAAGAATGATCACTGTTATTTGATCTGCTGTTGCTATTATAATATGAGGGTTGTCTTGGATAAATCCTTTTGTTTCCTTAATGAACTTATTCATATATAGATTTGATATATGTTTTTTATTATTTACTTTCTTATGTTTATGGTTAGTGATTATATTACAGATTTTGTTACGTATTTCATTCTGTTTGTCTTGTGGTAAATTTTGTATACCTGTTTCAATGTTAGCTATATAGTCATTAATGGGTATTTTATTAGGTGGCATATTAAATTTGGGTCCTAGGCTAAGTATGTATTTAACATTATCAGGAATATTTATATTAGTTAAATTGATAATCCAGTTATTGTTAATTTTGTAATTTATTTCTAAGTGTTGTTTAGATCATGAAATATACAATTATGTAAACGAAGAAAACCAGAAAATCCTCAAAGAATACATGAAAATTTGAAAAAAACTGGCAAACCAGATCAACAGAAGAAATTTTTTGGTAAGATGCAGATCGTTACAAATAACACCTACATTTATAAAAATAAAAAAACTTGACAGATTTCATTTCACTATTTCAAAACTAAAAACAAAATTTCAAAAAATTATGAATTCCTGTTACCTACAAACTTTAAACATCACAATATCCCAAACCATTTGTAACATAAATACTGTAATGACTCATCCGCTGACGCGAGATGCGTCATCCCTCTGGATGTTTTCGCGAGGCCTACGTGAAGGCTCTAGAAGGAGTATTCACCGATATAAAAGCCGCGTCGAAGAAGGGATGAACATTCATTGAATCCTACAGTCTCGCGAAGTACACATAAATATAGTTACATAAATATAGAATACATAAATGTACTTATTGTTGTTAATAGTTAGTTTTATATTGTTATACGTTTTAAATATTAATATAGTGTGTGTGTCTAAAGTTATTGTTAGTTTTATTTAAGAACCCGTAAAGACAAACGTTACAGTGGTATTCAGGTGTGGACTAATTAATAAATAATAAACTAAGTAGACAATTAAGTGTTAATTAAGTATTCGTTTAAATAAATATACAGTGCGGTAAGACGTTATTTTAAATATCGTGATGGCCAACAGAATGAAACTGACCGAATTAAAAGTGTCCGAGTTAAAACGAGAATTAGAAGAGAGGGATGAGGATACAACTGGCAAAAAGTCGATCCTCCAGCAACGGCTTCGCAATGTGTTGATCCAAGAAGGCGAGGATCCAGAGAATTATGTCTTTCAAGACGGAGATGCTGACGTGAATTCGCTGTTGATGAAAATGGAACAAATGGAGCAGAAAAGCCTGGAAACTTCTGGAAACTTAGCGAAAGCTCTAGAGCAAATGGAACAGAAGAATCTGGATAGTGCGAAAAATATGGAACAGCGTCTAATAGATTCGCAAACTCAAATGCAACAAATGGAGCAGAAGAACCTGGAAACTTCTGGAAACTTAGCAAAAACTCTAGAACAAATGGAACAGAAGAATCTGGATAGTGTGAAAAGTTTGGAACAACGATTGATAGACAATTCGCAAACTTTGGAACAGCGTCTAATAGATTCACAAGCACAGATGGAAGAAAGAAACCTAGAAACCGCTAGAATTCTCGAGAAAAATCTGGAAAAGAAATTACTAGAAAATTCTAGAAACTTCGAAAAAAAGTCTGGAACAAGTGGAGAAAGTTCTAGAACAGCGATTAGCAGAAAAATCAGAAGCGTTAAAAGAAGAGATTTTCATAGCTGTAGAAGAGAAAATTGGAGAACATTCTAGGCTTTTAGAGGCAATAATGATTGAAATGAAATTACCCGCTACCACGAGTCATTCTGATCCCAGGCAGGTCAACGAAGAAGTCATACCGCGGCCCATCGAAATAAAAGAAGAACTTGTCGCTATTTCAAGGACCAGAATCAAGCCGCCAACTTTTGATGGAAAGACGTCATGGGCAACTTACCTGACGCAATTCGAAGCGGCCGCAGAAGCAAACGCATGGTCTTCTGCCGAGAAGGCGACTGCTTTAGTCATAGCATTAAGGGGTGATGATAGTGATATTTTACAGACATTGCCTCCTGAGGAACGTAAAGATTATTCTCAACTCATTAAACGCTTGGAGATGAGATATGGCCATGCACATTTGGAGCAAGTATACCATACCCAACTGAAGAATCGATCACAGAAGAAAGGCGAGAATCTTCGGGAATTTGAGGCAGATATTGCTCGTCTAGTTCGACTTGCATATCCGATGGCGCCAGATAATTTCATGGAACACCTAGCGGTCCAGACATTCATAGATGGTCTCCGGGATATTGATACGCAGCAAGCATTAAGGTTGGCAAGACCGAAAACCTTGATCGATGCATTGGCGCACGCACTTGAGTTTGAGACTGCTAAACAAGCCTCTCGGAACAATGCTCGTGGCTGTTCTGTCGACGAACAGGAAAATGAGGAGTTCATGGAGCAGGTGGTTAGTCAAGTCCTAAATCAGATCAAATCAAATAAAAGTGCGCGGCCATGCGGGAATTGTAGAAGAAACGGTCATATCCAGAATAAATGTGATAAAAGGACCAAGAAAGAATCTGCTGAGAATCCGAAAGTCCCAAGGACTGCCCAAATCGCATCCTTGCAAAATCAAACCAATGGCCTGTATGTGGATGCTATTATGGAAAGAAGAACCTATGCTTGCTTGCTAGATACTGGATCGATGAAAACCATTGTACGACCCGATTTAATATCCAGGAATAAAGAATTACTTTCTAGCAAATGGAGACTAAGGACAGCTACTGGAGAAGCAGCTTCTGTGGAAGGTGAAGTAGATGTCAATTTTGTCATAGGACCAACATCAATCCGACATCGTGTTCTCGTAGCCGACATAGAAGAACAGATAATCTTGGGATTAGACATCATGAACACCTACGGCTTCCAGTTAAACATGAAAGAAGGCACTTTAAAAATAAATAATGAGGAATTGTTTCTTCATGGGAAAAATTGTGGGAATGTACAAGTAATTACTGCAGAGAATGTTGTCCTGGATGCAAGAAGTGAGACATTTTTGACGGCGTGTATGGAAGGTGATTATTTGGACGGAAATGTTACAATGTTGGAACCAAAGGCTGATGATGACGAGGTGGGCCGAGGAATAGTAGTTGCCAAAATGCTGGTTAAGACTCAGAAGACTGTACCGATAAGGGTAATGAATGTGAACCATTACCCTGTTTCCTTGAAGAAGGGTACTATTCTGGGGTGGTGTTCGCCAGTGTCGGCCGTCGTTCATCGCATAGAGGCGAAGAAGAATGGATTCGTGCAGGTTCCTGAGAAATTGTCCAAGATAATCGACTCCGCCTGTCAAGGATTGAACAAGAAGGAACAAAGCCAAGTTAAGGATTTAATCAAACATTATGAAGACGTCTTCGAAACCGAGACTGGTACGAAAGGTAAAACCAATATTGTAATGCACAAAATAAATACCGGCGATGCAAGTCCAATTCGACAAGGACCAAGAAGGTTACCACTGGCAAAACGTGAGGAAGCCAAGCAAATTATACAAGATATGGAAGGCCAAGGAGTAATTGAACCATCGAATAGTCCATGGGCTTCACCAGTGGTCCTTGTCAGGAAGAAGGATGGATCTACCAGATTCTGTGTGGACTATCGTCGTTTGAATAGTGTGACCAAAAAGGACAGCTATCCTCTCCCAAGAATAGACGATACGCTAGACACCTTGGCAGGAGCAAAATGGTTCTCCACTCTCGACTTAAAGAGCGGTTATTGGCAAGTGGGAATGGATCCCAATGACAAAGAGAAGACTGCCTTCAGTTTAGGTACAGGACTCTGGCAATTTACAGTCATGCCATTTGGACTGTGTAACGCCCCAGCTACTTTTGAGCGACTCATGGACACTGTACTGAGGGGATTGTCTTGGAATACCTGCCTGGTATATCTCGATGATGTGATTGTGGTAGGGAAGACCTTTGAAGATCACATGAAAAATTTGGAAGTAGTATTCCAGAGGTTGCGAGATGCCAACCTGAGATTAAGTCCAAAGAAGTGTCACCTTTTCCGCAAGGAGGTAAATTACCTTGGACATGTGGTTTCCGGAAAAGGAATTGCTGTGGATCCAGAAAAAGTAAAAGCTGTGGAAAAATGGCCGGTACCCAAAGACAAACATCAGCTAAGAAGCTTTTTGGGATTATGCACATATTATCGACGCTACGTTCCTGGATTCTCCAACATTGCAAAACCACTTACTCGCCTAACAGAAAATCGAGCATTCAATTGGAACAACGAATGCCAAGCGGCCTTTGAGTTGTTAAAAGGTACGTTGATCAGTGCACCCGTTTTGAACTATCCGCTGCCATCTGGGAGGTTTGTTTTGGATACGGATGCCAGTAACGTCGGGATTGGTGGCGTGCTCTCTCAAATCCAAGATGGCCAAGAAAAGGTCATTGGATACTTCAGCAAGACCCTGTCCAAACCAGAGAGGAACTACTGCGTAACCAGGAGAGAACTATTGGCAGTAGTTAAGACCATTGAGCACTTTTACAAGTACCTGTATGGGCAGAAGTTCCTGATCCGCACTGATCATGCCGCCTTAAAGTGGCTCTTGCAATTTAAGAATCCAGAGGGTCAAGTAGCTAGATGGATTGAGAGGCTACAGGAGTACGACTTTGTCATTGAACACAGAGCAGGCCTCAAACATCAAAATGCAGACGCCCTTTCCAGAAGGCCCTGTCCAGAAGACTGTCGACATTGCAACAGAATCGAAGACAAATCGGCCAACGCTCTTCGAACCACCGTTGTTGATGACCAATGGCAACCTGACAATTTGCGCGCGGATCAAGAAGCTGATCCGGATCTTGCAGTCCTCAGGGCTTGGAAAAGAAATGGGCAAAGACCGACCTGGCAAGAAATTGCTTCCCATTCACGAGAATTGAAGTCATACTGGGCACAATGGGATTCCTTAACCATGGATGACGATCTCCTGGGACGTGAGGTCGAAAATCACGATGGAAGTGAGCACAAGATGCAAATGGTGGTTCCCAAGAAAAGAATACCAGAGGTATTGCGAGAACTCCATAATGGTGCTTCTGGGGGACATTTTGGAGTCCATAAAACACTGGAGAAGGTGCGCCAGAGATTTTACTGGGTGAATTGTTCACGAGATGTGAAAGAATGGTGCCGAAAGTGTGCAAATTGCGCCGGAAGCAATGGTCCCCAGAGGCGTCGACGTGCACCCATGCGGCAATACAATGTAGGAAGCCCATTTGAAAGGATCGCCATAGACGCCGCCGGTCCTTTTCCAGAAAGCAGCAAAGGAAATAAATACATAATAGTTGTCATGGATTACTTTACCAAATGGGTTGAAGCATATGCTCTACCAAATCAAGAAGCTGGAACTGTAGCAGACGTGATTGTGAAGGAGTTCGTCAGCCGTTTTGGTGTACCCTTGGAACTTCATTCCGATCAAGGGCGAAATTTTGAGTCCAGTCTATTCGAAAAGATGTGTGGACTTTTGGGCATACGGAAGACGAGAACAACTCCCTTGCATCCACAATCAGATGGGATGGTAGAGCGAATGAACAAGACCATGATCAGACACTTATCCAAAGTGGTCTCCGAACACCAGAGAGATTGGGACGAACATTTACCATTATTTCTAATGGCGTATCGGGCCTCCGTTCAAGAGACAACAGGCCAATCACCAGCAAACGTGCTATTCGGGAGGGAACTCCGATTGCCCTGTGATTTAAAGTTTGGGAGCAAGCCTGGTGAAGATCTTGCCGGAGAAGATTATGTCAGCACGCTCAGACGACGACTAGATAATATCCATGAACAAGTCAGACATAATATCCAAGATGCTAGTGACAGAATGAAAGAGAGCTATGACATCAACGCCGAGAAGAGTGGTTACCATGAAGGCGATCGAGTTTGGTTGTATAATCCACAACGTCGACGGGGCCTATCTCCAAAACTTCAAAAGAATTGGGAGGGGCCATACGAGGTGTTGAAGCGGATCAACGATGTAATATACCGCATCAGGCGAACACCTCACACTAAGCCAAGAGTCGTACATTTTAATCGATTAGCCCCATACTCTGGAGACAATGACGAAACCGTTGACTTGCGCCGATTGGATAGCCAATACCATGAACTAATCTTCGAAGACTTTATGCAAGAGTATTCTGGTTCGAGAAAAGCTCGATTTGGGGTAACCATCGAGAAACAGCAGGATTTGTTCACGGTGCCGCCAGACTACGCGCTTGCTCATTGCGTAGCCCGAGATCTACGAATGGCCAAAGGAATTGCCTGGGAATTTAAAGAGAGATTTGGCAGAATCGAAAGGCTAAGGCAGCAGGGACCAGCAATTGGGAAGAGTCTCCAAATAATAAATGAAGGACAGCCCATATTTTATTTGGTCACGAAAGAACTGTCGAGCCTAAAGCCAACCTATCGAGCCTTATGGGAGGCCCTGACCCACTTACGCGAACAAATGTTACAGCAAGACATTCTGAAATTAGCAGTTCCAAAATTGGGTTGTGGATTGGACCGCCTGGACTGGAGAATTGTAAGGAGCATGTTGGAAGTAATCTTCCGACATACTGGTATGGAAATTCTGGTATGCAGTTACCAGCTTGAATATTCCTGTCCATCCAGGCAAGATAAGACCGTGGACTGTTATTTCGATATGACGTCGCAATGTAACAAAGGCCCTACCTGTCGATTTCGTCATCGTTTGAGGAGACCAAAGCATGACATGTTTCGGGACGAAACTTCATTTTTAAGAAGGGGGCAATGTAATGACTCATCCGCTGACGCGAGATGCGTCATCCCTCTGGATGTTTTCGCGAGGCCTACATGAAGGCTCTAGAAGGAGTATTCACCGATATAAAAGCCGCGTCGAAGAAGGGATGAACATTCATTGAATCCTACAGTCTCGCGAAGTACACATAAATATAGTTACATAAATATAGAATACATAAATGTACTTATTGTTGTTAATAGTTAGTTTTATATTGTTATACGTTTTAAATATTAATATAGTGTGTGTGTCTAAAGTTATTGTTAGTTTTATTTAAGAACCCGTAAAGACAAACGTTACAATACATTCAATCAAATTATTTCAAACTTGAAAAATATTATCATACAGAAATTATCTCCTCAACTTTTAAATAGCTTCGAAAAAATAGAATCTAAAATTTATAATAATCATTTCCTAACAAACAAAAATAAATTAAAAAACAAAGTAGATAAACTAATGAAGAAACAACACTTAGAGATAATATTAAGAGATTACAAAATTAACAATAACTGGATTATCAATTTAACTAATATAAATATTCCTGATAATGTTAAATACATACTTAGCCTAGGACCCAAATTTAATATGCCACCTAATAAAATACCCATTAATGACTATATAGCTAACATTGAAACAGGAATACAAAATTTACCACAAGACAAACAGAATGAAATACGTAACAAAATCTGTAATATAATCACTAACCATAAACATAAGAAAGTAAATAATAAAAAACATATATCAAATCTATATATATATACATATATATATAACAATTGATAAATTATTGGAGTTTTTCGGCTTTTATATGAAATATTTACAAATATCAAATTAGAATGTATGTAATTGCAGAGTAAGTGGGGATGTAAACATTGCTGTCTACAAATTACAAAGCAAATCATACGAAATTTTTTTATTTGAAAAATATGGTCTACGTTGGGACTCGAACCCAAGTCTACAGCTATCCGGGCTGTCGCTTTTACCACTAAGCCACAATAGACCCAGGTTCAAGCTATTTAGAAATGCATTATAAAGTAACAGTGTTAATGAATCAGATGTCAGTTATTGAATGTAGATGTCAAGTTGAAAGCACAAGTCAGTTTTGAAAGCTTATGTCAGTTTTGATAGCAGATGTCAGTTAGTGAAAGCAAATGTCAGTTAATGAAAGCAGATGTCTGATTTGAAAGCAGGTGTCAGTTATGAAAGCAAACGTCAGATTAGAAAGCAGATGCCTATTTTGAAAGTAGATGTGAGTTATTGAAAGCAGATGACATCTGCTTTCAATAACTCACTTTAAATATATATACTTTGAAGTAATGAACCAGACCTTTAATCGCCGACTTATTAAGTTTACCTTATATATATATATATATATATATATATATATATATATATATATATATATATATACATATATATATATATATATGGTAAATTCAATTTGTTGGCGATTATAATATATTTTTAAATTATATATATATTTTTACGAGTAACCAGAAGCAGAAGCAGACAGTTATCGCAGTTATTATTATTTATATATATATTATATATATATATATATATATATATATATATACATATATACATATATAACAAGTGTTCATTTGAAAAGTCAATCTAGGTTACTTTGAAATTTTGATTGAATAAGACGCAAATATATTACGTTCTTGTTAATGGATTTTGCAGTTACTTTCTATTAAAATAAATTTTATTAAGGACGTTTTCGTCTTGCATTTTGAAACAAACAACACAGGTCTTTTAAAGGAGGAAATTCCTTAAAAAAACATTAGTTACTATAAGATATTCGTATTTCTTTATTTATTTTATCTCTATGGCACTACATAAGACAACTACAATTTAAGACTACTTTAGGCGTTATTTACAATTTTCATGAAAACCTTATATTAATATACAATTTGCAGTTATAAATAATTTCTGGTAATAAAAATACTGTTTTTTTTTGCAATTAATGAAATAATTCATAATTAGTCCTTAATCCTATATAACTTTGTTATCAAGTATGTATTCTTTTTCTGATAAAATTGCAAATGCCAGTAACTGCTAGGCATTAAAAACGATTAATTAATCGTAATTAAATAACGAACTATAGAAACTAGAGATATCTTTAATTAAATAAAGATATATTTCTACTAATAACAGTTTTTCATATTTAATGCATTACAATCTGATTATTGGAGCAAAAGCTTATTATAAATGAAATTTATACAGTACGTATGAATTATTAAAGTAAAATGAAAACGATGAGAACCATTCACATTTTATAATGAAGCTGTTTATGAGTAGTAAGTACGTTTAAAATAAGAATAAATAATAAGTTACTTAATGTGTTCGAAGAAATTCGTGATTTTAATATAAAATATAATTTTACTTCAGTTCAAAAACATAGTTTCGATTACATAACGATACAAAGCACTGTAGCTTCATTTCAGAAATGACCACTCTAAATAATCTTGATTTTATATTAATATTTTGAACAAGAATCGCATTTATTTATATAATGAGTAATGAGTCAGTATTTGTGAATTTTATTTATCTGATGTTTATTCATCTTCAGTTATTAGAACTTGTCAAATATCACATGTGAAAAATAATTAGAAAATGTAATGTTACTATAACAATTGGAACTTATTCATTCAATCAAGTAATTTAATAAAACATTCTTTCAAGAAAATATTCTTAATTTCTTTTTGTAACTTTAGGTGAGTAGTCCTGTTTATAAAAAAGGCTCTACAAAAATTCCATTTTGCATTCGCTTGTTTACTTAAGTTAACTAAAGGGAAAATTAATGGTAGTAAGTTTATTCCAAAACTAATTACCTAATATTTGATTTGGTTCCGTTTGTAAGATGTTATATACGGTTTATTTAAAACAAATTTGTTAATAAGGCGGTTATATCGATTCAGGCATAAATGTTTTATTTCAAAGGACACTATGATCGAGGAACACACTGCACATATAGTCGTGTTAAACGTATATAGTCATATTCGAGAGCGATTCGGAAAGTAAATTCCGTTTCCGCCTATTGAGCAGAAGAGTGGAGATATAGACGTAGTCTGGTTCAGTGTGAGTCTGACACTGCCAGTGAGAGAATCGTTCGGACATTCTTTCGTGCTATTTTGGTCTTTTGAAATGGCTGCTGCAATTGAAAATCTCGCCGATTGCAAATTGCGTGCTGTTATCAGATTTCTGTGTGCAGAGAAAATGAAAGTTGCTGAGATTCATCGTGAATTTTGTGTTGTTTATGGTGAAAATGTCATGAGTGACAGTGTGGTTAGAAGATGGTGCCGTATCTTTCGAGAAGGACGAACTAATATCCATGATGAAGAACGGAGTGGAAGACCCAACCGTTGTGACGAACAATGTCGAAGAAAAAATTCGTGAAAATTGTCGATTCACAATCACAGAACTGATTGCCTTTTTCCCTCAAATTTATGTTGCCACAAATTTTGTTCACGATGGGTGCCAAAACTTCTTACTGAAGACCATAAAACCAAGAGAATGGGATTGGCACTAACTTTTTTGATACGTTACGATGTTAAAGGTGAAAATTTTCTAAGGCATATCGTAACAGGTGATGAGATTTGGGTCGACAATCAGTGCAGTGAGATGGCTCTAACTCGCGTACGAGGAAACCCTGAAAGTTCCGTCAAACTTTTTCTGCGAGAAAAGTCATGGTCGCTGTCTTCTGGGATAAGAAAGTCGTCCTTCTTGCCCCAGTTACAATATAGCTTAATTCACAAGTGGCAGAGTTCTATGAGGAGGGTATTAAAAAGCTTGTTTATCGCTATGTTTTATCTCTATCTTAGTTATCTATCTCAGTTTTAATGGCAACTATGTAGAAAAATAGCTGAAAATAGTAGCTTTAAGTTGTATATAATAAAAATCTCAAGCATTGGTATTTTCTTAATAACGAAACCCAACTTACTTTACAAATCGTCATCGTATGTAGAAAAATTGACTAAGAACTGTCATTTATAAATCGAATTGATAAGTTGAGAATATTTGTTAAGTATTTGTGGAAATTTGTCAGTAAATAATGAGTTTCGTATTTAAGTAGCAACAAAAATGATATATAGTTAAAATTTATTTAGGAAATGGCAGAAAATTTAATAGTGAATGGATTTACTCTGTAAGAGATTGATGTATCAGTAGGTCTATTATCTCTTTTGATATTTAGTGAAGAGGAAATGTGGATTACAGAAAAGGCAGACTAACGGTTAGAAATGAAGTCGGTTATTGTTTCAATTTAAATTTGGATGACTGTACAAGTTTTAATGAAAAGAAAATTGGTATGCGAATACTTCTTTGTAGTTGTTTTTTTTTTACTTAAGTTAATTAAAGTCGTGAAATTTCCAGCTAAAACTGAGATAAATGTCACTAAGAATTAAATATCCCTTATAGAATCATATTGCTAAATATGTTGTTGATAAATAGAACTCACAAATAGACACGAGAGGCCCTGAGGTAACAAATATTGTTAAGTCCTTGCGGAATCAAGTCGATAAAGATGTAAACATGATGCTTCATATACAAAATTATCGTTTCCACGGTAAGAAAAATGACTAGATAAAAAGCGTTCTTAATTCCTGGAAAAATATAAATTTGCTAACCGCGCTTAAGGGCATTGGAGAACATGAAACTAACTACAGTAACTACATAAAGAATCAAAGATGTAGGAAAGTTGCGTGCACCTACTGTAAAAAATCCGGTCGATGTTAGAAAGTAAGCTAAACCATTGTTTAGCTTACTAATGATGTTTTGAAAATGTAATGTAAGTTAATTGAATAAATAGATGATCATATTGTTCTTGATTTTTCTATAAATTTTTAAAATTTTTCTATTTTTTGAACAAACGAATGGATTTAGTATTTTTTTGGTCTGAGAAAAGCATTTTTTTAACAAAAAAACTGTATTTTCATAAATACAAAAAATATAGAATGGAAAATCATGAAATTAAAACGTCGCATGTATACTAAAATAAATAGTTTAACAAAAGATAGTCTCATATCCCACACATACTGTTACATTTTTTATTTGCTCTTAAAACTAACAAAATATCACAAGAACTTGCAATCACTACAAGTTTATTAATATAATTAATATCGTTTTCGTATTAGAATTGGAGCATTTGAGCTAATTTTTGAGAAAACAATCACTGCTGGTTTGTCTGTCCTGTCTTCTTCCTAAAAACAAAAATGAATTGATCAATTAATTAATAAAATAGAAGTAAATCCAAGTCAATTATTTAATTAACTATATATACATTTTTTAGCATCTTAAAGTATGATTTTGCTTAAAAAGTGATTGTCTCTAATAATTGTGCTTACAGAATGTTTACATTTGTTTCTAAAAAAAAATTATGCATATCTAATTGATATAAGATGTAATATTGCTTGTTTCTATAGTGCTTGTGTAACTATTTCACAGTAAATATTAACTATGACGTACAATATGATTTCTGCAGCATGCTCAAGAAATAAATGGAAACTTAAATATTCTGAGCCTGACCAAGGAAACAGTTATATTTCCAAGAAATAATTTATTTTTCTAAATAGTCTCCTTCCAACTCAACACACTTTGTTTAGCAGTGATCAAACTTCTTTAAACCCACCCTATAGTAAAATTATTCGAGTACTTCAAAATAGGCAACAGTTTCAGATATTGCCTCGTCATTTGGATCTAATTTCTTTTTTGTCAGATTATTTTTCAAATTGTTAATATCTATATATGCTGTTCATATGTATCTGTCAAATACTGTCAATGCACAACAGTTCGAATGTAATAAACGGTTTGGTAACCGGCAGCAACTACTGCTGAAACAAAAGTAATGCTGACAAGTAAATTGCATATTGAATTTCGAATAAAAATAATTTACAAAGAACAAAACTCAAAACTATGTATTTTCTGTGAAACATTGAGAGTGTAAAACATTACTATGAACAACTAAAATTTGTTCAAGGTGTTCCTGCGTTAAATTAGTTCTTGTAGATGTTAAAACGTCTTTAAAAATAAAAAAAATGTCCGTTACACATCACAGCTGGTGATGGTTGCGTAATTAAAATGTTGCAAAAGTGCACCATACTTCAAATGTATAGATTTTTCAATCGGCTCTGTGCAGAATTGATATAATATATTCAAATCTGGATTTCTGCTAAATATGGCATCAACTTTTTGTCTTAGCTTTGAGAAATATCTTTTTAAATGATGAAACTAATTTATCAACATATGGAAAATGACCCCTGATGTATTCACATATTCTGTGTAGTGCATGTGCTGCACAGGTACCTGTAGTATATTGGGATAAGATTGTTTTAATAATTTCCCTGTTTTTAATATATAAGCTGCCGCATCAGTGAAAAATAATAGCATCTTGTTTTTATAGTTGTTATCCGATGACAGAATATTATGAATACGTTGATCAATTACTTCTGCAACTGCTTCATCATTGACGGCTGGCAATATTTTAGTTGCAATTAAGTATGGTTGGTATGAAGTTGTCGGATGAATAATACCAACAACTACATTTAACACATATCGTCCCATCATATTCGTTCTTTCGTCTGCACTTACCCAAAGATAATGACCAGATAGGTTGGTTCGTATTTTTTCAATGGTTCTCAAATAACATTTTGGTAAGTGGTATTTACGTAAAGTAGGTTCATGTGGTATATGACGATCAGTATATTTTGTAAGAAACCTCTTGAGGACTGGATTGTTAAGCTGTTTGAATGGGATATTGGCCGCCATGAAAGCTTCACAGAGTTCTTCGTTAAAAGTGTCAGGTGCAGATGGTCATATGTTATCTTGGCGAGTTTTCGAAGAAACATGTCTCTGCACATTACATTTTTGTGGACGCCTTAAACTTAATGAACAGGCACTGCAATATATCTCGGTATTATTACGAATATGCAACCAATCTGTATGGCTTCTAATCCATCCTACCATGGTTGCCCTACGAGAATTCTCCATAGTTAATGAAAGTAAAGAGAAATACTAAGAACAGAAAGAAATGGACTAAAAAGAAGAAACGAAAACTACTCCAAAAATAAGGTAGTAAATTAAACTTAATATGTATTTATAAAAAATTATAGGATAAATATACAATATAACAATGTAAAACGGATTTTTTTAAATACTAAAAGTTGTAACCAAATAACACTGAAAGAAACGAAATCAGAAACACACCACTGCAAAATAAAATTTATGAGTGAATAGACACAATGACGACGGAAATAACATCTCTTCGACGAATGCAATTGAGCAAGCAAATAGTGGGGCTGTTATAACCTGCATACTATACATGATACCGCCACAACGTTTTATCGCGGCAATTGGTCATTCAATCGCTTCAGTCAAAGAAAAAAGCCGAGTGGTTTAATGTCAGGTGATCTCGGAGCCCACTCTATGGGCTGTTACGGCCCATCTTAACGGAAAGTTTTCATCGAACCATGCTCGCACTATTCTTGCGTTATGAACTGGGAATCCATCTAGTTGGAAGTGAAAATTTCGCCTCATATCCAGTGGTAAATCATCAAGCACATTAATTAATTCAATATTTAAAAAATTTAAAAACCTTTCTGCATTTAGTGTATCAAAAAAGGAAAACGGGCCAAAGATTCGTGTATTTAAAATTCCGCACCACACATTAGCTTTCTGCGAATATTACCTTTTATAATTGATAACCCATTTTGGGCTTTCTGTTGCCCAGTATCTACAGTTATGGGACGAAACAACACTATTAGTAGTGAAGGTAGCTTCATCACGGAAAATTTTTTTTTCTTTAATTCTCTGTCATTTAAAAAATTGCCTTGAGCCCATAGACAATACTCCATTCTTCTATTGAGATCGCCTTCTTCAGGAGTGTGTAAATATTTTGGCTTATACGGTTTCAATTTGTGACGACGGAGACATTTCCAAATTTTAGAGAAAGGGATATTTAAATTTTTAGCCATATTTCGTGAACTCGTGTGAGGATTATTACGCATCGAAATGTTGTTCTCGATTGGTTCAATTCTCGTTGACGTGGTTTAGCAACATTTGTAGTAGTGTTGAAAATGTTATTCAAGTATGTAACAGTTCGATGACGGATGGGTGGATGTTTAGGATGCGTTGCGTTAAACTAGCTAGCAAACTCTCGGATAGAACGTACATTATCACAGACTATTCGAATAATTTCCACTTTTTGAGTAATATTTAAATGTTTATCGGCCATTGCTCAGCAAAGTTCAATAGTTGCAACTGAAGTAAACTAATGTTTGACGTTTGAACTAACAAATTATTTTCTTGCTTCATGGTACTCTTATTATTGCAAATAACAAACTATTATCTACAGATGAAACAGTGAAAATGTAGAAGAATTTAAAAATGAAAAATTTTCAGCGAAATTTGGTATTAGGTGTTCTTGAGTGATTTGTAAAAACTTATCCTAATACTATTTTGCCTATCTTAATCGCTAGTATAACATTACTTGAAACAGTACTTCTTATTTTAATTATAGTTGGCTAGATATTGACTTTATAAAAACTAAAGGTGCGGTCTACACAACTGATAAAAATTTTATATTGATTGCTTTCAAAATAAAAAAGTTATTTAGGTATCCCCATAAAAAGTGAAACACACTGTATATTAAAGCATAGAAATTCACATTCACAAGATGAAAAATAACTAATGCTTTTTTAAAGTATGATTCCATCTAATTCCAAGTTTAATAAATTCTGGTTGACGTGTTACTGAATTAGTCATATTCTCCTTGAAATCTCAATAGTGCTCAATGTAAACTCGACGTTTGTTTAAAAAATGAGTATTAAAAGAATTATATGATCAAACACATAGTGATGCAAGTACAAAAAAATCTATGCATGCAATATAAACAAGCACAAACGGACACTTTAATTGCTTTTTCAAACCTTTCTTTTGCGCTTTTTGCAAGTACAAACACAGTTGCCGTTAATATTAATTCGTTTTTGATTTTTTAACTTCTTATTTCTATTTTTTGTTTGCCTATTAGTCTTGTTACTGTTTCTCTTAACTACGTCATCCATTTTATTGCTGACCTTTTCAGTTTCTTTCAATAGTGCGTTGTTGATATTCTCCGTTACCTCTTCTTCATGGATTTGCTTGATTTCATTTAAATTGGTCATCTCTTTGACAATTTGATTTAATAATTCTGATTTTTCAGTCACATAGTCACTTGAAAATAAAAAAAAATATTAAAATTAATATAAAATTAATTAAATACAAATAAGAAATTACCTAGAGGTCTTAGTCAACTTGATCGGGAATTTTAAAAAGATATGTGTAATAGTGCCTCAAATGGTAAAACAAATTGTTTTTAAATATATGGTATTGGGCTATGGCAAAAGTCTTGATTTTAAATAAAGTAAATTACTAATTAATAACTTAATAAAATAGTATGTATATTATAGACCAGGCAGAGACACCTCTTATTATAGCCGAACATACAGTTAACTGCTAAGGCCAATTCATTTTTTTTTCAAGCGTTTAATTAGAATATTTTTTTGAGATTTTGTAAATCATTTTTAGGTTAGGCTCAAATGACAGATTACACATTTAATTATCCTTATTAACGAAAATAAGAATAGATAGACGAAGACGCTCTTTCCATGTTATTTAAATGTATTTTTTTCAACTCCGCCGTACAATAATAATGACAAAACTGTCGCCGGATAAAAATGAACCCTTTCAATATAAGGTTGTGAATAGTATAATATCAAAATTATTATAGGTTTGAGAAAAAAATAACTTATTCAGTCAATTTTAATTTAAATTTGTTTTGAATAACTTTCTTCTAAAGATATAGCAGCATTCGAATCCCTTGTTATAAAAGTTAGTTTACCAAAAAAAGTTTAAGTATATCACGTATTATGCATTTGTTACAAATGAAACAGACATGCAATATACACGTCTGTAACTGTACACATGGACATGCACCTCGTATTTTCCAACATTTACTTCTACCTAAGACACGTTCTGCCATCTACTATCAGGCTTCATCAGTTAGGCTAGTGAAGTAAAGCTTAAAAAATCGCCTCATAAGGTATAGAAAATTTTGTCTTATCAGGTGGCAGAGACAGTTACAGACGCTGAGAATGCGTAATACATGCTTAACGTATTGATATATTTAAACTTTTTTTGGTATATTTGCTGTCATCTCGCATCGTGTTAATGGACTTACACCTAAATACATATTTTTTTCTCTTCTGTACCGGCATAACCGGTCAAGGGAATGTTGCCACTTTCGGTATTGTCTCTTTTGTCCGTCAGATATCATTAGATTATATGGTGCCACCTGATAAGACAAAATTTGCTATACCTTATGAGACGATTTTTTAAGCTTTACTTCACTAGCCTAGCTGATGAAGCCTGATAGTAGATGGCAGAAACACGTGTCTTAGGCAGAAGTAAATGCTGGAAAATACGAGGTGTATGTCCGTGTGTACAGTTACAGACATGTATATTGCATCTCTGTTTCATTTGTAAAAAGTTAATTTTTTTATTGTAAAAAAATCGAAAGTGATTATTAAAGCTTCTAATGACACGAAGTTTTTTACAATTACATTGTTCTGTAAAGAACCAAAGAGGTAAAAATTTTACTTGGTCAGAACTGAAAAATATATTCTATTAGCTTTCGTTGAATTTGCATCGATGCATCCCAATGAAACAAGTTTTCCCAATGAAACATACATTTTAAATTAGTAAAATTTGGACATTTTTCTTGAATTGCCTAATTTATCGGTGATAATACGTGCTGTGTAATTGACGATTTCATTGGAAGAAGGCAACATGTAGAAGGGAACTCCCTAGAATTTCAATCGTACTCATAAAAATATGTGCGGATCAACTTTTTGAAGTGGGTGAAAGAAGGCATTTACACACTTCGTTCGCGATTGTTACCTGGAACTAGGTAATCTAAAGAAGAGATGCTTTCGTTTATATTCGAAGAAATATTAAAATGGAGTAATTTCACATGCTCATGCCTGCAGACACATCACGCTTTCATTACTTATAAGTTACATTCTGCATATTGTGATGACTCATCCAACGATGCGTCGCGCGTCATACCTCTGGCGTTTTCTCGATGCATGTAGAACGCTCGAGAAGAGTATTCACAGCGATATATAAGCCGTCGAGGAAGGGATTGAAGCATTCAGTACCTATCGTCGAGTAAACTTACATAAATATATAAATATATAAATGTGCTTATTGTTAGTAATTAGTTTTATATTGTTATTCGTTTTCATTATTAATATAGTGTGTGTCTACGTTACCGTTAGTTTTATTTAAGAACCGAAAAGACAAACGTTACAGTGGTATTCAGGTGTGTGCGGTTTAATAAATAACGAACTAAGTAGACAATTAAGTGTTAATTAAATATATGTTTAAATAAATATACAGTGCGAAAAGACGTTATTTTAAATATCGTGTTGGCCATCAGAATGAAACTGACCGAATTAAAAGTGACTTATTTAAAACGAGAATTAGAGGAGAGGGATGAGGATACAACTGGCAAAAAGGCAATCCTCCAGCAACGGCTTCGCAATGTGTTGATCCAAAAAGGCGAGGATCTAGAGAATTATTTCTTCCAAGTTTCAGGCGGCAACGCTGATGTAGATTTGTTGTTAGTTCAAATGGAAAAAATGGAGCAGAAGAGCCTGGAAACTTCTGGAAACTTAGCAAAAACTCTAGAGCAAATGGAACAGAAGAATCTGGATAGTGCGAAAAATATGGAACAACGATTAATAGAGAATGCGCAAATTCAAATGCAACAAATGGAGCAGAAGAATATGGACAGTGTGAAAAGTTTGGAACAACGACTGATAGACAATTCGCAAACTTTGGAATAACGAATAATCGACAATTCTCAAACTCTGGAACAACGTCTAATCAACTCGCAAGCCCAGATGGAACAAAGGAATCTAGACACCGCTAGAATCCTCGAGAAAAATCTGGAAAATAAATTAATAGATAATTCTAGAAGCGAAAAAAGTCTGGAACAAGTGGAGAAAGTTCTAGAACAGCGACTAGAGGAAAAATCAGAAGCCTTAAAGGAAGAGGCTTTCATAGCTGTAGAGGAGAAAATTGGAGAACATTCTAGACTCTTAGAGGCAATAATGACTCAGATGAAATTACCCGTTTCCACGAGTCATTCTGATCCCAAGCAGGTCAACGATGAAGTTATACCACGGCCCATCGAAATAAAGGAAGAACTTGTGGATATTTCAAAGACCAGAATCAAGCCACCAACCTTTGATGGAAAGACGTCATGGGTAAATTACCTGATGCAATTAGAAGCGGCCGCAGGAGCAAACGCATGGTCTTCTGTCGAGAAGGCGACTGCTATAATCATAGCATTGAGGGGTGATGCTAGTGATATTTTGCAGACATTGCCTCCTGAGGAACGTAAAGATTATTCTCAACTCATTAAACGCTTGGAGATGAGATATGGCCATGCGAATTTGGAGCAAGTATACCATACCCAGCTGAAAAATCGATCACAGTAGAAAGGCGAGAATCTTCAGGAATTTGAGGCAGATATTGCTCGTCTAGTTCGACTTGCATATCCAATGGCGCCAGATAATTTCATGGAACACTTAGTTGTCCAGACATTCATAGATGGTCTCCGGGATATTGATACGCAGCAAGCATTAAGGTTAGCCCGACCGAAAACCTCGATCGATGCTTTGGCGTACGCACTTGAGTTTGAGACTGCAAAACAAGCCACTCGGAACCATGCTCGTGGCTGTTCTGTCGATGAACAGAAAAATGAGGAGTTCATGGAGCAGGTCATGTCCTAAATCAGATCAAACCAAATAAAAGTGGGCGGCCACGCGGGAATTGCAGAAGAAACGGTCACATTCAGAATAAATGTGGTAAAAGGACCAAGAAAGAATCGGCTGAGAATCCGCAAGCCCCAAGGACTGCCCAAATCGCATCTTTGCAACATCAAACCAATGGCCTGTATGTTGACGCTATTATGGAACGAAGGCTCTGTCCAGAAGACTGTCGACATTGCAACCGAATCAATGACAAATCGGCCAACGCTCTTCAAACCACCGTGGTTCATGACCAATGGCAACCTGACAATTTGCGCGCAGATCATGAAGCCGACCCGGATCTTGCAGTCTTCAGAGCTTCGAAGAGAAATCGGAAGACCGACCTGGCAAGAAATTGCTCCCCATTCAAGAGAATTGAAGTCATACTGGGCACAATGGGATTCCTTAACCATGGAAGACGATCTTCTGAGACGTGAGGTCGAAAATTACTATGGAAGCGAGCGGAAGATGCAAACGGTGGTTCCCAAGAAAAGAATACCAGAGGTATTGCGAGAACTCCATAATGGTGCTTCTGGGGGACATTTTGGAGTCCATAAAACACCGGAGAAGGTGCGCCAGAGATTTTACTGGGTGAATTGTTCACGAGATGTGAAAGAATGGTGCCGAAAGTGTGCTAATTGCGTCGGTAGCAATGGTCCCCAGAGGCGTCGACGAGCACCCATGCGCCAATACAATGTAGGAAACCCATTTGAAAGGATCGCTATAGATGCCGCCAGTCCTTTTCCAGAAAGCGACAAAGGAAATAAATACATAATAGTTGTCATGGATTATTTTACCAAATGGGTTGAAGCATATGCTCTACCAAATCAAGAAGCTGGAACTGTAGCAGACGTGATTGTGAAGGAGTTCGTCAGCCGTTTTGGTGTACCCCTGGAACTTCATTCCGATCAAGGGCGAAATTTCGAGTCCAGTCTATTCGAAAAGATGTGTGGACTTTGGGGCATACGGAAGACGAGACCAACTCCCTTGCATCCACAATCAGATGGGATGGTAGAGCGAATGAACAAGACCATGATCAGACACTTATCCAAAGTGGTCTACGAACACCAGAGAGATTGGGACGAACATTTACCATTATTCCTAATGGCGTATCGGGCCTCTGTTCAAGAGACAACTGGCCAATCACCAGCAAACGTGCTATTCGGGAGGGAGCTCCGATTGCTCTGTGACTTAAAGTTTGGGAGCAAGCCTGGTGATGAACTTGCCAGAGAGGATTATGTCAGCACGCTCAGACGATGACTAGATGATATCCATGAACAAGTAAGACATGATATCCAAGATGCGAGTGACAGAATGAAGGAGAGCTACGACATCAACGCCTAGAAGGGTGGCTACCATGAAAGCGATCGGGTTTGGTTATATAATCCACAACGCCGACGGGGCCTGTCTCCGAAACTTCAAAAGAATTGGGAGGGGCCATACGAGGTGTTGAATCGGATCAATGATGTAATATACCGCATCAGGCGAACACCTCATACTAAGCCAAGAGTCGTACATTTTAATCGATTAACCCCATACTCTGGAGATAATAATGACGAAACCGCTGACTTGCGCCGATTGGATAGCCAATAGCAAGAACTAACCTTCGAAGACTTTATGGAAAAATAGTCTGGTTCGAGGAAAGCTCCATTTGGGGTAACCATCGAGAAACAGCAAGATTTGTTTACGGTGCCGCCAGACTACGCGCTTGCTCATTGCGTAGCCCGAGATCTGCGAATGGCCAAAGGAATTGCCAGAGAATTTAAAGAGAGATTTGGCAGAATCGAAAAATTAAGGCAGCACGGACCAGCAATTGGGAAGGGTCTCCAAATAACAAATGAAGAACAGCCCGTATTTTATTTGGACACGAAAGAACTGTCAAGCCTGAAGCCAACTTATCGTGCCTTATGGGAGGCCCTGTCCCACTTACACGAACAAACAACAAGACATTTTGAAATTAGCAGTTCTAAAATTTGCTTATGAATTGGACCGCCTGGACTGGAGAATTGTAAGAAGCATGTTAGAAGTAATATTCCAACATTCTAGAATGCAGTTACCGATATTACTGTACATCCAGGCAAGATAAGACCGTGGACTGTTATTTCGATATGACGTTACAATGTAACAAAGGCCCTACCTGTCGATTTCGCCATCGTTTGAGGGAACCAAAGCATGACATGTTTCGGGACGAAACTTCATTTTTAAGAAGGGGGCAATGTGATGACTCATCCAACGATGCGTCGCGTATCATACCTCTGGCGTTTTCTCGATGCAAGTAAAACGCTCGAGAAGAGTATGCACAGCGATTTATAAGCCCTCGAGGAATGGATTGAAGCATTCAGTACCGAATTATCGTCGAGTAAACTTACATAAATATATAAATGTGCTTATTGTTAGTAATTAGTTTTATATTGTTATTCGTTTTTATTATTAATATAGTGTGTGTCTACGTTACCGTTAGTTTTATTTAAGAACCCGAAAAGACAAACGTTACAATATACTTGTATCAAGATTATCGCAATGATCCAACATACAAGTGAAAATTACAGTCATAGTTTTTCGTGTAATATAATCCCTTCGTTTAGGTAAGAAAATCTAAATTGAAAATTTGACTTTGATTTCTAAAATTGACTAAACGTGGCTTGAGTTATTTGATGAGAAAAATAGAATTTTTATCTTTTAATAATGATATAATGCTAAAATGTAGAGTTAATTATGAACGAAACATAATTCTAAGAGTCGTGGTGAGCTAGTGGTCAGATTTGTTACTTGAAGCTAATTAACACGTTCTCAATTAGTACAGCGAGGGGCATTCAAGACCTGTTAGGGATATTTATTATTATAACACGTTTTCATATATCTTTATTATAGACTTCTTCAGGTAGATACAATCAGTTATTGTTTTATTATTTATAAAACACGACATTTTGTCTTAATTAAAAAACACAATTTAACATGAACTGGTAAAAAATTATAATTCTAATATTGGTTTAATATCTAAAATATCCGAAGTATAAATGAATTGTTTTTTCAATATTTTCAGTAGCTTATGTAATTGTTTGAAGAAAGTTTTGAGAGTAATAAGGACCAAACGCAAGATAAGCCCGCCAGCATTGAGTCTCTTTTACTGCCGTGTTCGAAGTATATCCATATTAACTAGTTTATTTTTTGCTAGCTGTCCCTTCAAACAGTTACATAAATTATATTTAGAAGATTAGCTGTTTCTAATGAGGATATAGCAAAACTAAATGTAAAGACGCAAGCAATGGGATTTCGAGCCCAAAATCCCATGTATTTTCTTATGGAGCTTCATTTTGCAATTCAATGTCAGTGCTGCGAGTTGACGTCACAGCTGTGTAACTCGGTTAACTTAGCGTTGGTTATTACATAACTTTTACTGAGGCCATTAAGTAAAGCCATTAGTAACGTAGCTAACTTCACATCAGTTCATGTGCGAAGTTAGTAGAAGACGTAACCCGTCCATATATAGTTCGATCCAGAAGTCGTGAATACATCGTCGTACAAAAGAATTGTCCGTTTGGTCGTGCGGCCACGCGCGTAATTCAAACAGCATGCGCGCAATTCACACGACCAGGAACAGATTCGAAAAGGTATAAAACAATTCTAAAATATTATTTAGAGCGGTAAAAGTCATTAAAAGCGTTGCAATCTATTAGTAGTTGCGCAACACCCGATATAATTTATTTCACCACTTTTCTTCAACATTATCGATAAGAGCAGCTAATTGAACAGCTTCATCTGCATCTGATACAGTTTATTTGCTACGACAGTTGTTTAACACCTGTTCAGAAGCTGTTCAGATCTGTTTCGGAGTTGTTCAGACATGTTCAAATTGAAGTGAAAGACTTAACAGCATTTCTCGCGTGGCCGTAAGACGAACTGGACAATTCTTTTGGACGACTTTTGAATCAGACTATATATGCTTTGTATGCATTACGTATCACCTCTTCTACTAACTTCACACATGAACTGATGTGAGGGGAGAAAAAAAATCAATCTGGTTTGTAGGCTTCGGCGGTCGTTGTCCATGATTGCTTCTGGTATTCCGGGTGGAACCGAGTCCTTAATATTGCTTCTTTCTTGGCCGATGTTTTGCCCGCTGTTGCAATGTGCATCTTCAAGGTTGGTACTGCTGTCGCTGCACCGAAACTGCAGCTCAGTTTCAGTGCAGCAACACTAGTAACAGCCTTGAAGATGTCCATTGCAACGGTGGACAAAGCAACTGCCAAGAAAGGAACAGTGTTAAGGACACGGTTGCAGCTCGGAATTGCAGAAGCAAAGAAGTTCTCGATATTCACATTATAGCAAATACGTGTTCAGGTGCCCATTATGAAAAATACGATTGCTTCGTTTATATTAACAGAGTAATTTTATGCTTTCTTAAAACTTTCTTTATTATGTGTAATTAAAAAACGGAATATTTGTATGCCCATTAAAATGGCTGAGATAAATTATCTACTACAGAAAATGAAAGTGTGACCTTTCGTTAATATTTACAAATAAAATATAGACATAGAAGTTTTTCTCATACTTACATAGTTGAACGTTTGCAATATGACGTTATTAAATAATATTCACTGCACATGTTCCGACAGCATTCGGCAATTATTCCACCATTTCTAGAAACAGGTGTTGGTGTTACCGTCGGTTCTAAAAATTACAAAATCGTAAATGTTAAATATATACATACGAAAAGGTGGGGTTTAACGATTTGATTTATTTTTTTAAACAATACAATTATACCATGGCGTTCCGGAAAATAATTTTTCCATTTTCGCCTAGCATGAAATTGATTTTCAAGAGATATCGTATTTTTTAAAACGAACCAATAAGAAAGCATGCAAAACAACTGAAACATTTGATTACACATCATTCAGACAGAGTAAAATGGATACTAGTTCTTTAAGAGGATATTTTATTTTATTCAGTTGAACTATATAACTATATAACAATCGTTCTGCACACATTCACATAATATCAATTAAATGATTAATTAATGTTTGATCCATTTTTTCCCAAATTTCTCCTGAATATCGCTCTAAAATTGTTTATCTGCGAAAACGCTCATTTTAAAATTTTTCGTCGTATGTGAACATGCCGAATAGGATTTATATTCGGTTTTGAATAGGTAATAGTAGGCAATGGAATCCAGTTCTCCTTTTATTTCGGGCATTTAAACGTTCTGTTACCACACGTGTACTCCTACTTTCCAAGCGTCTTCAGGTGCTCGCTAAATCCACGAACGCCTTTTGTATCCATATTGGTCGAATTGAGACTTATCCGTGGGTACATTAATATTCTGTAAATATTCGAATCTTTGTACATATGCTTTCTACATATTACGACACTAATTTATTCGAATTTTTTTTATAGAAAAAAAAATTCGCCCCCCTGAGTAGGATTCGAATCCACGTGCATGGTTTGCCGGACCATGGTCTAGCAAGCCATGCACGTGGGTTCGAATCCTACTGAGGGGCGTATTTTTTTCTATAAAAAAATTAAAAATAGTCGAGAATCATTGAATGACGACTCCGTCCAGGTCGTCCTAATGTTGTGATTACTTGAGATGTGGTTAAAAAAACCCTAAAAAGTGGTTTACGATAATATAAAAGTGTTTGGTACTTGTAAATGTAGGATTAAAGAAGCGACAATTAGCTGTTTACTTCAGAAACCACGGTCTTTAGAATTCCACACGAGTACCATTGGAATGACAAGATGGGTCCCACGAATGCTTTTCTCATTGAAAATGCGTGTCCGTGTAGAGACTTGTGAACAATTCTTAGCGATTTGTGTGAACGAAGCAGATTTAATTATAGATCGACTTGTCACTGGATTTGAAACTTGGGTATCCAGAATCAAAACAGGAGTAGATACAGTGGTATGTTAAGGGCTTGAGTCATCTCAAGAAGTTTAAAGTCACATTTTCTCCAGGAAAAATAATAGCAAATGTTTTTTGGGACTGTTAAGGAATTTTGCTGATTGAATATCTGAAGAGTCTGGTAAATGGAGAGTATTATTCAAGCATGGTGCATCGTCTTAGAGATTCTATTAAAGTGAAAACCAACGCAAGGTGTCTTGTTGCTCCAAGACAGTACACAAGTCAAAAGCTGTACTTGCTGAATGTTGCACGGAAGAAATTGAACACCCGACTTATAGTCCAAATTTAGCATCCAGTGACTACTTTTTGTTTCCGAATGTCAAAAAGACACTTAAGGGGACAAAATTTAGGGATGAAGACGAACTTATAGCAGCTGTAGAGAACCATTTTGCAGTGATTAAAACATTAAAGATGTTATTAAACGGTGTTAATACCTGTATTCAGAAGCAAGGAAATTTTATTGAAAAATAAATGTTTATTAATGCTCTAGTCTTTTGTTTTCATGCCTAGTCTGAGAAGATAAAAAAACGTTCCCTTGTAGGTCCCTCGTGTAAATAAACACTTGTTTTAGTTATTAATGATCTTTATCTACGATTATTGAATAAAACGTCAATTATTTATATATTTTTAGGTTAATTATGTATGCATTATTAATCGATTCAGTTATATTTGTTATATACAATCTCATAATTAAACTATGTGTAATAACGTGGGCCTTAGGCCCTAAGTGCCTGGAGGATCGGCATGTAATAACGGTGGGGCCTTAAGCCCTAAGGCAGAATCGCCATGTAATGTGGGCCGTTGGGTGGCCGCACCGGATAGCAGGTAGGGCGACTTATCGTAAAGAATGATACGCACAAAGTTCGGGTAACATATTATAATTTAATATATAACACTTATAACTGGATAACAATTATATACATAATTTACTATGCTCTAACTATCACTAAGACTGTAACTGTCTATCTGAAAGTGAGTATGAATGTGAACATGATTCTGAATGTCCCTCACTTACGTTACTGTCTTTATATACCCCAGATGATCCTTGTACTTCTTCTGGAATATAATACAAACCCTGACATATAGTTTGTGTATGCAAACCACACGTGAGCGAGGTCGTGTTTATAAAACACGTTACATTTGTATTAAAGGAACGAGGCTGTGGCCTCGTTGAGAGTGTTTGCATATACATAACTACATTGCGTTATCACATATGTGTTAATCATAATTACATTATGTAAACCAAAAATTTAATTGTATACAATAATTTTTGAATCCATCTTGTAGATAACTATGACTACTCGGACACAATAATTTATATAAATAATATAGGGTCCTGCCAGGAGCTTTTTGAATCTAGGTTTTTTTGGCAAAGTGTGTGTAATACTAATAACTAGGAGTAATTTATAATCAGTAACGCGCCAAGTATCTTCGGCGCCGTCGTGCGAAATACTGATAGGCGCCTTTACCCTATATGTATTGAGCCAAAATTTCCAGCCACCCTCCCACAGTTCAACATTGAAATTTATGACGAACTCCTTTCACCTTTTTTAATTATTAAATAATATTAATTAAGTTAAATTTATACAAAAAACAGTGTAGATGCAAATATCAAGTACACTCTTTGAAGTAACAATAAAATTATTGCTGTCAATGCTAAAATAATTGTAATAATTGTTTTATGTAAATTTGTTGATTTGTTGTAAACTGTCAAAAAATGTTTTTAATATTTTTTAAATTTGACTTATCACAAGTGGCCGTAGGCGCCTTTAAGGCCTTGGCGCCGTTGTGCGCTGCACGACCTTGCCCATATGGACGGCGCGTCACTGCTTATAATGGATATTGGTAACAGTAGTGATAGTGATGTGAACTGCACCCCGCCTAAAATAAGAGAAACTGCTAAAACAGCTACATCGAGTTTGATTCACGAAAAATCCAAAACATTTTACGGAATAGCTGATAAGACTTTTATGGAATGGAGAACAAAGAAAAATACAAAATCCTTCTCAGAAGACAATCTATTAGCGTACTTTGTTGAGCTGTCGGAAAAATACAAATCATCGACTTTGTGGACATTTTATTCAATGTTAAGAATTATGATTAATGTTCATTACAACACATCAACATAAGAAACTATTTGAAGCTTCGATCGTTTTTGAGAAGGCGATCTGATTGTTATAAGGCTAGAAAGCTGCAGTTTTGACTCTAGATCAAATCCATGTATTTATTCAAGAAGCCCCTGACGACAAATATCTTGGAACGAAGGTTGCCCTGATTATGGGAGTTATAGGCTGCTGTCGAGCTATCGAGTTGTACCAGATGAAAGTGGAACGCGTGCATGAATTTAACATTGCTTTTCTTGGCGATATTCCCAAAACAAAAACAAAAATACCACGTCAATTTTCAATTATGTACTGGATCATTTTATGAAATTGTTCAGAAATATAGAAAATTCCGTCCCAATACAACAAGTAATGATTTTTTTATAAATTTTCAAAAGGGGAAATGTGCTGTGCAAGTACTCGGAATCAACAAATCCCGATCATTTGGGAAACAAGTTGCAACTTACTTGAAGTTACCTAATCCTGAAAAGTATACGGGACATTTATTGAGAATATAATGTATAGAATCCACGGTTGGCTTTTGGTGAAACATAATGAATAATTTACAAAAGAAAACACTCGGTATGTTTTGTTTCACAAAATATATTTAATTTAATCTCTAACATATGGGGTTTTCTAAATATATCAAACTCGAATCGCAAATAAACGATTCGAGTTTGATATATTTAGAAAACCCACTACAACTGATACTGTAATCCCGGCTAATTCTTGTCAATCATGGAATATAAAAATAGCAGCGTTTCATAGTTTTATACATAGACTGATTAATTTCCCTTTAAATAATGAGAATTACGAAAAAGAATTAACCACCATAAAAACAATAGCTAGAAACAAAGGTTATAAAACAGAATTTATAGATAAAATGATTATCAAAAAACAACGCACTATCCTTATGAAGAATTTTTACTACGGGCACACATATACAAAAACGAATAAAACATTTCACACACTCAACTATATACCTGGGGTTAGCAATAAAGTTTCTAATAAATTGAATCAATTAGGGTTAAATGTTATCCAAGTGAATAAAGTAAATCTAGGAAATGTTTTAGTTAATAATAAAGAAAAATTATTATGCGAATTATGCGATAAGTCGGGTGTGTACGAATTAAGGTGCAGTGATTGTGATGCGATATATATCGGCCAATCAGGACGCTCAATAAAAGAACGGATCAAAGAGCATAGAAGTTCTATTCTTTATGGAAAAATGAATACCGGTTTCTCAGAACACTGCATTGAAAAGACACACTTGTTCAATACCAGTAATTTTAAACTGTTACATACTTGCAATAAAGGAAAGAGACTAGACCTCCTCGAAATATTAGAAATTAAAAAAGCAATAAACCTTAATAGACATGTAACAAACGCACAGCTGGATTTTGTCAACACTCCGACCATTGTTGCCATAATAAAGTCCCTTAAAAAGTCATAAATAGTGGTGGAAGTGTACTTTCTAATTTAGTTTTTAAAAATAACTCTTTGATAATGCCTGAAAAGGCGAAACATATGTTAGAGATTAAATTAAATATATTTTGTGAAACAAAACATACCGAGTGTTTTCTTTAGTAAATTATTTATTGAGAAGGTCGTTAGCGACAATATTAACTGATGGAGGGGCAAATACAATGGATTTAAAGCTTCATGGAGGTTGGAAGTCAGCTTCGGGAGCAGAAAGCTACATTGAAAGATCCGTAGCTAATAAAATAAAGACTGCTAGAAAAATATTGCAGCAAGTGCAGTCGTTTGACCAGCCATCGTGTTCTAATAATTCTAGTTCTAATAATATTTCTGTTTCTAATAATGATAATAATGTGTCTAATGTTGTTTCAAATATTACATCAAGTATTGTTTATTCTAATTATAATATTTATTTCAATACAAAATAAAAATTAATTTTCAAAGTTTAATTATATAACGTGTGTATAAATTGTCGCAAAAGCTACACGCAGCGACGTTCTTCGTTTGGTTCTGAATAAAAAATCTTAATGTTAAAATGTCGTATCATGCTTCGTTTGTTTTCACGGGGTTCTTGAAGTTCAGACTTTTAGTGCGTAACTAACCTTTGCTCTTCGATATCTGTTAATAGAGATAGATGCAATTTAGTTTAAAGGAAAAATTTTTACTAGTATTATTTCGTAAACGTTTTCTTTTTGATTTAAAAGCTTGTTTCAAACATTTATTCATTAACGTACTTCCACGAAAAACACATTTGGCAACGTTGTGGAACAATAAGTTTGTATTTCAAAGTGAGTTCAATCAAAATCATTACTATCAAATTTTGACATTTATGAATTTACGAAGCATGATACGACATTTTAACATTAAGATTTTTTATTCAGAACCGAACGAAGAATGTCGCTACGTGTAGCTTTTGCGACAATTTATACACACCTTGTATATGTTTATAGTCGTAGATAAAATATCGTATTTGACTCGCATATAATGGCTATAATTCACTCTGATGATTATACACTCGCCTTCGGCTCGTGTATAAACTTTATTCTCGTGAATTATAGCTACATTATGTGCTCGTTAAATAATATACTATTATTGTACAACAGGCACATCCCTTTAAAGAACGATATAATTAGAATAATGGTACAGTGCAAATAATATAAACTTAAATCTAATTTAATTTAAGTTTATGTTATTTGCACTGTACCATTGGAATTATATTGTTCTTTAACTAGATTTGTCTGTTGTACAATAAAGATCATTATTGTTAGTATGATAATTATTATTTTTATTATTATTATACAGGGCGGGGAAAAAGTACTGTATATCGTTTGCAACTTTTCAATGAGTAATTTAATTAAAAAAATTCTATATAAAAGATAGTTCATATAATATTTGGCAACACTTGACAGCATTCGTTTTTTTTTGAGTTCACTATTTTAATGCAAGGCCAACAAATTTTTTTTTTCCGAAATAGTGTTTCTAATTTTTTTACATATTTAAAAGACTTTTTTTTCGTGAATATAATGATATGCAATTTATTCAGGGTTGTATAAGAAAATTTTCAAAAAAATGGTAAAACCTTTATGATTCCGAGTGACAGCTCTGTTGTCTTGATTTAATAAATTATCCTGTTTTTAAATGTCAATATGACATAATATGATGAAACTTGACAAACACGTGTCATTCGATAAAATTTTTACATTTATTTGGTTATAAAAGATTAATTTATGTAAAAAAGTGGAAAAATTATCAGAAACAACGAATTGAAGTTTTGATTTAGGGTTGGTTACGGCAATAGAAAACGTGTGTAAGCTGAGGTATGTGATTTATTTAATAATAAGTAGAGTGGACCAATTAGGAGTGAAAGCAGAGGCGTGACTAACGAATTGGTTCCCGCATGCGAAACATTATTAATATCTAGAGATATACTATCACGAACGGTGCTGTTATTATGTTAGATACAAAAAAAATGTAAGACGGTTTTTCTAGATTATGAAACGTTCTCGATGATTCGTATAAAAAATAAAATCTAAAATGTATGTAATTAGATGATTAAAAAAAACTTACCGTCTTATGCGTTTTCCGTGACTTGAAAATCTGGAGAAGCGCGATGAAATATTGTTAACATAAGGTGCGCGTCTCCAAAGTTATTTCTCGAAAACGCGTCCGCCGTGAGGAAAACATGTGCTTGTATAAAGAAAACGATCGCTCCACATCTAGTGATGTGATGTTTGCATAATTAAAATAATCTTCGAAACAACTTAACACATCTGTAGACGAACCTTCACAAATTTGTCTAAGTCTGGCAAAATCTAAATATTTATCTAAAACACTTTCAAACTTATTTAAAATACACTCATTTCTTGCGTCTTCTATCGAACATAGCTGTGCGTGTGTATCTTTCACAACTAGCACTGATTCCTGTAACGATAGCCAAGAATTTTGTAGGTTTTCTAATGCTTGCACTATTCCGAAGTAATTGTTGTGAATAGTTTGTAAATCACTTTTAACCTGACTATTTTGAAATTTTTTCCGACTTTCTTCGATAGCGGCACTATCTTTCGGATTTAATAATAAAACCACTTTCTTCACATCCTCAAAATATTTATGATAGTAAAATGCCGCTCGTAGCCATGTTCCCCATCGTGTCAGAATCGGCTGTGGTGGCTCAGGGGTATGGGGACACAATTCGTGAAATTTCCGAATACGTTTTGGAGATTTCAGGAATACTGCCTTTGTACTCGATATTAACGCATCTATATTTGGGTAACATTTACGGGTCCGTTCTGCTACAAGATGTAGGGCATGGATTTTACATGTAATACGTAAAAAGTTACCACATTGTTCCTTAAGAGACCGACCTACAGAAAGCATGGTTGCGGCATCATCTGTCACAAACATTAGGATTTGATCTCTGATTTCAAATTTTTCCAATGTACTTAACACCACTTTTGAAATTACCCGCGCAGTACATTCTTCTATTTGTCTGGTAGCTAATAAAATTGAGGATGGCGATTGATTTGGTTCCATTTTACGCACCATAACATTAAGTACAGATCTTTTTTTGTTATCAGTTGTTTCATCCACACTCAACCACACTTTTTTATTTTTCAGATCAGCCTTAATTTTATTTTCTAAATGTACACGAACAGATTTTAAATAACGTCGTAAGTGGGTGCAGCTCTGAAATTCTACATTGCCATATTTTTCAAGAAATGAAATAAACGAATCATTGCGTAACAAAGTAAACGGCAAATTACACACAACCATCATTGTACACAAATCAAATAAGAACACTTCGTATTTTGTATCGGCACCAGTGTCTCTATCTTTATGTCTTACGCTATGCACGTGGCGTTGCAAATTTGATTTTGTTAAATGGTTTATATATATTGCACACTAAACATTTTACATTTACCCCATTGTAAGATAAACTAGGATGGTTCTCAATAAACCTATTGACTAACTTTGATGATAGCGGTTTTTTTTACTGTACGCTCCTTCAACATTATTAAATACACAGAATACACTTTCCTGCTGCTATTATACGTGTACACACGATGACCGTGAACAACATACTAAGTAATCGTATGTGCGATGGGGTACGCGGGAACCAATTCGTTAGTCACGCCTCTGCTTTCGCTCCGGATTGGTTCACTCTAATAATAAGTATCCTGAGCGAATGTCGATTAACCAAACAACTGTAAGCCGTATTGTAAAACGGTTTAATGAGACGGGTATCGTTAAACACGCTCCAAAAACCGGCAGACCAAGAACAGTAACTGGGGGAGATAAGGCTCTGAACGTATTATTAGATGTTGCAGAGAATCTCAAAATTTCCACCCGAACTCTAGCTTTAAATAATGATATGTGCCCAAAACCCGTTCGGAAAATTCTAAAAAATAGAAAAGTTTAAAACTTTTAAAATACATCTTTTACATGAACTGAATGAAGATGATTTCGATAAAAAAGGCAATTCTGTAAAGTTATGTTGGAAAGGGAACATAATTTTCAATTTTTTCGAAAATGAGGCAACATTTTATTTAAATAGCTCAATAAATCGACATAATTGTCGATATTGGACCACAGAAAATCCGCATTGGACAGAAGAAGCTCATACACAACGACCCCAGAAAATAAATACATGGGTGAGCATAATTGGCACTAATAATATTGGCCTCTTCTTCATAGAAGGAAATTTAACCTCTGAAAGGTACTTGCATCTGTTGCAAAATCAAGAGCTTGTTCAATATGAAACAAACATGTAAATAATTTACATATCTGTAACTATGCACATGGACAATACACCTCGTATTTTCAGCATTTACTTCTGCTTAATACATATGTTTCTGCCATCTAGGCGTCCTCAGTTAAGCTAGTGAAGCAATCTATACAAATTAATACAAACCTGTTATAAACAACTGGTTTGTATCTGTATTTAAATTTACTGAAATAGCCCGCATAGATCAAGCAAGTTCCGTCCTATAAGAAGACAACTATTTAATAATTGACATCTTACGGGCGAAAGAGACTTTGTCTGGAGGGCTACCTATCGTTCGAAAAGCTAAGCTGCTACGGGAAACGATAAAATACGTATGTAGATGTAGTCCATTAACAACCAGCCAGACAAAGTCTCTTTCGCCCGTAAGATGTCAATTATTAAATAGTTGTCTTCTTATAGGACGGAACTTGCTTGATCTATGCGGGCTATTTCAGTAAATTTAAATACAGATACAAACCAGTTGTTTATAACAGGTTTGTATTAATTTGTATAGATTGCTTCACTAGCTTAACTGAGGACGCCTAGATGGCAGACACATATGTATTAAGCAGAAGTAAATGCTGAAAATACGAGGTGTATTGTCCATGTGCATAGTTACAGATATGTAAATTATTTACATGTTTGTTTCATATTGTACAAACGCTTTATACGTACTTAACGTATTGTCATACTTAAACAAAACCTTTTTGTACAAGAGCTTGTTGCTTGTGCAACCTTATTGAATGACAATCCTGAGCACATATGGTTTCAACAGAACTGCTCAATAATAAGGTAGAGCACCAGCTCTACCTTATTATTGAGCAGTAGTAAGAGAGTACTTAAATGAGGTGTTTATTGGCAGGTGGATTGGTAGAAGAGGTCCTATCGAATGGCCTTTTGGGTCTCCGGATTTAAATCCTTTGGATTTTTTTATGCGGGACTATTTAAAGACTGAAGTCTACGAAAATCGACTCAATTATCTCGAGGATTTACAGCTTAGAATTCAGACTGAAATCAATAGGATTTCACCAATCGCACTCCAAAATGTTTTCCAAGAGTTTAGAGACCGACTGGGTCATTGTTTGGCAGTAAATGGTGCCCATTTTGAGCTCAAACAAATTTGTCAAGTTCTTTTTTTTATAGATTTTAAATTAACTCACCGTTTGTTTTTGTACATTACAGCGACACATCATTTTAACAATGGTTTTTTTTGTTTATTTTTGACAATAATAAAGGTTTTTGACCATTTTTTTGAAAATTTTCTTATACAACCTTCTATAAATTCCATATCATTATATTCACGAAAAAAATAGTTGGCCTTGTATTAAAATAGTGAACTCAAGAAAAAAACGAATGCTACCAAGTGATGCCAAATATTATATGAACCATCTTTTTTATAAGAAATTTTTTAATTAAATTGCTCATTCAAAAGTTGCAAGTAATATACAGTATTTTTTCCCCACCCTGTAGTATTCATATAACAAATAAAATAAGTATTTATTTACACGACGGACATTAGTTTCACTATACTAATTCAACAATGTCCTTACCGATTTCAATAAAAATTCAGAAAATTATCACAGACATGAGCACGGTTTAAAAGAAGACAACTTTTTGTAAGTTATTTTTAGAGTAGTGTGCTATAAAAGGATATAAAAAGGAAAGTAGCGAGAACATAAAACTGCATTTAATTCGATTGGAATACAAGAGGGTTATTATTTTTCTTCAAAATAATGGATGGCACTAACTGTATAGTTTACCCTAATAGTAAAATTTTTATGAATTAGCAATCTATAATCTAATTCTCTATGACTGTAGATTTTACGTTCATTTATATAATTTGTAGTTAGAAAAGAAAGATTTTTAAATTAATTCTGTAATAAAAAATTAATAAAAATCTTGAATATAATATAGCAATGATTTTATACCAATAGGACCATCTCGTGAAAAGCGACATTTGTGAAACCAGGATGCAGGTTATATTTGATCTATAAATTTACTTACCATAGTAAACGCAATGGTATCTTCTAAGCGTAATGGTTAATTGTGGAGGACAAATGTGTTTTAATTTATAGATGCTATCTTGCGCACTTATTAAGAATATAGATGCGATTTGAACCATTAAAATTCTTATATCCATTTAAAACCACACAAACGAGCACTCAGCGATCGTGGAAGTTTGTTTGTCCTGAAAAGAAAACACCATAGTAATACGAACCCCAAGGGATTGTGGTATTTATAGGTCTAGATTATTACAAAATGTAACCGATACCCATATCCGATTCTAAAGATCGTTAATATTTAGATTGGATACCAGTATAAAGCGTGAAATCTTTTATTTGAAACTTTCATGTACACGGTGTATGCATAAATATGGGAAAAAAGCTATTGTCAGAGCACTTGTGTTGATTGCTACGTATTGTATTTATAGTTAATTATACAGACCGTAAAATTGTTATAGATTAATTACAAAAACGTTGTCAAGTAATAATATTGATACTAGGTGGTAGTAGAAAAAGGGGCAATTTAAAAATAGGAAAACAAAGAGATAAGGAAGAGTTTTGTTTGGATATTTTTAGTATATTTGTACTTTACTACTATTCGTTGTTGTAGATATTTAACAAAGATTTTTCTTAAATTCATTCTTTATATAAAGACTGATAATTTTGGTGTTTACTACTGACATAGATTGTGTTTTATTCTAGGTCTAATTACAAACAAAGTGTGTTGCTGTAGATTTCGTTTTTCCAACTTAGAGGATGTATATTTATACCGTATGTCCATGATTTTGGCGCACAAGGGGAAACACTTTTTTATTCTTCATTTTATGAAAAGAAGTTATTCTGTATGAAAGTTTTTGCTTGCCTTAAAACCATTAGAAATCATATTGAAATGCACTGATTACCTTCTGTATGCATATAAATATTGAAAACGTGTTTGTTTAATTTCAAAAATTTAACTAAGTTCAAATTATTGCTGATAACGCATAGCCTTGAAATGCTGATATTTAATTATTTTTCTGTTTCAGATTTAAGCGACATGGCATTTGCAATCACGAACGACCCCGAATATGCTTACATTGCAACAACTAATTTATTTTATTAAGTGTTATGGAATTGGTGATATTTCGTATCAAACAGCGATCAACAAATTTAATGTTAAATTGCCCGGCATTCATGTCGCTATTAATTCCTTGAAAAACTTGTTAAGAAATTTGATGAAACTGGCTTTCTAGCTAGAAAGAAGAAATAAAAAACAACAATACGATAAAGATTAACTGTTCTAGATGGGATCTGTACTAGAAGATCCAAAAATATCACTACGTAAGAGAGCACCGGAGTTGGATGTGAGCAAGATCTTGTTGAAAAAAGTGTTTAAGGTAAACAAGATTCATCCATACAAACCCAAATTAATTCATACTCTGGGTCCCGTGAACGAGGCGTTTAGACTGGAATTTTGTACTTAGGTTGGAGAAAATATTGTGGGTGACAAATTTTTCTATCATAAAATTTGTTTTCGGATGAAGCTACTTTCACCATTAATGGTTATGTGTCATTCAAAAATTGCAGATATTGGGCAGAAAAGAATCAAAATTTTCGTATTAATCTCAAAAATCAGTGTTATAAGAAAGTAAATGTGTGGTGTGGAATTATTTTTAATAAAATTTTTGGCCCTTTTTTTCGAAAACAATTTAAATCAACACATTTATTTGGCTATGTTACAAAATTTTGTTTTACCATCGTTGGAAGATATTAACAGAGATGATGTTGTCTAGTTTCAATAGGATGGATGCCCTGCGCATTCAAGTAATTTAATTAAAAACTGCTTTGACAACCACTTTCCTGAAAGATGGATCGGTCGTTTGGGACCCATTCATTGGCCAGCTCGCTCGCTCGATTTAATACCGATGGATTTATTTTTTTGGGGACACGTTGAACAAATATTGTACAAAAATAATAATTTTGGTGCGAATTTGCATTAAAGCATTAAAAAATCAAATTCGAAGAGTAATAAGTGAGATTGATATAAGAACATTTTGTAACGTTTAGAGAATTCGAAGTAAGTAGGTGGGGGTTACGTTGACTAAATTATTTTTTGTTATTTATCACATTCGAATTTAGTTAACCAGTTTATTATAAAATTATTTTATATGCAGAAATATGTATAATAAAAAATAAAACATAAAATAGTTTAAAAAAATTTATCAACGTGCTCTGTTGTACAAGTTTGCACCAAATTCGTGGACACACTGTATATTACTTTGTATACAAAGTAACATTACATAACATAATAGCAAAGTAACAATTAGTTTATCAACACTATAGTTTCTTCAGACTAATTCTTAGTCCGAAGAAGTCACAGTGTTGGTGAATCAATTACAGTAGGCCGTCGATAATGTGAACTAATAAGAAATACTACTGCATTGTTCATACAATTGAAAGCGTAGTGTGGCGCCGCTCCATCTTTAGAATATTTAAAACCACGAATACGCCAAGAAATTAGAAACATTACCGCAGATGTCACCGACAACGTTCAAAAAGAATTTCTTAATCGCCTTGGCTATTGTCTGATTGTTAACCGTGCTCAATTCGAACAATTAATTTTGATGATTATGATGATTTTTAATATTTCGATAATTTTTGGTTGAAAAACTTATCGACCAACATACCGCATGCACACAATCAATTGATTAGATTTAAATGCAACTATTATCAGGATAAAATAAAACAAATATTAATGAATTTCACTTTTTAATTGACACTGCAACGATCGTTTCGCTCCAACCTGAGCTTCATCAGACATATAACTAACTTATTTACAATTTTTTTAACACAAGTATACGGTAAGAAACACATGTTTTATTTTAAATATTTGAAGGAATGGGTACTTTTTATTACTAAAATGTCTATTCACAAAACTTTCACTTCGGTTTATACAATACTGTTCTTAAGTAATAAAACTAGGGGTTTACATTATATTACAGGGAGGTAAAGAAATTCTAAGGAAAAGTACAATATGTGGCTCTTTGAGTATCAAATAAATAAATTAAGTAAGGGTGAATTATTTGTTTCTAATTGATCATTTAAGATCTTGTCGGTTTTCTTTAATTTATTAATTTCAAGTGACTAATAAATTAAGTTTTTTGCCCTTATTTTCTATGTGTAATATTTTAAATTCTTTGTTAAAATTGTGGTTCGTTGAATTAATATGAGACGCATATGATAATTCAACGAACCACAATTTTAACAAAGAATTTAAAATATTACACATAGAAAATAAGGGCAAAAAACTTAATTTATTAGAATCACTTGAAATTAATAAATTAAAGAAAACCGACAAGATCTTAAATGATCAATTAGAAACAAATAATTCACCCTTACTTAATTTATTTATTTGATACTCAGACAGTCACATTGTATTTTTCCATAGAATTTCTTTACCTCCCTGTAATATAATGTAAACCCCTAGTTTTATCACTTAAGAACAGTATTGTATAAACCGAAGTGAAATTTTTGTGAATAGACATTTTAGTAATAAAAAGTACCCATTCCTTCAAATATTTAAAATAAAACATGTGTTTGTTACCGTATACTTGAGTTAAAAAATTTGTGAATAAGTTAGTTATATGTGAAGCTCAGGTTGGAGCGAAACGATCGTTGCAGTGTCAATTAAAAAGTGAAATTCATTAAAATTTGTTTTATTTTATCCTGATAATAGTTATAATGGAATTTCATCAAGTAAAGGCTGAAACAATTATATATTATATAGATTTAAATGCTCAACCTTTGTTAAATTTATTTATTTAAAGCCTTCCTTTACGTAAAATGCACACTTAGTTTATTACAAAAAATTTATAAGTAAACATGTTTCCCAATAGTACAACAGTAACTGCTGACTAGCTCGGTCACATATTTTTACTCCAATAATATCAAATAAAATAATGTATTCACACGGACGTTAGACGACTAGAATTTTTTTTAATGACTCCATGTAAATTGCATAATCTACACAGGTGGGTATTAAATGAAAGTTGTAATCATATACAAAAGTACATGAGTTATAAACCTACAAGCAAGGTACTAACGAATAAAAATAAACGAAAACAATTCACTATTATAAATATAAGGCAATTAACTGTGTGAGTTTACGTTTTAGACGGTATATTTGTGCATTATTATCCAAATGGTTCAATGCTAAAGGATTTGAATGTGCTTCAAGTGCTTGATACTTGCGTGTTTTACTTCCTCGCGCACTGTCTGCATATGAAGATCATGATGTAGCGTGCGTGGCACTTGTTACAAACAGGCGCATTTGTAATTGATCTTCGTACTTTAGATTGAAACCGTTGAAGCATTTCCAAATTAGAGACACTCGCGGTTCCCCACAGTGGAATGTCATAGGTCCACACTGGCTTCAAAATCAACTTGTACACAATAAGTTTGTATTCCAGAGGTAATGAAGATTGCTGGCCAACGAGCCACTGTAGTTTGGAGAATGTGAGTCCAGCTGCTTTCTCTTCGAGAAGATATGCTTAGTCCATGTTAGCCGTCTATCCAAATTATTTCTGAGATATTTGGCGCTTTCAATCTATGGTATCTGAACAAGTAGAATTGAGACCTGAAACAGCACAGTCGATTCGAACGGTACATTCAGAGATAAATTTTTACGCCCCAAAAATTTAACAAAGGTTGATCATTTAAATCTAATCAATTGATTGCATGTGGTATGTTGGTCGATAATTTTTTCAATAAAAAATTATCGAAATATAAAAAATTTATTTTAGAGTTCTGTGACAATTCAGATGCTATAAAAAAAGCAAGAGTCTTTAAAAAATAATATAATACCAAATCAATTGGCATTTATTGCAACAAATTTTGCTGTAGTAGCAGAAACAATTTTTAAATTAGAAACAAGAGAACTGCTTTTGACTGAATATGTGAATTCAATAAACAAATATCGTAACGCAGTGTCAACTATTACAGGAGCTGGAGAAATAATTTTTAAAAAGCCAAACTCATTATTAGAAAAAATGAAAGATTTAAAATTCTCTTAAAAGTTTCAAATATTTTGAAAGGGGAAATTTTAGATGGCATTGAATTAGAGCCTTACATTGCAAGCGATTTAAAAAATGCTCGAATTATTTCGATGCTAGACGACAGAAGACATTCATTTAAAATAGAAAATTTACAAAAGCGTCTAATTGTCAATTTTTTTAATAGTATCTACTTATAATAGCTGAATAAATCATACATAATAAGTCATAATTAAATATACTTATTGTTAGATATTATTAATTATTAATAGTTACTAAATAGTAGTTTCCCCATATCAGACTACTCATTTTATATTTCGAATAAAATCCTTCAAAGTGGAGTAAAAAAAAATTTTAATACACTAATGTACAAGTAATTCTCTTATATTTAAAATTAACTTGAACTTTTCTTAATTATTTAAAAATCATGTATTCGAAATGTCCTCCATCAACTTGAATACAATTTTCAAGTCTGCAAAATTGTGCATAACTCGGCGAAGTAAATCTAAATCTATTCCTGTGATTTCTTCTCGAATGCGGTCCTTTAGTTCTTCAATTGTTGCAGGACAACTTGCATAGACCTTTGTCTTCAAATACTGTCATAGAAAAAAATCGGGTATCGTTACGTCGGGTGACCTGGGTGGCCAATATAAACTTCCAAATAGCGAAATTATACGGTCGTTAAACAATTTTCGCCGAATCCTCATGGAGTTTCTGGCTTTGTGAGGTGTTGCTCCATCTTATTGGAATAACAGTGCATCATTTAGTAATCTCCGTCTAATCAGTTCTGGATTGAAAAACGTTTGTAACATGTTCATGTAACGCTCGGAATTGACCGTTACAGATCGGTTATTTTCATCATCAAAAAAATAAGGGCCAATGATACCAAATGATCCTACACCACACCAAATAACGACCTTTGGACTATGGAGATTCTTTGCAAACAATTCGCGGGGACTTACAGCTCCCCAATATCTAAAATTCTGTTTGCTAACAACGCCATTCAAATGGAAATTTGTTTCGTCTTTCATTAACAAATTGTGTATTGATTCTTGATACCGACTTAAAAATTCTTGAAAAAATGTTAACCTCGTTTCCTTATCTCGATGTTCTTCGATGTCCAGGTTTTTAATGTTCTGCACAGAACCATTTTCACGCTATTGACGAACCCATGTCATAACTGTTTTGCGCGTTGGTGCATTACCCCTATTATCACTAAACTGTCGTGGAAACGCACGCAGAATTTGTTCTTCTGAATCAGTTCTAATGAAAATTTCCACGGAAAATACATGTTGTTGCGCTGAATAATCCATACTACGGAAAAATTTTATAAAATTTGACACAAATTGTAACACTTTGTTTCTGACGCTGACGCGAATTTAGGTCTAGTAATTAATTATTCGATTGGTTTGAGACAGACGCTTACTCGATAAAATGTAATTTTGAAGCCTAATGAACTTGATCTACTAAAGAAAAAATAGCCATATACTTCGTTTAGATCTAATATGGGGACCTTGTATATTCTTAAATAGCATTATAGCATACTTTGCTATTTTTACATGCATATAATCCGAGCTTTAATTATCTGTAATGTAAAATTGTATGAAAATCCAAAATCAAACTAATTAATTATTAATTTTATTTTGGATATGTTTCTTATTTATTATTATTACGACTCATTAGGCAATTTAAAACTAATGCAAAATATAATCAATCGAAAATATTAAGTCTGCAATTATATTTGTGGAATATTACATCGTATAGATGAGCACTATTTCACAAAATTTTTGAAAGCATGTTTTCATACGTAGAAGAATTTGCAATAGAATTCTATTTTTGGAATAGTTTGCATGAGCATTTGACTTCATTCTTTAAGTATCTCCACGAAAGGGTGTAACGTATGTATAAATATATGCAAGCTCAATAGGATTTTTAATTATTTTGTTTTTAAAAGTATTAAAAAATGAAAAACAAAATTATGTATAGGCAGTAAACAAAGTTTGTAGTGTTCCAAAAAATTAATAAATCGAACCTAGTCATTTTCATTTCCAAAAATTAAAATTGTTGTTCGACTTTAGCTTACATTGCGTTCTTATAATTCTTGTAAGCAGGAAAATTTCAAATTTATAAATTACTTATCTTTGCTATATAATTACTGCAAACTTCAAACAAATTTAATCATGTAAGTACATAATTATTATTTTCCACTTTTAATTTAAAAATATTAGGTTAGTTCTCATCAATAACTGAATGCAATAACGAGTTAGCCAAAGGAAAACAGTAACATATTTCATTAATTCTTAACAAATAGAAACAATAAAGATTTCAAAATAAGCATTATGATATTGATGAAATTGCAAGTTACATAAATAGTAATTGAGTAATTTAATATCAGACTTTGGTGGCAGTAACTGTCAGAACTCAACTTATATAAATGTTTTTAACAAAAACATCTACATAGGGGAAAACGTTGATAGATATTTCTTAATTAAACCTTTGAACTAATTGCCAATGGAGTAGTAAATAATATTATATTTGGCGCAATTTATTACCTTTTTGGTTTCACTACCACCCATTCAATAAAAAGAAAAAAAAATGTTTTTATTTACTCGATATATCTAATACGAATAATAATATTGTATAAAAAGGCCTATTTAGATTTATAAAAGAAATACTTTCTCATACCTTTGAAGTTAATTAATTTGTGAACCGTCTCAATAATTTTTAATTAAAATAATATTACTTATTTCATCAGAAAAAGGTATAGTCTAGCTAGTATATGTAACGGACACATTTCTGTACTTAAATCTATTCAGTGTAACTTTAAGTATAACAAAAGAAATTTGAAACATACTTGAGTGGGTAGAATCTTACAATCTTTTGTATAAATAACAACATTTTTAATAATATCCAAATATTAATAAAAATCGGAGGCGGAGAACAAAATGCAAGTTAATATTTGTGTGAAAATTGCCTTCCAGATATGCAAACACGTGTTTCGTCTTGCTATAGACTCTTCAGCGCATCATGCTGGGAAAGACAAATTTTATTACAAAAATTTCCTTGTTAGATATAATCAGGTCACAAAAGACATCATGGATGAACATGTAACGTCGCTCGCTGACTAACGTTGTTAATATTATGAACGCCAGGTCAACCACTGCCGTCAACACGACAAGTGTAGGACAAAGCATGTGGTTTCCATCGGACAATAACAGCTAATTGTACGTAGGGGGCTCTCAGTTTGTAACATAACTAAACAGGTGTTAATAAATAATTGCAAATATAAATAAAAAAATAAATGACCAAACATATACAAGACTCCAAGACTCACTCACGTTGCTTGGTATTTAAATCCAAGGGGTACGATGTATTTTATTAGTTATAATTAGAGAACGGACACGCTTACCACCCAGTGCAGTACTGGCGAAAGGCTGTATTTCTAAAATATTTAATTTTATTTATATAATTGGAAAACGAACGGGTGGTGATCTATAAAATTACGAAATACATATTTATTTGTTGAAAAGTTGTATTTATAAAGTTTTTAATTTTATTTATATAATTGGAAAACAAACGGGTGGTGATCTATAAAATTACGAAATACATATGTATTTGTTGAAAAGTTGTATTTTTAAAGTTTTTAATTTTATTTCTATAATTGGAACATTTTTATTTGTTCATTTTGTCGTTCAAGTTGAGTAAAGGAGTATTAATATTGACTAGCAATAGTTTCTCAAGGTTTTCTTCTGTCAATTTTGTTCTCTTTGAATTAAGTACATCCTTATAAATAGAAAACGTCCTTTCTACATCGCAACTGGTTATAGGTGCATACTGGAAATATTCTTTTATTTCTTCATATTTAGCCGTTAGATTTTGTGGAATTGTCTTCATACATAATTGCTGCAATGTAATTAAATCTGGATTTCTATTAAGAATTGCTTCAAACTTTTGCCGAAGGCCACATCCGAAGTCACTTGGAATACTTTTCAAATTATTAACAGCCACATCTAATGTGGTTAATCCGTCATTTAATTTGAGATTTCGATTTTCAAAATAAGTGATTAGTTTTGGCAATTTTCCAAAGTGTTCGTGAAGAAAGTACAACTGATTTTTTAAATTTGGGATTTGTGTGAGCTCCTTGCACTCACCAATACTTCTAGCATCCTCCTTTAGCAGTGTTACGAAATGTTTTAGACTATCAATTCTCAGCATAATAACTAGTAGCTTCCAGCCATGTTCCCCATCTAGTTATTACTGGAGTGGGAGGCAGTGACAGAGATGGAAATTTTTCCCTGAAAAGAGCTACTCTCAATGGTGCTTTTCTGAAAACTTTTTTAAAAGCTGATACAAGTCTATCAACTTCCGGAAAAGTGTCTCTGATATATTCACAGATTCTGTGGAGAGCATGTGCTACACAAGTAATATGCAGCATATTAGGATATGTTTTCTTCAATAGTCTGCCTGTTTTTAACATATACGCAGCACTATCACTGACAAATAAAAGTATTTTTTCTTTGTACGTGGCGTCCGAATGAAGCATTTTTTGCATATTCTCCTTAATGGTTTCAGCAACTGTTTCCACATCAACTCTATTTATAACACTTGTTGCTATTACATATGAGTTATAGGGAATAGTTGGATGTAGTACACCAGCTACAACATTTACCACACAGCGTCCTAACATATCCACCGTTTCGTCGGCGCTTATCCATATGTATTGATTTAAAAGATGGCTTCTACTGCGTTCTACTGTTCTCGTATAGCACCTAGAAACATAATATTTGCGTAAAGTTGATTCATCAGGAACATTTCGACCAGTATATTTTTGAAGAAATACTTTTAAAGTGGGATTGCTAAGTTTATTTAATGGAATATTAGCCGCCATAAAAGTTTTACAGGGTTCAGATGTGTTTGCGATAGTAAGTCACGAATTTTTGACGATATTTTACCGATTTGGTAATAAATTTCGGAATCACTGACAATGGACATACAATCAGTATGACCGTCAATCCAACTCGCCATTGTTTTACAATGCCGTTCTCGACATTCTTCCATATCATGTCTGAAAAAGTAACTTAAACAATGCTCTAAATCTAAATAAATGAAAACTAAAAATGTATGAGTAAGATATTGAAACTGAACGAAATTCAATGCACACTTACGTCGAAATAAATGGTAGAAATAGATTCAATCAAACGATATTAAACAGGATCTATCACAAAAATTACGATATAATTAACAGTTAAAACTATGAAAACAAGAAACTTACTCACAGCACTTTATTTATCTTACGAAATATAAACTAATAAATAAAATACATTATAAAAACCCCGCTTCTATCTACGCTCATGAAAACACTTTAAAAAACACTATATTCTCAGAATACAATAGCTGGCTTGTCCATTGTTATCGCGGCGGGACCAGGTGTCCGAGTAAGTCAAACAAATACTTCATTGAATTACGCCGGGATGTACTGAGCGGCGTTATACACAATTCCAATTGCCGATTGCGTTTTATGGAAATTGCGTCCGTTCTCTAGTTATAATACTCGATGTACCCGAGATTAACAAAAAAAAAAAACTCCGAAGCAATACAACACTCATAAACAGAATTGAAAACGTAACTGTCAATAAACGCAAAAAGTCAAATAAAACTTATCTTTTGTAAACAAAGTCGAGTCTGTTCTTTTGCGAAATAAAATGTTATATAACTTTTTCATCAAAATCGGAAATATTATGCATAAAGTCTCTATTGACGCATACCATAGCTAGAGCATTCAGTCGATTTTCATTCATTGTATTTCTTAAAAACGATTTTATTCTCTTAAGAGTTGAAAAACATTGTTCTGACTTGGCCGTTCTCATTGGAGTTGTTACAATAATTTTTAATAACTTTTCCGTTTCGCTAAATGTTTCACTTAGATTGCTTGCAGAAAGCCAAGAAAACATATTCAAACCACCCACAATATTTTTGATATCACATCATGAATAAATTACTTCAAGTTCAATCTTTAGTTTGTCTTGCCGTAACATTGAATAAAATCCAATAATCGATTTGAAAATTGAAACTGGAAAACTCTGAGAAAATTTGGTGAAATTGTTTACGTTATTTAAAGATGCGACTTCGAAATGGCCCCTGTATGACATTCTCTCTTTGAATTGCAAAATCATTGCATCAAAAACTTCCTTAGCTACTATGCAATTTCTACTTTCAGGATTACTTTTTGGTCGCTTATTTTCAGTAGTATTCGTAATATTCCGTTCTATCCCTTCAGTGGAGTTTCTAATAGATAATATTTTTTTCTTAATTTCTATAAATCTTTTAGGAGTGCAATGCTATCCTTATTTCTGCTTTGAAATTGATTGAATAATACATCTATATGCCGAAACATTTTGCGAAATAAATTTGACCAAAATATAAAATCAGTCCTTCAGATTTCTTTGTAAACCGTATGCTTCCTTGCAAGTAATAGTTTTAGTACAGTTTAATCGAAGAACAGTTTAGTTCAATTCTTCAAAGCATTCGATTAACCTCTCCCGATTCTCAAAAACCATATTTATAGTGTGAATATTATAATTACAGCATGTAGTGGTAAGTCGAGGTAATTTTCGATTTACAGTTTTTTCCAATACATCACATCTGTGGCTAGAGAAGAAAGTGGGAAATGCGGATAAATTAGAGAAAAAAATTCTTAGTTTGGCACATTGACCGTTCACTTTTTGCATGATTAAGTTAAGTTGACGAGCATAGCAATGAACGAAGTGAGCGTGTTTATGTTGCAGTGTTATTTTCGCCTGAAGTCCCCAGGACGCCCCACTCATATCATTCGCATCATCATATGTTTGTGCGGTTAACATATCGATATTAATTTATTTTACTCCGTTTCTATGCATTGTGCTCAACGAGTAGCTGATTTGTCTGTAACTCTTAAGAACGTTCAAAATTTCCCGTAAATATTTCCGTTGTGAAAATAGCTGACTATTATTACCATTTGCTGAATTGCCAAAAATTCACTGACGTTAATCTGCTCTTTAATATCTTGTCGGCATACAGCTAACATACTGTCGTGCCTTTAAAAACTGATGCATTGCTTAAATGTTCTTTAAAAATTATATCCAGTTCTGCAGAAAAGTCAATTAGTTCACGAAAAATTCCACGGTTTTCAGAAATCTCCGATTCGTCATGTTCTCATAATGCCAGTTCGAGTTTTCCATAGAATTGAGTCAGTTAATTATTCTTTTTAAAATATATCCATTTTTGTTCACCTGTTCGTTGTGTTTTATAATATTTTGTCGATAAATTGAATCCAATTGACTTGCAATGTTTGTCGATCCTAATAAAGCAAACTCCGTAAAACAATGAATATGACGTTCTGAAATTTCGTTTTTCCTTCCTCGAGCATTTAGTGTTTTAAATTCACAAAACCTGATACTCCCCATGTTTCTTTCACTCCGTCAGCATAAAATAGAACACACGGAAAACAAAACATTGCAATTAACACATCACAATCTGCAATCCATTTAAACGTTTTATAAATTTCCTTGGAAAAAAGTCTCGTAAAATTTCGGGAAGCGACCTTATTTTGCTGTGTAAGGTTTAAGATCTTGTGATTATAGTCCACACCCCATGCATTTTTCTCGTAAGGCCCTCGGTAATGATCGGCGTGCATTGTTCCTTGCCTATGATTTTACATAGGGAGATTTTTACAGTCTAAGCTCGCTTTCAAATAGCCCGACATAGTGATTCCATTTTAGGGAATTTCTCCCTATGTATACCTATATACATATATTATATTGTAGTATGTAGTAGATTTATTTATTATTTTTCTGAGTTGGGGAGGGGGCTCTAGCCTATGAGCCATATAGTAGCCTATATATAACAAAAACAATTTGAAACAATTTGAAACATACAAAAATCTGGTGTGAAGAACACAAATGCAGGTTCACTATTAATATTTTTTGTGAACGTGTCCGAATATATCCTATCCCCAGAGACGTAGATACGTATTTCACCTTTCTACAGGCTCATCGGTACGCCCTAGCTGGAGAAAGGGTATTCCCAGACACATTCACAAAAAAGAACCACATCGCCCTATCACCGTAATTATCCAGACCGGGCGCAGAAGTAAATTCGGCGCTGCCTGTTGTCAGACAACCGAAGTACCTCGCATACCGTCCACATAATTAATGTGAAGTAACGACGCCCTTCCAAAGGTGGCACAGCCAATCTCTCTAGAAAACTGCATTTTGTTTGTGTCTTCACTCATACTACGGCTTAACCGCATGTGTAATGTATCAGAATAATTGAAACATACATGAGTTAGTAAACCCCACCAGTTTTGTATAATACAAAGGTATTTTTAATAATATAAAATATTATTAAAAATCTGGTGTGAAGAACACAAATGCAGGTTCACTATTTGTGTTCTTCACACCAGATTTTTAATAATATTTTATATTATTAAAAATACCTTTGTATTATACAAAACTGGTGGGGTTTACCTACTCATGTATGTTTCAATTAATTTGAAACATAATTGAATGTGTAAAATCACCAGTTCTTTGTATAAAACAAAAGCATTTTTAATAATATAAATAAATCTTTATAAGTCTTTCGTGACTTGATTTTATATAAAAGAAAGTTGTAAATTCTGTCTATCCCATCATTATGCACTGACGAGTCTATAGCTAGACGAAACACGTGTCTCCTTTTGTGGATAGCAATTTTAACACAAACATAACCTTGTAATGTGGTCTTCACATTTGATTTTAATAGTATTTTTATGTTACTAAAAATGCTTTTGTCAAATTTTTTAACTATACACTGGAGATCATAATATATCAGGCTTCCTCTTTAGAGTAGCACAGTCGTTCAAGTGATCAAATCTGCATTGCCATTCAAATGCGAGGCAAATGTGTGCAACCCAGCTTGAAGTGAAATACTAGATGCGATGCACTTGCGTGCGGCGCGGCTAGTGCGACAATGAGTATTGCGAGGCACGTGTGCTTCACACGGCAGTCAACGTGTTACGATAAATACTTGAACGAATATTTATCACAGGTGTCATAGAGAAGCCGTTTGGAGCTCATCAAACTATGGAAGAATATCAGAAAAAACCTGATTGAAGTTGCTGCTCATAACGTAAACAGAAGAACTGATAAACACATTGATGTGAGGAAAAGGAAAATAGACAGTACGGGAAGGACGTGTGAAGAATAGTGGTACAAGAAGATTAAAGTAAGATAATAGTGTTGTGCAGTCAACTTCGTTGCGAAGAAGCCTATGAAGGAAGTTGAGGTTGGCTACAAAAGTCTAAAGGAGAGAGAAGACACGTTGAAGTGAGAAAGGAGTTGAGTGTGATCAAAGGCCGTACGGGGATAGACGCCGTTCACCTTAAACCACATGTATTTCAAAAATCGTCGCTGAACTTGCTCAGGTAGATGTTTTTGTGCTTGATAAAATGGATAACCGTGATCTCACTAATAAGTTAAATAAGGAATTCAATACACTCACGTTAGAAAATTAACCACAGTTACGAATAATAAATCCAAAAGTTTGTGTGGCCTGCTTAGACACATTACTGATATGCTCATTGAAGGTCAGTTTCGCATCGAAAGTAACGCTCAAGTCTTTAATTGTTTCGATACGTGATATACTCATATCCCCAAGTTAGCAATTAAAGTGTATAACATTAAGTCTTTTGGTGAAAATAAAATCTTGCACTTAGTGGGGTTCGAAAGTAAATTGTTATTTTTGCACCAAGTCTGTATGTTAACCAAATCTGTCTGTAGTCGAAGAGAGTGCCTTGCGTCGGAGAGTCGAGAAAACAACTCCAAGTCATCGGCAAAGAAAAGGTCTGAAAGATTATTAATAAAAATAATAAAAAGCAGTGGACATAAGTTAGCGCCTTGCGGAACTCCTGAAGTGGCAATGTAAGGTGATGATAGATATCCGTTGTAGAATACACGTTGATTATGTAGATAAAATTTTAAAAAATCACCTAGCGGTTTACTAAATCCAAAACTCGCCAATTTAGCTGGTAAGATAGCGTGATCCACTTGTTTAAATGCCTTGGCAGAGTCAGTATATACGACATCAACCTGTGACCCGCAATCCAATCCGTCAGCAAGGTATTGAGAAAATACCGCAAGGTTAAAGGCAGTAGATCGCTTTTTCATGCAGCCATGCTGATTCGGGGAAATTGCAGTCTTAATAAGAGGGTATACTTTACGGTACAATGCAATTTCAAACATTTTTGCGAAGTTCAATATCATGGCAAGAGGACGATAGTTGGTAATTTCGGAAGTATCACCAGTTTTTAAAACGGGAACAATTTTAGTACTTCTCCAAATAGCGGGAAAGTAGATGTAGCGAGAGCCAAATTAAATATCTTCGCCAATGGTGTAGCAAACACGTTTCCAGAGTCCCTCGCAACAACAGCAGGAATTTGATCATCTCCTGAAAGTAAATTTACCCGTAAGCATCTTAGTGCTGAGCAGCACATCATCATCAGATAAGTGATGCAAATGGAAAAGCCATTGAATTGGTTGATAGGAGATCTATGTTATTAGTCGTAGAGGCTGTATTATAAAGTCGGAACATATATTGCGAACACAGAATATAGAGCATCCTAGAAAACTTTACACATAGTATCAACATCTAAGATATTGTCCAAAAAGTCCCAACTAATACACAACAGCGCATTACCTAAAAGAGGAAAATTTGCTTTGCGAAAGTTGAAAGACTATTATTAGTGGTAATTTGCCACACATCTGCTAATACAAGGTGAGGCATAATAACGAGCGATTTTTAAAAGGCAAAACACTTCGTTTAAGAAAATTTCTGATTTCATAATATTAAAATACATGAAAAAGCATTTTCTGCAATAGTAAAACGTCGGTTATTTTTTGAAGATAACTCCGGTAAGATGCCTTCCGTTTAGACGCACACATTCCTCCAACCGGACCTTGAAGTGACCCATCACATTGCGAAGCATTGCCAGTGGGATTAGAACAACTTCTTGTCGGATCCGCTCTTTCAGGCCTTCAATTGTTCGAGGAGAGTTATTTTGGTAAACTTTACTTTTCAGATAACCCCACAAGAAAAAGTCACATGTTGTGAGGTCCGGTGAACGAGAGGGCCAAGCAATATCCCCATTTCGAGAGATCACATGATTTGGAAACAAACGATTGACAATATTCATGCTTACTCGAGCAGTGTGGGATGTTGCTCCGTCCTGCTGGAAATACGTCTCATCGTTCACGTCGTAGTGTGCAAGTTGTGGAGTAAAAAAGTTTTCCAACATTTCTGCGTATCTCTGCGAAGTCACTGTTACAGCATTGCCAAGGCCATCTTCAAAAAAGTATGGCCCTATTATCCCTAATGAAGACATGGCGCACCACACAGTAACTTTTGCGGAGTGCAATGGTTGCTGATGCAGTTCTCTAGGATTAACGTCACTCCAAAATCGAAAGTTCTGCTTGTTCACGTAACCGGAGAGATGGAAGTGCGCTTCATCACTCATCCGCAAACGGTTTACAATGTCCTCGTCTCGATTAATCAAGTTCAAAAATTCTAAGCTGAACCGGCGTCGGCTCACATAATCTGTTTCCTTAAGGGCCTGAACCATTTGGATCTTGTAAGGATGAAAGTGCAAATCTTTGTGTAAAATTCTTCTTACTGTTCTGTTTGAAAGTGTAACGCTGTGTCGGCGAGCTGAGCGACGAGGGCTTTCGTCAAAGGCGACTCTTACACGTTCAATGTTTTCAGGTGTGCGCACAGATATTGGTCTCCCAGTTTTCTTCCTTGTCGTTGACGACGTCTCTTCAAAGTTCTCAACCCACTTTTTAATCGCACAGGCAAATGGCACTGGCCGATTTCGATTAATGTTGAAGTGGTTGCGAAATGCACGACGTGCTAGCTGGTACGAACTACCGTTTTGATAAAATGCTTTCACAGCGTACGCACCATGCTGTGGGGCCAACGTTCCATTGTGACTAAATGCTATTTCGCGCCGAACGTAACTGACACTATCCCCTCCACGTCCCTCCGACGCAGCTTAATTCGCGCGCTTTTTAAAATCGCTCATTATTATGCCTCACCTTGTAATATTACTTCATGTAAGAAAAGGATCAGATGTACAACATGTACTAAAACTTATCATTGAGATTGTCTCAAAAAGATTGCACCGATATTAACTTAGCGTGTTCCTTTTCTTGCAAACCTTGATTAAATTAGAAAATGTGACCTAATTTTGTACTGAACAAAACAGGCTAATAACCGTATCATTACGGCCAATAACTATATAAACAGGGGAATTTAAAATCAAATACATAAATCTTACGTACTTGCAAATAAACATTGATATGTTTTATAGATACATTGTATTTTTTACAATTTGTAAAAAATTAATTCTCAAGAAAAAATCCAGTTGACAATCTGAGAGATCTTTAAGGAGCTAATAACTGTATAGCTGATCCTAACATTCGGGTTTGGCCTTAGACAAATATATATATATATATATATATATATATATATATATATATATATCTTGTTAATTCTGTAATAATGGAAATAATTTGAACTATTGAAGCCACCCTGGTTCGAGAAGCTTTTCACCACGCACAGTTTTCAGAATACAATACTCGTTTGTCAACTAAAATATTTTATTCTACTATGTATACAACTATTAATTATTTGATCAATGATACTTGTTAGTTATTTAATATTGAAGTTTATTTTGAATATCTGAGCGAATGCCGAGTTTCTTTTTGTCTAGCTCGATGCTTTATGAGTTCTTGCTAGATGTTTTCTCGGAAAATTCTTCGTTGATACTACTAGTCTTTGGTGCCAGGTAAATTATGGGGTCGCATTCACAATTATTCCGACAAGGTAATAAAACTAAAACTTGTTTTAAAAAGTCTTTGAATATTAATCAATTGAGATACGGAAAAACCCTCAATGAACAGAACAAAGAGGGCTATAAACTATAAACGCAAAACCCATAATAGACCTTTACATGCAAATATCCTTTTGCATATATAACAGAAATAATAGGCACGTAACGAGCCACAGAATTACATCTATTATAGTGCTATATTAAATCAATTATGAAGTTTTAAGTAAATTGGAAATTTCGGTAATCTTCTAGCATTTCGCATGGATTATAATGGTAATTAACATCGAATGGTATGATCCAAATGCGAGATCTTATTATGTCTAATCCTATTGATGCATATGAATTTAAAGAAAATAATTAGCTAAATATATGGCTGGATGTAAATTGGGCACTAACCTACCTGAAATTTTAATCTCGTTGGTAATTCGGGCACTAGCTAAAAATGTACTCGCAGAGGGTCTATGTAAACTGGGCACCGTATAAAGCAAACAAAAACATTAATATAGAAATAGTGTATTTCAAGTTGAAGTACAGCAAAAAGATAGAAAATAAAAAAATATATACTCATATGAAAACAATAATAAAAGCAAATACTTAATGATATAAAAACTATAATAAAAAAATAGTGTATTTGAAGTCATACTGATGAATAAAATGATATACACTTCACAAAGTATAATCGTGATATTGTTCCATTATTTAGTCGTTCACACAGTTCATTTAGAGTTCTTAATTTTTGTTTTGCGCGTGTGTCTTTAACTCTTGCTGGTGTGTGTACACTTTGAATTTTAACATAAGTGTCTATTTGAAATTCCTTAAGCTTTTCGATAAAAATATAAATAGATGGATGTGTTGTATAAAATGACTCATTTAGTTTGGAAATTCCTTAATTTATTAACGTCTAATTTCTTACTTTAAGCTTTAAAGCGATCATTACCCGAACGGTACTGGTGCCTAGATTACCTGTAGGATTAAGCAATCCTTTTTGCAGGGCAGGTAAATCCATATACTTGGTGCCCAGTTTACATCCGCCCAAATATATATATAATATGATAAACTAAATCTATGTAAAACACAAAACAGTTATCAATATAAAATAGAAATAAAACTAATGGTTAAAATCTTCACTTTTAATACGTAATCGTAAATCGTAGAGCACGTTACAAACTAGTTTCTTAGACAACTCAGTTTGTAACGTACTCTTTAGCTGTAAGTACCTGATGAAGCCACTGTGTTGGCGAAACAATTGTCGTTTCACGATTAGGTATTAAAAAGTGAAGATTTTAACTATTAGTTTTATTTATATTTTAAATTATAAATTTTCACAAGTAAAAGCCGAATCAATTCAATTAAGAATATTATTGTTTTTGCATTGGATATACCGATAGGTCCAGCCCGCTACGGGCCATAGGCAACAGTATACGTATGGAACGTAATGCGATGTGGCAACGTGTGTACGATGACACTCCGCGTGCGCAATTTAAGTCCGATGGTCTAGCGCAACAGATTGCCCGTCATTCGTATTTAGCTGTGCATACGTAAAGGTAGTTATCATGTCAGTGTATACAACCGCAAAGAAGGTACAAATAGTTTCGTGGTATCTTGCCGGCAATTCCTGTCGAACAACCGCTGATTTATTTGCTGTAGAGTACGTAAATCGGCCTATTCCTTCGCATTCGACGATTGAAAGGATCGTAAATGCGTCTAGGAAATATGGCTGTGTAGTCGGAAATTGCCGCAAATGCCAACAAATTGACGAACAGCCTCATATCCCTCTAATACCTGCCGATCGGGAGGAGAGAGACGTGAGGGTTTGTTCGTTAGTTGAAATGGGCGACCTTAAGTGTACACGGCAAATTGCAGACGAAATCGGTGTTAGTAGAAGTACAGTAAAGCGGATTCTAAAACGCAACAAATATAAAAGTTACAAAGTTCGAAAGTGCCAGGAGATTTTTCCCGAGGACAATTTTGCAAGAATGGAGTTTTGTGAGTCTGTGATGGAAAAGGCTAACAGGGACGAATATTTTATAAAAAATATTCTGTTTACCGACGAGTCTTCTTTTCCACGTCATGGCAAGCATAATCCCTCAGTCTTGCGATATTGGTCTCGAGAAAATAAACATCTAGCTCGTAATGTTAAAACTCAATACCCCGAAAAACTTAACGTTTGGGCGGGTATCTTGGGTGATAATATTATAGGGCCATTTGTTATCGACGGCAATTTGAATGCAGTAAAATATTTAGATTTGCTGCGAACACGAATTATTCCTGCTGTTCGTCAACTAAACGTCGATTTTGATGCAATTTGGTTTATGCAAGACGGTTGTCCCGCGCACAACAGCAGATTAGTAAGAGGGTTTTTAGAAAACACTTTTCCTAATCGTGTTATTTCCGGGAGGGGTACGATAATATGGCCACCTCGATCACCCGACCTCAATCCCTGCGATTTTTTTTCTGTGGGGTTATGTCAAAGAAAATCCTTACGGTCTTCTAACAATACCGAACTTGCAACAGTTGCAAATTAAACTGTTTAGAATTTTCGAGACAATAACCCCTAGAAATCTCGAGGGAGTGAGGCGGGAGTTTTACAATAAGCTCGGCTATTGTTTGGGAAGAGAGGGCGGTATTTTCGAATCCTATATTGAGTGACTTTCTTAAAATTTAAATTTATTTTGCAGAATTATTGATTTTTTTACTTTTATCTTTTAGAAAACGTTATTGTTTTTTATTACTTAAAATTACTTTTCCGTAGCAGCTAAGAATACAATAATAATAATAAATTGGACCTTATTATGTCTGAAACAAATGGGCAAATTATGTATACAGAACGAATATGCAAACGACTATATCCTTGCGCGGTTTAAGTCTTATTAAATTCTTAACTGCAATGTGCTGCAATTGAAGCTTCTGCGCGTAGAGGGAATTCGCTGTTGCCATTCATTGCTGACTATGGCTCGTTCCGAGCTGGACCGATCGGTATGCATATACGATGTAAAACAAATGTTTACCTTTGTCTTAAGCTTTCTTAACATGAACGTTCTATCTTTTTCTTAGGAAAAGGGTTAGTTCTATATTTAAAGACATCTTATTTTCTTTATACCAAATCAAAATAATATTAGTGCCCATATAAAGCCGGAAGCAGTTATATAAAGAGGTAATGGTAGTATAGAGTTTTAAATCGTTCGCAAAGAGAAGGAAGTTGGAAAAGTTAATACGATATCTTGATATACAACAAAAAAAAAGAAATATCTCATGACAATGATGAGGGACAAGATTGACATTAATCCCCAGAAACAATTTAAATACGAATCGGTAAGATTTAAACTAGAATCAAAGGTTACTCGAGCTTTGTTAAAATCTATATTTTTTTATAAATTTGGAGATCGATTCCTAAGAATTCATCAATAAAATAATCTGACCGAATATTTGACTTAAAAAAGGTAATTATAAACGTGATTTTGTATTTTTTAGGAAAAGTAGTATGCCGGGAATATAAATAAGCAGTGATAATGATAATAATTATATTTAATAAATAATAATTTTATTGTCCAACGGAAAACTATTCACATGACAAATTAAAAAATGTACATACATACGAATAAATAAATAATGTGAACATGATATATAAGATTATGTATTAAAGAAAAGTGTATGCTTACACGATAAATAAAAAAAATATCTTCATAGAACACATAAGAGGGGAGCCATGCAGTAAGTTGGTCCTTGAAAGGTAAGGCGAAAGTGAGAGAAAATACGAGGCATATAAAAGCTAGCATAGGAAAGTAAATGGCGATAAATAATGGCACTGCGAACAGTTTTTGATATAAATCTCGCTCCAAGGATATCATGAGGATGCCATAAAGATTGTGCACCGTGTTTTTTTAGTAGTGAATCTTTTTACGTCCAAGGTAGACGGCGTAAATTAAAAAAACATTGAATAGATGAGGCTGTTACTTGGTGAAGATCCATATTAATACGATGTAAAATAACAAAACAATTAATTTGTTTAATCTTCACTATATAGAACGTATATTTACTAAACGTTTACAAAAACGTGACGCATTTCGCTAAGACTGTAGCTTTATCAAACGACGATGGTATAATGATTAATATGATTATTCTACAAATGAAATGAGTGTATGCACATAATAAATTTGGTAATTACAGGTATATAAAGAAAGAAACGATAAGCTGTTAACAAAGAAAGGAAGAGATTAGGCATTCAAATACAATAATCACATGGAAAAACGCTAAAGTAAAGGAGAACTATTTATATCTAGTTGGTCATTCAGTAAATTCCCAGACTTTTTATTTTTATTTATTTCCAGGTCTTCTAAGAGGGCTAATTTATGCAATTTATTTTGTACATGTAAGGTTTCAAACTCCGGATCGAATGAATGGTTTTCAGATAATAAGTGACTTGAGTAATTAGAATCTAGTTTTTGTTATCATAACTACGTTTATGTTCTGAAATTCTAGTTTTGAAATTTCTGAAAGTTCTACCAATATAAATATTGTCACAATTACTACCACATTTTAATTTATATACCCCTGATTTATTAACTTTGAAGTTTTGGATTTATTGTTCTTCACGAACCTGGCTAAATTGTTGTATGTTTTAAAGCATGTATTTAGGTCTGAAGTTTCTAAACATTTTAATTGAAGGTTTTGATTTAAACAGACATTTAATAATGCCATAATACCAGCATGAATTTCGTAACATGTATAAATACAATCCATAGTAATATCAAATTCACCGTAGAAAAAGAACAAAATAATTCTATCAACTTTTTAGACCTTACAATTTCAAAAATAAATTTTCGTATTTCATAAACCATCACATACTGATATAACAATTCATACTAATTCAGTCCACCCATATAACCATAAAATAGCAGCTTACAATAGTATGATCACAGACTTTTAACAATTCCTTTAACGACTAATAATTACAACAAAGAATTAAATATTATTAAATAAATAGCTGTCAATAATAACTATGACCCAAATTTAATAGATAATATTATAGCTAAGAAAATGTACAAGCAAACGTTAGAACAAGTATTTCCTTCTGATAAGAGTAAAAATAAAAATAATCAATTTAAAAGTTTAACGTACACAGGAAAACCTTCAATTAAAATTAAAAAATGTTTAGAACCTTCAGACCAAAATACATGCTTTAAAACAGACAACAATTTAGCCAGGTTCATTAAAAACAATAAATCCAAAACTTCAAAAGTTAATAAATCGGGGGTATATAAATTAAAATGTGGTAGTAATCGTGACAGTATTTATATTGGCAGAACTTTCAGAAATTTCAAAACTAGAATTTCAGAACATAAACGTAGTTATGATAACAAAAAACTAGATTCTAATTACTCAAATCACTTATTATCTGAAAACCATTCAGTCGATCCGGGGATTGAAATCTTACATGTACAAAATAAATCGCATAAATTAGACCTCTTAGAAGCCCTGGAAATAATTAAAAATAGAAAGTCTGGAAATTTACTGAATGACCAACTAGATATAAATAGTTCTCCTTTACTAAACTTATTTAATTAGGGTTTTTCCATGTGATGATTGTGTTTGAATGCCTAATCTCTTCCTTTCCTTGTTAACAGCTTATCGTTTCTTTCTTTATATACCTGTAATTACCAAATTTATGTACATACACTCATTTCATTTGTAGAATAATAATTATACCATCGTCGTTTGATAAAGTTACAGTGTTAGCGAAACGAGTCACATTTTTGTAAACGTTTAGTAAATATACGTTTTATATGGTAAAGATTAAACAAATTAATTGTTTTGTTTTATTTTACATCGTCTAAATTTTAAAGGTTAAATATTACAAAAAAAAGGGCGCTGCATCTTTTGAAGAGACAAGATAAATATAATAAGTCGATCAAACAGATGAAGTATATTATAATTTACTTAGAACAAAATTATAATAAATGGTTTTGTATAGAGGTAAACAATTAAATAATTTGCAGGTACGCAGAGCAAAGCCTAGTGTCTTTTACGCAGCGACACAAATGCTATTGACAGAGTTAATAAAATAAAATTTCTTCGCAGCATTTGTTAATATGCCCTCTTGATTTGCAAGTAGAACACCGTTGCGAGAGAATGTTCAAATTTTGTTGTAGATGTAACACATCATCTCAAGTTCTAATGGATCAACATATTGTTAATTCACATGGATGGGCAAGTACTGTACAAGACCAAGACGTTAACAAAATATTGAAAAACTGAATAAATAAGAAAAGGCCTAAATATGAATCTTATAGGGGTATAGATAAAGGAGAGAACTTAAAAAATTATAGCCATTATAAAAAACATAAAGTAATCTATTAGCTAAGGGAGATTGTAGAAGGATCAATAGAAAAGACTTAAACTAAACGCAAACAACTTATTGTTAGTAAGTCAAACTACATTATCAATTATATCAAAGGCATTACTAGAGTCCGTATATATGACGTAAATTCAACTAAGACTATCAAGAATTAAGAAATACTGAAAAAACAAGTCTATCAACGGGAGGAAACGCACAGACGACGTTTCGTTCTAGTTGGAACTTTTCAATGTACGGTATTCCCTCGATGACGGACATTGCTTTTTCATTTCTATACTTTCTGTATATATAGTTAACATTTGGAATTTACTGCAAGTGAGAATTAATGAATATTAAATCACATTCTTACATGTAAATGTCGACTTATTTAATGCGTTCGAAACTACAATCCGACAAACTAAGTTTGTACTAGTATGCAGAACACACCCTTTCGCGACAACGAACTTCCTGGTGATTAGGTTAATTAAGAATTAAGAAATACTGAAAAAACAAGTCTATCAACGGGAGGAAACGCACAGACGACGTTTCGTTCTAGTTGGAACTTTTCAATGTACGGTATTCCCTCGATGACGGACATTGCTTTTTCATTTCTATACTTTCTGTATATATTAATTAAATAAATTAATATTATTAAATAATTAAATAAGTCGACATTTACATGTAAGAATGTGATTTAATATTCATTAATTCTCACTTGCAGTAAATTCCAAATGTTAACTATATATACAGAAAGTATAGAAATGAAAAAGCAATGTCCGTCATCGAGGGAATACCGTACATTGAAAAGTTCCAACTAGAACGAAACGTCGTCTGTGCGTTTCCTCCCGTTGATAGACTTGTTTTTTCAGTATTTCTTAATTAACCTAATCACCAGGAAGTTCGTTGTCGCGAAAGGGTGTGTTCTGCATACTAGTACAAACTTAGTTTGTCGGATTGTAGTTTCGAACGCATTAAATAAGTCGACATTTACATGTAAGAATGTGATTTAATATTCATTAATTCTCAAACGATAAAAACACACAATGTTGTATTAGATTTACACTTTATTTAATAATAATAATAATAACTATATAACAGCTGTTTCACCGTACAACGGTTTCTTCGGATATAGCAAGCGGTACTATAAAACATTTTACTTAAACGTAAATATTTTTTTATTTTATTACTTAATGGTATTCTCAGAAATTGGAAACCGAAATATTTTTACCCGCCTCTTTTAGTAGGGATACAAATAGATAACATAAATTATATAAGTGACACATATCTAACAAAATATTTCAATCACAAATAGGAAATAAATTCAACAGAGGGGAGGAATTAAGCTCTGTTTTGTCATTTAATAATTTATTTGAAAATTTTTGTTTATTAATTTGCATTGCTTCTAATAAATCGAGTTTCTTACTTTTGTTTTCTTCGTGTAGGATCTTGAAATTATTATTAAAACTATGGCTTTCTTCAATTAAATGGTTGGAGTATGCTGAATCTGTTTTCCCATTTCTAAACGAATAATAATGCTCGTATATGCGTTTTTTGAACGTTCTACCTGTTTGCCCGATATATGTTTTAGTACATGTGCCACAAGTTAGTTTATACACACCTGACTTATTATGATGTGCTGTTTTACTTTTATAAATATATAAATAAAAGTAAAACAGCACATCATAATAAGTCAGGTGTGTATAAACTAACTTGTGGCACATGTACTAAAACATATATCGGGCAAACAGGTAGAACGTTCAAAAAACGCATATACGAGCATTATTATTCGTTTAGAAATGGGAAAACAGATTCAGCATACTCCAACCATTTAATTGAAGAAAGCCATAGTTTTAATAATAATTTCAAGATCCTACACGAAGAAAACAAAAGTAAGAAACTCGATTTATTAGAAGCAATGCAAATTAATAAACAAAAATTTTCAAATAAATTATTAAATGACAAAACAGAGCTTAATTCCTCCCCTCTGTTGAATTTATTTCCTATTTGTGATTGAAATATTTTGTTAGATATGTGTCACTTATATAATTTATGTTATCTATTTGTATCCCTACTAAAAGAGGCGGGTAAAAATATTTCGGTTTCCAATTTCTGAGAATACCATTAAGTAATAAAATAAAAAAATATTTACGTTTAAGTAAAATGTTTTATAGTACCGCTTGCTATATCCGAAGAAACCGTTGTACGGTGAAACAGCTGTTATATAGTTATTATTATTATTATTAAATAAAGTGTAAATCTAATACAACATTGTGTGTTTTTATCGTTTGATATGGATTTACATCAAGTAAAGGCAGAATCGATTCAATCATTAATTCTCACTTACAGTAAATTCCAAATGTTAACTATATATACAGAATGTATAGAAATGAAAAAGCAATGTCCGTCATCGAACGCATCGAACGCATTAAATAAGTCGACATTTACATGTAAGAATGTGATTTAATATTCATTAATTCTCACTTGCAGTAAATTCCAAATGTTAACTATATATACAGAAAGTATAGAAATGAAAAAGCAATGTCCGTCATCGAGGGAATACCGTACATTGAAAAGTTCCAACTAGAACGAAACGTCGTCTGTGCGTTTCCTCCCGTTGATAGACTTGTTTTTTCAGTATTTCTTAATTCTTAATTAACCTAATCACCAGGAAGTTCGTTGTCGCGAAAGGGTGTGTTCTGCATACTAGTGCAAACTTAGTTTGTCGGATTGTAGTTTCGAACGCATTAAATAAGTCGACATTTACATGTAAGAATGTGATTTAATATTCACTAATTCTCACTTGCAGTAAATTCCAAATGTTAACTATATATACAGAAAGTATAGAAATGAAAAAGCAATGTCCGTCATCGAGGGAATACCGTACATTGAAAAGTTCCAACTAGAACGAAACGTCGTCTGTGCGTTTCCTCCCGTTGATAGACTTGTTTTTTCAGTATTTCTTAATTCTTAATTAACCTAATCACCAGGAAGTTCGTTGTCGCGAAAGGGTGTGTTCTGCATACTAGTACAAACTTAGTTTGTCGGATTGTAGTTTCGAACGCATTAAATAAGTCGACATTTACATGTAAGAATGTGATTTAATATTCATTAATTCTCACTTGCAGTAAATTCCAAATGTTAAGACTATCAAGTTGCTCACTAACAAACTGGCATGTAGTCACAAGATTTGTAACTGGCAATCTATACGCATAAACTGGTGTTGAAATGTAGAGTTTGGTGTAATGGTATAGATAAGAACAAATTATACTTTTAAATACTTAATAAAATTTGACAATATTGATATGGATCGGTATTGATATGAACCAGAGCAGAGCTTATCAGTTCTGAAGCTATTTGGCACCCCTTTGTTCAACAACGGCGGAGATATTTAATTAAATCTAGTAATGCAAATTTTAATGAGAACAAGAAAAATGAACACAAAAAATATAAATAAAAACAACGAAATGATGATCGTTTACTTCTTACAATATGCAAGTCTGTGAACAAATTATTGAATGACATTTCCCAAAGCCTCCTCACGAATTAAATGCACTTCCTCAATTATTCTGCGCCGTAACTCGTCCAGATTATGCGGTCGTTTATTATAAACCACAGATTTTAAATGACCCTAAAGGAAAAAAATCTAGGGGATTTAAATCTGGAGATCGTAAATCAATGAATCCTCTAAGACCAATCCACCTATTTGGGAATGTTTCGTTTAAAAAACTTCTAACATTAAGGGCATAGTGAGGGGGTACTCCATCTTTTTGGAACCAAATACCTGCAGGTAATAATTCCTCATCTTCCTTAATATTAGGATCAATCTGATTACGTAATAGACCTAAATATCTCCCTCTAATTAGTATACCATGAATAAAAAAAGGACCAATAATACGGTTCCTGAAAATACCAGCTCAAACTTTTAATTTCTGCGGATATGATGTATGCGTTTCTAGCACCCAATGACGGTTATCTATTGACCAATATCGACAATTATGGCTATTAACGGTACCATTCAAACAAAACGTGGCCTCGTCGGAAAAGAGCAAATTGTATGTAAAATATTTATAATTTTTGCAAATCTTTATCACTTTTTCGCTATATTCAATTCGACGATCATAATCCCCTTGCATTAAATGTGGTTTATACGCATGAAATTTTTCGTGTATTAATATTTTGGCTACTGATCGGCAACATATATTATCGTTTACTGCGAGGAATGTAGTAGAAGTGTGTGGTAATTCCTCTCATGCTATAGCAATATCTTGAGCAATAACTTCATTAGTTGCGACTTTTGGTCGTTTGCTGTTCGATAAATTTCTAACATTTCCGGTTAAGTTAAACCTTCTAAAAATTTTACCAACAACAGTTCGTGATATTGGTTGCCGACCTTCATGCATATTGTTAAATAAATCACATACTTTTTCATGAGTTCTGACGCGGTCACCAAAACCAATTATCATCAGAACTTAAATACGTTCTTTTTAAGTTAATTGAATCATTATTAATATTTGGACATCTACAAAGTTAATTCTAAGGGTTTAAGTCAAGTACTGAATTTTAATTCCATGGCTTACTAAACATAAATATGATTGTAAAATAGTAAAATAGTCGTTGTTGAACAAAAGGGTACCAAAACTTATTATTACTAAACTTCCAGAGCAGAGCTCTATTGAAATCCGTAAAAATATACAGAGTGTTTTATTTAAAATAAAAAAGTTAACATCATTTCCGGCTAAACCGGAAGTCTGATTCGGATATAGATATACTCATCGAATCCCCGATTTACATTTAATTAATCGTGGAAAGTCTTATTAAAATCTAAGTAGCCATATCAAAGATATTCGAATGGATTCATATATTTGCTTTCTTTTCTTTCAAGGACACCGGTATATATATATATATATATATATATATATACAGACTGAGCCAATAAGTTTGAGGACGAGTTGAATTTCCCGCTGTTTTTTTGATATCTTAGGTTGGTCAAAGTGACTGTAAATCTTCGAAAAACATATTTCGGCATATTGCATAGTTGGCTAGTGTTTGGCGTCGTTATAAATATAAATTTATTCTGCACATCATTCAGTTTCTACATGAGTTTTTTTTGTTAGATTTTATTAGAACTGTATTTTTTAAAACAAATAGGGAAGTTGTGACGAAAGAAAGGTAAAAATTCAGAATAAAACATTAGAGGTTATATTGTACTTCCTTATTGTCCTTTTATTTGTTATAGACAACATGACTTTTTCCGAGGAGCAAAAGGCATTCATTTTGAAAGCTCATTATCGAAGTGGTGTGCGTAACGAGGATGGAACATGGTCACTAGGGTGTCCCTTATTTTTTGACGTCATTTTTTTTTTGCGCATACCCGCTAAAAAGTTTCGAAATGACCTAAGAGGCCACAAAAAAAAATTACCTTGATCTAAGAATGATAACCCGTGCCGACTTGTGATTTAGTTCATTGTTATTAATATGTACCAGTAAAGTGTATAATCAGCTTTGGCTCAACGATTAAATGATATAATGTTAACAAAAACAAACTAAATTTAGGATAAATTAAGTCAAAGAATATTATTTTTTATATTAAGGTTAACAAAAAAAAACAATATATCGTAATTTAGCAATTACTTACTTACATATATATCAAAGGTACATTCTATAGTTATTAACGAAATAAAATTAGCAGCAACTATATATACCTTTTAATAAAATTGAGCTTTCATATAAATACATATATCCATCTAAAAAAGGTGATTCCCCTTTCTACTCAACGGCTAAAGTAATGTCTTGTTTTCGATAATAATTTGTCATTTCAATAGTGTGTTTCATAAAGTGTGGTAACTTAACTAAAAAAATGTCTGTCGAATTACGAAGTAGAAAACAACCAATTTTTCTCATCGGAATGCCTAGTCATCAAATTAATGGTGCCAAACTACCATCTAATCGACAAGTTCTCGCTGTGTTTTTTTACAATATTCGCGAAGTCAAGCTCAATGTTAGTGAAAGTGCAAATCTAGTGATTAGGGAATGTGTAATTTTTTGGGAGAAAGCAAGAATTCCAATAAAGGCAATTCCGAACTGTGTGAAGAAACTTTTAGATGAATATACACTTTGGAGAGAGTTGCAAAAAAATTGTAAGAAAAGTTCTGATATTTATAGGACCCGTGAAAAGATTTTGAAAATGACCTTGATAACCTACTTGATATTGCTCATGCTGATGCCCTTGCAATTATGAAAATAGAAGAAGATAAAATATTTTTGAAGTTACAGAGAGAGCCGGGTAGACCTGGTTGCTTAGTTGGTATAGATAAAAATTTGGCAGACAAAGAAGAAAGATGCAGAAAAAGATTATTACTCGAAGAAACAAGAAAATTGAAGCAAAAAGAATTATCAACAGTTGCATCGACTTCTATTTCAAATGTTGAACACAGGCAAGTTTCGGTCGAGGACGAAATATTTAATTCTGATACGAAAGATCCACAATATTCCCCAGAAGACGAAATTTTGCCAGAGACAAGCGCAAGTTTGCAGCGTGACAGTTCAAGAAGAGGCGGAAAAAATCTGATAACACCTAAGGTAGTCGCAATTTTAGACAGGTGCCAGCTAAGTTTAAGAGATTCAGTGTATATTATTCAGGCTATCCTGGAGGCACTGGGTCTGAGATGCGATGAATTTTCTATAAATAAATCTTCAATTCAACGAATGCGTACACAAATGAGAGAAGCCAGGGCAGAAACTATAAAAACTGACTTTAAGAACAACGTACCTAATGTTGTAACCGTCCATTGGGATGGAAAACTTTTACCAGGCTTAGATGTGAGAAGCCGAAAAGAGGAGCGGTTGCTAATTATAATTTCTTATAGCGACAAGGAACAACTTCTTGCAGTACCAAAATTGGAGAGTTCATCTGGCAAACACAAAAAAAAAAGCTATAAGAATAGTCCTATATGACTGGAATCTCATTGACAAGGTGCAAATAGTCTGTTGTGATACAACATCAACGAACACTGGTCGTTTTAATGAAGCTTGTGCTCTTTTGGAGCAAAGTCTAGAAAGAGACTTGGTGCTTTTCGCTTGTCGTCATCATGTTGGATCTCCAGAAATACCAATTTTTAAAAAAATCAGAGACAATTGGAAAAATATCGATTCAAATAAGATTGAACCAAGCATCGATTTTGTTAGAAAGCACATTTCTGATGAAAAAATTTTATCCATTGTAATATTTTATAAAGCCGCATTGGAAAAAACCTTCATAAGGGATGATTATCGCGAATTAATCGAACTATGCGTTGTGTTTTTGGATGGCGATCCAGAGAAAAAAATTAAAATCAAGCCCCCCGGAGCATTGCACCAAGCAAGATGGATGGCCAGAGCGATATATTCATTAAAAATATGTTTGCTCCAGTCCCAGGTCAACATAACTGCAAATGATAAAAGTGCTCTGCAGGACATTTGCTTATTTGTTGCAATAATTTACGTTAAGCTATGGCTCGAATGTACAGAAGCTGTAAAAGCACCTAATCAGGATTTGATTTTTTTTAAAGCATTGAAAGGCTACAATGCAATAGACAAAACAATTTCGAATGCTGCTGTAAGTAAGTTTTCTAAGCATTTATGGTACTTAAGTCAAGAGGCAGTCATTTTATCACTTTTTGATGACGAAGTTGATGATGAACCAAAAACAAATATGCTTGTCAACTTAAACAGGGAAAAAATATCGGGCTTTAACAAACGATATATTCCAACGAATGATGAAATGCCAGAAACGTTGTTTGGTGAGTCACAATAGTTTTTATAAAAATGTTATCTTTGTATTAAATTATAATTTTTGAAAAATTAAAACTAGATATTTTCTTAAAACAATTTTTAATATAACCTTTCTTTGTTTCAGATAAAACACTGGACAGTTTTGTATCAAATAAAAGCAAAGTATTTCTTACTCGACTACAGATCGATGATAGTTTTCTTCGCACAAATGTGGCATCTTGGATTAATAACGCTGCATTTCTAGAAGCTAAGAGAAAAATGAGTCTTCTCCGAGTAGTAAATGATACTGCTGAAAGAGCAGTCAAATTAGTTCAAGATTTTCACGGACTAATTACAGCAGATGAGGAGCAAAAACAGTTCTTGTTGCGCTGTGTTGAGGAACACAGAAATTTGTTTCCAGACTGCAGAAAAAATACATTAAAAAGAAGTTATCGCAGCCAATTTTGAAAAATAAAATATTCTTAATAAAACAAGTTCTTTTATGGATTTTTTTATTGTTTTCATTTATTGCATTTTGCAAAACTTCTTGGCTCACTCGGCACGGGTTGCAATCTTGATAGAACAACAAAATTTCATATTTAGGTATAATTTTGTATATATAAAACAATTACAGGGAATGCGTTTCGAAATTCCAAAAAAAATTTTTTTTGCCTTATAAGGGACACCTAATGGTCATAATCGATACAATCATGTATTCAACAATTTGAAGAAGTATTTCCTAATTTACATGTTCCATATAAAATGTTTGTCCAGCACAAGGATCGAATTCTTTTGCACTTTGAAAATAATAATTGTGTTTGCAAAAAGAAATCAACCGGTCGACCAAAAGTTCTTGTCGAAGAAACTGTAAATGATCTACGACAGAGAATAGAACAAAGTCCAACTAAATCATTGAGAAAATTAAGTGCTCAACCAGGTAACCTTCACTAAACTTTCATTTAATATTACTACATTAAAGTTAATTTTAGTAAAGTTGAAGATGTGTCTTTCAATATCACTAACATCTTTAATTGTATTTTACTGTATACCGAATTTGTAATACAGATGTGGCTTATTCAACTTGTCATAGAGCTTTGATATAGAATCTACATATGCACCCCTACAAAGTGACAGCTGTGCAGCAGTTATTACCCATTGATCATGGACTGCGTATTCAATATTGTGAATGGTTTAACAATCACCTGAATAATGACGATACTTTAAATCTAACATTTATGTCTGATAAAGCATGGATTCATTTGGCAGATTACATAAATAGTTAGAATTATCGAACATGGGCAACATATAATCCACACACCTATGTCGAACATAGTCTGCATCCATTGAAGATTGGCGTATGAGTTGCATTGTCATGGCGCAGAATAATTGGAGCATATTTTTTTAATGACACAATAAATGCTGAACGGTACCGAATAAACATATTACAACTATTTATAGAGGAATTACATGATGACGAACTTAGGAATGGGTATTTTAAGCAAGATAGCGCACCACCACATACAGCTAATTCGACTAAGGAGTTTTTGCAACAATTTTACGATGAAAGACTAATCAGTAGATTATAATATTGTTTTAACATAAGATTATGTGGTTTATGTGAGAATAAAAGTAATTTCTTATTTGATTTTATACTACTTCCCTATTTTTCAAGTTTAATGTATTTTTATTGTACTAAGTGTTATTTATTTATATTTTTTAGGAATAAAAAGTGTGCTAGTTTATAGAATTTTTCCAGTTGTGTTATAAAATCTTAGCAGATTAAATATTTTCTTAATATTGTAACTTTAGCACCCATTTAAAAATGTTCATTGAGACACTTATGAGTTTACGACAAGTTGGCCAATTTAAAAGAATTAAAAACTGGCGGGAAATTAGACTTGTCCTCATTCTTATTGCCTCACCTTGTATATATATATATATAGTAAACCTAATCAGTAGGCGATTAAAGGTCTGTATATTACTTCAAAATATATGTATTTAAAAAACTCTACATGTTTCGGCTGTATACGCCTTTATCAAGAGAATACAAAATATTACAACTATTTTGTATTCTCTTGATAAAGGCGTATACAGCCGAAACATGTAGAGTTTTTTAAATACATATATTTTGAAGTAATATACAGACCTTTAATCGCCTACTGATTAGGTTTACCATATCATACCAAGGTCACGAAGTTATTATATATATATATATATATATATATATATATATATATATATGTGTGTGTGTGTGGTTTTATTTGGCAGAAACACAAATATTTTTAATTATTTATAATTGTTTGGAGTTGGAGTTGGAGTTCGGTCCTGTGCAAGAACACAGAAATACATAAGTAAGTGAGTTCCGTGATCAAACTCAAATAATCTGAGAAATTACGAACAATAATTACTGTGCGTGTGGTAAAAATAATAGTGAGATAGAGTGTATTTGATAGTGCCGGGAAATAAATTAAAAAACTACAATAGACAAAGGTTTGTTTTTCTGAATAAAATAAATTGTATAAATATATATAACTGAACATCTGGCTTGACCGATAGGAGCACGACCTCCGACGGGGAGACCGGGGACGGGCTTTTTGCGCGGCGAGCTATACGATTAGAGACAATAATAGTGTAAGTATAGAACAGGGACGGACTTCAAGTAAGGTAACAGGTAAAATTAAGAGGAAATTTTGATAATGGATTCTGATACGTCTGATGATGTAAAACGGAAAAGAACGGACGTACTAGAAGAGGACTCATTTAAAAAGTCGAAGAAAACATATAGAAGCCCATCAAAAACAAACGATGAAATGCTGAAAGAAATTATGGGAATGATGAAAGGACTCTCCGCTGACATAAGGGATATTAAGACTGAACAGAAAATGCAGGGAGAAGATACTAAAGCATTGAAGGACGAAATAAGAGAGTTACGGAAAGAACAGGTAGAATACAAGAAAGAGATAAGAAATCTGAAGGAAATAAATGGAAAAGTGATGGATGAAGTCAATGAATTAAGAAGTGAGGTAAAACTATATAATGAAAGAATTGAGAAATTGGAAAGTGTTAGAAGAAGGAAAAACATAGTAGTACAGGGGATGACAATGAATACAGGAGATGGCAATATACTGAAAGATGAAATGAGAAAGCTAATAGAAAATGAGATAGGTGTGAAAATAATAATAAAAAGGCTAGTAGATTGGGGATAAAAACATGTCTAGTCGAACTAGACAGTGAAGAGAATAAAAAAGAGGTCATGCAGAATAAAAGTAAATTAAAAAATAGACAAGGCAGCCAGATATTTATTAATGAAGACCTAACAAGAGAAGAAAGAGATATCCAGAGGAACATTAGACAGAAAGCAAAAGAAGAAAGGAGATATGGAAAACAGGTTAAATTGGGGTTTGCAAAGCTAATGGTGAATGGGGAGACTTGGAAATGGAATAGACAAACAAGGATGCTGGAAAAGATTGAAAGATTAATAAACAATCCAAAAAACTAACCAGAAAGACAAAGGACGGTAGTATGGAACTGAACAGGCAACGAAATGGACACGAGCTGAAATCAAATAATATTAATGGAAATGCTCTCGAAGTACTGGAAGAGAAGGGAACTGAAACAGATGGAGAAATAAATAGCACTGAAAAAAGAGGCGAGGCAAAAACCCAAAAATGCAAACAAAAAATGAAAGGAAAGGTGTGGAGAGTAGCAACATGGAATATACGAAGTATAACGGGAAAGGAAGAGGAACTAATTACAGAATTTGAAAAAGCAGACATAGATATCTTAGGAGTAACTGAAATAAAAATTAAAGGCAAAGGGGAAAAAGTAGTACAAAATGGCCATCTCTTAATATATAGTGGGGTGGAAATGAATCAAAGAGCGAAAGAAGGAGTAGGTTGTATAATAAAAGAAAACACTATTAAATATATGAGAAAGTGGGAGGCCTTATCAACGAGGATAATGAAGATAGAAATGGAAATTGAAAAACAAGCAAGCACAACAATAATAATTGTGTACGGACCTAATGAGGATGACGCAGCAAAGCAAAAAGAAGAGTTTTGGGAACAATTAGAACAGGCAACAGAGGATGTCAATGCAAGACTAATTGTATTGGGCGATTTTAACGCAAGAGTTGGGAAAAAGGATGAAGAATCAGGAAAAGTAATTGGAATGCAGGGGGAAACAATACGAAATAATAATGGCAAAAGACTTATCGACTACTGTTTAACTAATAATCTAATAATCACGAACACATTCTTTGCCCATAAAGAAATACATAAATACACCCGAGAAGTTAGAAGCAGGGGTGAAAAATCAATCATAGACTATGTACTAATAAACCAGAGCCATAGGAAAGAAGTCGAAGATACTAGAGTGCAAAGAGGTCCAGAAATATACTCGGATCACTACTTGTTGCTGTCAAAAATATTCATTCCAGGAAGGAAAAGCCCAATGGTGACTAAGAACAAAAAACAAAAGACAAAAGTGGTTATAAGAAACTATAAACTCAGACAAAATGAAATAGCGACAAAATACAAAGAAAAAATTGAGCAAGAAATGGAAGAATTAAACAAACTGGACACAGACAATAATGTGGAAATATTATGGACAAATATAAAAAGCAAAATACATAAAGCTGCAAAGCAAGCGTGCGGAATTATAAAAATAAATAAAAACAAAAAACAAACAAGCTGGTGGTGCGACGAAATAAAGGATGCGATAAAATATAAAAAACGTGTGTGGGCGAAATACCTCAAAGTGAAAACAGAAGAAAGCTACGCTGGGTATAAACAGCAAAGAACAAGGGTAAAAGAACTAGTGAGAGCAGCAAAACAAAAGTCATGGGAAGAATTTGGGGAAAGAATGGAAAGTGATAGCCACGGAAATCAGAAATTATTTTATAAAGTATTGAAAACTTTTAAAAGGGATACGAACTACAATAGCAAATACATAAAATCAAAAGAGGGCAAAATACTTGAAGATGACAAAGAAATAATGGACAGATGGAGAGAATACTTTGAGGATATGCTTAATATAGAAAAAATAGTACAAGGATATAATGAAAAAGAAGAACAAATAACCACCCAAGCAACAGATGAAGGTGACCAAGAAATAAAAATAGAAGAAGTAAAAGAAGCAATTATAAAAATAAAAACAGGAAGAGCAGCAGGCCATGATTGTATATCACCGGAAATGATCAAAAACTTGGGTGAAAAAAGCATAGAAGTTATAACTAAACTGTTTAACAAAATATGGACAGAAGAGAGAATACCACAAGATTGGGAAATAGGAGTGATATTACCCATCTTCAAGAAAGGAGATTACCGTGAATGTAAGAACTATAGGGGAATAACAATGATGAGTATAATGGCCAAAATGTACGAAAGAATACTGGAAAAAAGATTAAAAATACAAATAGAGACACAGCTAGAAGATTCACAAAGCGGTTTTAGGAAGGGAAGAGGAGTACAAGACCACATATTTACTATAAAACAAATAATGGAAAAAAGACAGCAAAGCAATACGTACTTGGCGTTTATTGACCTAGAGAAAGCGTTTGATAGTGTACCAAGGAAAGCGATATGGGAAAGCCTAAAAAGAAGAGGTGTAAATAAGAAATTGAGAAACAATGTGGAGTGTATGTATAAGGTCACAAAGAATTATGTACGAACGAGAAATGCAGAGTCACAGATATTTGAAACTAAAGAAGGATTGAGACAGGGTGGTGTACTGAGCCCAGCACTATTCAACATAGTGATGGATGACGTACAAAAAGAGATAAAGCACAAACTGAAGAAATTACCAGTGGGTTATAGAAATATGGAAATAACGACAATAACTGACTGCGTCTTTGCAGATGATTTAGTAATATTTGCAAAAAACAAGACAGACCTGCAAGAAAACGTAACAATATGGAATGAAGCCCTTCAAAACAGAAACTTAAAAATTAACATCGATAAAACAAAGGTAATGGTGATTGGGAAAGGAAACGGGCAAGCATCAATAATACTGGACAATACAAAAATAGAGGAAGTAAAGACGATGAGATACCTGGGCGTAAATCTACAGAAGAATGGTAAGAACGAAACTGAAATAAATGAAAGAATAGAAAAAGCAACACGGACATACTATGCTTTGAATAACAAATTTATAAGAAATAAAGAAATATCAACTAAGACAAAAATCCTAGTTTACAAGTCTATACATAAACCAATATTAATGTATGGTAGTGAGAGCTGGGTGTTAACAAGGCAGCAAAAAAGTAAAATCCAGGCGACTGAGATGAGATTCCTGAGAGCAGTTAAAGGCATTACAAGAAGAGATAGAATACGGAATGAAACAGTGAGGGAAGAACTAAGAGTGGAATCGATTTTAAAGAGCATTGAAAGGCAGCAACTGAAGTGGTTCGGACATCTAATAAGAATGGAAAACCAGAGACAACCGAAACGGATATGGCTGGCAAGGACACAAGAAAAGAGGACTAGAGGAAGACCGAGAAAAGAGTGGAACAGTGCAGTGGCAGAGTGCTTGGAAGCTAGGGGAACAAAGTGGAAGGATGCAGAAGCAATGGCAAGAGACAGAAGGGATTGGGCAATGTTTTGTTCGTAAATAAAAAGTTTTTAGACGCCTTAACACCTTCGGGTATAATAAGGCTTTATCGATTATATATATATATATAATTGTTTCAGCCTTTACTTGATGAAATTCCATTATAAATATTATCAGGATAAAATAAAACAAATTTTAATGAATTTCACTTTTTAATTGACACTGCAACGATCGTTTCGCTCCAACCTGAGCTTCATCAGACATATAAACGATCGTTGCAGTGTAAATTAAAAAGTGAAATTCATTAAAATTTGTTTTATTTTATCCTGATGATATTTTTAATTAAATGACCAATAAGTTGAATGTAAAAATTAGAAACAAATAAAGAAAATGACAGTTAAAAAAGCCAAACAAAATACTTAATAAGATAAGTTTTTACTAGCTAAGGCAAATTCTTGAATTAATATGTTTTCTTGTAAATTGGTATTGGGAACAACATTAGGTGTTAAACTTCGAAACTGTAGTTAAGGCGCTTTTATGTAAATGCAAAAAAAAATCAATGGACACGGAGTTAGATTCATTATCAAGGTGTTTTAAGATAAATTTGAACATAATTTCGTCAAGTGTCAAGAAGTCAATTGGGGGCATTCCGAGAAATGAAATCAAAATTAAATACGGGGTTATCATTATTCGACAAGAAAGAGGGATTACAAATTAGTTTCCAATCGAAATTTGAAATTTTATCAAATAAAAATCATATCTTTCGAGATGTCTGTATTAAAACCATTCAGTTTGATTCTATGAAATTTGTATATCTTTTATTTATTCGCCTAATAACGAATGTAACAAGTAATTTGTATAAAAAAAATGTAATTAGTATGTTTATTTACTTATATTGGTTATTGCCTTTGTAAATAAATCAAAAATTATTTAAGTATTTGTTTGATTTTTCTTTCTTATAATAGTCACTTACATACGTATAAATTCAGAGCAGTAAAATCACAACAAAAAAAAAACACTTCAAGCCAATCCACGTTATTTTTTTGCTTCCAACGATCCATTCCAAATCGTGTACCGTACTGAATCATGTATCAAATCCTGTATTAAAGTCGATTAGAAATTTTGCTTACTTTGAAAGCTATCTATATATATATATATATATATATATATATATATATATATATATATATATATATATATATACATATATAAATAACCTTTATCTTAATCATGCAATATGCAGAAGAGTGTCTTTTTGCAATATTGATTAGGCTGGTGCTTTGTCCTAACTTGGCATTTTATTTCGCGCCCGAAATAAATTAATTCTTCTTTCGTTTTAGAATAATATTGTTGTAGTCATATTTCGAATCTTATCGGATAATATTTCTATCTAGTAGATAACCCCACAATGATTTTGACATGTCGTATCTTCTTTATTTCGGTGTTTTATCAATAGTAGGTGATTGTCGTTCGGAAAAATGTAAAGGTTTGCTTTTAATATCGTTGTTACTACATTATTTACACGGCTATTTTTATTACATTATAGATACTACTGTTTTGAGAGAATATTTATATCAGTATAATTAAATATGTATATGGTTAAAATTAAATGATATCTCGAAACATTAGTGATATCAAAAAGTATATATATTATTATATATATAATCTAATTAATATATGTATATCGTGCCTTCAAATACATTAGTATATTAAGTAAAATTTTAAGTGCAAGGTATTTTGCTCATAGAGTTTTTTCCACCCAAAACGACTATCCTCATATCAAATTCTCGAAAAACTACACCAAGCTATTCGACAGAAACGAAGAGGAAGGTTGACAAAAGTAATCAGGTTGATGCATGACAATGCAAGACCGCACACCTAAAATCAGACGAAGACCAGGCTTCAGCAACACAAATGGGAAGTTATTCTCCATCCATTTTCATTTGTTTGAGCCGTTGAACGCTCATTTTTCGGGTAAAAGGTTTGAAGACGACGACGAACTTCAAGATGAAGTACCGCAGTATTTCAGATATTTAGATCGCACCTTTTACGAGGAGGGTATACAGAAGCTTGTGCGTCGCTGGGTAAGTGCCTTAACATTGGCGGCGATTATGTTGAAAAGTAGCCAACAGTTCACGCTTTTACTAAGTGTATGTTTGATTTCTATAAATAAAGTAGTGTACTGTCTGTAATTCACAAATGTACCTTACCTAACCGAACATCCCTTGTAATGTGATAATAAATATTGTATGAGCAATCTCAAGTGTTCGTTGTCAGCAACGGAATATTTAGATTGGCAACAATTGCCTATATTGTTTACCCTTCTTGACGTTCTTGACGTCCTTACTTCTGATAATGATGAGAGAAAAGCAACAAATATCGTAAAAAATACAAGGTGTTTGCATAAAAAAGCATAAGACTAATGAAAAAAAAACGATTTTATTACAATGAACTAAACAATATTTCTTATAATTAAACAAACTATTTCTTCACGAAATGTACTTAACATTCCGTGCTCACTGTTTTTGCCTATAAAACCTTTTCTTCTTCTCTTTGATACTTCTCTGAACATGGTTCCGCTTTTCATTTTCTGTTTCTCGCTTGAGCATCCAACAGTAGTCAGCTAAAACATTGACGCCCAAAGTCCCTTGGTAGCGTTTCTCGATACACGGACACCTGGTAAAATCTTTCACTCTGTTCTTTATTGAAGGCTTCCAAGTTTTTGGGAAAATAGTCGACATGGGAGTGTAAGAAATGAACTATTATTAAGCTCATCTTGCAACCTTGAGCCTTATACGCGTTGCACAATGGTTTTGTAGTGAGAGTCTTTAGTATTAGCAAAAAAACTTCTGCACTGCGTTTTTGAGAGAGTTTTAAGCTTCTTTTTCTTTTATTATATCTGAAAATAGGAGATCGCATAACAGTTTTCGTATGTCGGGGCCAGTAAAACTCCACCTTTCAACTTGGCTTCAGGTAGTTTTGGGAACTTGGAACACATATATCTGAAAAATTCTCCACCTTTTGGCAGTGATTTAACAAACTGCGTCATAAGTCCCAATTTAATATGAAGAGGTGGTAATAAAAGGTTTTCAGGAGGAACCAAGGTCGCGTTAATGACGTTCTTTTCGCTGGGGTTAAGGCGATTCGAAATGTCGAGTCAGCTTTTGTCCCTGGCTCGACTGTTTCACAAGCAAAAGAAGCAGGGATATCTTGTGTAACCTGCCTGCTGGCCCAATATCATGGTTAGTATTTTGAAGTCTCCATAAATCATCCAGTTATAATTTTCCTCCAAATGTGTCGAGTGTCTTACAGGAAGCGATGAAACTTTATTCCTATTATGCAGCGAGACTGCTTTTAGGCTTGTTTTTGACGAATCAAGGAACAGACACAACTTAGATGAGCCACATTCTATTTCGAAGCACTTTATTGGTCCTTGAACATCGAGATATCCTCTCTTTGGAGAAAAATCTAGTGAATTCTCTTAGTGTCCCTGTACCACGAAAATGAGGTTATGGATGCTCAGAAACACTCCGAATATCAATCAGACTGGAAGGTGGGCGTGGAACTGGTATTTCAGAGATATGAGGCACTAGACGAATAGCTGAATTAAGCATTGAGTAAGATATTTTCTTCTTATTTTTTGTATTGAAACCTTTAACATCTACCGAATAGAAATAACAGTCGGTGGTGTGGTTTTGCATCATAGGAATGCCAAAACGAAATGAGTGTTTTTTACTCTTAAACCACAAACGAAGATCTTGCTGGCACCTTCTGCACGGCTTATAAGGAACGCGGGCTTTGTCTTGATCCCTAAATTTCAACTTGAAGTAAGCAATGTACACTTTCTTCATGAAATCACTTACTTTTTTGTTGACCTTTAACAGTGTATTCATCACAAATAAAATAAAAGTTGTCAGGAGAAATAATGCAACCTCTTAGAGCCATAACATATAACTAAAAACACAAGTACAGTCACGTTTGAATGCAAAATGCAAACTGGGTGTGGCTTGTACAGCAATCAAGATCCTTAACTTATTTATCATCATTACTAATACCCTGGTGAACATGTATAAACATGCCTAACTCAGCTAGTAATATTCCTCAATTTTCGTTATAAACAATTAACCCGGGTAAGACATGATCAACCTGAGCTTCCTCCCATCGCCAACACTACCCTTGCCCTATCACCCTTCTACTGCCCCGCTACGTTCTGCTCATTTTCTCTTTTTTTGCTCTTGAGTCTCAGACTAATACATATTAAATGAATGTAAGACATCACATTTGAAAACAAACGGGCGTTTCACTCTAAATGAAACTACAAGCACGAGTTTTGCAAAAAAACCTGACGAGATGCAATTTTCGAGAATCTTTCCCGGTTTTAATGAGTAAAAATCTATAAGAAACAATATAAAAATTCCGTGCATTTGGTTGCAGACCTGTGTAATCGATTTATTTGAGGTCAACCTAATGAGCTAATATTAGCGATTACGCGGTAAAAGTATATAATATGTATATCTTAACAGCTAAAAATAAAATTTTAACCTAAAATCTGCGGATATGCTGTATCTATTTATTTCTAAATATTAAATACAATATAATATTGTGTTCTAAATATACAATTAATGTTCTAGTTTATAAAATCTTATTGTTAATTACATTATCAATTGCAAAATATAGAACAGCTGACAGTTCACTGCTATTGACCGTGAATATAAAATTCGCATTCCTAAAACTTGGCCTATATACATAATTTGCTTCTGTAAATATTTATGTATAGTTGCGTCTTATGTTATTGTTATGAAGCGAGAATAATGCAGTACGGTCAAAAAATAATATATATACAGGTTGATTCATTTTCGGCCCTAACCATGGGGGCCTCGCTTATTATTGGAGATAGAGTATAGGTTTAAATTTGGCAAAGTTGTTAAATTTTGTGTGTGTTAAAAATCCGTAAAGAAAATAGACCTGTGACAAATGACCTTCGTTATTAAAAAATAAACGCGAAAACCCGATTTTCTTCTTTTACCTGTAGCACCGACATTTGGCCTTGTAGAGAAAATATAAAAACACATCCTTGTGGCCATTTCTAAACCTCTATCCAGTGGTGTACTCTAAATTTTTATACGACGTTTCGTTTCTTTCTGGCCATCATCAACTATCTAATTTTTTATAGGCGCCATATTGGATTTAGACATCTTCAGAAAGAGTTTTTTTTCTGATTTCAACCATGTACCACATGCTGACTAAAGTTTTTGACATTAGGTTTTATTTGAAAGAATAAATTATAAGATTAAATAAGGTAGCCATGGAATTTCGATCTGTCAAACATTTCATTTATTGTTCATTAATAATACAAAAATGTCATACACTAACGAAGAGAAACGAGATATGATAAGTATTTTTTATTCTTCGAACCGAAATTCAACAGTAGCGAGTACAAGATATCTACAATTATATCCAGAACGACAACAGCCTCATCGTACCATTTTCCTAGATCTCGACAGAAATTTGGTCGAGAATGGATCGGTTACTAAGCCGCGTAATGGTCAAGACAACAGGAATTTAAATGAAAATCGACAAGATATTTTACAAATGGTAAATTAAAAGCGTGTTTTCAAATTTCATGTTAATCTTGTATTTTTATAGATAAATAATAATCCATCAATTTCTACCCGCGAAGTAGCGTCAGAATTAAATTTGTGCCAGTCCAGAGTTTGGAGAACTTTACATAAAAGTAGGTTTAAACCATACCGGATCCATGTTAGTCACTCTTTACTGCCTGGAGATAATTTGAGAAGGCTAGAATACTGTAATTGGTTAATGGGAAGGATAGAAAATGACGAAAATTTTTTAAGCAAAATCATCTGGTCAGATGAAACAAAATTTACAAATTCTGGAATGTTCAACAGAAATACGGAGCACTATTGGGCAGTACAAAATCACCGACAAAACAGGGCTAGATGACCACAACATCGTTTTGGAATAAACGTTTGGATGGGTATTTTGGCAAATCGTCTCTTAGGACCAGTTATGTATGAAGAACATTTAAATGGAGAAAGATATTTAAACATTTTACGTAGGTACATACGTATCTGACTATCTTGACGACAATATCCCATTAAATCAATTACAATATTTATGGTGGAAACAAGATGGCGCACCAGCACACAATGCAGCTGTTGCTAGAAATTTCTTAAATCAAGAGTTTGCAAACCGTTGGATTGGAAATAGGGGAGTTGTTGAATGGCCTGCGAGATCACCTGATTTAAGTCCGCTAGATTTTTTTTTATGGGGATATGTTAAAAATAATATTTATAAATTAGATGCGCCACAAAACATTGAAGAATTACGAGACAGACTTCAGAATGCCTTCGATGCAGTTCCTAGAAGAACTATACAAAGGGCAGTACAAAATGCCAGAAGGCGTGCCCAATTGTGCATTACCGAAGATGGCCAGATAATTGAACATTTACTGTAATTGTTTATTGTTTACTTTTCTATGTATTTTTATTAATGTTTTTGTTATCTTGTACTCGCTACTGTTGAATTTCGTTTCGAAGAATAAAAAATACTTATAATATCTCGTTTCTCTTCGTTAGTGTATGCCATTTTTGTATTATTAATGAACAATAAATGAAATGTTTGACAGATTGAAATTCCAAAGGCTACCTTATTTAATCTTATAATTTATTCTTTCAAATAAAACCTAATGTCAAAAACTTTAGTCAGCATGTGGTACATGGTTGAAATCAGAAAAAAAACTCTTTCTGAAGATGTCTAAATCCAATATGGCGCCTATAAGAAATTAGATAGTTGATGATTGCCAGAAAGAAACGAAACTTCGTATAAAAATTTAGAGTACACCACTGGATAGAGGTTTAGAAATGGTCACAAGGATGTGTTTCTATTTTTTCTCTACAAGGCCAAATGTCGGTGCTACAGGTAAAAGAAAAAATGGGGTTTTCGCGTTTATAACTTAATTACTTGACATTTATATCCTGTCATTCATATTTTGTATTCTCTTGAAAAAGGCGTATACAGCCGAAACATGTAGAGTTTTTTAAATACATATATTTTGAAGTAATATACAGACCTTTAATCGCCTACTGATTAGGTTTACCATATCATACCAAGGTCACGAAGTTATTATATATATATATATATATATATATATATATATATATATATATGATGCGGTATATTACATCGTTAATTCGCTTCAACACCTCGTATGGCCCCTCCCAATTCTTTTGAAGTTTTGGAGATAGGCCCCGTCGACGTTGTGGATTATATAACCAAACCCGGTCGCCTTCATGGTAACCACTCTTCTCGGCGTTGATGTCGCAGCTCTCCTTCATTCTGTCACTAGCATCTTGGATATTATGTCTGACTTGTTCATGGGTATTATCTAGTCGTCATCTGAGCGTGCTGACATAATCTTCTCCGGCAATATCTTCACCAGGCTTGCTCCCAAACTTTAAATCACAGGGCAATCGGAGTTCACTCTCGAATAGCACGTTTGCTGGTGATTGGCCAGTTGTCTCATGAACAGAGGCCCGATACGCCATTAGGAATAATGGTAAATGTTCGTCCCAATCTCTCTGGTGTTCGGAGACCACTTTGGATAAGTGTCTGATCATGGTCTTGTTCATTCGCTCTACCATCCCATATGATTGTGGATGCAAGGGAGTTTTTCTCGTCTTCCGTATGTCCAAAAGTCCACACATCTTTTCGAATAGACTGGACTCGAAATTTCGCCCTTGATCGGAATGAAGTTCCAAGGGTACACTAAAACGGCTGACGAACTCCTTCACAATCACGTCTGCTACAGTTCCAGCTTCTTGATTTGGTAGAGCATATGCTTCAACCCATTTGGTACAGTAATCCATTACCACTATTATGTATTTATTTTCTTTGTCGCTTTCTGGAAAAGGGCCGGCGGCATCAATGGCGATCCTTCCAAATGGGCTTCCTACATTGTATTGGCGCATGGGTGCACGTCGACGCCTCTGCGGACCATTGCTTCCGGCGCAATTAGCACACTTTCGGCACCATTCTTTCACATTTCGTGAACAATTCACCCAGTAAAATCTCTGGCGCACCTTCTCCAGTGTTTTATGGACTCCAAAATGTCCCCCAGAAGCACCATTATGGAGTTCTCGCAATACCTCTGGTATTCTTTTCTTGGGAACCACCGTTTGCATCTTCCGCTCGCTTCCATCGTGATTTTCGACCTCACGTCTCAGGAGATCGTCTTCCATGGTTAAGGAATCCCATTGTGCCCAGTATGACTTCAATTCTCTTGAATGGGGAGCAATTTCTTGCCAGGTCGGTCTTGGCCGATTTCTCTTCCAAGCTCTGAAGACTGCAAGATCCGGATCGGCTTCTTGATCTGCGCGCAAATTGTCAGGTTGCCATTGGTCATCACCACGGTGGTTCGAAGAGCGTTGGCCGATTTGTCTTTGATTCGGTTGCAATGTCGACAGTCTTCTGGATAGGGCCTTCTTTCCATAATAGCGTCAACATACAGGCCATTGGTTTGATGTTGCAGTTTGGATGCGATTTGGGCAGTCCTTGGGGCTTGCGAATTCTCAGCCGATTCTTTCTTGGTCCTTTTACCACATTTATTCTGAATGTGACCGTTTCTTCTATAATTCCCGTATGGCCGCGCACTTTTATTTGGTTTGATCTGGTTTAGAACTCGCGCCGCGAGAATCTGGTATTAAATAATAGCCATCCCTTCCTCGACGGCTTATATATGGATGTGGATATTTTCTCTCGAGGGTTCTACCTGTATCGAGAAAACGCTAGAGGTATGATGCACTGTTTGATGAGTCATCACTAAAGAAGGCAGACTATGTGCCCCAGCAGTAGCGTTGCGTGGAGAGTTTAGCAGAATAACAGTGCGCTTACTTAAAAATAAATATATCGAATCCCTATACAAAACGTTAAGAAAAAACACAAATAACTTACCCAACATGTTTATATTGTTGCAAAAAAATGCGGGTGTGCGCGATGAAAAAACTGCACCATAATATATGTTTCTGTATTAGTCTCGGAAAGGTTCGTACGTAGCGACGTATATATATGTTTATATACAGAGAAGGATTGTTCGACGTTGAGAGATGTTATATTTGCATAGTTAAAGCGCTCTTTGTATCTGTACAACGGATCTTCAGTATTGGTAAAAAGTTGCCCTAACTTTGTAAAATCTACATTTCTATCTAATACACTGTTAAATTTTTCACGGACACAATCACTTTTTTCATCTTCAAGGATATGCAGCACTAGTTTTACGTGGTCTATAATTGCTAATGACTCATTAGCAATTATTGACCACGTAAAACTACTATATAAGCATGTATTTTAAGTTATTATTACTATTATTATTATTATACAAACATCACAATGTAGAGAGCCTGTCTTGTAATTTGATGTATTCATTGCTTTGAATTTGAAAATTTTATATAGATATAGCTTGAACACTATTGTTAGATAACAATTAATAAAGACGTTAACATAAGCAATTAAGTAAATTCTATATTTAGAATGTTTATGTGTCGTATATAAACATTATTGTTAGATCTCTAATACAAATTAATACGTTAGATAATTGAATAATTTAATTTATTTTATTGAACATGCAATATTGAAGCCTACATTTAAATGTGATAAGGAAAGTCAAAATTATCCATTATAGCGGTTCTCCGGATCGAATCTGCATACTTACTGTTTGTTATTAACAAGCAGTTACCACGAACTGAGTTTTTATAAATATTATTTTATGAAATTACTGAGATAACGTTTTAATGGTTGAAGTGACATTATACACATGTACGATTTTACATATGTATGGTGATATAAACAATGTTTATTAATACATAGCAAGTTTTCTAAAAGCAAGAGAAAAGTAGGCAAGTTTCTGACTTGATAAATACTTTGCTGTAGTATTATCTTTTTACATATAAATTGGCTTGATACGCTACATAAATAAGCGGGCGTTCTTTAAAAGATTTATTATGCAGTACATTTCTTCAATTGTTATTCTTTGATCAAATATATACGTGGGTGATTTGACGAGAGACTGACTTTTCAATGAAAAACTTATTTTAGAGTAGGAAATATATACTTTTCCAACATAATTCCCCTACAATTCTATATACTTAGCTCAGCGACTTTCCAATTTTTTGAAGCCGTTTAATCTTTCTGAAGCTAGTCAAAATAGGCATTCGTTGCGGCTATCATCTTCTCATTTGTGCCGAATCTCTTTCCATCAAGCCATTGTGCAAGTTTGGGAACAGAAAAAATCACTCGGAGCCAGTTCTAGTGAATATAGTGGATCTGCCAGCAATTCTAATCCAATTTCATTTAGCGGTTGCTGTAGCGAATGATTTAGAAGGCATCGTGCCTCCTAATTCATTCTTGAAGAAACCAAACTTTTTCTTGAATAAATGCGGTTACTTTACTTCAGTTCCGCATCAAAACGTGTCAGCGCATCCGCGTAATATTGGCTATTTACTGTACTTTCCTTCTGTAAATAGTCAAAAAGGATTACATCTTTGGAATCTCAAAAAATCGTGGTCCTAATGTAATTGTCCGAAAAAACGGTTTTTTCCTTCTTCGCGGTCACGTTCATCAGAAGAACTTCAATGTTTTGATTGTGTCTTTTTTTGCTTTTGGAGTATAATGATGTATCCAGATTTTACGTACATATCGACGAAAAAATTGTCTTGGATTTAGGTTGAACTTATCCATACAGTAATTTGAAATTGTAACAAAAGTTCACATTTGCTCCAAATATGGCGTACCCGTTCGGTTGAGATGCTTATGGCATTAGCTATCTCACCAACTTTTATTCGGTGGTCGCTCTTTACAATGGTATGGACTTTATTAATAATTTCTAGGGAAGTAACTGTAAATAAATTATCACTTTTGAAAGCAGTGAAACCAATCGTTACATGGGAAGAAGTACATTGATCACAATATTTATCTAAACCCTTCTTCAGTTTCTTTAACAATTTTCGTGCCTCATAAGCCCGCCTATTAAAACTAAGGAAAAAATGCGGCAAACGCAAATTGATTGAAATAAAGTTATATCAAAGAGACCAATTCACAAAAAAAAATATAGTTGTGATATAACAAAAATTGTTTATAGATTAGAACAGCAAGTAGTGCATATTCTTACACTGTGTTCATTACATAAGTGTCAGTAAAATGTATGGAACCCAGAGTATCTCTGCAATGGTTAATGTTTTTTAAATAAAATTGGGTAAACCTTTGTAAAACGATATTCAAGGTTTCTAAAAATAATATCAGATTTGCTGTGACATTTCCGGTTATAACGGAAACAGACATTCAATCTGTTATTTTAAATAGAACAGCCTGTATATTTTTATATTTTCGAATGCCTTGTTAAATTCTGGACAACACAGTAAACCTTCACGTTGCTATTAAGATAAAAAACATTACTTTCTGGAAATCAGTTTTCATAAGTAACATCATAAACCATGAATGGTAAAATGAATTGGTAAAATAGCTAATTTCCAAAAACAAATCCTTTAAACTCGGGATTTTAGCAAAGCCAAACAGCGTTCTTACTATGAAGTTTTGAATCTGTTCAATGAACTTAATCCAGGTAATCAGATAACAAGATCAGCGGTTGTGAAAACTGTAAGACGTTATTTATGAGCTAATTATATAAAAAATTAACCTATGTTTGGAAGGCCAAAATCGGCCATGAATGATAACGTAAAGTTGGATATGTTATTAGTAATTTAAGAGAATCCACAAACATCAACCACACAGCTCTAGCTCTTGATAATGATATATGCCAAAGTTGCATTATTAATATACTGAAATCTGAAGCTCTATAAATTTCACTTCTGTCACGAGTTAACTGAGGATGACCCTGATCGTAGAATAGAATTTGGTGAACACTTTTGCAGAACAGATGCGTAGAAAGTCCAAACCTTATCAGAAAAATTGTGTTCTCAGATGAAGCAACATTTTGCTTGAGTGCTATAGTCAATAGACATAACTATCGAAATTGGTCTAAAGACAATCCCCGTTGGATGCGACAAGTGCATACTCAGTATCTGGAGAAAATAAATGTGTGGGCAGGGATCATAGACAATAATATTATTGGGCCTTTCTTCATTGAAGCTACTCGGTATTTGGATTTATTAAGAAATAATATTGTACACGCTATTGCTAGGCTTTATCCTGAACAATCCACTAATTCCTGCTGAGAACATATGGTAGCAGCAAGACGCATTATTCTAGAATTGGGTGGCAGTATTTGGATCAAGATTTTCCTGGTCGGTGGATAGGGCGAACGGGTGCCATTGAATGGCCACCTCGTAGTTCTGATCTAACGCCTTTCGATTTTTTCTTATGGGGTTATCTCAAAAATAAGGCATGCAGAAGTAGACCTGCAAATTTAAATAAGTTGAAGGAACACATAAGAAACTTATTATTACAAATGCTAGACGAAGTTTTACAAAATTCTTTGTAAGTTAGTAGAAGGGAAAAATTTTGAACATTTAATCAACAAATCTTTTTTTTGTTAAAATAAATTGTTAAAATACCGGGTTTAAAGAACTTGTTTTTGGAAATTATCTATTTTACCAATTCATTCATGGTTTATGATGTTACTAAAGAAAACTGATTTCCAGGAAGTAATGTTTTTGATCTCAATAGCAATGTGGAGGTTTACTGTATCCAGAATTTAACAAGGCATTCACAAATGTAAAATATACATTCAATTCATTATTTTAAACAGAACGCACTCTATTTAAAATAATGAATTAAATGTCTATTTTCGGTATAACCAGAAATGACACAGCAAATCTGATATTATTTTTAGAATCCTTGAATCTTTTTACAAGGGTATAACCAATTTTATTTAAGAATGAACCGTTGCAGAGTTACTTAGGGGGTTCCATACTTTTCACAAACATTGTATATTATTTTCGCAATTAACACGTAGCATTTTGCTTTTGCGCTCTATTTTTGAAGGACAAAATGAGCATATTTTTCTATTGATCGTTTCATTTGTTTGAGCTGTAGGTGGATCGGAGATATTTACAACGTCTTTCATGCACTCCACGTTCAATTATATTGAAGAAAATCGTCATAGACCGTCGCTTACTTTGCCTTTTACATGGCGACACCGCCTTTCATTTTATTGTATAAATAAGTAATCCACAAGATGCATAAAGTTCATCAACAGTTCGGACATCAGTCCACGTTTTTTATTTCCGATTGTAAACACGTAATGCTTCTAAGTTGGTATAGTGCACAATTTCCTGCATAATAACTTCAGTCACAAATAACCGCAAAGCTTCTCTTTGTGCAGCAGCCATATGGTTTTGTGCTACGGCAAATACACACCGAATAGTATCATATGGTTTGGCTGAATTTTATTTTTTGCTGGTGGTTCTATTCTCCACTCCAGTCTGCTTGGAGAATCTGAAAACCTTGCAGATACAATATTCGATTCTGGATTATCGCTATCACTAATGTTTTTTGCATTAGTGTTATCGCCGTCGTTAGCTCTACTAGATCTAGAGAATTCCTCATGATTTATTTCGAAATCATTGTCCATTATGTCATTTTCTACTTTTGAAATATCACTTTCTACAGGTTAATCATCGCACACATTTGTCCATTACTCGAACTTCGGATCACCAAACTTTATACTCCGTACACATATGTTCAGGTATAAAACTTTGTCTTTTTGTACTTAAAAATATTTTTAAATTGAGAAAATGGTAATGATTTTTCTATATCGCGACAGGTCACTGGAGCATAACTGTAGTTACTTAAAATAGAGTTAGCATTAGTGTTATCATTTATTAAACTTGATATTTCTTTATTTATTATATAATTAGGGTTACGATTCAACACGTTGTCAATAAAGTTTTTTTTAAACTTCTTAACCGAATTCACCAGGTGCGTTATTTACGTAACTTTTGAATAGCGGTATTATATATTTCTAATCATTGTCGTAAAGGTAGTTTTTGACTTTCTATATTCTTTATTACACTAGGAATAAAACCAAAATATTTATGAATAAATGGTAATTGTTTAAGCAAAAAGAGTTTTTGTACTAGCGTTTTAATTGATAACTTTTCACCGTATCTTCTAGACACATTAGCACATTTTTAATTGTTTTAAAATTCTCACTATTAAAAACACAAGCTTGTATCCAGGTAACGTATCTAATAATAACAGGTTGAGGAAGCAAACTTAATCCAGGACAAGGTTCCTTGTAAAATTGCTGGGAGCTTTTAAGAAAATTGTTTTCGTATTATTAATAAATGTATTTACATCTGCGAATTCTTCTCGCACAAATTCACACACGCGATGTAAAGAATGTGCAAAACAAGTAACATGAACCATACGTAAAAAGTTTGTAAATTTATCCCTGCGCGGAGCATATAAGCTACAACATCAGTTACTAATAGAAAAACTTTCTCTTTCTTGTCCGGAATTCTGGAATCTAGACTGGTTTTCACAAATTCCATGATAGATTGAAAATTTATGGTAGACAAAACGTTACTATCAATTAAATGAGATTTTGAAGGTTTGGTTGATTCTAGCGTACCTACAATAACATTGCTGATTGAACGTCCCACTGTATCTGTAGTTTCATCCACTGACACAAAGATATTTTTGCCTTCTATGTCTTTTTTATTTCCTGTGTCTGTGTCAGATGGATGGGATCTAGTTTTCTTCTTACAGTGCTTTCGTTGGGAATTGATCTACGGCAATGTTTTTTCAAACAAATTTTCAAGTCTGAATGATGAGTTGTTTGAACGGAATATTTGAGGATATAAATGCTCTATACGGTTCCTCACAAAAATTATTACTTTCGTTTGTATTTTACATAAGTTGAACGTTTAATATATTTAAAAAAGGTATATAACCCCTTACCACAATTATTAGTCGTATCCTAAATACGTATTTCGACAACTAAGTTGTCATCATCAGTAGGTAAAAACTACTAATTAAAAGTCACACTGATGATGACAACTTAGTTGTCGAAATACGTATTTAGGATACGACTAATAATTGTGGTAAGGGGTTATATACCTTTTTCAAATTGTTATTTAACCACAGTCTCCATTGAAAGAAGTTTAATATATGTTTGATAGAGTATAAATGCTTGTTAACGTTAGTTTTTTAAAGTTTAAACTCACACGAAAGTTGTCTACGATATGTTGTCTTTTAATTTCTTGTCTCCAGTTTTTGTCCTATAAAAATGCTACTCAGTTGAACTACTTGCCGAAAAGATTATACTCAAACAAACGACACTCGCTAAGCTGTAAGTAACCAGTCTTGGTTGAATCATGTGTGGAATACACATTTTTGATATGTTTACTCAAATATGAACAGATAAGAAAGGCTGCAGAACTATTCATCCCTACTTAAAAACTTGTCAAAATGAAAGATGAAGAAGAAAGAACTAGAATCTGTTTACGACAACTATGTTTGCTTTTAAAACTCGCTAGATACGGTTGAAGATATTGTCAATAATTGTATATACGAGTATTTTGTTTTACAGGATCCTTAAAGCCTTCAATGTATATATATATGTATATATATATATATATATATATATATATATATATATATATATACCGGGTGCGGCAATAGTGTGTCGGCGGAGCTTAGCATGAAAACTAATAAAGTTGTAACAATGACATTTTACGTACACATGTAGTATGCTACAGTGCATTTTCTAATTTTATTTATATATTTACAGGGTGTTCCAAATTTCCGCAACCACTTTCAATTTTTTTTTTTTAAATAGATTGCTATACTTTCTTGTTATTATGATGATAGCCACCCAAATTATCTTTGCAATGATATATGACAATGTGCACTTCCAACTGTTAGTTTTGGTTTTATTGCAAATTTTGTTAAAATCTTGACAGTTGCAGCGTCTAACATTTTAAGTCTTAGCCTGAAAATGGGTGCAGTGCCTCACGTAACTTTTTTGTTACCAATTTATGGACTAACACGTTATATGTTTTGAGGGTGAACAACGTGACAACATATACAGAGTGTTAAATATGTCGTGCCAAAGTTATCGAATTTTAAAGGCTATTTTCTCTTTTTTTTAAATTGAACCTATAATTTTTTTATTAGTCAGCAAATTCCTTGTAAAATTGCCGTTAAAATGATACCAATAACATAGTACTTATTTCTAGTATTTTCGAAGTTATAACCCTTTAATGGGATATACCTATGTTTATATTATTCAATATGCGGTGCATCTAATAGTTGGTTGGCCATGAAATGATATCAAACAAAGTAACTTTTACAAACACCTGTTTCTTAATTCTTTATTATTAGTTTTAGAATTACATTTTGTAATTTTTCAATAATAAAACAAAATTAATTTAAAATGTGTTCAAATATATTTCCATTCTGCTCTACACATGCTCTTAATCGCCTCTGCATCGACAGACTTACATTTTGAGCCATGTTGTTTTCATTTAATTGAAGAAAAGCGTTTCTGATTCGTTGCTGCATGTTCTCTGCCGTTGTAGGAGGTGTTTCGTAAACTATATTTTTTACAGTAGGCCACAGAAAAAAATCACAAGGGGTTAGATCTGGTGACCGCGGTGGCCAGCTTATAAAGCTTCCTCTCCCAATCCACCTATTGGTGAATACCGTATCTAAATGTGTTCTTGCAGCAGCACCGTAATGTGCAGGTGCACCATCATGTTGGTACCACAATCTCCTTATGACGTTATCTGGTAGGTCTTCTAACAGCAATGGTAAATTATTTTGTAGGAAATTTGTGTAGATTTCACAATTTAAAGTATTATTAAAAAAGAATGGACCTACAATAGTGTTTCCTATGATGCCTCCCCAGGTGTTAACACTCCATTTTTGTTGGTATAAAATGGGTTGCACAAAATGAGGGTTTCTAGTGTCATAATAATGAGAATTTTTTCTGTTTGTTATTCCACAATTAGCAAATGTTGCTTCATCTGTGAAAAGCACATGATCTAGAAAATTTAGATCTTGTCGTAATTGGAAAAGTAGCCATTCACAGTAAACAAGTCTCCTTTCAAAATCCGTTTGTAATAAGCCTTGATGATTTTGAATTTTGTAAGGGTGAAATTTATGTTTTTTTAAAATCCTTCTTACAGCAGTGACTTCTATCCCGTGTTCTTTCGAAATTATCCTTGTAGATACGCGCGGATTTTCCACAACGGACTGGACGACTGTCACTTCATTATCTTCTGTAACCATAGACTTAGTTCTTTCATGTTTGACATAATTCACTGAACCCGTCCGAAGAAACCTTGTCTACAAATTTTCAAAAGTCTTAATATCTGGTGCTCTTCGGTGAGGATACTCCATAGCATATGTTCTTGATGCTAAAAGTGGATTTCTATTGCTAGCGCCAAGAACAAATACCATGTCTATTAGCTCCTCTTTCGAAAAATTCATTCTAAAGAAACACAACTATAAACTATTACGGCATGGAAATAAAAAATAATGACAACAAAACGATATAACTGACAACAAGATAACAACTAATAACGAACAAACGGAAATTGATAATTAACTAGCCGAACTTAAATTATAACAATTAAACGCGATTACAGTAAAGAGAAACTATTGAAAAACACTTTATATGGAAATTTTAAGTAGATATTTGACGTTTGGTTACACAGCAATTTTTACTTAATATCATTTCATGGCCAACCACCCAACTATTAGATGCCGCACCGCATATTGAATATTATAAACATAGGTATATCCCATTAAAGGGTTATAACTTCGAAAATACTAGAAATAAGTAATATGTTATTTATACCATTTTAACGGCAATTTTACAAGGAATTTGCTGACTAATAAAAAAATTATAGGTTCAATTTCAAAAAAATAGAAAATAGCCTTTAAACTTCGATAACTTTGGCACGACATATACGACACGACTGTATATGTTGTCACGTTGTTCACCCTCACAACATATAACGTGTTAGTCCATAAATTGGTAACAAAAAAGTTACGTGAGGCACTGCACCCATTTTCAGGCTAAGACTTAAAATGTTAGACGCTGCAACTGTCAAGGTTTTAACAAAATTTGCAATAAAACCAAAACTAACAGTTGTAAGTGCACATTGTCATATATCATTGCAAAGATAATTTGGGTGGCTTTCATCATAATAACAAGAAAGTATAGCAATCTATTTAAAAAAAAAAATTGAAAGTGGTTGCGGAAATTTGGAACACCCTGTAAATATATAAATAAAATTAGAAAATGCACTGTAGCATACTACATGTGTACGTAAAATTTCATTGTTACAACTTTATTAGTTTTCATGCTAAGCTCCGCCGACACACTATTGCCGCACCAGGTATATATATATATATATATATATATATATATATATATATATATATATATATATATATAATAGATGTAATTGATTTATATTTCGTACAACGTACATATTGAGTAATGTTACTACAGTAAGCAAGTTATGTAATAATCGCTTATGCATGTGTAAGGAAATAAGTAAGTAGGGCGTAAATAAAGTAGAACAATAAGTATATACATTTACAAATTTGCGCTTACGCAAAGTTTAGTACGTACCTATACACTATTATGGTAACCCCAATATATAGAAAATACGAAAGAAGAATTAAGTACCGGATTTGAATCGGCGCAAATCTCTGTTAAATGTTTACAATGACTATTTATCCAGTGTTATCTTCAGGTAATTCATATTAAAGAAAAGGTTAATGTGTTCTAGGTTTGCACTGTCGCTTTATTATTGCACACAAAATAACGTAAAATATTTAGTACACTTAAATAATGCCTCTAAGTATGTAACAATACTTTATATTTAATCCTTTGAGGCGTTTCAATTATTTCCATGCTGATTACCAACAGCATGGAGTTCTCCGAAAATGCCGGATCCATTTATTTTAAAACTTATACATAGTATCTGATTCGAGCATTATAAGATTATATTATGTAAGTTCTAACCCATGGAGATCAATATTTGGTTACCTGTACATTCAGGAAAGTATTAACGGTCCTTTCCTTTACGATGTGCGCACGTGGCTGGATGTAAATTGGACACTAACCTACCTGAAATTAATCTCGTTGGTAATTCGGGCACTAGCTAAAAATGTACTCGCAGAGGGTCTATGTAAACTGGGTACCGTATAAAGCAAACAAAAACAATAATATAGAAATAGTGTATTTCAAGTTGAAGTACAGCAAAAAGATAGAAAATAAAAAATATGTACTCATATGAAAACAATAATAAAAGCAAATACTTAATTATATAAAAACTATAATAAAAAAATAGTGTATTTGAAGTCATACTGATGAAATGAATAAAATTATGATGAATAAAATGATATACACTTCACAAAGTGTAATCGTGATATTGTTCCATTATTTAGTTGTTCACACAGTTCATTTAGAGTTCTTAATTTTTGTTTTGCGCGTGTGTCTGTAAATCTTGCTGGTGTGTGTACACTTTGAATTTTAACATAAGTGTCTATTTGAAATTCCTTAAGCTTTTAATATTTTGTACAATACAAAATATACCGTCCATGTACACTTTACCCATTCCACATAAACTTCTAACATTCGTTTCACAAGAAAACACTATGATATTGCTCACTGAACAGTTTATAAAAACGAAACTTTCATCCTTGCTTGTTTTAACATTAGCGGCTTCCACTATATCATGGACGTCTGCCTTATTTTGTGGTAACGGCCCAGGAAGAAATTTTCTCCTTGCATTGTACAAATTTCTTCGGATATAAGTGAAGTCTGTTATCGTAATTGTTTCCGACAGTTCCTTAGCTAGTTCACGACGAATAATTTTCGCTGGTTTTTCGGAAATATCATCAACTAATTTCTTACTTTAAGCTTATATATAGAATATATTATAGCATAATACAATAGAGGCCCGCCCACAATAGATGTACAAATAAAAATACATTTGAAATAATCTATTTGGTCATTAGGAAATTCCTTAATTTATTAACGTCTAATTTCTTACTTAAAGCTATAAAGCGATCATTACCCGAACGGTACTGGTGCGTAGATTACCTGTAGGATTAAGCAATCCTCTTTGCAGGGCAGGTAATTCCATATTCTTGGTGCCCAGTTTACATCCGCCCGTGCACGTAAATGACAAAGGAACACACATAATTAGATTCCCGTATTGGTTAGATTGTGTTTGCTTTGCTGATATGATCCATTATGTTTTGTTTTTATTAAATGTAAGTTCTATAAAAAATGATCTTTTCAATTTTTGTTGTTGCGCCGTCCGCTTTCGTAGATAACACAGGCCTGCATAAAATTTGTGATGACGTGATTTTTGTTTGTTAAGCTCAGTTTTTATATAGCATTAACTAATTAAAATACAGTTGGTCTCTACCACCCACAGATTTTTTTTGCAAAAAAGAAAAAGAAAAAAAATCTTATAATAGGCGTTTTAATACATTTTAAAATGAATGTACTACTTCAAATTCTAGGTATTAACCCAAAAATGATTTTCTGTTGTGGTTTTAAAGAAATTTGTTAAATAGCCTCTCATTACCTGATGTAAATCTTTTATTACATGTATTAATTTTGGACAAGATTTCCGGGAATTTTTACCTGCTAAATCCTATTTATTATGCTTTCACTTTATTAGTACTGCGAAGAAGGATTTCAAGTTTATCACTCCAAACAAAATGTATATTTTAATGTCATTTACTTCATTATAGCTCTGAGTGTCGATCAGTAAACAAGTAAAATTAATTTGTCTTTAGTGTTTTGCGTGGTATTTTGATAAATAAACATTTACTTAAAAATATGTCTAGCCGGTGTTGCAAAAACAAACCGGATGATTTCTGTTATATTTGTGGATATTTCGTCTTGAAAAAGTTTTAGAGACCAATTGGTGAATTTGTGAAAAATTCATATTATGCTTATTTCAAAATCAAATTAGGAGATCAAGATAAAGATTGGGCACCGCACGTTGTTTGTAAGGTATGTGAAGAAGGTTTAAGACATTGGACCAAAGGCAATAGAACAAGCCTTCCTTTTGGAATACCGATGGTTTGGAGAGAACCGCAAAATCATCATGAAGATTGCTACTTTGTGTCTTTGTGATATTAAGGGGCATAATAGAAAAACTTTGAAACATATTTTGTACCCAAACAATATTAAATCAGCTATCAGACCAGTTCCTCACAGTGATCATGTATCTATACCTATACCCCCCAAAGTACTACAAGAAGATATTGAAACCTCTTCAACTTCCGGCTCCGCACAGATGGATAGTGATTTTGAACCATCAACCTCAGGTCAAAACCAACCTCAGCTATTTTCACAAGCCGAACTGAATGATTTAGTAAGAGATTTGGGACTTTCAAAAGATCTTTCTGAAGTACTGGGGTCTAGGTTGAGACAAAAAAATTTGCTTGCCCCAGAAACTACCTTCTCTTGGTATAGAAATCGTGAGGCTGGATTTGTAAAATATTTTTCACAAAACGGACCACTCGTGTACTGCCAAGCAATTGCTGATCTACTTACTTTCCTCGGAGCTCCTGAGTACACACCTTCTGACTGGAGACTTTTCATCGACTCTTCAAAAAGGAGCCTTAAAGCTGTTCTTTTATATAATGGCAATGTTTTTGCTTCTGTTCCGGCCGGCCATTCTGTTCATTTAAAGGAAAACTATGAAAATTTACAGGAATTACTTTTAAGAATACAATATGAAAATCACAACTGGGAAGTGTGTGGAGATTTAAAAATTTTAGGCCTTCTCTTGGGTCAGCAGTCTGGATATACTAAATTTCCATGTTTCCTGTGCGAGTGAGATAGCAGAAATCGAGAACAGCATTGGATAAAAAGAGACTGGCCACAAAGGGTGACTTTAATACCTGGAACCAAAAATGTAATTCGCGAAAGTCTTATTGACCCTCAAAAAGTGTTACTTCCACCGCTTCACATAAAACTTGGACTTATGAAACAATTTCTTAAGGCATTAAAAAAAGAAGGAAATTGTTTTAAATATTTGTGTAAAACATTTCCGACTCTGTCAGAGGCAAAATTAAAGGAGGGAATCTTTGTAGGCCCGCAGATTAGGAGCTTGGTGAAAGATCAAGAATTTGAAAATGTGATGGAAGATATGGAAAAACATGCATGGCATGCTTTTAACGAAGTTGTACATAAATTTCTAGGGAATTATAAAGATACAAACTATGTTGAGATCGTTGAAAATATGCTGGAAAAATTCAGGATTCTTGGTTGCAATATGAGCATAAAAATTCACTTTTTACATTCACATTTGGACTATTTCCCAGAAAACCTTGGGGACATGAGTGAAGAGCAAAGAGAAAGATTTCACCAGGATATTAAAGAGATGGAAAAAAGATACCAAGGGCGCTGGGACACAAAAATGATGGCCGATTACTGTTGGACATTGAAAAGGGATCTTCCTTTAGCTGAATATGACAGAAAAACAACTAAACGAAGCTTTTCTGAAAAACGACAACATTTTTTTAAGAAGCATAAAGAATAAATAACTATTTCTAATAGTTTCTATGTGTATATTTTTGTATTTTTTTAAATATATAAAACTAGCTTATAAATGAAATAAATCGTGTTTTTTCTATATTTTTTGATTTTACTGGTTTGAAAAATAACCTTACGTGATACAAAAAAAAAGCAGATTTGAAATCAGCGCTACCCAATTACTAGAAAACAGTTAAGATTTTTAAATCAACTTTCAAAGTGTTGAAAAATGCAGGCCTGTGTAATTTTCAGATTTTCTCGTTACTAATTGGTAGTGCAATTAATTATTCTTTTATTAAAGAAATATACTAGGTGTCCTTGAAATAAAAAGACAACGTATGAAAAATGGAAATCTGTAATTATACAGAATATAAATCCAAAATATCATCCCAAAATTCCCTCTCGTAAGCTAAGCGACAAAAAATTACAAAGATATTAAAAAAAAATCTGTCATGCCACTGTGCGATTATAAAAAGTATCAGAGACGATATCTTAAAGTTGACAGGCAATACAAAAAGAATAATTTAGTTATTTTCCATCTCATCCAGATGTTAACGTATGTAAATATACGCTATAGCGTATGTGTGTGTGTGAGGTACTTATTATTTATACACATTCCGAATATTTTGAATTAATAGCCGTCGCGTAATATAAGTGTTTTTAATTTCGGCGTTCGCGTCGTAATTGACTCACAATATTTTGAGTTTATATTTTATATATTTACATCTTTCCATTCATCATATTGTTATGGATTTTTCCCTAAATAATATTTAAAATTTATTTAAAATGAATCTACATTATTTGTGGATATCTGTGTATATCCGATTTATTTAGATAAAATGTGCGTATAAAAAAAACCTGATTTTTGAAGGTCGTCTTTATGTGAAAGCGATAGAGAGATATTTTGAGGGGGAGACCAACTTCTGACCTTAGACAAGAACGTTGTATTTTTTCGAAATATATATATTTAATTTAATTAGTTCGGGTTGATTTTGATTGTGTGACCATAGTAAATGGTATTTTATATTTAGTCCCGATAATTCTACGAGATTGTTATTCTCGTAATTTGTTGGTTTTAAGATAAAATAAAGTGTCTTGTAAGTCTCCTAAAACTGTAAGTTTTTTATTTTATGAATTCATAAAATTGTAAAATTTTGCTCGTTCGGAAGTCAAGGGTATTTTTTCATGTGTTTGATGTTTGCACATGCGTAGATTTGGTCGTCTATTAAATTTGATTATACAGTGTGGTTCTCTGGGGAGAAATTAAAAATGAATTTTATTATTTTTTAGATAAGGTTGTTCGGAGTACCTTAGAGGAAGTTTTAATCTACTTAGCTGTCAATATACAGTGGATATATTTTACCTCAAGTATATTGAAAGAGACAATATCTTTATACTTTATTAAAATATTTTTTTTTCTTTTTTGATTTTTTTGTATTAAATATTTATTTAAATTTTATTCTGTCTTTGATTTTGTGCTGGCACCTTTACCGCTGTTTAATTAAAAATAAGTAACTTATAAAATATAATATAAAACTTGTGAGATAAATTAACTGGCGCTCAATTCATGTTTAACAGTTCCACGATTTTCCGATTGGAACCCTGAGAAGAAAGAAGCCCATTTTTTGGAAATTAACCGGCTGAGTATCCTAGTTGGGAAGTTTAGTTGTGGATGGTGGCACAATTAAACTCAACAAACCACTATTCATAGCTATATGTTGTCTCTTTAGTTCAAGGACAGCCTGTATAACACACTTTTACAAATTTAATAATTGTTGTATTTTCTATTTTACATGGTATTTATTAAATTTATCTAATATACGATTGTGATTGGACGGGAGAGTCACTTTCGCTATGATGAGTATATATGTATTTCTGATTTAACTATGTTTTAGAAGTCGATTTTGGATGAAATATTGGCATATTTCATATAAATCTGTGACATATACAATTTTTACAATCACTTAAAGTCAACTATTTGTTGTTTCTGCGCTAATATGGAGAAAACATAACTTTGTATGGTAAGTAAACATTTCAATAGATGAAGACTGTGGCTGTATCTATTGGTGGCAGACACAAACAGGGAAATCCCAATATAAACAATCACAATATAAAATACCACATACAAAAAATCACATCATAAAAATCACAATATAAAATAATAAACCTGAATACGCATTTCCGCAACTAAGTTGCCATCTTTAGTAGAACAAACTAAAAAACAGTATTAAACGTAGCGTTTTTGGCTAAGGTACAACCTTTGAAGATATGACGTGTTAGCCCACTGGCGATTTGGCGAAGAGCATATCTTCAAAGGATGTACCTTGCCAGAAACGCTACGTTTAACACTATTTTTCAGATTGTTCTACTGAATATGGCAAGTTAGTTGTCGAAATATGTATTTAGAGTTTATTATTATGTATTGGGTATAGGAATCTAGAGAAGATACAAATAGCTGGGGCAGCATCTGCAGATGACATAGTACTAATAACTGAAAATGGAAATAACCTGCAAGAAAGTATAGATATATGGAACGAAACACTTAAGAAAAAAGGAATGAGCATAAATAAAAACAAAACAAAAGTAATGACCACAGGTGAAGAACAACTAAATATTTAACAAGTAAATGAATTTCATTATTTAGGTGTCCTGATAGAAAACACTGGGAAAAATGAGTCAGAAATTAATGAAAGAATTGAATAGGTAACCAAATTGTGTAACGCAATGAATGACAACTTCGTTATGAAAAAATAAATATCACGAAACACCAAGATAAAAGTATACAAAGTAGTCTACAGAACAGTTCTGACATACGGGTGTGAATCATGAGCACTTAATAATAGACAAGAACGGAAAATCCAGGCTGCAAAAATGATATATCTTAGGAGATGGAGAGGCGTAACTAGAAAGGACAAAATGATAAATTCACAAATACGAGAGGAACTGGAGATACAATCGATAATGGACTTTATTGAAGAGCGGCAACTACATTGGTGGGGACATGTACAACGAATGGGTCACTAGTACTCACTAGTCACTGTTAGTAGTCACTGTTTGTAGACAGCAATGTTTACATCCCCACTTATTTTGCAATTACATACATACTAATTTGATATTTGTAAATATTTCATATAAAAGCAGAAAAACTCCAATAATTTATCAATTGATATATTTAATAAACTGCCAAGAAATTATCTAAACACTTTTTAAAAACTAGATTTTTAAAACAATTATTTTTCATGAATATTAATAGCGGAACCAAATTTTTGACAAAACAAGTTAAAAGTCTCGATTTTGCCTGCGTAAATTTGTCCTTTATTTTAACCAATTAAGAGCATCTATTTTAAGCCCTATCTTCTCTGCTTCTTTTTTTCTTTTCAATAATTTTACCACGGTGAAATGAGAATTGTCATCTATAATCACTTGAAAATATTTATATCCTTCAGTTGTTGTTTGTGTCACTGATCCACAAATATCAGAGTGAATTAATTCAACTATTTTACGTGAGCGATTTTTATCACTATAAAAAGGTAGCTTTGTTGCTGTTCCTTCGATACATTTTGAACACTTTTCTTCACTAACTGGTAATTTTATTGTAAAATTTGTCTCACTTATATTATTATTATTTGCTTTTAATACACTAACTGTATTTTTTATTTAAATTTATGTTTAACATGTATAAATTCTTTAAACTTTAAACTTGAGTTTGACATTTTTACTATTGATATTCACTTCTCTATCAAATATAACAATAAATTTTCTGTATTAACTTTTTTCCCGACAATAAATTATGCTTAATCCCATCAACAATTTTGCCTTTTGTTGTTTTCGCACAGGATATAGGCCTGTCAGGATAATTAACGGAAAACATGTCTCCGACCGTTCTTAAACTATTATTCTTGTGGTACCACATTATCATTGATACCTTTTCATCTTTGTTACACTTATTCATGATTTAAATAAATTATCTGCTTTTCAATAAAATGCATTTAATTTAAGATTCCTTCACTGGTGTATAACTGATTGCCTATTATGCCGCTATTGCATTGACAATTTGCTTTTCAAAGTTACACATTGGAAAAATGTATGTGTAATAATAAAAAAGAACCAAGTATTAAGTAATATACTTTTTAATAATAATACTTTTTAATAGTAATTAATTTTTACTAATATAGTACGGTCGATAATATTTAATAGCAATATATATAATTTAAACCGTAATATATTGAATAAAATAAATTAAAAGCGGGCAAGCGGTCTGTCAATTAAAAAATTAATAAATGAGCTTTTAATTGACAGACCGCTTGCCCGATTTTATTTTATTTTATTCTATATATGAATATATGTATATAGTTACTGTATGTTTTGTAAAATAAAAACATTTTTAAATACATTTTATAGGTTTAGAAAATTTTATATCAAAGAAATGTGAAAGAATGCCTAATTTCCTAATGTCTCTCTCACTATAGCCACCATTAAAATAGTTTTTATAAAGAGAGTTTTATAAAGTCTTCCGTCTATGCTAACCAGCCAATTACAATTTTTCAGCTGAAGGAAAAAATTCGACGTGTCATTGGCAATACTAAAGGGCAAATATGCAAAAATGTAATCAGCAATTTCTCTAAAAGAGTGCCAGCAAAAGTGTGCCAACAGCTTCATGGCGGCCATTCTATTCCACACCTAATCGTCATATGTGTACTTCATATTAACATAAAAATATTTACAATTTTTGAGTAAATGATGTGTTTTATTGAAGAATTAAATTTTGCGCTCATTTTGAAACACCCTATAGAAGGAATGATATTAAATTAAAATAATGAATAAAAATAAAATAAAACTGCAAAACAAAAATGAAAAAATGCAAGTAGATAATATACGTACGAAATAATGTAATACTCCTAAATTTACAGAAACACTTTAAAGATATTGTTGGTAGAATCCCAGACACCTCCTCAACATGTTTATTTTAGGATTTAAGTAGTATAAGCACATAATCTATAGACTAAAGAACGTGAATCCGTACAGATTAGAAAATGTATTTTACGTTAGAAACTAAAATTTTGTTTAAATTGTTCTGTTCTTATTAATTTTCCTTCTAATTTATAAATACTTTATTTATTTGTTGAGCAGAAGATTCCTTTTTCAGAAAAATACAAATACGTTACATGATAAGCTCAACTATATCTAGGGTTATTCATACATATTAAAAAAAGAGTAATAATAATTAAAACTAAATAACGTGATGTACCACCATATACTCGTATGTATAGGGTTATTCATTTCGTGGTCCAGATTTGGTAGCCCTGTTTCAGTTACATATGTTATATAGAACGGTCATCCAAGGTAACATACATAGTGTCAGAAAAATTAAAGAAACATTAAAAGACTATTAATAATTATGTACATTTTATTTCAGGATAATAATTAGAGATTTTTTATATTTAATTTAAAATTTGATTATAATGTGTGTTTTTGTCCACGACTGTAGGTTGTCCGAACTTTGTTTTGAACTGGGTAGTTCGACCGTTGCCGGATGCAGATCTATCGTAGTCGGTCTGTTGATTTATATTTTATTATGGATATATTTCATTTCCGAGTAGGAGATTCAGAGATTTCTCATCCTTTAGATAGATAGGTCGAGTTAATTTTTTGAATAAGGACTTCCTCGTTATTCAAAGTATTAGAGTTAATTTCGGTTTGTGTTTTTTTAGTTGTGATCTTTGATGTGTTTACTGTAATTTTCGATTTATTACGAGTTTTGGATACTTGTAAATTTTGATTTTGTGCGACCTATCTGAAATCTCTCTTTAAGTATAAATTATTTTTTTTGAGTGATGTACGACGACCACATTAATTAATGTACGTGTGCATTTGCAAGTATATTTATATTTATATTTATTTCTTTAAGATATTTGTATATGATATGAGCTCGTAAATTCATTAATTTTATTTAATATATATTTATAGTAAAATAAATAGCAAGGAAAATTTTCAACATTTCAGTTTTTTTTTCTTGCTTTTGCTTTCTTTGTTCGTAGTAATTTGAAGGTCAGGGTTCTTGGAAGGAAAATTGATCATGTTATTCAGCGCATGGTCCTGTCATTTGAGTTGCGCGCTGACAGTTATTTTTCTGTCTGACGTTTGAGGTTTGGGGTTAACGTAATTAAGTAAATTTGAAAGTTTTTCTAACTATTTAATTAGTTTAAGTTTATTCGCGGTCAATTGAGGTTTTTTTCTTGTATGCGAGTAAATAATCATACAAGTTTTCCTCAGTCTATTGCATTTGTGTTGCATAAGACACTCTTAATACTTTGTTAAGAGAGTTTTTTTTGATTTTATTTTTTTAAATATATGTTGTGTTGTTAATGTGATTATTATTTCTAATACCTCTTTTATTTAACACATACGCTTGTGGGTAACCTGAAGATACAAGAGCTCCAGGAAGGCTGAACCGACTTGAGTTAAACCGAGCAAGCTGTTGTGTATTGTGGGCCAATTCAAATCTTTAATCAATACCACAATTCATAGCAATATGTTTAGTTTAAGGTTTGTCATTTATCAATATAGATCGTTTAATAAACCCATGAACGTGTTAAAATAGTGATAACATACAACAGAAATGGTGATTCCATAGCAGGTATATGAGAAGATTATGGTCGACATAATCGTCGATCTGAGCGCATTATAGGCAAAACTGAAAAAAATAGAAGAAACTGGATCTGTAGCAAAAGTGTTAAGCCCTACACATTATCGAAACGCACGTATTGCTGCTGTTAGTGAAAGTGTCGAAGAAGATCCAAATTTATTCATTACACGGCGCGCACAGCATTTAGGTCTATCTTACGGAACATTATGGTGTATTTTGCATTTGCATGTGCTTTTCCATCCATATAACATCCAGCTAACGCAAGAACTGAAGCCGGCTGACCATGCAATGCGTAGAACATACGCTGATTGGGTGCTCGAACAACAGCGTTTGGATGACGATTTCTCGCATCGAATTTTCTTCAGTAACGAGGCTCATTTTTCGTTTGGTGGATATGTCAACAAACAAAATTGTCGCATCTGGGGCAGTGAAAATCCACAAGAAACTATCGAAAGAGCATTGCATCTACAAAAAGTCACAGTATGGTGTGGCATTCGGCCTGGAGGTGTGACACAAGCCGTCAATTCTGATCCCTACAGCTATATGATTACCTTTTTTTTTTGCGTGAAATTGAAGATATCGATGTTGGAGATATGTGGTTTTAGCAGGACGGTGTCACAAGTCACAAAATACTTTGCATCTTGTCTTTGTAGCGCAATAAATTTCCCGGACGTGTAATTTCACATTTTGGTGATGTGAATTGGCTACCAAGATCTTGCGATTTCTTGTTTGAGAGCTTACGCAAAGGATCATGTTTATGCGGATAATTGTCAGATTCATGACGCTTTGAAAACTACATCCGCCAAGTTATGGTCGACCTATGCCCGCTATGTGCCGACAAGTTATCGAAAATTACCTCGAAAGCATCTAGTCCTGTAGGATGTCCCATGGAGGACATTTGACAGTTGACATGTTGTGTTCCACACATAATGACAATGTCCAAACAACATATAGAAAAATTTGATTGAAATCTCAATCAGAATTGTGCTTCATTTACATTTACTGTCAGAACCACAAAATGGATAACCCAGTATATATGTAACAAAATAAAAATTGTGGGACAGGAATAAGATTTGGCATTTTCAGATACTTCATTTAATGTATCATGGTGAATATCACACTTATCAGATATTAAATTTATACTACGTTACATGACATTTACGGGCGAATTGTCAACGATGTTAATCCTCGCAGTTGGCAAATAAAAGGTGCGACAGAAACGAGATTATGGCTTCGTTACCAGGAAATTAAGTTGGGATGAAAGTTGTGGACAATAAATCCTGTTGTGTAATAAATTATACAAGGTGTCCCGTATTGTTATGTTCAAATTTTAGGAGTGTAAAGTAGACTTCATTTCAAGTAACAAAAATGCAAAACTTGTTAATCCATTATTATTTGTTTCAAAGTTACAGATTTATGAATGTGATTGTCAGATCATGAAAAAAAATGTAATCCTAAAGTCAATACATGATTTTATTTAAAAAAAGTTATACGATTCAATAACAGGCCTGTGATTGTGAACGTCGCATAATAAAATGTTATCCTAAAATAAATAAACACGTGTCGTAGTGCATAAAGTAATTTCTTGGAGATCTACAAAAAAGAGTACTGGAAATTTATTTGTGATAAAGAAGGTTCTTACTTATTTCGTAAGTGCTGAACCATGAATATCATACAATAAACACATGTTCAGATGACTGTTAACGTTGAATTTTTTTTTAAATGATTACATTACGTTTCAGTTTATACAACAGCTTATTAGTGAGTGGACACGTTTTCTTTATTCAAAATGCCTTACCGATTTTCTTCTCAAGAGTAGGGCTGGGTGATACCGACATTTTCGGTATCGGGTACCGATACCAATCGAGGTATCTATACCTAGCGATGTATCGGGTCTGTGCAGGGTATCGATTCTGAGTACTGGAATCGGTAAAGTATCGTTAGGTATCGATGCTTTGGAATCGATACCTTGGAATCGATACCTTGGAATCGATACCTTGGAATCGATACTTTGGAATCGATACCTTAATTCGATACCTAGAAATCAATATTCATTACCCGTTTTAGGTGTCGATTGTTTGATATCGGTTTCAAGAGAGATAAAATTAATTTACCGATTCTACCATAAATACGATATGAAATTTGCAATATTGTGAGATTTTTTTTTTGTAATAATTATAGTTATGTTATAATAAGGATATTTGCTACACACAATAATAACATCCTTTTAAATATATATATTATATAATATGTATAATGCATATATACTTAAAAATTCTTTACTTAAAAAGTTATTGCATCCTTTATGTACATTTAAAAAATGCACAAAGGTAAGCTATCCGATATATGGCTACCCGATACATCGCTACCCGATACATCGCTAACCCGATACATCGATACTTAGCGAGTACTGGAATCGGTAAAGTATCGATAGGTATCGATGCTTTGGAATCGATACTTTGGAATCGATACCTTGAATCGATACCTTGGAATCGATACTTTGGAATCGATACCTTGGAATCGATACCTTGGAATCGATACCTTGATTCGATACCTAGGAATCAGTATTCATAACCCGTTTTCTAGGTATCGTTTGTTTGATATCGGTTTCAAGAGATATAAAATTAATTTATCGATTCTACCATATCTACGGTATGAAATTTGCAATATTGTGATATTTTTTTTTGTAATAATTAAAGTTATTATGTTTATGTTATAATATGGATATTTTCTACGCATAATATAAAATTCAACAACATCCTTTGAAATATATACTATATAATATATATAATGCTATATATACTTAAAAATTCTTACCTTAAAAAGTTATTGCATCTTTTATGTACATTTAAAAAAATGCACAAAGGTAAGCTACCCGATACATGGCTACCCGCCGATACATGACTACCCGATACATCGTTACCCGATACATCGATACTTAGCGAGTACTGGAATCGGTAAAGTATCGATAGGTATCGATGCTTTGGAATCGATACCTTAGAATCGATACCTTCGTTATATGAGGTACCGGGAAATCGATACCAGTTATAGTATCGGGTATTGGACGATGTATCGATACTTCGCCCAGCCCTACTCAAGAGTATGCGGACATGCATTTTGTGTATGGCTACTGTAACGGCAGTGTACGTCAAGCAGTTATTGAATACCGATATCGGTTTCCCGATAGGCGCATTCCTCATTACAGAACGTTTCTGGAAGTACACAGACAATTTCGGGAATGCGGACTGCGTGATTATCTTTTCGAACGAGGAGTAAATTTGCTAGCAGACTTAGAGGAAGAAGCAGTAGCTATTGTTACAAGGGATCCAACTCTCAGTGTACGTCGAATCGCTAGACAACTAGGAGTGCCACGAAAGACAGCTTGGCGAATTTTAAAACGTGAGGGCTTATATCGCAGTGGACACGATTTGCTTGAGGCAGACCACTATGCTCGTCTAGTTTATTCTACCTGGATATTAAGACAGTCACGGCTTCATTTTAATTTCTGCCGAACCGTCCTCTGGACAGATGAATCTACATTCACGAGAAGTGGTGCTACAAATCTGAGAAACCTGCACAGGTGGTCATTAGAAAATCCCAAAGCTAGACGCCCATCTAAATTTCAACTTGAATTTCCTATTAACGTTTGGGCGGCCCTAATCGATAACTTGTTGATTGGTCCTATCGTTCTTCCTGGGAGGTGAAATGCGGACAATTACCTTCAATTTCTTATTGAGGAACTGCCAGGTTTTTTAGAGGATGTCCCACTGAATGTTCGACGAGACATGTGGTTTCACATGGATGGGGCACCACCACATTTCGGAATTGCTGTCCAAAGTTGGGTTAACGTCAATTATCCAAGATGGATTGGTCGAGGTGGTCCTGTTGCATGGCCACCCAGATCACCCGATCTTAATCCCCTTGATTTTTATTTATCGGGGTACATGAAAAATTTAGTCTACGCGCAAGTTTCGAACATAAGAGAAGAGTTGTTGGATCGTATTCACCTGACTGCCTAGCAAATCCGACAAAACAAGTATGAAATTCGGATAAGTACTTCTTCTGTTGGCTTACAGGCACAAACCTGCATTCAACAAGGAGGTGGACATTTCGAAAATATTATTAATTCAACTTTTTTAAATAAAATCAGTTTTTATTGACTTTAGGATTACATTTTTTTTCATGATCTGGCAATTACATTCACTTTGAAGCAAATAAAAATGGATATACAAGTTTTGCATTTTTGTTACTTGAAATGAAGTCTACTTTACACTCCTAAAATTTTAACCGAATTTAAACGATACGGGACACGTTTATAAAAAAAAATAATGCAGCCAACTCGCACCTGAATTCAAGAGAATCCGTTTAAGTTCTAGCAAGTAGTGTATTAGTAATGCAGTAAGGGTGTTATGTCTTGTCAAATTATTTTTCCGGCATCATGTCCTGATAATTTTATAGCAAGATATGTCTGCATGTCTGGAAATATATTTTCACACAAATATGAATGTGTATTGTGTTCTCCACACCCGATTTTAAATGATATTTTTATATTATTAAAAATGTTTTCGTTTTATAGAAATACATACATAAATTGGTCACTAAAGAGAGAATCAGTGACGAATCATGGAAAGATAGAATGAAACATTAAAATGATTTTAAGTAGATTGCAAATTTGTTGTATAATATTGTTAATTTATGTGGTAATTTACCTTTCCTGAAATTAATTAGAGATTTGAAATATGTAATTTAGCAAAGCGTGGGTGCTTGTAATTTACAGATAACTAAATAAAATTATATTTGTAGAAAGTACTTTAAAGTAAAGAAGTAAATTAACGGAGTTAAAACTTTTAATGAAACGAAACATATTATTTTTAGGTAATCAAATTTTCCAACATTGTAGGGTCATATTTGAGATAATTTTTGAATAATGTCAAAATTTACATCTACAGTCGGTTGTTCGCTTTTGTTTAGCTGTTAGAAAGCAAAGCCGCATAGAACAATAATTATGATGATAAATTACGTAAGTTTATTAAATACATTCACGAAGACAATATTCTAAAATACTTTATTTTTAATGTTATCGGAATATGTAATAGAGCTATTTTAATTCAATGAATGTATAATCTTTACTTTTAATATTTAAGTTTATTATTATTTACTGATAATAATTTAATACTTACATATTAAATTATTTAATTTCTGCACAAAAAACCAGTAAAACAATATATATAAAACTTGAACAGTCTGTTTGTGAACATCAGAACAATCACCTCAAATAAAACATAAAGGATGTCTGGTAAACACTCTCACTTTCAGAGGACTGATTAATATGTATGTATAAATTAAGAAGTTATCGTTGCGTGACATAAAAAAATTGAATACATAAAAATATATCCTTGTTTTCGCTTGTTGTGTAATAATCCGTAGATATACTGTGGCGCAACGAAAAACTTATATAGTATGATTTTTACTTACAGGTAGTCTCGAAAAATTGCGCAAATATTTTTAAGAGGCAATAACACTACAAGGTTGTTTAATTATTTATTGATTGATTTTATTGCTTTAATACTCAGTGGTTTTATATTGTTCTTTTAATATAAATTATATATTTTTAGTTGTTTTTCAGAATGAAGAGATACGAAGAAATTACTATATTCATTTACATTATTAAATTCAATTAATTTATCGTTCAAAAATATGTCATTGGTATTCTTCCAATGGATCGGATATGTACATATTGCTGTGAATTCTTTTTTCAATTGAAAAATGTATATTAAGATATATGAACACTTATTTTTATTATAAAATCAAGGCTTACACATACACATGACTTAGAACTCACCTTAATAAAAAATTTTATGACTAAGGAGATAAAAAATAGAATTACATATTTTACGTAAATAACTTCTTTGTGAAGTTATACATATTCTTCGTTATTGATGTTACTCTTGTTTTGCGTTGAATTTGATTAACTGTATGTTTTAGGACAGCTTATAAATATTTCGAACTGTCTGGTATATTTATAATTGTTAATCTAAAACTTTACTCATTTACTTTTGAATGTCCAGGTATATAGCGTGAGAATTATATTATTTTTCCTACATCTAAGAATCGTATTTGCTTTCACTTATTTTCTACATGTTTATTAGGGACCTATATTGTGTAAGTATTTCGATTTTTGCTATCTGTAACATTGATATGTCATCAAAGAGCGATATTGTTTCTCATTTAATTAATTTCAATACGTACTAATTCTAGTTAGTTATTTATCATTTTACATCGAGAATATTATTTAAACATGTCAGTTTTCCTTTAGTTAGCTTCAAATTACGTAGTTTTTCCACAGCATAAATTTTAGGTTGTGTCACCATATTTTCTATTCCTCCAGTTAATTATCTTTTTTTAGGGTTGCCTGAAATGCTATCTTAATTAGAGGGTTGACTGGACTGTTTTATAATTACCTTCGATTCATTTTTTGAACATTGTAAGGCTTTCTAGTTTAATTCTAACCATTCTCTGTTTCTTTTGGTTTGTTGTCATGACTTAGGTTAAGACATATAGACTTGACAGCTGTGTTTACACGTACATGTGTGTATGTGCGTGTGAGTCTGGTATGCGTTATAAAATCGTGGTCTTATTATGAATTTTCCTTTATCGTATTCGAATAACAGCGACATCTTTGAGAAATTGTCTGGCACCATTTTTTCCTTTTAGAAATTCTTATGCTATGTATTTGTGTGTATTTAATTAAGATTTCCTATCAATTGAGCTTTTTGCTTCTTTATTCTCTATCTTAATTGTGATGTAGCGAAATGATTTTCTAATTATTTCATGTCTAACTTTTCTCGACAGTGTCTTCATCTGTCTTTGAATTTTCGTACGAACTACTCAACTTTTGGTATATAAGATCGAGCATGCTACGTACTTTGGCCTTTTTGGTATTGTGATGGGCCTAGAAATCATCTGAAGCGTCATTGCTAGGAAATTTGAATTAGTAATGACTGCATAAGTAATTGTATTTTACTCGCTCTGCTGCTTTTAGTCATTGTAATTTATTTGAAACAATAGAAGGATTTGTTTTCCGAAGTATTGTTTAACGTTGGATTCGACGGATTTAAAAGAAAATTCCTTAGTGGTATATACACGTGGCCGCGATTCCGAATTCCCTTCGATTTTTTACTATGCATTAGGGTACCAATAGAGGCTACGTTTGGTAGTTCTAGTGGAAGCTACTTTTGTTAGTATTAGATTAATTATACAAGCACGTGGGATGTCTTATCAAGTACGTGGAGTTTTACTAGCAAGTGGTTATTGATCATGTACAAGGTGGATAGTTAGTTCAGCCGTCTGGTGAGCATTTCGATTCACGCACATTGAAATCGCAAGGTAGGAACTATTGTTCACTATTTTACCTGAAGACTGTAGACAGTTTAATTAAACTACTTACGACGAACTGTTTAGTGTACATGGTACATAATATCGTAGATTAGAATCAGTCATTTTTTATATAGTTCTTTAGTAAAATTTAAGAAATCGATACCCATAATTTTACGTATACGTGATTATCGAAATTGCACGTGTCATACTAGGCTCATGTCCGATTTTGTATTTGTGAATTATTAGTCGTTCTTGCAAGAATCATTTTTAAATTTTTATAAATTCAGTATCTTTTTGTAGAAAGGTATAGACCAACGCATGTCAGAAGAATTATAGTATATTTTCATTTTTCACTTTTCTTTATTACGATTGACTGTCGATAATTTAATTTTTTTCATTATATTTAACAATTTAATGATGTTTACTGTATGTACAAGAATTTCGATTTGAGATTTATCAAAGATTTTAGATAAATTACCAATCAAATTACTTAGGTTAAGCCTACCAGTTAAATAGTTATCTCAATGTTTTAAATTTAAAATCTAATTGCCTATGTGGTAACAACTATTTGATTTTGCTAAAATTCCGTTATATTAATTTCTTGTTACTCAATTTAATTTCAGCAGTCAATTATTGCTTTTAAGGCATATTTTATTGTGCACGATTTAATTTTTTTATACAACTTACTATACTGTGTGAGCCCGGTAATGTCCGGTAATCACATTTGAATCAATTTTACTATATACCTGTTCGCACTAATTTATCAAGTTGGTTATTGAAATTGTTGATTTTATTCATTAATTATTGTGGCTCGTAAGTCTTATGTAGATTTTATTTTTTTTCCTGTACATTTTGGTCTTGTGAATTTTTATATAATTCCACATTGTTCGTATAGATGCTTATGACTTATCCTTGTTTTGTTTTTGTTTGTTGTTAATAAACTCTTTCTTGTTATTGTTATTATACTTGTTGTTATATTGTTATGGTAACAACTGTCCACGTATATACCTACGATTTAGAGAATCTACTGTCGGCGGTGTCTGTGTTCACTGTAACGCCTTGAGAGTTTAAACACGGTGGCGCCTATTATAAGAACCTACCTCGCTCGCCTCTTAAGTGAGCTGGTCTCTCAGCCGAATATCCCCGGAGCATTCCGGGCTGTTATTGGGGTAAGTTGATAAATCGTAAGTAGGTATTACGTTGAGTATCGAGACCCAGCACTAGTGCTCGTGAGGGCACAGAGCACTCTATTTAACACGGTATCACTTTAATTGATTTATTGAACACCAAGATTACTGTGGAGGTTTAGAACTATTAGTACTTACTTCTGGTTTATAATCCTCCAGACTTCGATTTCGATTCCTTAGAATATTTTCTCGATTTACTTGAAGTTTTCATTTTGGAAAAGCGGGTGGTCATTGTTGGAGATTTCAATTTGCCTAATTTTCCATCTGAGTTTGTTTTTCACGATCCAAAATTAAACTAATTTTTATCTTTTAAGGAATCCTCAAGTTAGCGTCAATTTAATAATGTCCTTAATACAAATAATAGAATACTTGACTTGATTCTGTCTAACTCTGGGTATGACGTTGAGGTTTCAAACGATTTTCCTGCTCTGGACATCACTATACCTAATTTAAAGCTTTTTAAATAAACTATATTCTCTTCCAACAGAAGTATTAGATACAATTTCCAAAGCTGATTACCATAAGCTCTACTTTGATTTTCCACAACGGATTGGTCCTTTCTCGAAAACCATAGTAGTGTCAATACGGCTGTTCAGGATTTTTATAGCAAAATGTATTCTATCTTGGACTGCTCTGTTCCTAAATTCCTTTTAAACCATGAACATCATTATCCTCCTTGGTTCTCTCCTACTATTAAACAAAAATTAAGGTTAAATCTTATTACCTAAAAAAAATGGAAATCTACTCAATTTAATTATTACAAACATGAATTCCATAGAGTAGGAGGATTGGTAAAGGCTGACATCAATTTAGTGTTTGAGTCATATATGCACAGAACTGAAATAGGCCTACGTTTCTTACGTTTCTACGTTTATTATTTGCTTCACGGCTTGAGGTAATCCATACTATTAAGGGGCTAAAAACACATTGACTACTGGTGATGATGGTATTCCTTTTTTTTGGTTAAGGATTGGGCCTACATTTTTGCCGATCCCTTATGCTAGAATTTCAATTTCGCTATTCGAATGTCTGTGTTTCTAGACTCTTGGAAAATTGCCAGAATTTCACCAATTTTCAAGATGGGTGATAGTTCCCACATTCGGAGTTATAGACCTGTTGCCGTTATTTCTACTTTTTCGAAAGTTTTTGAAACGTTGATTTGCAAATATGTATTTATCTTATGGCACCAGACAACATCTTTCTAATGCGTAATATGGGTTCATGTCGCGAAGGTCTATTACAACTAATTTAGCACTGAAATCTCAGGAAATAGCTCAGAACGTGCGTTTTTCATAATTCGTATATATATACACGCAGTATAGAAATGAAAGTTATGTCTATTTCCGAATAATGTGTACCGATGATTAGTAAAAACTATGAAATACCGGTATCTGCACATTTCGAATGGATATGACTTTCACACATTTTTTATTTTCCCGGACAACCTGGATGGTTGGCGTCGCGACGTATTGTGTCTGCATTCTTAGGCAAATGTGATTTTGTCATTTGTAGAAATTAATACAACAAGCTCTAGCGGCAATTGCGTAAATAAAAATTTCGTAAAATTAGCGTTGTAATTGTAGATATCAATATTTACATTTCACATTACTTCGCGAAATAGCATTCAATTTAAATAGTTAATAAAATAGTTAATACAGCCGAATTTCTAAGATTTCAAATTATATATATATATATATATATATATATATATACAGGCTGATTCATTTTCGGCCCTCACCATGGGAATCTCGCTTATTATTGGAGATAGAGTATAGGTTTAAATTTGGCAAAGTTGTTAAATTTTGTGTTTGTTATAAATCCGTAAAGAAAATAGACCTGTGACAAATGACCTTCGTTATTTAAAAAAAAAACGCGAAAACCTCATTTTCTTCTTTTACCTGTAGCACCGACATTTGGCCTTGTAGAGAAAAAATAAACACACATCCTTGTGGCCATTTCTAAACCTCTATTCAGTGGTGTACTCTAAATTTTTATACGACGTTTTGTTTCTTTCTGGCCATCATCAACTATCTAATTTCTTATAGGCGCCATATTGGATTTAGACACCTTCAGAAAGAGTTTTTTTTCTGATTTCAACCATGTAGCACATGCTGACTAAAGTTTTTGACATTAGGTTTTATTTGAAAGAATAAATTATAAGATTAAATAAGGTAGCCATGGAATTTCAATTTGTCAAACATTTCATTTATTGTTCATTAATAATACAAAAATGTCATACACTAACGAAGAGAAACGAGATATGATAAGTATTTTTCATTCTTCGAAACGAAATTCATTATTGCCATTATTGGTATTATTGCCAGTCTATCAACATTTTCTACACCTGTTAGTGCTGGGAGCAACTTTCCATCCCAGTGTAACACTAATTCTTGGCAGTTGTCTAATTTAAATTTGTTCTGGATTTCTGTGTATCTTGCTTCCCTAAATTTTTTTCTGAGATTTTGAAAAGAAGTACGATTTATTACTAGCTTTTCAGTATCATGCCCGAAAGTTTCTGCAGCAGCCATTAATATGAAAACTGCATTTCTATCAGTAATTTTGCACCTATCAAAAACATCAAAAAGACGAGGAGTAAAAAAATGTAATGTACCTCGACGGGCTGGATCTATGGCTGCAGTTGATGCTGTTGGTGATATCTGTTGAACGATGGTAGAATTTTCACTGTCGTCACCACTATCGCTATTTTGGCTGCTTGGTGTTGAATCATCAGTTTTCACTACAACAGGTTGACAAGTAGCAAATTGTTGTTCCATTTCTTCATAAGTTCTTTTTTTCCTGACACTTTCCATTGCAGAGCGTTTTAGTGCTCTTTCTTCCTTATATTTTAGTTTTTGATCAACACCAATCATGGAGCCCGGTCTTCCTTTTTGGCGGTGAAGAACTAAAAATTTCTTAACGTCTTCATTTTTCATCTGTTCCAAAGCATCTGAATGAGCTATGTTAAAGAGATCGTCCATTTTTTTCTATGCAAAGATCTCTTTTTTCTTTTTCTTTACCCGAAGTTCTTGTCAAGTTTTTCTGTAAACCTTTCCATTCATCATATAGTTTAAGTAACTTATCAATGCAGTGATCAGTTCTTTTAGAAGGAATTCGTGCTTTTTGCCAAAAGATGGAAACTTCTTGATCCACCAACGCTGCGCTTTCTTTCGTTGTAAGATTTACAACTTTCACATTGTAGAAAAAAACTCTTAAAACCTGTTGATTCGAAGGTAGTTTGGCTCCGACGATTTGATTGGAAATACAACCAACAATAGAGACATAAAAATATTTTCTAAACTTGTAGAATGAACTATCTGAAGAAGTTGACGCCATCTAAAAGTCTAGGAAATACATAGCACAAATAGTCAAGTCACCTTAAATCAGCAGTTCAGCAGTACAAACTATTCTGAACCCAAAATTGCAAAATCAATAAAAAATCATCATATTTAATTATAAAAGAGGATAAATAACAATAATAATAATCATAATTATTGGATAGAATAGATGAACAAAGACTTTTACATATTTGAGAATAATATTTTGGAATATCAGAACAAGTTGGTTGAACCACTGAATACATTTTAATCAGTTGTTGTCATTACCGACTAAAGTATTTCGAATGTAAAAATGGATATTTCACTATAGAATATGAAATATTTTTACTTACTTACAGAATTTAAGCTTGAATTTGGCTTATAACACTTATTAGATTAAGTACACAGCACACAAAGAATAAACATTGGTTCCGTCCTTGCACTTTTAATAGGATGAATATTATCTCAACTTAGTAACACACTTAGTGACAGAATCCACACTGAATTATTACACCAAACAATAACTTCTCAAAGAATCACAAGAATATATATTGAAGAATGGCTGAAGCGCCTTTTTCTTTTACGTCTTTCCCGAATCACATCTCAAATCAGAATGAAAATAATAAACAAAGTATTTTTTTGAGTTCATAGAGTTCTGATGCTGCCATCTAGTGGGAACTTTATAAAGCATTTCAGTCCCTCTTCTCGAAAATTATTAATTTATACAGTAAATATTAAATAACAATAATATCTTGAAAAATAACTTTACAGATGACAATTTCCAAAACTCATGGTCGATGAGGGCCGCCAGAATGAAGTCCGATTAAGCTAAAATTTTGCACATATCATTTTTTTGTTGATTGGAACAAGATAGGGGGTTGGGAGCTAAGCTTTTCGAAAGTTGAAAAATAAGGGCCACCCTAATATATATATATATATATATATATATATATATATATAACAATTGATAAATTATTGGAGATTTTCGGCTTTTATATGAAATATTTACAAATGTCAAATTAGAATGTACGTAATTGCAGAGTAAGTGGGGATGTAAACATTACTATCTACAAATTACAAAGCAAATCATACGAAATTTTTAATTGAAAAATTAAACACTAAACACACACACACACACATACCATGTGGCCGCGTGCGTCTGCACTATAGCGATACCTGTAGTGTAAGCAAAACACACAGAGGTGTCCGTGTGTTAGAACGGTAAAGAAGTAGACGCAATGTTCCAATGTGTAGTCGCGCAAGCGCATTAGCCTGACGATATAAACATTGCAACTAACACCCATATGCGGGAGCGACAGCTAATGCGCTTGCGCGACTACACATTGGAACATTGCGTCTACTTCTTTACCGTTCTAACACACGGACACCTCTGTGTGTTTTGCTTACACTACAGGTATCGCTATAGTGCAGACGCACGCGGCCACATGGTATATATACATCTGACTATCAAACTGGCGTCCTTTCATAATCCATCATTTTGGCGTCCCTGAGAAGGAAAGCTCGAATGTTAGTTTTGATTCAAGTATATTACTTTCTCGCTTTAAACCGTTACGTTTCTTAACTTAGTTGAGATATTTCAACTTTTACATTTTTATCAATTAGAACTCCTTTCATTCTAGTAGTAATATAACGTCTGAAGTATATAACGTATATTATCTTTCATGTATCGGTGCTTCAAGCGTCCGACACCGTTGCCGATACAGTTTGGTCAAAGTTAAATATCTTACAGGGATATTTCAATGAGCTCACTGTTTACTATTTATAGTAAACTCCACATCTGTGATTATATAAGCATTGTAAATCAGAGTTTATATATATATATATATATATATATATATATATATATATATATATTAAAAATAATAGATTTTTATTGGTTTTAGCGACCTTTTATTGAATTTAGATGTTTGTTTGCGACGTTTCGACTTTTATCAGTTCAGTCTTTTTCAAGCATATTGTTGTTTTTTCTACACGGATACGCATTCATGTGCCACATGTGCTTGGACACCCAGGACCAATTTTCTTAAAACGAACATGCTTGTGCGGATTTTGTTAGTGAACTAAACAACACTAACAAAATCCGCACAAGCATGTTCGTTTTAAGAAAATTGGTCCTGGGTGTCCAAGCACATGTGGCACATGAATGCGTATCCGTGTAGAAAAAACAACAATATGCTTGAAAAAGACTGAACTGATAAAAGTCGAAACGTCGCAAACAAACATCTAAATTCAATAAAAGGTCGCTAAAACCAATAAAAATCTATTATTTTTAATATTAAAACACGGCCAATAAAATAAAAAAGAAAAACAAAATTCTTTAAACACTAAATATATATATATATATATATATTTCACAAAATTTCTTTTTAAAGACTTCATATATATTAGACTATTTTCTTTCACCTCGTTTTATCTATACTATTCACTCAAAAAGGAAGGAGCTGAATAATAAAAATTTAAATTTTATGTTATAAAATTAGTATCTATCTATTACTTAAAAGAGGTATATAACCCCTTACCACAATTATTAATCGTATCCTAAATACGTATTTCGACAACTAAGTTGTCATCATCAGTAGGTAAAACCACTAATCAAGGTGTCGCACATGGGGCACAGTAAAGCTAGCACAACTGATCAGGCAACAACTTTACACGGCGTCCACGTATGTACTATTAGTTCTATTGGCGGATTATTCATTTTGATCATATAAAATATATCATGATTATCATGAACGATGTGTTTTGCAAAAAAATGTGTCTAAAAAGAGTTAATTGATTTTTAGGGCTGACGTGAATTTCAAATTGGTGATTTATTTATCAGACGCTTTCATTTTAAGATCAATTTACTTTTTTTTATATAAACATATTGAGTTTCTTTTACATTTATTTCAAATTCAAAACTAAACAGCTCACGTATAAACTATTTTTCGATTTAACCTGCAGTTTTACAGGTAAGCAAAGGAAATGTTTTAGTAAATACCTAATGAAGTTACATTCACTAAAATATCTGAATCAATATTACCATTAGCACAATAATATCGTAATATTTTACGTGATGGAGTCACAGCACATGAGTCTAGTTCCGTATAACTTCCGTAAAGTTCCAAGTGTGATAGGATCACAGGTCAGTGATGCATTATTTTTAGTATTGACGGAATCTACAAATACATTTGGAGATCGCGTTGCACAATTATTGTTTCGACCTGTAACGTATATATTTCTTCTTCTACATCTGGAAAGCTCACTTCTGATCATTTCAAAACCTGGCTAATGGATGTTTTCCTCCCAAATACCGGACCAAACGGTATTCTTTTATTGATGTTCGGAGTGGGCATTGTGTTGATGAAGTTCAGAAAATGGTACCAGAACATAAAACTTTAAACATTTTGAATATACCAAAAAAATTGAAAGCTCAATCTCTAGATGTGTTTCGTTTTAGACTGCCGAAAAATTTCGTTAGAACTTTTTCTGATATTGTGATTCTTATGAACAATGACATAGAATTGTACCAAATAAATAATATTATTATGCTGGAATTGCTAGCCCAAGTTTTCCCAGTTTTCTTCTTCAATTTTTTTCGATGTGTTCAAGTACGCGTAGTATAAGAGTGGATACGTAGACGAAAAACTTGGATCCTTTAAAAATCCTGTACGGTTTTGTTTTATGAAAAATGTAGAGTCTACGCCTTTGTGTAGTATTTGTAATAAACACGCTATTGCGCGCTGTTTGCAGGATGTGTTTTGAGCACTTTTACGCTGACTATCATTATTGCAATAATTACATATATTACTGAAATAAATGCTTTCTACCTATACGACGCTAATTATTCGAATTTTTTACTGAAAAAAATAATTCGCCCTTATGCAGGATTAGAACCTACATCCTTAGGTTTGCCGGACCACGCTCTTAACCATTAAGCTATTAAGAGACTGAAATTCGATCATCGGGAGAAGCCTTAAATTGCATTAAAAACAGATATTATATTGTGCCCGTAGTTGGCAAATTTGTGCAAATCAATTGCATTTTCGCTAAGTGATGTGAATGAAATAAATGTTTTTTACATATACGACGCTAATTATTCGAATTTTTAACTGAAAAAAAAAATTCGCCCTTTTTCATTACATATTATTATCAAAGCTCTATATTTGTTATATACCATCGTTTTGTACGTAAAAGCGACCGTTTTTTTTATAAATAAGAAAAAAATATATAATACAAAAGTATTTTTAATAATATAAAATATTATTAAAAATGGGGTGTGAAGAACACAATACAAGTTATATATTTGTGAATGTATCTCCTCTCCAGAGACGCAGATACGTATTTCACCTTTCTACAGGATCGTCGGTACGCCCCTGCTGGAGAAGAGATACATTCAACCAAACATAACTACCTTGCTATCAAAGAGAAATTATTAAGACAGAGCGTGAAAGAATATTCAGCGCTGTCTACATAATAACTGCCGAACCAAGCAACGTGTTTTCTATAGACGGTAACAACCATATCTATAAAAACTGTATTATCGTGTCTTCACTACTTGTCGGGCGAACCGAATGCGTATATAACAAAATAATTTGAAACATACATGAGTGGGTAAAACCACACCAATTTGTATAATACAAAAGTATTTTTAATAATATAAAATATTTTTGAAAATGGGGTGTGAAGAACACAATACAAGTTATATATTTGTGAATGTATCTCCTCTCCAGAGACGCAGATACGTATTTCACCCTTCTACAGGATCGTCGGTACGCCTCTGCTGGAGAAGAGATGCATTCAACCAAACAACCAAACCTTGCTATCAAACAGAAATTATATCTGCGTCTCTGGAGAGGAGATACAATCACAAATATATAACTTGTATTGTGTTCTTCACACCCCATTTTTAATAATATTGTATATTATTAAAATTACTTTTGTATTATACAAATTAGTGTGGTTTTACCCACTCATGTATGTTTCAAATTATTTTGTTATATACGCATTCGGTTCGCCCGACAAGTAGTGAAGACACGATAATACAGTTTTTATAGATATGGTTGTTACCGTCTATAGAAAACACGTTGCTTAGTTCGGCAGTTATTATGTAGACAGCGCTGAATATTCTTTCACGCTCTATCTTAATAATTTCTGTTTGATAGCAAGGTAGTTATGTTTGGTTGGATGTATCTCTTCTCCAGCAGGGGCGTACCGACGATCCTGTAGAAAGGTGAAATACGTATTTGCGTCTCTGGAGAGGAGATACATTCACAAATATATAACTTGTATTGTGTTCTTCACACCCCATTTTTAATAATATTTTATATTATTAAAAATACTTTTGTATTATACAAATTGATGTGGTTTTACCCACTCATGTATGTTTCAAATTATTTTGAAAAAAATATATATTAAAAAAATGGAGGGTATGAGGTAGTCCGTTCCCCGTGCTTAACTTTTTTCGAAGACAAGTTGCCTCATCCTTGGGACCATGTAATATGTTGCAAGTTTTATTAAGAAAAGAAAATAATATTTGTTATAGTTTCGGAGATATTTGCAAAAATTAAAAATTAGTGCAAACTTTGGAGGGACCTGTATCCCTAAATTGGGCGTTTTCGCCGAAAAGAAATTGCGTAGTTCTTCTACCAAAGTACGCTACTAATCTGGAAAGTTTCTACGAAGTCGGAATTTGACACCTGCTGGTGTTCTCTTGCAAGAATCAAGAAACACGTAAATTTTAGATAGATCATTGAAAAGTGGAATAATGTCTTTGTATTGCCGACTTTTTCGAGACGCACTCTAAACGTTTTCTTAAATTAAATATATAATAAACCCTGTATTTCGGTGTTTATTATTATTCCATTGACAGTTACAATATTTCGATAACTGGTGAGAGATACAACCTGCATATTATATGTATGTACAATACCGATATTATTTTTCACCGGATCAAGAAATGAAGGAATCCCCTGATTCGTATTAACTTAACAAATGAGTGGGTGCATCGAGTTTTGCTTAGTTTTACTTAGCATATTTACTTTTAAACGAGAAAACGATAAAAAAAGTAAGTAAATAATCGAAGAAACACAATTAACACAATGAGAATAATAAAGGCTACAGATACTTTCGACGTTCAAAAATTAGTAGCACTAAATATTTAAAAAATATATTTATAAGCGCAATCCCTCAGAGAAATCACTGTATTCATATTAGTCTTGCGTTAAAAACTATATATTTATATCCTTTTCTAATGATTTTCTAGTGATTTCGTTCAATGGGAATTAGCAACAGCAAGTTTAAAAAGTTAAATTACTATTGATAAATAGGAATATATCTTTAATATTCTATAAAATGGTTCATATATTAACTAAATGACGATACAGATGCAATATGATGCAATATGATGCATAGTTAATTATGTAACAATTTATGTAATATATTAAGAAATGTAAAATATTAAAATCGATATAGAAAACAAAATTATTGTGCCAATGACAAATTCCATCAACAATCTGTTTCTTTATAAACAAATGTTGATTAATATTACTTCTTACTAAAATATTTTTATTTGTATTAAATCAAAAAGTTTATTAGGTGACTACCAACTAGGTAAAAGTATTGAAAATTAAAATCAATATTTTTATTTGTTAGTAGATATTGCTAGCGCTCTGTAAATATATCAAAATCATTTTAATCGCGGTTACCCTTCTTCCTATGTACATAGTTGCCAAATTGCTGGATGGCGAATTATGCGCTGACTATTATCTTATCATTTGGACGTCCGAACAAAAATTTGCCAGATGATAGAGAACGTCGAGAGCAACTCGGAAAATAAATTTGATGGCAATGTAATTTGGCGTCCGTATATGGACGCAGGATTACAGCCGGACGCCCAAATGATAGGGAATGGTCAATTAATGGACGCGACAATGATAGACGGATGTATATATATATAAATATATATATATATATATATATATATATATATATATATATATAATATTTTCGTGACCTTGGTATGATATGGTAAATTCAATCAGTTGGCGATTAAAGGTCTGGCTTTACTTTATAGTATATATATTTAAATCAACCCTACATGTTTCGGCAATGATGCCTTTATCGAGGATATAAAATATAAATGACAGTATACAAATGTCATCTAATTGAGTTGCTATGGATAAAATTATTCAAAGATACATTCCAATTAAATAATAATAAATCATGTCTTAGTATTCCAAAAACAGATAAACAACAAAAACAGGGAAAAGCAAGACATGAGTTATTATTATGTATGCCCCCGTGGAGCGTCTGAAGATGCAAAGTTGTCGGCATTCGCCTTAAACGAGAAGGAAAACCACGAAAACCTACTCGGACAACTAGACAGGAATCAAAACACGGAACAGTCAGCATGATAAGCAAATGTATATGATATTTAAATGTAATTGATATTTAAATAACTTAAGATTATATAATTATATAACAAAAAAAATATATTATGATGGTAAATTGCAGATCGTTACACAATTAAGTATAGTATATACTGCTTAAATTTTTTATATCATTTCTGTTGTTAATTGAATTTTTTTCCTGTTTAATACTAATCATTTCTTTAATTTGTCTTTTCATTGTGTGTTGTTCTTTATCAATTATCTGTGTGTTTTCAAAATCGAAATGGTGATCGCGTTGTAGTTTGTGTGTAGATAAAGCAGTTTTGTCTGTTTTAGAGTATTTGTGGGCTTGTATTCTTTTGTATAAATATTGTTTCGTTTGGCCTATGTAGTAACTATCGCAATCGCGACATGGTATTTTATATATGACATGTGTTTCTCGATTCTTCTCGATTTAGGTTTAAGTTTTGAAAATAAATGTTTATTAGTATTACTAAGTTTATATGTTGTACCTATATCATATTTTTTTAAAGTGTATTTAATTTTTTCTGATAGTTGTGGAACATATGGAATCGTGATATATGTTGTATCATTGTTTAAATTTTTATTGGTGTCTGCAGTGTTGTATATTTGGTGTACTCTTTTTTTAAATGTTTGGTCTATAAGTTGTGGTGGATAATTATTATCAGTTAAGATTGTTTTAATTTTTTTGATGTTATCTTTTCTGTATTGAGTATGTGATAGTTTTATTGCCCTATCAGTCAGATTATTTATAATCATTTTATTGAATACTGTAGGAGCACTTGAGTGGTAATTCATATATCGAAAGGAAGCTGTGGGTTTATTATACCAATTTGTATAAATAGTACCCTGTCTATCATAGCTCAAAGAAATATCAAGAAAATTAATACTGTTATTAATTTCTTCTTCAATAGTGAATTTTAATTTGTTGTGAAAATTGTTGAATTTATTTAAAAGATAGTTTATTTTGTTAGTCGGAATACATGTTATGATATCATCAACATATCTTTTGAAAAAAATGGGGTGGAAGTGTAATGAATTGATAACGTTTTGTTCTAAATGTTCCATTACTAGTTCCTACAGTTCCTACAATAAAATGATTATAAATAATATAACTGATAGGGCAATAAAACTATCACATACTCAATACAGAAAAGATAACATCAAAAAAATTAAAACAATTTTAACTGATAATAATTATCCACCACAACTTATAGACCAAACTATTAAAAAAAGTACGATATACTTCAAAATGTTCTCAGTAAATCACATGCTACTAGATTGACTTTTCAAATGAACACCCGTTATATACTAGATTAAATTAGTCGGCGATTTAAGGTCTGGTTAACTTTAATATGTATATATTTAAAACAACCTTCTATGTTTCGACGCGTAGTGTCTTTATCAAAGAAATTAAAGATATAAATAACAGTATATCAATGTCAAACTTATATAAGTTTGACTCAAACTTATATAAGTTTGACATTGATATACTGTTATTTATATTTTTAATTTCTTTGATAAAGACACTATTGCAACTTACTTGAGTGGGGAAAACCTCACCATTTTTTGTATAATGCTAGCCTTGTCCCTAGAATTGTCATGAGGATGGCAATGGTTGATTTCGCGTTCGTGACATTAACATTAGTCATTGAGCGGAGATAAGTGTTCCATGATGTCTTTTGTGATTTGATTGTACGTACTGAGAAAGTTTTTGTAGTGAAATTTGTTTTTTGCAGCATTATGCACAGAAGACTCTGTAGCAAGACGAAACATGTGTCTGTACGTCTGGAAAGCAATTTTTACACAAATATTAACTTGTATTGCGTTCTTCGCACCCGATTTTTAATAATATTTCGATGTTACTAAAAATGTTTTTAAAAAATAGACCGAAAGCTTAGAATAATTAAAGTATTTAATTATTTCGTCCTCGACCAACAAATCCTATTATTAACTGTAAAGGAATGTATTATTAACTATAGAAAAGAAATAAGTAGTCCATGACTATGTTTATCTCGATGCGTTCAAACCGGTTGAAACTTAAAATCCGATTGAAATTTAGGAGATAAACACTAATTCAAACGACTTGAAAACTAGGATTAAGTGTGTCAAACTGCTTAAATCTTACGAGATAAAGGGTTTGGCGAAATTAATTACATGTTTCTAATTTCATCAAGGAATATTTCAAATTAGCGCCAGCTTATTTCATGAACACCCGTGTAATTAGACATAATCTATAAAAATATAAAAGCGATAAAGCGGAAAATATAATAGACGATATAATTGACAAGCTGATAATCTAATGGATTAACGTCAAATTGTAATGATAAATTTACCCCTGCGAAAACGTATATCATATAACTATTGAGAAGATAGTACTTATTAAATATTTGATTTTAGATGGCATTGAAATCCATTTCAATTCGGATTTTCAAGCCCATGAGATTTGGCTTTTCTTTAAGGAATTTGAGTCAATCCGTTTCAAATTTGCGAGTTGAACTTAATCTATGTAATCTGAAGTAAGATGGGGAATTCAACAAACATTAATTATTTAAGTAGTTCCTTATAGAAACTATGGAAAAAACATTTTCTGGCGTATTTACAATATATAAAGTATTATATAATACTATTAATTCTAACTAATAAAGAAAAAGAATTCCAGTGCATTTACGTATTACGTATTTTTGAAAGATCTTTTAAATAGCCTTCTACGTTCGGTAGTGGATGAATCAAATTTACCAAGTTCAACGGGATTCGGAATATTGAAAGTTATTTCTGATTTAAGTAACTATTACATTTGCGTATGTACAAGCAAAATGTTTTTTTCAAAATAGATTTAAATTAATTTAATGCCTTGACTAGTTTTTTTATTGACTTCTGATGAATTTTCTGATTTGCAAACATTTTATATATAGACTAGGCTTCATTCTCAATATTTATACTTTAATATTATATAGACCTGGTGGTTTAAAAAGTAAACCCATTTGCTTGAAATAATTAGACTTCTTTTATTCCTTCCTCATTGGGAACAGTAAGCTCAAGAAAAGCCATAAAAAGTCTTTTCCATTAAAATAGAAAAGGGAACTAAGATGTTGGAATAGATTGAATAGTTGGATGCTAGCAATATTATTGTTGGTGGTTTTAACTCTAAAGTTATATAAACCAATCAGTTTATCGTTTCTCTTACTGAAAACCCTGGAGAAACTGGTAGACAGATACATAAGCGAGGAATTTCTAGCGGAACACCTCTAAGTAATAAATGATATACTCGTACATACCGTCCAGGAAGATCTACGCATTCAGCGTTGAATGATTTAAAAAGGCTACTTTTAACATTAATTGAGGACAAAACATAGCTGTAGCCATTTTTCTAGATGTAGACCGAGCCTTTAATAATGCTATAACAAACTCGAGGCCTTGGAAAGGAAGGAAGTAGCACCTGTGATAGAAAGATGGGTGAGGGGTGTAGAAAAGGGGATTCATTTATTTATTGTTTAGCGTATGACATCTAAACACATCGGTACATACCAAAAATAAAAGTATACAAAATAAAGTATACAGAATAATTGAAACATACATGAGTGGGTAAAACCCTACCAGTTTTGTATAATACAAATGTATTAATATCTGGTGTGAAGAACACAAATACAGGTTCAATATTAATATTTTTTGTGAACGTATCCGAACATATCCCTCCCCAGAGACGCAGATACCTATTTCACCTTTCTACAGGATCATCGGTACGCCCCTGCTGGAGAAAGGATATTTTCAGACACATTCACAAAAAAAAACGACATCGTTATCTCACAGAAATTATCCAGACCGAGTGTAGGTTTTCCCCACTCATGTATGTTTCGATTATTCTGTTACATTACACATGCGGTTAGTCCGTAAGTATGAGTGAAGACACAGACAAAATACAGTTTCTAGAGAGAAGGCAGTGCCATCTCTAGAAGGGCGTCGTTGGTTCGCATTGGTTATGTGGACAGAGCGAGGTACTTCGGCCGTTTGACAAAAGGCAGCGCTGAATTTACTTCTACGCTCGGTCTGGATAATTTCTGTGAGATAACGATGTCGTTCTTTTTTGTGAATGTGTCTGAAGATATCCTTTCTCCAGTAGGGGCGTACCGATGATCCTGTAGAAAGGTGAAATACGTAGCTGCGTCTCTTGGGAGGATACGTTCACAAAAATATTAATATTGATCCTGTATTTGTGTTCTTCACACCAGATTTTAAATAATATTTTATATTATTAAAAATACCTTTGTTGTATACAAAATAAATAAATTATTCACAAATATCTAAAGATTTAATAGAGTTTATTGCATTTTCCGTCGTATTCAATAATTTCCAAAACTCTTCTCCAAATCGCCTCAGGGGACAATCTCCAACGCTAGGGCCTATGGTTTGATGCGTAGCTCCGCAATCACGTCCCGGGTCGACAAACCCTATTTACAGGCTGTTCGGACACCTTTCACTGTTTGGACCTAATTCTGTTTAAGGCTGACTATGCTTTGGGTAATAACTCTGATCCTGGTGAGGTTGTAATTTTATTGATAATGTTCTTATAGTCAGGAGATCCAAGTGATTATGTGTCTCCCTTTTGTGATAGTTTATTTAGCGTTATCCAGAGTGCACGTGTAATATTCTACTATGAACGCGAACTAGCTCTAAACCCCAGAAAACGGGATAATAACGTTCTCCACAAGTGGTGGTTGCTCACAGGAGCGGAAGGTGATATCGTACCCTTCTTGTGGGCGATACTAGTAGATGATTTCCTTAAGAGACTATCCAACGAAGGCTTTCACTGGCATGGATACGCTTGCAGGAGTTATTTCAGAACGAGCTCAAACTCCCTAAATATCATAGACGACTGGTGTAAAAAACAACTGCTCTCAGTAAACGCTGGGAAAACACAAATAGCTACATTCATAAAAATAACACTACAAGGCTTTCGGTTTTTCTAAGAACTAGTGGCTAAGTGCTTAGAAAAACAGAAATTCCATTTGCCAAGGAAACTTTAGGGGCATTATTTGACTAAAAGCTTGGAATCATTACATTGTAAAAATCTCCAACAAAGCAACCATTGCCTTGAGTAGATGTAGCCGAATGTGACTTTATGGCTATATCGAGGGTAATCAGACTATTATAAGTTAAGGAACAGTCGCATGCTGGCCTAAAACTAAACGGGAGTTCGAAATCGATATAGTGGTATACAAAGGTCAGCATGTCTAAGTGTTACAGGGGTGTTGAAAACAACTCATAGCGCTGCGCTGCAAGTGAAACTAGACTTGCCACCCCTAGATATTCATATACAAGGAAAAGCAGGAGTCATTCTAAGTTGATAGAAGAACTCAAAGCAGATCCCTACAGAGAAACCATGAGCCAGAATTTCAGATTAGATAATAAATTTAAAAATCATACCAGATAGGCAGAACTAGAAAAAAGGTTCATTCGTCCAGGCGGAATATATCTAGTACACGAATCAGGTACTGTGCCAATGTGAAGGATTGACAAGAACGCTGTTCTTACAAATAAAAAGATCAATATCCTAAATCGGATCTATATTTAACAATACCTCTTTCGAAGCTGTTAAGCTTAATTAAAAGAGCAGGGTTAGAGATACTACCATTTTAAGTAATATAATTTAATCTAATCTAGCAGTTCTTTATTTATGATCACCCGTAATTTCGTATTATTTAACTTGTAAATGTCAAAATGGGAAATACTAATTTCCTTCGCATTTAAAACATATAAAATAATAATAATATCTATTTGTACCTAACAGAGTAATCCATTTACAGGGCAACTAAAATTAAAAAGTTAAAAAAGTGACACATATTGCAAAACATCAAAAAGTACATTTCTGTATGCTTATAATAATAGCTTTGTTGGTCAACGGTTATCAACCAATTACAGGACAAAACAACGAATGCACATACATATTGCTATGGATTTTTAATTAAAAATAATAAATTTAAAAATGTACAATTATGTTGGATTGTAGTGTATATTCAAAATTTTAAATGTGCGAAGATAAAAAACTGGTTTTATCCGAGGCCAATGTGTTGTAGACGCCTAGATAAATTAATGGAGATGAATTTTATAGCTTGAACTAGGAGGTAGCTTGGTGTGATATAATTAATTATATCGAATTAATTGGGTTATTTGTTTTAAAAGTGTTTAATTGATGTATTACAGAGAGTTGTTGAGTTAAATTCTCGTTTGATATTTGATGTTTAAATTGAATAAGCACCTTCTTTCTTCGTCTCCACACATTTTTTTTTAGTAAGTAGATATCTTTTTATGATATCATAAAACATACATTAAAATTATAAGAATATTGCTATTGTATCCAAGCTTGTAATTAAGAGTTTTAATAATTAGAAATATAGATACTAAAGCTTACTATTAACATTTCTTTGTTAATATTATAATTGGAAAGTTTGTTCGAGAGGATTAAAGGTTTTTTTGTGCGTGTCTATTGAACACTGTTAATTTTGATTAACACGTGTGTATCAGAATTTGATTATACAGTGTGGTTCTCTGGGGAAGAAATTAATAGTAAACTTAATTATTTTTAGTTAAGTTTGATCGAAATCAATTAAGAGGCAGTTTTCCATTCATTTAGCTGTCAATTCAGTTAATGTTTTTACCTCATGTATTTTGTATAATACAGCATCTTTATACTTAGTAAAGATAGATTTTTTTCCTTTTTTATTTTTGTATTAAATATTCAGTTTTAATTTTATCCTGTGTTTCATTTATTATAAAACACCATTACTGCTAATTAATTAATACATATATAAGTAAATACATTTTTGTGTGAACATTTCACTGGCGTCCAAATTACTTTTAGTCTGTACACGACTTTCCTGAGTGGAACCCGAGAAGTTAGAAGTCTCATATTTAAAAATTCACCGGCTGAGAAACCTAGTTGGGAAAACTAGTTGTGGATGGTGGCGTGTTAAATCTACAAACCACTATTCATAGCAATATGTATAAAAAACATAAAATAAAAAGATAATTATATCTAAAAATAAACATAAAGAAATACATATACATATACAACACATAAAAGCAATATAAAAAGATTTATTCGTAGTCTTTTTATTTTTTATGCTATGGCATTGAAAAAAATATCTTCATAATATACTTCGGTATATGGTCATGAACGGAGAGACCTACAACAAGTTGGTCCTAGAAAAAGGTAAAACAAAGGTAGGAGAGGAACGAGAGGATATGCGAGGAACATGAAAGTTGATAGAGGAAAGTAAATGAGGACAATCAATGGTAGCACGAACAATCTTCCACACAAATTTTACTTCCAGAGTATATCGGCGATGGCTTAACGATGGCATGTAGTAAATTATAGTCCGTATTTCACTCGGGATAGGTGCCATCAATTCTAAGTACTTTAAAAAACGACGTTGTATCTTTTCAATGGACAACTGAAGATAAATATAATGAGGCAATCAAACAGGTGAAGCATACTTTAACTTACTAAGGTCAAAACTATAATATATAGTTTTGAACAAAGTCACAGAAGAGAAGAGTTTGCATGTACGAAAAACAAAACCTAATGTTTTTGAAGCAGCGACACACATGTTATTGATATGTGGCACAAAAGTTAAGCGAGAGTCGAATAAAACACAAAGGTTCTTTTTGTTATTAACCTTATTAAGAATTGTATCATTTACAAAATAACTAGAGTTAATAAAATTAACTTTTTTTTTGTGTGTAAGAGACGTAGCAGCATTTGTTGATGTTCAATCTTAATTTACAAGTAGAGCACCATTGGGAGAGAATGTTCAAATTCCCCTGCAAATGCAACATGTCCTCCCATGTTCTAATGGAGGAATATATTTTCAGATCATCTGCATAGGCAAATAGTGGACAAGACAGAGACGATAATAGAGGAAAGGACCCAAATCTGAGCCTTGTGGGACTCCAGATAGCGGAGAGGATTCAAAGGATTTATAGCCGTTATAAAAAACATAATGAAGTCTACTACTTAAGTAAGACTGTAGAATAAGAAGTAAAGAAGGACTTAACCCAAACGCAGACAATTCCGTATGTAAAAGTCCATAGTCAATTACATCAAAGGCACTACTAAAGTCCGTATATATGACATCAACTTGACCACGAGTATCGAGATGCTCACTAATAAACTGACAAATAGTCACAAGGTTCGTCACTGTCGATCTTCCCCGCATGAAGCCGTGTTGAAGTAGAGAAATGTAGGATTTGGTGTTGTGGTGCAGACAGGAACAAATTACACTTTCAAATACCTTAGAAAAATTCGACAATATTGATATGGGTCTATAGTTGTCAACATGCGCATTGTCGCCCTTTTTGATTACTGGACTTATCCTCGCTCGCTTCCAGATAGTCGGGAAAGTAGAACTTCGAATTGCCATGTTAATAATAAAAGTTAGCGGTTTTGCAAGGGCAAATCTTGCATCATACAAGATAAAGCTGGGAATTGAATCATCACCCGCAATATTTCTTTGCGGGAATTTTGCCATAATAGTAAGTACTTCGTCTTCAGTTACAGATGCTAATGTAAAGGAGTATAATTAGTGTTCTCTTGAATGTAAGTGAAATTGCTACTCATGGAGTGAACAGAAGAAAATTTGTTGGCAAATGCATCAACGATACCTTGAGGAGAATCTAGGAGTGTATTATTATGAAACAGAGTTTTAGGTATACGTGTCGTGCCCTGCATAGAATGAATGTATTGAAACATATTTTTCGGATCAACCTGGAGAGATTGTTCAACTTTCTAGGCGAAAGATGCGACACATGACAACTAGCTCAAGAAAACGAACAGGTCATTACTGAAAATTTTCTTTCAAAATAAAGCACTTATTTGCACTCTACGCCCATTCAAGGATTCTAGGTTATGTCGGTGCAAGAGAAGATTGTAGTCGAATTAGGTTCGGAAAATGCTCCGTCTAATTAGAAATACATAAACTTTAAAAATCTCCTCTACACTTCTTCGACCATCTGCTGTTGGATTGCATAATAGGGATACCACACAACTGATTCATATTCGAGCTTAGAGCGCATATATGTGCAATATAAAGTTTTTCATGTTCTGGAGTCTTCAAAATTAATGGTTACACGTATAATAAAGCCAAATGACTTGGCACTTAATGAGGTGATGTTGATCAGATGTTGCGCAAGGTTCAATTGACTATCAACCGTAATACCTAAATCCAAAACAGCACTGGAACGCGTAACTGGATCGCCATAGATGAAATAAGTGCCTGTTAAGCCATTAAGTTTCATGACGTAAGATACAGAACTGCGTTTGCTAATATTAGGATGAAGCTTGTTTTTCATGTACCACTCAACTATAATGTTCAATGCGTTTTGCAGACAGTATGTTTAGTTTGTTTAAGATGATACGATAAATCTTAATATCAACTGCACAGGTCAAAACTGCGCAAGGTATGGAAGTTAGCAGGCCATTAGTGAAAATAATGAAAACAGCGGTTCTAAACTAGAGTTATACGGCGCACCTGATGTAAATATGTACCTATCCTGAAGATAACTATAAAATATTCTAATTAGAGCATTAGAGAGACCAAACGCACTTAATTTCTGCAGTAATACCATATGATCAATGATATCGAAAGCTCGTGTAAAGTCAGTGTATATTACACTAAGTTGACTTGACCGCCCTTGACAGCTCTTCAGTTATTTCCTGTGCAATAATAGCAAGATTTGTTATAGTGGAACGCTTTTTACCTTTATCATAGTGGAACGCCTAGTCATGAATTAAATAAATACATAACTGTTCTTCATATAATACTGTGTAGCATGTGTTCATAACTGCACAGAATGGTTATAGGTATGTAATTCAGGATATTGGTGACACCCCCGTTTTAAAGATCGAACAAATTCTAGTAATCTTACATACACTTGGAAACTTACAAGTACGCGAAGACAGGTTAATAATTTTTGATAAAGGTGCAGAAAAGACGCGTGTGTAGTCCCTGATCAAGAAGCTTGAGATACTGTCGTAACCAGCAATAGATGGTATAGAGGTATTCTTTAAGTTTCTAGCGCATACAGCGACCTCAAGAATGGCAACGTCAACAATGGCAGTTGGCAGATGTTAATTAACTGAGTTGCTTCGGATTCAAAATAATAAAGAAAAAAATCAAAACAATTTTTCTTGTAAGAACTGTCGTTGGACAGTCGACGTTAAGCGGATTTTACTATAGTCAGGAAATATTTTACTCTATCCCCATATCTGAGGATATGAGCTCGGTTGTACGCGGCTGATATTACGATGTTGATATACATCATAGAACGGTATTTACTACAAGTTCTATGATGTAATTTATTTGTATGTATTTTTTGTCATTTACATTATTCTTAAGATTAGAGAAGTCTATATTAGGGTGTTTAATCAGCTATTCGAATCTATTTTATTTTAAATTAAAAATCTACGTACTATACTATATGTACTGAGTATTATTGATCGCTGCATTAATTCGTGGACTTTGGACGATAATTCTAATGATTTGAAACTCTTAGAGAACTGATGGAGTGTAATTCCGCCACCTTATATAAGGAAGGATATATATTGTTGTAGTACAACCTTCATGAGATGTTACGTAAAGGAACAAGAACAAGTGAACAAGTGATTGCATGTATATTAAGAGTTATATTATTTATCTACACTTTTTGTAATGTAATTTTAAGTTTGTGTTTGAATCTACGAGTTATGTTAATCTACTTATGTTCTTTAAACTGTTATCAATATGTTTCAAAATTATAATTAAAAAAGAAACGAGGCCATGTAAAGAATAATAATTGACATGGAGACGAGAGATACAAACAGTTTGGCAAAAAAGTCAATATAAAAATTGGGGTGAATTATAAAAAATTAGAAATAACATCGATAAAAATTGGTTCAAATGCCAAGGTGGAGTAATCTTGGAAGAAAAGACGATTGCTGAGGCGGGGTTTTTGGTTTGAGTGTCCGGATCGTGCCATCTGACTTTTTCCAGCAAATTGTTTACTTGAACTATCAATAATACAGTTGTTGAGTCCTGTATACTTAAGCTACGAATACATGTAGAACAAGAATTATTAATACAATACCGGAAAGTCACAGTGAGTGTTGCTTTTTCGAAGTGTTGTTCACAGTCAAACAAAATTAATTGTTATAGCGAGAAATCTATGCTTGCTTGAATTGATTTAGTTATAATAATTAATAACCTCAATTGAAACTTCAAAGTGACAAACCTATATTAACTTTCTGTAGTATCACTAATTGGTTGACTGTATGTACATAAAACAATATTGTAAAGTATTATCGTAATGTTTAGCCTGTTATTGCGATTAAATTTAAATTTTCTATTTCAAAACTCGTTATTTATTTATTTAATTAATCAAGTATTTGTGCAGAACCGACACCAATAAATTATATAACTATCCTGAGCTAGTACAACAGATCACTTACACTTACAACCTAAAGTGGTTGAGTGTTATACAAGTGTCCCGTATCGTTATGTTCAAATTTTAGGAGGGTAAAGTAGACTTCATTCCAAGTAACAAAAACGCAAAACTTGTATATCCATTTTTATTTGTTTCAAAGTTACAGATCTATGAATGTGAGTGTCAGATCATGAAAAAAATGAAATCCTAAAGTCAATAAAAACTGATTTTATTTAAAAACGTTGAATTAATAATATTTTCGAAATGTCCACCCCCCCTGTTGAATGCAGGCTTGTGCCCATAAGCCAACAGAAGTAGTACTTATCCGAATTTCATACTTGTTTTGTCGAATTTGCTCGGCAGCCAGGTGAATACAATCCAACAACTCTTCTCTTGTGTTCGAAACTTGCGCGTAGGCTAAATTTTTCATGTACCCCTATAAATAAAAGTCAAGGCGATTAAGATCGGGTGATCCGGGTGGCCATGCAACAGGACCACTTCGACCAATCCATCTTTGATAATTGACGTTAACCCAATTTCGGACAGCAATTCCGAAATGTGGCATGTGAAACCACATGTCTCGTCGAACATTCAGTGGGACATCCTCTAAAAGACCTGTCAGTTCGTCAATAAGAAATTGAAGGTAATTGTCCGCATTTAACCTCCCAGGAAGAACGAGAGGACCAATCAACAAGTCATAGATTAGGGCCGCCCAAACGTTAATAGAAAATTCATGTTGAAATTTAGATGGGCGTATAGCTTTGGGATTTTCTAATGACCACCTGTGCAGGTTTCTCAGATTTGTATCACCACTTCTCGTGAACGCACTGGTGTGCGAAAGTCAAGGTGTCTATTCTTTAAAATGTGTCGTCTCACAACAATTTTACAATTAAGAAAGAAAAAACGTGTTATACAATTAATAAATGACACAAAAGATTGAGAAGGACCAATGTGTTAAACGGCATTAGATAAGTTGGTATTTGTGTGGTCTGTTGTTTAGAATTTATTTTCATTGAGATGGTTAGCAAGTAAGCATATATTGCACTTAGGTTGTTCGTATCAGATCTGAAATTCATTGAATTAGCGAATTAGCTTTCCACACATGTTCAAACGGCAAAGACTCCTGGTCTAATTTATATATATTGGAGTGCTGCTGGTGTGGTTAATAATATAATGATGTTATCAATAAATGAATATCGATAGTAATTATGTTTTTAATATTAAAATTTTTATTTATCTCAGTAATCAGCTGATCTATTGATGTCAGTCCTTACGTCTATCAAAGATGGGGTGGCGAGCAGTGATACTAGTATTATTTTCTGCATGTAGCTTAGGTTTAAGGTGGATCAACATTCAGATATAGCTTTATTGTTACTAAATTAGTTTATCATAAATATTGGCTTCCATAAATTAATAAAGAAAAACTACAAATAGATTTTAAAATCAGGAAATATTTATTTAAGAAATCTATATGAATACAGGTAGCTATTCTACTAGCAGAGTTCGTTTGTGAATCGTGTAACTATACTAAATCAAGGTTTATATCGATAACTCGTAAGAGGTTATGGTGATAAATACAGTAATAAATCTAACGTTTTACAATTGCAAATTGATAAACAATTACGGTAAATTTATGTCAGTATTTTAAATAAGAATTATGGTAATTTGAGCAATATTTTAAATGATTTTTATATGGATATTTAAATCAATGTTTTAATTAATATCAAACGTTTTATTATTTAAGATTGAATTAAAGTAATCGATAAATTACAAAGAACTTGTGATTGTTGTGTTGATGTTTTCTGGTCGGGATGTAGTCGGTGGCGGCCTCTGAGTGGTATACAGACAGGAAAGGATAGAATATAGGTTCTTTTCCAAATTGGGAAAAAGGTTAAGGAATTTCGATGTTTCGAAGGGTATTTTGTATATATTAGCACTTTCGATGTATTTTCTCTGGTAAGTTTTCTATTTATTTAGATATTATGTTCAAATATTAATGGGTGCGTCCCATTATGATGCTAAGCTTGTTAAACTGTAAAGTCGTACTTCTTGCTCGGGTTTTTGATATTCAAATTGATAATATGATTATTTGACACTATTATAATGAAAAATTAGTGTTATTAGTGTTATTAAAATTATGTTTTACATGGTTTTATTAAATTCTTGGGAGCAGGATAAATTTTAGACGCGTACTATATCAAATTTCAGAAAAAGACGCCATTCGTCCTTTGTTTTTATCAAAGCCTTGTAATGTGCAATTTACCTAGAATTTTCTCTTGAATTTTATTATTTTAAAGTAATACTTTTATCTTAAAAATCATTTAAATAAATACATAAAGTTATTCTATGAATTTACAAATACGTACTAATATGTAAATATGCTTTCTACATATTACGACGCGAATATTATATAAAAAAATAGACTTAATTATTTTCTTTAGATTTTTATAACGAAAATAATTCAGACTTTTTTTTATATTTAGAAATTTTGTTACATATCTTCGCATATGACCATGCCTTCATATATATTTACGTTTTCGAAATATTTCTTTTTACTCACAATCATAAATGAGACCCAGCATATATTCGTCAAAGTAATATGTAAGAGATAAAAATATTTTTCGAATAAAACCTCGAATGATATTAGAGTGAATCCCAACAATATGATAACTTGAACGTTATTCATTATAGGAACGACACGTGCAGAAACTCAAAGTATTCTCACGAATATAGACATCTGATATTTACCTGTTGACGAAATACAGAATTGTGAGCTCAATAATACGAAACTGCTAAAGAAAGTTCTATTATAGACGTTATAATAGAAAATGCACGAGAAAAATAAAAGGAACTTTGATATACCTAGTAATATCATTGAAAATTCATATTTAAATACACTTATTGAATGAAGCGCTATAAATTTGAAATAATTGTTCTATGAAATAAATGTTTAAGCAAAAAAAAAACATTAAACATTTGAATTATTTTAAGATTCGAATTAATGAAGAATAAAATTAATGAGTTAATTTAGGATATTTTAATATTTAAGAAAATTATTACTGGTAGCCGTAACTTTGTGGTAATTCATTTTGAAAATAATAAAATAAAATAAAACAATAACTTTGTTATATATACCACTTTATTCACATATAATCGTGACCGCGGTTTCGACATACAATGTTATTATCAAACTGCAAAAGTTACAGGCCTACATAGAACTTATAAATGACACAAAAATATATGGGGGTGGTTTATGATGTTATTTAAAATTACTACTATATACTTAACTATTATATACAACATTGGAAAAGAGGTGTATATATAAGATCCAACTGATCGTTTAAAACGATATCTATTGTGTTCTTCCGGCTTTTAAAAATCTCTAGGGCCTCTAAAAGATTTAATTTACGACCTTTCTCGGCCAAATGCAATATTTTACGGTGACCAAATGTATGCCTTTCTGTAATAAGATGGTTTGCGAATGTTGAATCTGTCTTCTTTAGTTTATATGACCTCCTGTGTTCTTTTACCCGTATAATAAAACTTCGACCAGTCTGACCTATATATATACACTTTTACAATCATTACAATATAATTTGTACACTCCTGATTTATTATTAATATCTGTTTTAGGTTTTGCGTTAAAAATGAAATTACTTGTTTTTACATATGGTTTGTAAGCTATACTAACATTACTATTATTTTTTGAAATTATATTTCCAATTTGCTCGCTTATTTTACCGAAGTAAGTTAACGAGACAAATTGTTTCAAATTACCACTATCTTTAGGATATACTAAACTAAGGGCCACTTGTAACTGTTTTTTCTTTAGTATACTGTCAATTACGCTACTTTTGTGACTATTGTTTACCGCTATTTGTTTTATAGTATTGATTTCACGAACAAAAGATTCATTAGACAAAGGAATATTTAATGCTCTATGTATCATAGAATTAAAAAATGAATGTTTGTGTGTGTTAGGGTGTAGTGAATCTTTGGGAATAATGCAATCAGTTAAAGTAGGTTTACGATATATATCAAATTTTAAGCTCTGATCTAATTTGTTTAATTTTAAATCCAGGAAGTTAATACTGTTATTCTCTTCTATTTCTACTGTAAAATTGATATTAGAATGGATTGAATTTATGTAGTTCAGAAATGTTTCTGAAAAACAACTCAACATCTCGCAATAATCAGTCAGACAGACGAGCATTGAAAAGTATTAATCACAAAGTCATAGAAAACAACCTCACGATAACAAAAGCAGATAAAGGAAATTCGTCTGTAATATTAACTAAAGGTGATTATGAAAATAAAGTAAAGAAATTTATAGACGACAATACTATCATAGAATTGAAAAAGGACACCACTAAACAGTATGAGGCAGAAATTAAAGAATGTGTCAAAAATTGTAATGCAGTAATCTCAAACACAGATAAGTACAAATTTTTCCATATGAATCCTTCCCCACCTAAATTATACGGTTTAGTTAAAATTCACAAAGAGGAAGCACCCATCAGACCAGTTGTTTCGTTTATTTCTTGCCCCAATAAAAAATTAGCCGAAAAATTAAACATAATAATTAGACAATATACCGAATTTACAGATAGCTCTTCCATAAAAAACGCAATACAGTTAACAGCTAAATTAAAAGATTGTAATATACAAAAGACCGAAATCCTGGTATCATTTGACGTTTCCAACATGTTTTCAAAAATACCACAAACAAACAGAAGGTCTGGCAATGGGCTCACCTCTAAGTCCTCTATTAGCTGAAATTTTCATGAAGCATGTTACAGAAAAAATTCTTTCATCACAACTAGGTAAAAAACATATTAAATTTTGGTATCGGTATGTAGACGACATCCTAGCTTGCTTTAAGGGTACTCATACACAACTACAAAGATTTCTGAACTACATAAATTCAATCCATTCTAATATCAATTTTACAGTAGAAATAGAAGAGAATAACAGTATTAACTTCCTGGATTTAACATTAAACAAATTAGATCAGAGCTTAAAATTTGATATATATCGTAAACCTACTTTCACTGATTGCATTATTCCCAAAGATTCACTACACCCTAAGACACACAAACATTCAGTTTTTAATTCTATGATACATAGAGCATTAAATATTCCTTTGTCTAATGAATCTTTTGTTCGTGAAATCAATACTATAAAACAAATAGCGGTAAACAATAGTCATAAAAGTAGCGTAATTGACAGTATACTAAAGAAAAAACAGTTACAAGTGGCCCTTAGTTTAGTATATCCTAAAGATAGTGCTAATTTGAAACAATTTGTCTCGTTAACTTACTTCGGTAAAATAAGCGAGCAAATTGGAAATATAATTTCAAAAAATAATAGTAATGTTAGTATAGCTTACAAACCATATGTAAAAACAAGTAATTTCATTTTTAACGCAAAACCTAAAACAGATATTAATAATAAATCAGGAGTGTACAAATTATATTGTAATGATTGTGAAAGTGTATATATAGGTCAGACTGGTCGAAGTTTTATTATACGGATAAAAGAACACAGGAGGTCATATAAACTAAAGAAGACAGATTCAACATTCGCAAACCATCTTATTACAGAAAGGGATACATTTGGTCACCGTAAAATATTGCATTTGGCCGAGAAAGGTCGTAAATTAAATATTTTAGAGGCCTTAGAAATATTTAAAAGCCGAAACAATACAATAGATATCGTTTTAAACGAACAGTTGGATCTTATATATACACCTCTTTTCCAATGTTGTATATAATAGTTAAGTATATATTAGTAATTTTAAATAACATCATAAACCACCCCCATATATTTTTGTGTCATTTATAAGTTCTATGTAGGCCTGTAACTTTTGCAGTTTGAAAATGACATTGTATGTCGAAACCGCGGTCACGATTATATGTGAATAAAGTGGTATATATAACAAAGTTATTGTTTTATATTATTTTATTATTTTAATATTTATTTGTTATTTTCATCAATGTTAATAGATTTAATACAATTACCTGTTTTATACCTTGTAGGCGATCAAATGATAAGTTACAACAATAGATTGCTAGAAGAGTCAATTAGAAGAGAATGCGGGCACATAATTGAATAAAATATATTCAATATTTTGTGTTTATACTGTGATCAACAGCGATTGTCGTAAAGAAATACTTGTATCCAATTATTGTTATGAAATTATAAAATTTGAAAAATTTTCATTGGCGTGTTTACATCATTATTTGCTCTTTGATTTGACAGAGTTTATTGTATATGTATTTAAAAGTCAGATCATATCTTTTGAGAGGCAACGTAATAAGTAATAAAGTAATTTAAACGTTATTGTTTTATAGCTGATTCGTTTTCTGATTACAAATTTTTCTTTTATGAACACGAAAACTTTATATTGGAATCCTGGAAACGATGAACGTACACCAGAAGAAGATTGAAAATATTTGGTTAATCTTTGATGAATTTACCGGATCATCATATTGATCAACTCAAATTGTAGTCAAACAAAAATTGCATTTACATCAGTACATTTCAACTGGGTAAGAATTACATCTCTTAGATTTATAAATAATTTATAAATAAACGTATCGAATACAGTGTTCGGTTTAGTAAACATTTAAGGGATAATAATATATTAGATCAGACTTTTCCTTCTGACGAAGCTGATTTTATCTCTAAGGTTACATCAATTCTCAGAATTATAGAATTTGATCTAAAGAAAATCCACATGGATATCATGAAATACAACTACACCTGATGAAGGTTGGAGTATGGGTAACAATATTTAGGACAAGAATGAGAGGTCTAATTTACTTTGAAGAAACTGTAACTACAGCGATATGTACATAGAAATGTTACAATTATTTGTTGCTGAACTAGATGCAAATGAACTAGAGCAGAGTTATTTTCGACATGATAATGCCAGTATTCACACAGTTCGTGAAAGAATATATCACCACAGTTTATGGTAATCGAGTTATTGGTAGCTAACATTGGCCTCTAAGATTCTCAGGTCCAACTCCATTTGCAATTGAAGAATTACGAACTGCAACAGTTAAATGTTTGGCACAGGAACTGTAAATCTTTTCGAAAACATGGGAAAACAAACCGATGCCTGTACAAATGCTGGTGGTGGTGGTCATTTCGAACATATTTTATTAAAGAATAAATATAATTATAATTTTCTTTGAACATTACGAGGGTGGTTTAATGAAAGAGTAATTTTCCAGATGCTTTTAAAAGTGATCATATGGGCACTGAAGATGGGCCTTCATTTACAATAACTGCGGAATGAAAATATGTGGGCGGGCTACGTCGTGAACATCTCAACCAAATTGGTTCGTAATATTTTGCTTTAAAATTTAAATATAAAAAAGATAACTGCAAGATGGGTGCCGCATTTTCTTACCATTAAAGATCTGCATGTATTAGACGAATATTATAAGAAATGGCGTTTATGACTAAATCCTTAATATTTAGAATTATGTGCCTTTCATTTGTGTAATAAGGAAGCTAACAGAGAGCCTAATGTTGAATTTGGTGCTAGCCGGAACAACCACAACCCTCACCCTAAATAACTGGGCGTAACGTTAGACCGATCTCTAACGTACAAGCAGCACTTCCATAAGACTTCAAAAGGTGAAGACCCTTAATAACATATTACATAAACTTGTCGGCAATTTATGGGATGCGAATGGGGAGACTTTATGAACGTCAGCTATTGCACTGGCTTACTCTTCTTCTGAATACTGTCTGCTGTCTGGTATCGAAGCTCTCACGCAAAGCTAGTAGATATTCAACTTAATGAAGCAATGTGGATCGTCACCGGTACTGTTAGATCCACTCCTAGTCTCTGGTTACTGATTCTTTCTAACATTGCCTCGCCGGATATCAGATATCTCACTGCAGCACAGAATGAATGGGCTAAGATTTCTAATAACATTGATCTTCTCATACACGATTATTTGGAGAGCGTCCCCAGGACCAGGCTGAAATCTAGGAGACCGATTTGGCTGGGTACGGAAGTTCAACATGCCATTAATGTGAATGACTGTTGGATAGCCCTGGCCGAGCAAAACCCTGAATTAAGGAATAGAGATCTAGCTTCTAATCCTTCAGAAACTCTGCCGGGCGTAACCCACCCTCGAAGGCAATGGCCTCGATTAAATAGGTTCCGTACAGGTCACGGAAGGTGTAACTCAATGTTATATAAATGGAAACTGGCAGATACTAGCTTCTGTGACTGCGGATATGTGGAATAAATTATGGCCCACATTGTAAACGACTGCCCCAGAGGAAGTTTTTCTTGTTGAGCAAGCTGAGCAAGGCAATTTCTGCAGCTTTTGACTGGTAAAAAATTTAGATATCAGTATATAAATTAGTTTTATGACCATTTTTTTGGCATAAAAATGATTTACACACATCAAAATAATCTAGGAAACAAGCTTTATTTGCTAGTATTTTACGAACCATATATAACAAATAATTTGTAATATCATTTTAAACATCAATAGAGTTTGCTACTGGTGTTTCGACAGTTTAAGTGACAATAAAGTCTTACTAACTGAAAAATCAGTGGAAATTTAAAAATATGTAAGATTTGTTGATTTGTCATCGTGAGATTTTTGTGTATATTTTGCGATTAATTTTCTTTTCCAGCTTCCTTGGCATTAATTGAGGATGGGGAGACATTATTTAGACCCTGATAAGCAATTAACAGTTATTGGAATGTTTGAAAGTGGTTTAACTCAAAGAGCCGTTGCAGAGGCTTTCAACACGTTGAAAAGTATCATCAATCGTTTGTGATTGAGATGTGAGCAAACCAATTATGCGCGTGAACGTCATACAGGACGTACAAGAGCAACTCGACCAATTCATGACAGATACTTAAGACTTTGTTCATTAAGAAGCCGCGACATTACGGCGACAGAATTAGTGATTCGACTTTACGACACTCATGATGTGTTAATAAGCAATCAAACAGTGAGGAATACACTCCATATAGATGGTCTTAATGCCCGTTGTCCCCTGAGGGTTCCTGCTTTGTCGAGAGGAAATCGCGGAAGAAGATCAGAATGGGCGCAGCAACATTTAAATTAGGATCAACAAAACTGGGCATCTGTTTTGTTTTTTGACTAATCCCGATTTGGTTTGCAGCCAGATACAAGAAGAACGAGAGTGTGGAGACGTCCCGGGAATGCAGAACGATTAGCTATATCGCAACTTATTCACAGCTTCTAAGGGGTTAGTGTACTGGTATGGGGCGGAATATCTCTTGGTGGAAGAACTGACCTATCGGTATTTATACGCCATTGACTATCCGGATATTATCCTTGAAAATGTTGTGCTATCATATGCTGCAAGGATTAGTGAACATTTTCAACTCAGGCACGACAATGCGCGTCCGCATACTGCAGGTATCATTCGTGCATTTCTTCAAAAACCACGAAATTAATTTTTTGCCATGGCCAGCGCAATCATCTGATTTAAATCCCATAGAACACGTATTGGATTTGCTGCAAAGAAGCATACTGCGTCAAAATCTAGTCAAGAATTGTATCAGTGTCTTGTAGAACAGTGAAATGCCAGCTATTAAAAAAAGCTAGACCACTTGATTATGAATATGCCAAACAGGTGTAGAAAGGTAGTCAACTCTTAAGTAATTAAATTTTTAAGATTTCCTATTATATCAATATTGGTTCGTTGAAGTGGACTGTAATTAGTAAGTATGTATACCGGAATCCAGTGGCAGCTCGGGGTGGTTCACATAGGGAGTGCATAATTTCAAAATTAAAAAGTGTAATACGAAAACGCTTACCCAATCCTTATAAATTTCACCGACGTACTGTTCCAGACAGGTACTGTTCATTGTAGAGTTTGTTTTGAGGGAATAGTAAATATTACACTACACAGTTTAATTACATCTGACGATAAACGAAGTCCATTTTACGTGTCTTTGACTTGCAGAACAGTTCTATCACTTTTTCATTAAAGTTTGGGAAATCGTTTATACATTCTTTTTCACAAGATAACATAGTAAGGGCATTTAATCTCTCTTCTTTCATTGTATTTCTCAGGAAAGTTTTTATTCTCTTGAACCGTGAAAACTGGCTTTCCGCTTCGGACGTTGTCATTGGGATTGTAATGACAATTTTTAAAAGCGTAACAACTTCATTACAGGTGTCGCTTAATCCATCCAGCAGAAGACCTAGCAGACCTACAGCACCGACTTCTATATTTTGCCTAAATTCTTCTCTAGAATATAGAACGCTTAATTCAGTTCGTAGTCTGCTTTCATTGAAGCATGGATAAAATTTTACTGCTTCTTTAAGGCAATCTTCCGGAAATTTTTTTTGAAAAGAGGAGAACTGTTTAAAAGAAATTAAGTTTGCTAATATTAAGTGCCCTGTATACCGAAATCTAGTTTTTATTTCTAGCAAAATAATATCGCACACTTCAATAGTTTCCCTCCTTCTTTGGCTACCATCAGTTACTCTTCGCCGCTTTGATGGTCGAGGAGTCAGTTCTGGGTCATTTTTTTTAACCAACTGATTATCTGTGTCAGCGATTTCGGTTCGAATTTTTCCAATAGCGCGTTCAAAATTATCTAAATTATTCTTGATTCTTAATGCATCTGTATTGACATTTTGTAATTGATTAAACAATATGTCCACATGTGGCATAATTTTATGAAAGAAAGTTAACCAATAGATAAAATTTTCCTCCTCTAAAATTCGCAAATTGGCACTAGCTTAATGAATGGTAGTTTGTAAACTAGCTTCTCCCTCTATTTGTTCTAGAGCTTCAATTATTTCTTCTCGGTGCTCATATATTGTATTCACTGTCCTAGAATTGAAGTTCCATCTTATTTTTGAAGAACGAGGTAAGCTTTTTCTCTGAAGGAATTCTTCCAATCTTGCAGCTCATTGTGGTGAAGTGGAGAAAAATGTACATAATCCCGTCAGATTGGCAAAAAAAATTCTGCAATTACTACTGCTCGATGTAGCATGTGACATAATTAGATTTGTCTAATGTGCATAACAATGTACATAATTAGCCCTTGGATACTGGTCTTGGACATGTCTTTGCACGCCGTTAATAGCACCACTCATGACTGCTGCCCCATCATAGCTCTATGCAATCAGTTTTTCTGGGTCATCAACAAGCAAACTAATTTCGTTAAGGATGGAGGCAGATAAAGAATTAGCATCATGTTCACTAGGCAGAAGAAATTTCCAAAATCTTTCGACCGGTCTCGCGTTCACAATATATCTTAAAACAACCACCAACTGAAACTGATTGGATACATCTGTGGTTTCATCAGCTATCACAGATATGAAGCCGGTTGCTTTAATTTCACTGGCAACTTGTTCATGATACACGTTCAACATTGCATCAAGCAGTTCATTCTGTATCGTTTTTGATAATCCCTTAAAAACTGGTGCTGCTTCGTTGTGATCTCTGAGCGATTTATCCAATTCTGCCGTAAAATTTATCAATTCCCGAAAAATGCCCTTGTTATTCGACGTTTGCTGTTCATCATGACCCCGAAGTGCCAGTTCAAACGCGCCACAAAATCTAATGCAATTTATTATTAAATTTAACACATGCCTATTTTTTGTTACCTTTTCATTGTGTTGTTGAATTGCTTTTCTATATGATGAATCTAAAACATTCTGAATGTTATTTTTTCCTAACATTCTTAGACTAAATATATTTTTCAAATGCCCTTCGGAATTTTCATGTTTACTAATTTTAGCACTAAGATGAATTAAGTCTTTTATTCCGTTCTTTGACCAAGACGGTTCACCACCAAACAAAAGACACGGAAAACAAAACAAAGTATTTTTAATTTCACACCCACAAATTCAGTCATTTTTCTGATAAATATTCTTTACCTTTAACAGATTGTTTATTTTCTAAACATAATTGAGGCATCGGCCGTTTAAGATTCTTTACTGCGATTTTTTCATTATACGTTAAACGCGAAAACGCGTTGTTTTTTAAAAAAGACACGGAGTTCATCGCAATAACGCTCGAGAGCAGTCTGGTTTACTTGCTCCAACGTTATGTATTATACGACATTGAAGTATGGCAAAATACAGTTCTCCCCACCATCAATGTAATGTTAATGTCTTAAAAGAGCAACGGTAGGGCTTTGCTCAGTATATCTGTGACGACGCTCGGTGTATCTACGTTGTTAGCGTGCCACGTCCCTCGTCAATAACTATGAATACATAATATACATAATAAATAAACACTTTCAGTTAGTCGCCGCTTGGTTTGTTTTGTTTCATAATTCCAGGGGGGTGCAATTGCTCACTTGCTCTCATTAAAGAGCCGCCACTGCCGGAATCCTATTTGCATGGTGCTAAAATATAGGGTTAGTGAAAAGTAAGCTACATTTAGAAATTGCTGTAATTTCGTTATACAATAAAGTACACACAAGTTAAAAACAAGTTTTTATTGGTAAAACAATTGGGTTTATTACGAAGCAAATCACTTCAGCGCAAATATTGAATATGTCTGCCATCTTGTTCTTCAACAACAAGCAGCCTTTCTTCTATATTGTGGACAACATCGTGGAGTAAATTAACTGAAATAGCTGCCACTTGTTGTGAAATTGATTCTTTGAGCTGCTGGATAGTCGTAGGATGGCTTAAAAAGCATTTTCTTTAAGATAGCGCCCTAGCTAATAATCGGCCGGATTAATATCTGGAGAACGCGCTGGTCAAGGATCGGGAAATTTCTGCTTATGATACGATTGCCAAAAGTGTTAATTAACAGATTTTTTACTGGAGTGTAAATATGGTGGGGTACGTCATCTTTCATGAAGATGGTATTTTGAATATCGTATTTGTGCAATCTTGGGATAAAATCATTTCGCAGCATGGTAAAATATCGTTCTTCAGTAACTGTAACTGTTTTTAATTGCCTATTTTGATTTTCCTCAAAATGAATGGGGATGTGGATCCAATCCACACGGTTACTTTCAAGTCATAAATCCTTTGCTGAATTACAGTATGCGGATGATTTTCCGACTAAATCCTACAATTGTGCGTATTAACACTCCCACTCTGTTAAAAACGTGCCTCGTCGGTCCATAAAACGTTATCTAGCCACTGCGGAGTTTGTTGAATTTGTGCTAATACACGAAGAGAAAACTTGTACCTAACTGGTTTATCCATTTCTTTAAGTTCAAATCAAACTTGAATTTTATGTGGATACATTTTTAGACGTTTTCTGAAAATTCGCCAAACCGTAGTGTAACTTATTTGGAGACGTTTAACGCCACATATTCCGTAGTTATTACTTCCGGCTATTTCTTCAATCTCACGTAAAACTTCAGCAGCAGTAATATCATTCGCTACTTTAGGTCTTGCCGATTTTGCTTTATCAGTAACGCAACCAGTTTCTTTAAATTTACGGATTAGCTTGCGGTAAGCCTGTATACTGCTCGGCCCGTTTATCAAGTTATGGTTTCTAAATTTTCTTATACCCGCTATTAAACATTATTATATATATATATATATATATATATATATATATATATATATATATAGCACTGAACAAGACTTATACGATTTTGCAACGTCAAAACCATTCTTCACAGGGTAAATGTGTATTAAATTCAGTAAGAAAAATCAACAAACTTTTTGCCATGGTAACGAAAATAAAAAAATATGAACGACGAGTAAATTCCATTATTTTATCAACATAAATATGTTTTTATTGTGTGTATACTTTACTATTTAACAAAACTACGGCAATTTTAAAAGGTGACTTACTTTTGAATAACCGTTTGTAATGCATTTCTTTTGCTTACCTTTTGCTGGGGATTACACAGTTTGTTGTATATTTCCATGAGCAATTTGTATTTATTGTTTTTACTTATTTACTTGTTTATATTTTTGAATTTGGTAAGTGTTTTTAATCGTTAGCTGAATTTAGAAAGGTAGTTGATTGATTTGATAGTATATAATTAATGATTATACGGCTTAGGAACTATGGAAGAGCCGGGATGTTCTAATAAAACTACATCTATAAAAATAAATGCGTTACATACAAAAATAAAATAAAAAATTGGAAAAGTACCATATATGGTTGGCTTCAAGTAATAAGAATAATACACGTTTTTATTGTAAACCTTGCAGATCAGATTATTGGGGCGTTTAACAGAGATTGTTCGGCATGTAAACAAAGGCAAGCATAAATTTAACAGCACAGCCTTAAAGCGATAGAGGACCTTAGACAACGTCATACCCAAAATCGATAATCCAGATGTACATCCTAAAGAAAGTGAGTTTCGAATAGCCAGTTTTATATTAGAGCACGGCTTGCCATTTACAGTTGCTAGTCATATACCTAATTTAATCCAATAAATTTGCCCAGATTCGAAAATAGCAAGCAAAAGTTCATGTAAAAAACCATTTGCAAAGGTATAACTTCAAATGTTTTTCGATTATCTAAAGAAACTTAGATTGGGAATCTTTGCAAGTTAATAAATTCTCTCTAATCACAGATAAAGGTTGTAACAAGCATTTGGCTTTAGTTGTGAGACTCAAGAATAACAGTGTTACTAAAAATGAGTTCTTTACGCTTATACCAATCATTGATGAAAAATCAGAAACAATATATGTATAACACTGTAGGTGTAAGCTTCCGCGGTCGTTCTCTAGATGTAGATCTCGGTTTCCGGGTTGGAACTGCGTCATGTTACGCGTAATTGCCAACGTTTCGTCCACTGTTTCAAGGGACATCTTCAGGGCTGTACGTAGATGTTCGTCGTTTCGCAGTAGCTTGAAGAATGCTATGACAGAGACCGGTACAGATGGTGGCCTGCTATTGGCTGGGGACAATGAGCCAATGGCATGCGTCGTATGGGCGTGTTAGCGACAACCGGGGGTAAGGGAGAACCCATAGCGGCTCCCGACACTTGTTCATAGAACTTGTTTCGAAATTGGAAGTACGTGGAAGTGAGGCACACATTTACGAGTTCGGATATATCATTCGGTTTGCCGTGGGCGGCTATAATGTCGGAGATGATAGATACTGTGTCCGGGATCGGGACCTTCGTGAAAAGAGATTCAACGTCAAAGCTAACTAGTAAATCACTAGTGTCTAAGGAAAAATCCTGTAAACGAGTTACAAAATGTTGAGAATTTTTAATCGCAGAGTTACTGTCACCTGTGTATTGTTTGAGCGTGTTAGATAAATATTTGGCTAATTTGTTGGTGGGGCTGTCGATAGCGCTGACAATGGGGCGAAGAGGCACGTTGAGTTTGTGAATTTTAGGTAATCCATAATCTCGGCGGCTTGGAGTGTCTTGGGATAAGAGATTTTTTGATAGATGATCGTTTGATGAGATCTGTTACAGAACGTTCTATCCAGGCCGTAGGATCCCGCTTCAAGAGGTGATAAGAATCGTCTTGGAGTAGGGTGTCTATTTTCTCCTGATAGACATTGTTGTCGAGTAAAACTGTTGCGTTCCCTTTGTCCGCATTTAATATTACAATGTTGGGGTTCGTTCTGAGAGTTTTTAGCATGTCTAGCATGTCATAGCATTCTTCAAGCTACTGCGAAACGACGAACATCTACGAACAGCCCTGAAGATGTCCCTTGAAACAGTGGACGAAACGTTGGCAATTACGCCTAGCTCGACGCGGTTCCAAACCGGAAACCGAGATCTACAATATATAACACTATTACGGACATGTTTTTACTTAAAAAAATAAAATTTCATATAATGACAATTTGGTCTGATGGGATGGGTGAACACCAGTCTGTAAAAACTACGTTAAGAAACGATATTCCATATTTATTTTCTATGAAGTGTATATGTCATTCATTTGCCCTTTGAGCTTGGTATACGTGTAAGACTTGAATCTCTAGTTTGAGAGGTACCTATACAAATATTTTCAATACAGTTCCAAAAATTTGGCGAATTTAATGAATTTCAAACATTTTTCAATGCAAAACCTTATCGATTATTACATCCTGCACAAACACGTTAACTGTCTTTGGTTATGGTTGTTAGACGTATGCCAGAGCAATGAAATCTACTAATAATTATAATGTACTTTTTATTAGAACTCAAAGATAATAACAATGATTCTGCAGTATTAATAAATGACAAACTACAGAATGTTCCTAATCACTTGTATTTGAAATACTTAGATCATATTTTGCCTTACTTTACGGGGTTAAATACAGAAATGCAATTAGAAAAATCAAAAATATGTTTTCTTTACAGTAGAATAGAATCAGTCTATAAAAATATTTTGTAAATGTTTGTTAAGCTCGAATATTTAAAGAAATATCCAGTACAAGATATAAAGTACATGCATCCTGATAATTCCCAGCCGTTAGATAATATGTACCTAGGCGGATCAGTAACTTCATATATCATACATCGTACTGATATTCCAGAAAATTTAATAAAAAAATTTCGATTATCTTGTTTAAAGTTTCAACAAGAATCACTAAATTAAATTTAAAAAAAAACGATTTTCGCTATTGAATAATGCATTGAAATATATGATTATGCTTAATCCAGAAAATGTGATAAACGAAAACAATTATACCACTTGCCACAGAATTTCCCCATATAATATCATAACACAATAATTTAGATATAGAATGGAGACTTGCTTAATGCCGAGATTTTTAAGGATTTTTAACCATGTCTTTAAAAATGATTTGGATGCATCTATGTTTCACCTGACCTTAACATTGGTTGATTTTATATCAATATTTCCTCATAGCAGTGCCAATGTTGAACGCCTGTTTACAGCAATTAATTTGAATAAGATTAAAACTAGAAATAAATTAAGTACCAATACTTTAATTGGAATTTTACACGCAAAAAAGCTTTTCTGCGACAGTTCCTGCTATAACTTTAACGTAGAAAAGACTTAATAGAAATTATGAAAACGAAACCAAATTTTTAAAAAACAAGTCGAATTTTCCGATTCGGAAGAAGATGAGGAGATCGAAAATTAACATACATACTTCTTTGTAATATATTATTTTTTGATGAAATAAAATTCAACAGACAATTTCACTTAATTTCCACTTTATTTGTAAAATACTATGACAATTGTTTCGACACACAGTATTTTCTTCAGATGGAGTTGTATTACAAACTAAATCTAAAGGGTGTTAACACATTGCGATGTGAGTCATCCGCCATACCTCAGGCGACGGTCTGGCGATGACATCATGCACTGAACATGCCAATTGTCGCCCGGAAAAGTCTATAATTTCGAATAATTCTGGATGGTGTATAGACCTATATAAGAACTCAAAATGGACGGAGAAAATTCATTCAACGAGTGATATTTTTATATAAATATGAAATAAATATTGAAATAAATACTGTTATTATTAGTTATTAGTTATTAAATGTTATTTAGTGCGTTTTATTATCAATATAGCGTGTGTTTAAATCGCCGTTTTATTAAAAAAAAACATAGAAAGACAAGTTCATCACAATATTTAAACTTAAACGTATTGCTTATAATTAAGAAATACTTACAAAGAGAATTTAATAATGGGTGGTTTATGTTCGAGATTTAAACCTTAATTGACACTGTATGTCGAAACAATTGTAATGGCATTTGTATCAATAAAGCGGAAATTAAGTGATATTGTTTGTTCGCTTTTATTTCATCAACAGTATGAATTTCCATCAAGTAAAGGCTACTTAGAATCAAAATATTATTTTTTTATATAAGACTGGAATGTTTCTTTTATACCGTGATATCACAAAGTTTCTAGGACGAAGATGCCTTTGTAATATAAATTGCATGTCTGAACTTAAGTTAGGAACTATAACTCTGTTTTGTAAATTATTTTGACAGTGACATTATCTGTCATCCATTAATGTGTTAGAATTGCTGAAAGCAAGTTTGAACGTCGAGTTTGAAACATAAGTGCAAAAAGCGTACATGATTGAAGCCTATTTTCGGAGTTGAGTGCGAATTGATGGAATTTGGGTGTACAGTCAACGTGCATGTTTGGATGATTTTAGAGAGCACTTTCCAGAGTTAGCTGTAATTCCCAAAGATTTTTATAATTGCCTTTCCAATTGTGTTGGTGTGTTTCGTGAGACTGGTTCTGTGGATCATAAATCACGTACTGGTAGACCAACTGTTCATTCGGAACAAGTTATAAATGATGTTCGTCAACGTATGGTAAATGAACCCACAAAACCTTTGAAACGCCTTTCTCAAGAGATTGGACTTTCTTATGGAACATGTCAGAAAATTGTAAAGAAAAACTTACACATGCATCCGTATAAGATGTAATCACATCAGGCTATTTTGCCGGTCGACTACCCTAGTCGTCGTGTGTACTGCCAGTGGTTTGCAAATAACTTAATAGAAGATGATGACCTGCTAAATTTGTCATTTTTCTCTGATGAAGCATGGTTTCATCTTTCGGGGTATGTCAATTCCCAAAATACTCGAATGTGGAGTAGTGAAAATCCTCATATTTTTATTGAATCGTTTCTCCATAATGCGAAACTTGGTGTTTGGCTAGCAGTTTCTCGCCGCAGAGTTGTTGGCCCTATTTTTTTTAATTTCACAATTAAGGCTGAGAGGTATAGAAACATTCTGAATGAATTTATTGAACAGTTGCATGATGATGAATTGCAATATGGATACTTTCAACAAGATGGTGCAACGACACACACAACACGAGAAAATATTGCTTTTCTTCGTGAGTTTTTTGACGATCGGATCATAAGTTTACATACGGAAGTTGAGTTTTCACCACGATCACCTTGTTTGACAATTATGGACTTTTTCGTGTTTCCTCACCTAAAGAATAGAATATTTAAAACTCCTGTTGCTAATTTGCAAGATATGCAACAAAGAATTATTGACGAATGTGCATTAATAACGCCCGCAATGCTGCAAAATGCCTTTAACAGCATGAAAAGGCGTGTCACATTGGGAATTGAAAATAACGGAAAACAATTTCAACATTTTCTTTAATTTTGCCTTTTTTTATTAATAAAATTTTGAATACAAGCTGAGCTTGTTGTTTTATTGTATCTTTATTAAATCAAATGACATATTTATTGATGTCACGATGACACTATCAAAATAATTTGCAAAAATTAAGGTTAAGTTACCAGTATGACAATATGGATAAAGTTCAGACATAAAAAGCGTTCAAATAAGCTTTGCCTCTAGTAGGCCATTCCTTTAAAAACGTATGATTATTAATAATTTAAATTTGCATTAGTTGTCAATTAGACAGATGCATAGTTGACAAAAATTGCTTTGTAATTTAAAATTGATTTAACATGGTTTTTACTATACAACACAAATCATTCATGCTAGAATCTTATTTTCGAAACGGACGTAAGATTGACGGACAATGGCAATATTCTCTTCAAGATTGTTTAGAAGAATTTAGAAATGAGTTCCCTAACGTCATCTTTGATTATGACAGTTTTCGACACACAGTGACACATTCCGTTATGGTTTGCAGAGAAACAGGGAGTGTTAAACAGAAAGAAGGCGCAGGTCGGGTGAAAAAGCGTACAGAAGAGCTAGTTAATAATGTAAGAGAAATTATAAATAATGCACCAAGAACTTCCGTACGAGCATTATCACAACAAGTGGGTGTGTCAATTGGCACATGTCATACAATTTTGAAAAAGGACTTACATTTATTTCCATATCACATGACCTGTTATCAAGAAATCAAGGAAATCGACTATCCCAGAAGAATAACGTTTAGTCAGTGGTTCTTAAATAATTTTGATAATGACCTTCTTGACAAAACCTTTTTTTCTGATGAGTCATGGTTTTATCTGAATGGATATGTGAACTCACAAAATATGAGGATGTGGACTAATGAGAAACCAATTATTATGCCATTTATCGAACAGCTTGACGACGAAGAAATAACACAGGGTTACTCTCAACAAGACGGAGCTAGAGCACACACAGCAGGTGAAACAATTAATATTCTGCAGCAATTTTTTCAAAATCGGTTGATAAGCTTAAACACTGAACATGAATTTCCACCAAGATCTTGTGACATTACCCCATGTGATTTCTTTTTATGGCCATTCTTAAAGAACTCAATTTATCAAGTACAGATACCTGATCTTGCAGGCCTTCAAATCAGAATTACTGGAATTGACAATGCGATACTACAAAACACTTTTTCCTCCATTAGAAGAAGATGTGAGAAATGTTTCGAACAAGGTGGTGGACACTTTGAACAATTTTTATAAAATTTTGCTTGTTTGTTGGAAATAAACATATTTCATTCACTTAAAAATGTTCGTTTTATTATTTTGACATTTGTCATTTCAATCAAATATCTCATCTCATAACCAACAAAATTCCTATTAAAATTAGTAACAAGCTAAGACATAATCATAATTTCCAAGGGCTACTTTGAGGTAAAATTTATTTGAATTCTTTGTATATTTTCTATTTTAATGCCATCTTGGACCCAGAAACTTTTATGATATCGCGGTATAATGTATTTACATGATGTTCATTTCTTTTATAATCTGTTAAATATATGCTGCTTTTTATATTTATTTAAAAATAATTTTTACTAGTTTATATTAAAAAATAATACTATGGTTTTTCTACAGATATAAATTTTGGATTTACGGATTTTTACGGAATTTTTGGACTAAACCAACAGATTTTTACACCTGTAGGGAGGGCGACTTTTCAATAAAGATCTTATTTTATGGCAAAAAATATAGAAAAGCTGAAGAAACGCAAATCAATAAATAGCAATTAAATTGTAAAAAAAGGAAACAAGAAAATAAATAGAGAATGTAAATTACTAGAGTAAGATTAAAATTTGAAAACTAACTAAGTCTATTTATGTTAACCAGTTGTTGCAAATATAACTTTAATATAAGTTTAGACGGCTCGAGGATGCACTAGACAAATAAAAAAAAGAAATAAATCAGTTCTATTGTTATTCAGTTTTTATAAAAGCGCTAAAGGGCATGAAAGATACAAATAATAAGGGCTTGACAAGGTCTGTCCAAAGTCAGAACCGTTTTTTCATTTCTTCTTTATCTCCTAAATAAAGCCTTAATCGGACAAAAGGACTAATAATAATATATTTCGTTCCATCAAGCAAAAAGCATAGAACATGTCAAATATTAAAAAAATATGTACGTACATAAACAAATATAAAATAGTGTATAACAAATACGTAAATAACAAATACACGATAAGAAATGATAAACATTGACACATATACTCGTACAACTAAAATTAAAATTATTTTTACATCTTCCAGAAAGAAATCGTTCACTGAATACAGTGCTTTCTCGTGTAAGTGTGTCTTTAGTATCTGTTTAAATATTTTATTAGGTTTGTCTTTTATGTTGTTGAGAATGTGATTATAGTTTTTATGCATTGCAAGACTACAATTTTTTGCACTTTCGTTAGTTTTGTTTGTGGCGGAATTAGATACGTGCACAAGTTACCTCTGGTATTATGACAGTGGTCAACTTAAAGTTTCTGAAAAAATTCATTATAATTTTTTCTTACAAACAACGCGCACACATAAATTGATGGCAGCGTGAGTATTTTCTTATCCATAAATATTGGTTTGCAAGAATCTCAGTGGTTTTATTTAAAAATAGTTTTCATTGAAGATTTTTGTAGAATAAAAATGCGTTTTACAGCCACCGCACTTCCCCAGAATATAACACCAAATTGCAGTTATGCATAGTAAGAGTTAATAGCGCACCCAACACTTACGCTATTCGTTATTATTTTTAAGGCATAACAAAATCTAGACAGTTTTGTAGAAAGTTCGTCAATGTGCGGACGCCACATCAAGCCACCATCCAGTCTTAACCCTAAAAACATGATTACGTCGGTACCTGTAAATGTTTCTTTCTCATGATGAAACTCTAGCCTCTCCGTTAGATTATTAAAATCTAAAAAATACGTTTTGTCTACATTTAGTTTTAAATGGTGTCCTGTAAACCACTCATCCAGAATTTCCATACTCGACTCCAATATGTCCATAGCCTGATCCCCAGCACGAACAATAGCAGATGTGCCATCTGCGTACAGTATTAGTAAGCCATTTATAACACGTAGTAGATCATTGATATAAATGAGAAAGAGCAATGACCCCCAAAATAGACCCCTGCGCTTCATATTACGCCACGTCGATCGTTTCGGTTCCCCCGAATCGTCATAACAAACCAGCCTCTGTCTTCTATGTAACAAATACGATTTCATCCGCTTTTGTGCTATACCACGGAAACCGATGACCTTCAACTTCCTTAAAAGGATACCGCGATGAACACTGTCGAATGCCCTTAACAAGTCCAATAAAGAAATTATTTGAAGGGCGTGTAAGAAAATGTAAAGAAGTTAATAAGAATTCTGGACTAGAATATGTTGTTTTCGCAATTTTTCAAATTGTTAATTTTATACAAAAAGGTTGTGTTTATGTATAACACTACGTTATGCACGAATAAAGCATTTGTTACAATATGAAACAGACATGTAAAAAATTTACATATCTGTAACTGTACACATGGACAATACAGCCACCTTATAGGATGAAATTTGCTTTAACTTTTAGGCGATTTCAATGAAATGTATATACAGATACAAATCTATTCATAAAGATTTGTTTCATTTGTATCACATTGCTTCACTAGCTTGACTGATGACGCCTAGATGGCAGAAACATATTGTTGTGAATTGTGCTTTTTAATTGCTTATTAAATTTAAATTCACACAGCAACTTATTCTGCCAGCTATCTTCTGTCGGGTCGCCTTCCTTGAGCTCTCTTCTCCAGGGGTAATCCTCACGGATTCGGGGAAAAAATAGATTAAAACAACAATCATTAATTAAAAGTTCTCAATTTCCTAATTTACATTTATTAAAAAAAATTAAAAAAGAAAAAAAAATCCCTTTACCGAGTGTAACGGGAGCTAAAGCAAAATTAACAGTAGCTAGGAGGAAATAGTCCTTGTGATAAATGACACGCACAAGGAGAAAAACCCCCTGTGACTCTCGAACAAAGATTTGAAATAAAAATAACAACAAAATTTATCAGATGTCAACAATACCATTAACCCTAAATTCAAACGTCAAGATAGAAATTTGTCTATCTTACGCGTAAAATCAAAATCTTACAATCATGCGTACATTTAACATGACCCCACACAAAAGTTTCCCCACCTTCTAATCGTATTAAAATATTTATGTGAATAAAAACTAAACTCCACAAAAACAGTCTGACAAATTTTCTAGATATATTTCTGATTATAAAAAATTTCACAAAATTACAAATTATTAGTTTATAGAGCTCTTTTCAATATTTAAATTATAATATTTAAATAATACCTACATTAATTAATGTATCGAAAACACAACACGAGAGATTTATTTCTTCAGATAGATGTTTTAAATTAAATCTATTACAAGTATACAAGACTTGTAAAACCACGACAAATGAATTTTAAATACAATCGAATCACCAAGCAAACAAAACGAATTATTCAAAATATATCTATATTAAACAAAATTAAGTCTTGTTTAATATTAAATTAATACAACCTATCTCAGAAGGCACTAGTGAATCTCTAAAATCTAATTTCCAGGAAACACCAGGTCATCCCCACCTAACATAACAAATCAAGATAGCGACAATATATATATATATATATATATATATATCTGTACTAGATATGACTTCCAGGTTGGCGCCGACTTTGAACATCAAACTAAGCCTGGACGATCTACAGTCATGGATCAAAATCAAACATTAGAAAATTTATTATTTACAATTTAAATTTTTATCGTTATCAGTCTGAAATAAAATACACATAATAAAATAAAATACATTTTTACATCAATGTTATTCAAATAATGTTCAATATAATTTTTCTTCTTTTCTTCCTTCTTCTGCAGGGAAAAAACCACTGCACAATGTATTAAGCAGAAGTAAATGCTGAAAATATGAGATGTATTGTCCATGTGTACAGTTACAGATATGTAAATTTTTTACATGTCTGTTTCATATTGTTAATTTTATGTTTAATAAAAAGTACCTTTTTAATATTTGTTTTATTTGTTCCTTTTTGCAAAATTTTAAAATACAAATTAGGGTTGCTGTAAATACTTTGAGCATTGTACTCGCATAGGAAAAATATGAATTGTTAAAACGTTATTACTTAGGAAAATTAGATTTCTATATTTTGGCGTTTGAACTGTATACACCGGCAAAGGGGACGTCAGCCAATAATACAGGCTTGGGTGCGGACAACGACCGCAGAAATGTACAATTAGCATGAACCACACGTTTATTAAATTTTGGTCGACGATTTCGTATTCCTTGTTAGTTATTTTGGATTTTTGACTTTCATATTGCTTTTTTGTGTAATGTTATAAAGTCGTTAATATACTTTGTTATTAAAATATATTTTTTTTACAATACAATAAAGAGACCAAATATTAAGTTAATTGGAAAATTTCCAAATGTTTTGGAATTCTATTAGAGTTAGTTCTAAATGAACAGATATGCATATGCTAGATACAATTAATTGTAACAATTCAAATAAGTAGTACACAAATTGTGATAGATATTGGTGCGCTCGTTTACTTCGGTATATGGCAAGAGTTATTTTTAAAGCATTTATAGCCTTATTGTATTCATATATGGTCGACTTATATTTCTAGTGCAAGACAATACCTAGATCTCCTAGTTTATAATGTTGAATGGGTAGCAATTAAAATGTCGTTTTGAACAATTAATAAGCTGTTATGCCACGTTTGCATCTAACACTTGTATCCGGACATTTGTGTCCGGTGTTGGGACATACGATTTGTCGGGACCGTTAACATTAAGTGAAAAAAAAACGCACGATACGACGAGAAATCGCACGATATAAATGTCTGCGACAAGCGTCTGATACCTCGGGGCCTCGCGGTGTCCATGATTCAAATAAGGATCAAAGCCGTTTACACATAGACCAGCGATTTATGTAGGTAGTTAGTTATACATATTGCTCCTCTCTCAGATTGTACGTTTTATTTAACAATTATATTTAGTAGCGTGTGAGCAGGTTATTGTATCCACATTATTATTCATAATTTTGTCATAATATTTATTACGAAACCATCAAAGAGAATAGCTTCAAGTGTAGTTATTCTTTAACTCGTTAGAAAAAAGAAAAGGCAACGTTCTCTATGAGTTTGAGAGTGAATCTTGAGACGACAAATACATGGGACCTATAGCCAGTTAATGTGTGAACGTATAATTAGGGAAAGGCACGAGAGGCCGATGACTCACCAGCCACGGGTGTACTATTGAAAATTTGTATTTTTAAAGAGTTTTTAATTTTATTTATATAATTGGAGAACAAACGGGTGGTGATCTATAAAATGCGAAATACATTTTTATATGTTCATTTTGTAGTTCAACTTGAGTAAGGGAGTATTAATATTGGCTAGCAATACTTTCTCAAGGTTCTCTTCTGTAAAATTTGTTCTCCTTGAATGAAATACATCCTTGTCGATATAAAACATTTTTTCTAGATCGCAACTGGTTATAGGTGCATACTGGAAATATTCTTTCAGCGTGTTTAGCAGTTAGATTTTGAGGCATTATCCTCATATATAATTGCCGCAATGTTATTAAATCTGGATTTCTATTAAAAACTACGTCTAACTTTTGCCGAAGGCCACATCCGAAGTCACTTGGGATATTTTTCAAATTATTAATAGCCACATCTAATGTGGTTAATCAATCATTTAATTTGAGATTTTGATTTTCAAAATAAGTGATTAGGTTTGACCAATTTCCAAAGTGTACCTGAAGAAAGTACAACTGATTTTTTTAATTTGGAATTTGTATTAGTTCCTTGCAACAAGAAATACTTCGAGGATCGTCATTTAAACATATGACGAAATTTTGTAAACTATCGAAATTCTCTGCATAAAAACTAGTAGCTTCCAACCATGTTCCCCATCTAGTTATTACTGGAGAGGGAGGCAGTGACAAAGATGGAAGTTTTTCCAGGTAAAGAGCTACTCTCAATGGTGCTTTTCTGAAAGCTTTTTTAAAAATACTAACACTTGTAACTAAATAACACTGAAGGAAACGAAACCAGAATCAATTCGTTATAGAAGAGAATAATATCTCAAGAACAATAAATACATAGATGTATATGCGTATATAGCAGCATGTAAACACGAGAATACACTTTGGAAATTAGCGGATATTACGAAATAATATATAAATGTATATTCCGTCTTACGCGCTACTGTAAAATAGAATTAAGAATGAGTAGACACAATAACGGCGGAAATAACAACATCTGCTCGATGTATGCAATCGAGCAAGCAAATAGTGGGGCTGTTATAACATTTATACTATATCTGAGACCACAGACGTTTTATTGGGGCAAATGGCCATTCAATCGCTCCTGTCCGCTCTATGGTGATTAGTGAGAAAACTAACTCCCTTGCCTGTTTACGAAACGGTTTAGGTATGATTTATTGGTTTGAAGAAGACGAATTAGTTCTAAGAAGACGAAGAATACGAATAATAAAATGAGTAATAGTAGTATTTAGTACGACTGATAGATGACAGGTGGATATCATACGGATCATACGTGACAACAATGTGCGGAATAGGTAACACTGAAAATACAAATTCCATAAAATGTTGGAGAAATTGTATGTAGTACATTAGTAAACTGAATCGCTTAGGTTTCTATACCTAATGTTACTTCTTATGACGTGAGTGTGTGTTATCCTAAAATACTATATCGTTTCAACTCTGGATATAAACAGCCAGGATGTGTGATATGTTTTATAAACTCTGCAATCTTACTCATTAAGTACTTGTTTCCCTATACGATGTCAGCGTTTGAAAAATGTTAAATCGGGAATTATGATGTCCTCGCTCCGTCCCTGACACTGACGACATGTACCCCTGATTCTCGATCCCTAGGTATTAGATTCGAAATTTGATAAAAATAGAATTGATAAAAATGAAACTAGTTTAGTGAAAAGAACAAGTTTAGAAGAGAATTTTAAAAATTAAAAGTCAATTACATTTTACATGTCCTGTAATTAATGAAATTTAAATATTCATTTTCTGTATTAAGTAGGACAAGAAATCTCGTTTCCCTCAAAATAAACAGGAAATTTTTCAAATGTGGTTAATTTATAATGGTATATTAATGAACGTCATTTTCAAATGTATTCTAATATAAATTAGTTATAACTAGATAAGGGTGGGTAATGTTTGTTGTGTAATCATTAAGAATTTTGAGAGAATCTATTCTAAGAATAACCTACACCTTTATTTTCGACGTCAAAATGTTTATCTTTCCGTGTAGAGACTTGTGCAGCAATTAGTATCTGTTATTTTTATTTCTTATTTACTCTCGGTGGGAATTATTCGTGCAACAGTTGTTTATGACACGTGCTTCAATTTCCACATTCAGAAAAATAATTCAGGAATATAAAGAAAACCAATGTAAACACATTTTCATTTTTGTGACGGCGCACTAATAGTTCTAAACAACTGTGTGAAAAGTAAATTATTAGTTGGGTGGGAATTATTCGTGCAACAGTTGTTTATGACACGTGCTTCAATTTCCACATTCAGAAAAATAATTCAGGAATATAAAGAAAACCAATGTAAACACATTTGCATTTTTGTGACGGCGCACTAATAGTTCTAAACAACTGTGTGAAAAGTAAATTTATTAGTTGGTCTCATATACTACGAACAGTCACAAAAAGTTATTTTAATGGGACGAACGATTTATAAGTTTAAGATTTTCAAAATAGTGTTGAAATTGAGCAATTTTATAAGTTTAAGTTAACATATTAGGAATACTCGTATAATACGAGGGATTTTTTTAGTATCAAATTAAAAAAACTCTATATGATTCAGTAAAAATTTCTCAAAATATTTGCCTTTACATTCAATACACCTTTGCATTCTTAGAAACCAGTTTTAAAAATATTGTTTTTCAAATTTACGGAAGTGTGACATCTACCTCTCTTTTTTAAATGAAAATACGAATAGCTTCCTTGGCCAAAATAGAACGCATTTTCCGTAAGCTATATTTGTCATGTAGGAATAAAGAGAAATAGTTAGATGTAGATATCCTCTCAATTCAATGGCTTGCTAATTTAAATAATCAATTGTCGAGTCATAGTACGTGGACGAGAGTTTTATATCTTATTTATTAAGATTATTATCTATCTTTTGAATGACTAGCGGCAACCACCAAAGCGGCGTCGCTTTGGTGGTTGTAAAAGGTAACTACGTTAAAAATTATTGTAAAACATCATTTAAAATATTAAAACTGTTATATACTTACCCGAAAACGTTCACAATAAAAGAAGAAAGTGTTCACACATCGCCAGAACAATAAAAAGGTACAGCTTTCCCGACATATACATATAATATCCCTTTTCGTTGTGTGTCGTTCTTTATCGATTATCTGTGTTTCCAAAATCGAAATTGTGATCACATAACGAAAAGGGAAATTAAAGAAATGATTAATATTAAACAAGAAAAGAATTCAATTAGCAACAGAAGTGACATAAAAAATCTAAGCAGTATATACTATAACTTAATAATGTAACGATCTGCAATTTACCATCATGAATATATACAATTGTTATATAAATATCTATAGTATCATGCTGGCAGTCCCTAGTTTAGATTCGGGACTATTTTTCAAGCTGCGGCGCGTATCCGTGAAGATCGAGCAGTGTTAAATCGTGTACTTCGAAAGTTTACTGGTCAGCTTGTATTATACAAATGATAGCCACACTGAACATCTTTTAAAAGCGTTCCATTTGTTTCACACAAATCTGTCCTTTTTAGTGCAAACAAATTATTATTAAAGAAAAAGGCAAAAGAACACAAAAAAAAAACATGAACATTCAATTAAAATTACAAATGAAATTTATTATTTCTCGGCGTGAATTTAATATTAAGACAACTAAATTACAAATTCCATATCACCACAAAATTCTTATGTCGTTTAAAATTTTTAAAGAAACTCAATATTATATTTTTTGGGAGATATTACAAAGGTCATGCCAATGACCTACTTATAAATAACAACAGAACAGCTGATGCATAAGAAAATTTAGATGTAGGAAATGAATGAATGAATGTGTTTAGAAAATTTTTCACACAAAGACTCTTTACATTTTTGAAATGTGAAAAGGATTTTTTGGTGAATTTGAACAAATAATTTGTGCCTATTTGTTTTTTGAATCGACAACATATAAACATATAATTTCGATTTATTTAGCTAATCGGAATACAGGACCGTATTTGAAACGTTCGTCTTCCTAAATTTCCGCAAAAAATAAAGTTTCGATAGAATAATTTTTTTTTGTAGATTTGAATTGCTGTCTTACGTTCCTATTATATATTAGCGTACGTCGCACTATATCTTTTACACCCTGTATATTGAAAATTTTCAGACTTTGTTACGCTCTGTCTCCAATTGTGATAAATATTGACGTTCCTCTGTAAAACTCCTTTACTTCTGTTAATACTTAATATATAGCCCGTCTAGAAAGTATCCGGAAAACAAGAAGTACAGTTATAATTTTACGGTATATATTTTTATTACTTGAATAATAAAATCACAACAAATAATTCATCTCATTTACTAATACAACCTCCATTTAACTCTAAACACTTAACTCAACGTTGAGGTACTGCTGAAACTAAATCATTGCTATACTTTTCGGTCAGGCTTGTAAAACTGACCGAATCAAATCTTCTTTATTTCGTGGCGCTGCTTGTTCTACTTCAATTTTCATTAATCCTCATATGTTTTCCATGGGACTAAGATTTGGGGAAGCTGCTGGCCATGGAATTGTTGCCAAGTTTTGTTCTTGCATCCAAATTGTAGTGTAGGCAGAAGCATAGCATCTTGCACTATCCTGTTGAAAACGCCACCCTTCTGGATAAAGAGCATGAGCGGTTTCAAGAAGAAAACCATTAAGAATTTCATAATACTTTGCACTATTAACGGTGCCGTCAATTATACAGAGAGGTGTAGCACCACGTTGAGAGGTTGCTCCCCAAACCATTATTTTAGTGGGAAATTTGGAAATTTGAACAGTAACTTTTTCTCTTGATAGGATTTTTAGATGATTTGCACCAAGCTGAAAACAACTTTCGTCAGATAGAAAAACATCATTAAAATTATCGTCTTGAAAACGTTGGCAAAAATCTATTCTTCCTTGCCTTTGTAGAGGTGCATTACAGGGATTTTTTTTTATTTTCTTGTTAAGTAACCTTGTCTTTTCAGTGAAATGCGGACGGTTTCTGGACAAACTCTTATTTGAAGTTGATTTCTAAATCTGTTAGTCAGTTTTCGAAACCCTAGGCGTTGATTTTGTCGTCCTAAACTCACTAAAGCGTTCAGATTGTTTCCAATAATCTTACGCGGTCTTCCGGAAACTGGTCCATGGCTCATATATCTCCCATTTCTTATCCTTTTTATTGTCTCATATACTGCACCTTTTCCGAGTTCAGTCAATTGCACTAATTTTTTAACGTTTTGAACCTCTTCTATACAAATGTTCCACCAACTTTCTTTTTTTTACGTGCGACATTATTTCACAAATATTAAGCCTGTTAACAATCAACAATATTTGACAGCTGATGTTGTTGTTTGATTTTGGCCATGGCCTACTGTCGCTACAACCAACTTAATGCATTACTTTTGTATTAGTATGTAACAAAAAGGAAATATATTGAAATTAAGAAAAATTATATATTCCGGATACTTTCTAGACGGACTATAATATACTATTAATTGTACATCATATGTAAACACCGGCATTTTCGGTCGGTTCACAGAGGCGCGGACAAGCGAGAGGTTCGGCAGACTCACTTTACCAGCGTTTCGCGTGCTATGTGTATGTAGTACATGAACATCTATGATAGACGTATAGACATATAATACGCGTAAGTGTAATTCGAATTGGAAGCATTTTTCTAAATAATGCGCATTTTATTTCAGCAAAGCCAATGCAGTGACGCCGCTGCTTGCCTACCTAAGCGGCGGTATTTAAATGTTATATGATGAATGTCTATAAAATACTAACTTTTACATGATTTATTTTGAGTGAAAGCCTATAAGATTAGAAAAATAACCAACTAAATTGGATTTACAAATACACATTTTCTTCTTATTTACACATTATTAAGTCGTAAAATATAAACTACGATGTAAAGTATGCAAAACATTTAGTGCTTCCTTCCACACGTGAATCATAAAGAAGTTTAAATTCACGAGAATACAAATTTAGACTTAAATGTAATTTACAGTTGCTCATAATTTGGTTTATTGAACTTAATATATACAAATATAAACATTATTCTTAATAGATCAAGGTTGTAGCAATTAACTAGGTCAAGTTGTAAATTTAGTATTTAATATGTGACGTTAATATTTTTGATGTCAGTTTTCAAGATCAGTGTTACGCAATTTTAATATTAATCCAAATGTTGTTATGATATCCATTATGTAACCAGTAGTAGAACGCAAGCGAACCTTATCCTTCCTTCGTTACCCGTCATTATACTTTGTGTTTTAAAGTATTAATTTACAATCAACCTTGATTATGAAAATGATATTTTGTATGTATAAATTAATATAGAAATATGTCGTACACTTATAGATCGCGGTATGATGTTAAAAACAAGCGAGGTGAACAGGCGGGGAAATTGACTAAATTGAAAATAACGGCAAAATAGGCTCTTCAATTTATTTAAGATTCAACTTTAATTTTTGAACCATGAATGAATCTACAGAAACTATATTAATAATTGTTATTACATATTAAAATATTTACTACTAATGTATATGCCGCAAATATAGCTTTTTTGATTTAACACTTGCAGTTGTAAGGTTACTTATGAGGCCGTACACAATAAAAGGAATAATTTAAATAAACAAACTTTATTTTTCTACGTAATCTCCTCTTAATTTGATATATTTAGTCCATATGTGTTCAAGCTTCTTTATTCCATCTTTAAAGTTTTTTTTTATGGCTGCAAAATATTTGTCCACTGTTGAAGTTAGCTCCTCATTTGTGCAGAATTTTTTGCCTTCGAGAAAATCTTTTAATTCAGGGAATAAAATGAAAGTCATATGGCGCTAGATCTGGCGAGTATGGCGGTACGGTACTAATACGAACCTTAATTCTTAATTTTTTTTTCCATCAATCGTATTGTAATGTAAATGGTGAAAGAACACTTTCTTCTTAGTAATTCCTAGACTTTTTCAGCGATAGTTGTCTTCAAGAGATCAAGAATATTGGCGCAATATTCGCCGTTACGCTCTTGCCTTTTGAAGATATTATAGACTATCTATTGTTGATAGCAACAATATTCATTTTGCATCCCAAAATACCTAGCCATCACCCTTCCCGATAAAACTGTCTTTGCTTTTTTTGGAATTGGTTCTTCACGTTTGGTTTGCATCTTCGACTGTTGTTTAAAATCAGATGTATAATAATGAACCCAAGTACCGAATCGGCGCAAAAAAATCTGTTGTGTTGCGGTTAAAAATTTCTAAACTATTCATCAATATTTGACAGCGAACACGTCTTTGTTCCGTTGTCAGTAAACGCGGCACCCATCTTGCCGAAAGTTTTCTAATATAAAGTTCCTCGTGTAAAATATAAAGCACCTGTTCCTTTGAAATGCCCACTGCCTCTGCTATTTCTAAAGCTTTCAATCGTCGGTCACTTAGCAACAAATCATGGACTTTATCCACCAGTTCTGGACTTGTAGCCGTTTTCGGCCGTCCACTGCGGGATCATCTTCTAAGCTGCTCCTGTCACGCTTAAATTTATTTCGCCATTTTATGGTTGTATATGAAGGACAACCCTCGCCCAGTGTATCTTGCATTTTGATAAAGGACATGCCTTTCTTTACGAGATACGTAATCACTACACGATGTTCAAAATTATCCATTTACACTTAATTAGTAGCAGTGCAAAATTAACAAAAAAAATGACTACGGAACACGCTTTGTCACAAATTTATCAAACACTAAAAGTAAGCTGACAAAGCATTGGTTGTCAAAATGTAATGTGTATTTTTTTTTATTTCACTACCTACTCTAGGCGATCACGCGAATTAGTCAACCCGCCCTTGTATCTTATTTAAAATAAAATAGTTATTTAATTTTAAATTTTTCTACCCTTCAGTGTAAGGTTATATGGGTATGGTAGTTCTTTTATTTTCTTATTTGGGTTTGCTTTTTCATCGCTCTCTACAATTTCTTCTATCCTTGATCACTTCTTTTCAATCATTTCCTCTTGCTTTGGTTGCCTTCCTTACTTAATCTAACCAAGTTTGTCTAGGTTAGACAAAGGGGGTTCTCTTCTTTTCTTTTTTTGGTAAGTCTTCCATTACTTTATTCTTGTTAGTTATAGCATTAAAGAGCCTTTCTATCGGTACTGTTCTATCATTAATTTCGTCTTCCACATTTCTATTGCTGTTTATTATGCCTTCTGGGTATTTGAATCTATCTACTATTATATTCCTTCTATAATATTTATGTTTCATTCTACTAATCTAACTATCGTATATTTTATATTTATTTTAATATTTCTATTATCCAGTTCTTTGTTCATAACGAACATGTTTTTAAGTCGTTCTTCTATTTTTCTAAAAACCACTGTCATCCATCTTCCAAAACCTTATTTCGTAATATCTTAAATGTGTCTTGCATCTTTTTATAGTATTGTCTAACATACTGTTGCGTATTATCCAACGTAAAAGGTAAAGAAATAAGACGACGAGATGTCAAATTAAATACATTTATTGTTCATACTATTATTGGGCTGTCCGAGTAAGTTTTCGTGTTTTTTATGCTCGTTTAAGGCGAATGCCGACAGCTAAACATCTTAAGTCGCTATATTGGTGCGGGCGTAATAATAACTGAATGACCTGCCAATACCACCTGTAATTGGCGTCAAGCTGTTGGGGGATGTTAAGGCGTGAATTATTATTATTATTATATTTTTAATATACTTTTGTAAATCATGAACTCAAAGCATTATGAATCATTTATTAATCTAAATCAAATCACCAAACATATAAATTTATGAGTATTGTCAAAAATATACACAAATAACCTCGAAGTCCTTTTTCAGATTTTATAAAATCTTTTAATCGGCACACTTGTGTATTATCTTAGCTTAGGGGATGTAAAACCCTCCAAATGCTAAAATGTTAAGCTATGACACCAAGTGTTTTTGTTTAATTCACTAAGTTCAAGCTTTAGGGATTTTTAAATTTACTAATATTATTGGAGTGTGTTATTCAATATTCATTTAGTGGAAAATAATACAAAGTGGTACCAATAACGTAATACTTAATTACAGTATTTTCAACGATATTCCACTTTCATGGGAAATATCAAATTTTCAAAATTTTTATTGCAAAATTTTATTGTGTAATTTACACTCGTAACTAAGCCAACTCAGCGCAATTGCCATAGCCGCCGTAATTATGTCGGTGACATTTTTTAAAATTTATATTAATCTACAGTTTTAAATTACTACAATTGGAGAGAAACATTGTTTATGTTACGTGTGCAAAGCAGTTTTTGAGTCTTCAACATTCTCAAAATCAAAAAACCTATGCTTTGTACACATAATATAAAAATAATTATTCTATTCAATATTCAGTACATCTAACATAGCTACATACATAATACGTAATACAAAATTATTATTATGTACACTATTTAATTTCTTGATAATAAATTAATCTTAATTTATGTGATGCTCGATTATGTTTCCATTCAGCATATCTATATAGAATCTATGTATATTCTCAACCTTCTCTGTATGGACTTCTTCTTCTTCTTCTTATTATGCGCCAGGGCTCGCTAACCAAGCCCATGCTGTACAAATGCTTCCTTAAAGGACAATGTCCGGTTATTAACCCGGTAATTATTTTAATTTCTTTTTTGTTACTACGAATTAGGTTGGCTGAAAACTTTCCGTCCAGCTCCCTTAGTAGTGTTTTGGTATGGAGTTGACCTTCCTTTAACCTCCATTTGTTTTTATGTTCTTTTTCTAGCCATAACCAGATATCCCTTTTAGCGGAACCCTTAGTGATTCCACATACAGGTTCTGGTCGTATGAAGTTCCTATTAGTACCTTCTTTGGCCAGTTTGTCGGCCATCTCATTGCCTTTAATTCCCTCATGTTCTGGCACCCATATCAGCGACACTGTATTGTCTTGTGCCAGGTTATTGAGGACCTGTTTACAATATTTCACCAGCTTAGACCTGATAGATGGGTTCATAATGGCTTTAATAGCCGCCTGACTATAAGTCATTATGTTAATTTTTTTGTTTGCGCAGCCGGCTTCCCGAAGTTCCTCCGCACAGGCTGCGACTGCAAACAATTCGGCCTGGAAAACCGTAGTATGCTTCCCCAGACATATCGATGTCTTCCTTCCAGGGCACATTCCGCATATGCCTGCACCTGCCCTCTGACTAGATTGTGATCCATCAGTGTACCAGGTGCCGGCACCACAATCGATCGAGCGACTTTTTGCCTATTCCCTGGTCGGTATAAATATGTTCAGCTTACCTGTAAACGTAATTTCAGGTGCCATACTATCCGCCGGTATTTGAAATATCGGCTTTTCCAGTAGAGTTCCTGTGATATCTGTATGGCTCCCTATAACCTTATTAGGACACCATACGTCGTTGGCCTTCAGCCTCAGTATCGCAGCCATTGCTTCCGCTCTTACAAATAGTTCCAGCGGAGGGAGACCCACCATGGCCTCCATGGAAGCGGTTCCCGTGCTGTTCATTGCTCCCGTGATTCCCAACAGAGCCTGTCGCTGGAGAGTCGTGAGGAGCCCCACCGACGATGCCCGCTCCGTCCTCCTCCACCAGACTACTGCTCCATAGGTAATCGTTGGTCTTATTACTACTGTGTACAACCAGTGTACCACATTTGGTTTTAGTTCCCAAGTCTTGCCAACAGCTCTTCTGCATCTCCAGAAGAGATGCGCCGCCCTGTCTGCCACTTTGACAAGGTGTCTGCTCCAATTCAGTTTCGCATCAAGTGTTATGCCTAGATACTTCACTTCATTGGTTAGTTTTAACTCTTGTCCAAACAACCTTACGCTACTCAGATCATTTAGTTTTCTAATGTTGGTAAAGGCTACAAACTTGTTTTTTTGAGGATTGACAGTTAATCCCTCCTCAAGGCACCATCTTTCCACAATTTGCAGAGCATTTCGAATGATGCTCGCCACTATCCCCGGGAATTCCCCCTGGGACACTATGACAATGTCATCAGCGAACCCCTGCGTCCATATTCCCTGGTGATTTAATGTCCTGAGGAGATTATCCACTACTAGACTCCATAGTAGCGGTGACAATACGCCTCCTTGAGGACACCCTTTTGTTGTCCTCATGGAGATCGTTTTGTTTTGCATTTGGGTATGAACTACTCTGCTACGCAGCATGTTATGAACCCATTTGCATGTGGTACTTTTTGTTTTTCGATCTCTTAAAGATCGAATAATAGAAGACGTCGAGGTATTATCGAAAGCTCCCTCTATGTCTAAGAAGACTGCAAGTGCAATTTCCTTGTAGTGTAGGCTCCTTTCGAGCCCTCTCACCAGGCTATGCAGGGCACCCTCACCTGATTTTCCCATCTGGTATGCCCATTGCAGTGGGTGTAGAGGAGATCTATCCAGAGCCCCGTCTTTAATATTTAAATATATAATTTTTTCCATAGTCTTCAACGTAGAAGAGGTAAGACTAATTGGTCTAAATGATTTAGGGTGGATATATGTTTCTTTTCCGGGCTTCGGAATAAACACTACCCTAGTTTCTCTCCATGCCCTAGGGGTATAACCCATAGCATGGCTAGACCTGAATATCTCCAAGAGAGGACCCATAATTTCCCCAATTCCCTCTTGAAGGAGCTTGGGAAACACTCCGTCTGGTCCTGTGGATTTATATGGTTCAGACGCTCCTATCGCCCATCTAATTAAATGGGCCTTGAAGATCTCGTTTGATATCTCCCAATCATGCCTAGTCGCCCTCCAAGAGGTGACAACTTGATTGGTATCACAATCATCCATACGCTCCGAACCTGGAAAGTGTCCTCCAGAAGATACTCTAAAGTCTCGTCCACGGTACTGCTACACCTCCCGTCCGATTTTTGTATAGATCTAATTGCGTTGGAGATATCTTTTTTGAGAATTCTGTTAATTCTGGCCATGTCAGGATCACCTTCGATGTCTTCACATAATTTTCTCCAGGCCTTCCTTTTGCTCTCTTTGACTTTCTTATTGTATTTATTGAGGAGAGCCTTGTAAGCTTCCCAATTACCTGTTTTCTTCGCCCTATTAAATGACCGGCGAGTTTCTTTCCTTAAATTGGTTAACTCTGCATTCCACCAGGCAGCCCGCTTAGCTATACGGCGCTCCCTAAGGGGACAGTTATTTTCATAGCAGGAACGAATGGACCGTTGCAATAATTCAACAGCCAACTCCAGCTCTTCCACATTCCCTATTCTAACAGGGATATTTCGGGTTGCAGCTAACAGGTCTTCCTTGTAAGAGCCCCGGTCTGTTCTCTTGGGATCCCTGTATAGTGTGGGTTTCGTTAAATCTGTACATAATTCATAGCGGATATACGTATGATCAGAGAGCGACGGCTCGTCGGATACATGCCACCCCCTTACAATATCCCGTAATCCCAACGTGCATAAGGTTACATCTATAACTGATTCCCCCCTTGATGTCTTAAATGTCGGTTTATCACCTTGATTCAGACAGTCAAATTCAGTACCACAGAGATAGCTAAAGAGAGACTTACCCCTATAATTGTTATCCTTGCTGTCCCAAGCCTTATGATGAGCATTGGTATCTGCGCCGGTAATCAATTCCAGATTGTTCTTACTGGTATGTGCCATCAAGGCCCCAAGATCAGGCCCTGGTATCTCTGGAGAGTTAATGGGTAGGTATAGAGACGCAATTGTCGTCTCCAATATCCCCCCCATCGACACTCAGTCTGATCCTGGCTGCCGTCATGTCCCCACTGCATAGCTCCATGAGAGGCATCACGCCCAGGTCGTCTCTGAAACAGATACAAGTTCTAATTTTAGTGTCTGTGGCACCAACCAACAGCTCCCTTCCCCTAATATGTAGTCCTTCCACTTTACCTCTACTTATCCATGGCTCTTGGATGAGGAGGATATCAATATCTTCAGCCAGCGTCCTTAGAAAAAGTGCCGCTGTGACTGTTTTCTTATGTTGAAGATTTATTTGGAGAATCTTCAACATTTTGACCCTTAAAGATTGATGCCTGAGGTTCTCCTAGAGTACCCCATCCTGCATCACCTGTTTCTGGTCTTTTTTTGTTTCGAGGGTTACAAAGCTAGCCCTCTGAAAGCGATAGTAAGGTCTCGAATCAGTCCTCACCAACGATTAACTCAGACTCCTTGTCAATACGAAGGCCCACATGTAGGCCCTTTTCGGAAGACCTGGAACTGAGTGTAATCCATCGGTCCACTTTAAGCCCTGGATTTTGCCTCTCGAGTCTTTTCAAACCCACTGTCAGATCCTCTTCTTTAGTATCTGGCAGAAACGCTACAACTCGTTGCTGTTTTGGCAGCTCCTCGCTCTTCACGAGTTTCCAAACAGTTTCCTTTTCCAAGTAATCTCTCGTAGTGTTGTACGAGTCTTCATCTGCACAGATGACTCCATAGTAGCCGTCCATAAGACGGGAGGATTCAAACCTCGGCGCCTTCTGCGCCCTATCTATGACCATCATCAGGGCCTCTTGTATAGCTCCTACATTTCCCTCAGTCACTAAGCTGGCCGGGTAGTCCTTAGCAACTATTGCAGCCGTAATGCCTTTAAGAGCTGCTTTGTAACTCACGCCCGAAGCATATATATATATATATATTAAAATGTAATTAGCAGCCACACGTTGGGCAAGCCAAAATAAAAAGTATGATTTGCTTTGTAATTTGTGGACAGCAATGTTTACATCCCCACTTACTCTGCAATTACATACATTCTAATTTGATATTTGTAAATATTTCATATAAGAGCCGAAAAACTCCAATAATTTATAAATTGTTATATATATATATATATATATATATATATATATATATATATGTGTGTGTGTGTGTACCGTCTTTCAACATATCTTCTGGAAATTCTTAAAAATAAAGATACAATCTTGTACAATTAAGAGCGTGTGTGTTTTACAGATATGATTCTTATAAATGTATAAGTTTAAAAGAAATGAAACATTTTCATACAGAGAGTATGTATTAAACTATTAACTTTTGTAATAATGCAAGAGTATTGCGACAGAAAACGTACTTATATGTATTTCCGGGTGGTTTAACGTTCTGGATTATACGTATTGAGGTAATGGTGACATTTTTCACTCAATATTTAGAATTTTTTTAAGAATAAACTGCTTTTTGTTTTGCTTTTTTGAAAAGTTAGCATTATTAGCAATTTAACTACAAATTTTAGATATATTTGTTCAAAGTTAGACGATTATAATAAAAGAAAACTTAATTAGTAAAAAAAAAGGAAATAAATAAATGAAAAAAACATATTATTCGTGTTAATTATATTAGGCAATAATGTGAAGTGAATGATGCAGCTATTGTTGATGGAAGTAATAGTATTGAACATTATTTATAAGGGTGACTGTAACATTACGTGGTTTTGCTGTGCGACGTATTGATATATCGACCATAGCCTCTGTACGTCAAAACAAATTTTGCTTAGAAGCCACATAATAACGATTTTATCATTTCATAAAATGTGAAGAAATTTGACATTAAGAATATGACGTTGGGACTGGAGAAAAATAATAAACTAAATCGACTAAATATAACAAACACTACCGTCTTAACCTTTCGAGTAAAATCGTTAATGTAGGTGTGATAATTTGGATATTAAATAAGTGAATCGTATTCCAAGTTAGACCGTATAAAAGACTTAAATAAAAGGATCAGATAATGAATCTTGGTACAGTTTCTACAATTATTATTCCATCTTCTATGCTTTCTGAATCATGTCGGTGATATATTAACAAAAAGTGAGATTACTGTCAATTATTCGTAAACCTTTGTAAACATTAAAGGGCTTAGGTATAGTGCTTTTAACAGAATAGTCATATGTATATGATAGAATTGCGCTTTTAGTATAACTCATTACCCTACATTTGGATGCATTAAGGTTTAAGTGGTCTTACTTTTACATTAATTGCCAACAGACGATCTTTCTGTAGCAAATATGGATTTTTCTCCTTTAGTTTCCTATTACATGTAACTAGGAGAACCCCAAAATTTAGACCACTTATAATACTATTGGCGAAAACTAAGAAAAGGAGAGGAAAAATATTAGAATATTGAGGTATACCACACGTATAGGATTAAAGATTTTAGGCCTGGAACCTCGATATTTTCCTATTCTGACATTTATTAGTCAAACAGCGTTTTAATAAAGCAATGAGGTCCAGGGAAAACCGAAGTGCTGAAACTTTTTGAAGAGGTTTAAACTTAATATGATTAAATACCTTTAGAAATTCTGTATATATGTTATTAATCTGGCCCTGATTATTCAAATACTCAGAAATGTATTGGTTAAAACTACTTAAATTAGTGATAGTGGATCGCTTATTAATAAAGCCATTTTATTCAAGCGATATTACACATTTCACAGACGAATAGAAGTTATAGATTCTAATATTTAAGAGAAATTTTGTTTTGTTTTAAATTTACGTTGTCTTAATTTACTTAATGTTAATTACTCATCGTATATTGTGTGCCTTGTGTGTCTTATGAAATCCCTTAATTTGTTCCTCCTAACTTAGACCTTTCCGTAAACATTTTTGATTTTTTTCTATCATTCGTACAGTTTACGCATCCCTATCGTACATGTTCCTTACATTGATAATTTCTTGTGAAAACATCTCTTGTTAGTTCCTAATATTTATGTCTAATTAAGCTAGTCATGTTATTTCCTCCAGACCTCGGTTTGGTCTATCTTAAATATTTTTCGATTGACTTGTTTTGTTTTGTATCAGTTCAAAATTTCACCCTATTATATGAATTATGTCTTCTTAGTCGTCATACTTTGCTTAAGAAACTTCGTTTTAAGTCCTTTAATATTACAAATAAATAAAACACACATAAGATGTTTTAGATTTACACTTTATTAATAAAATAATGACAGCTGTTTCGCTAACACCGTAGCTTCTTCTAATTCAACTTAAGACTAAAGATACATACAATATACAGCGTTAAATCAGGTAGTTGACCCAAGTTAAAATTCTAGGAACTATTATATTTATATTTTGCTTTTTGAAAACTATACCATGTCCTACTTGTGTGTGGTTTAAGTTTAATAATATAACATAAGCAACTAAGAAACAATATTTCAATGGGTGACCAGATTTAACAGTGGGGATGAATTCAAGTCTAATTTATCGTTTAGTAACATTTCTGAGTTTTTGAGTTTATTAATTTCTAAAGACTCTAAACAATTTAGTTTGCTACCTTTATTTTCTACATGTATGATATCGAATTGTATATTAAATTCGTGTTCATTCTCTATTAAATGATTAGAGTAGGTAGTAGATTAGAGTAGAGTAGAATGATAGTGGTCTTGGATTCGTTTTTTAAACGTTCTACCTGTCTGTCCAATATATGTTTTGGTACATGATCCGCATGATAACTTATAGACTCCTGATTTATTGTCTTTGGTAGTTTTTTCTTTATTATTTTTAATATATTTGGCTAGATTATTATTAGTTTTATAAGCAATATTAATACAAAAGTATTTTTAATAATATAAAATATTATTAAAAATGGGGTGTGAAGAACACAATACAGGTTATATATTTGTGAATGTATCTCCTCTCCAGAGACGCAGATACGTATTTCACCTTTCTACAGGATCGTCGGTACGCCCCTGCTGGAGAAGAGATACATTCAACCAAACATAACTACCTTGCTATCAACCAGAAATTATTAAGACAGAGCGTGAAAGAATATTCAGCGCTGTCTACATAATAACTGCCGAACTAAGCAACGTGTTTCTATAGACGGTAACAACCATATCTATAAAAAACTGTATTATCGTGTCTTCGTGTATCGTGTAGCAATATTAATCTTTCTTTTTTAAGGAATTTTGATAATTTAAGTTGCTGTTGACCTATGTAAGTAAATGATTTAAACTGCTTGTCTGGACCGGGTGGTTAGATTTATTATGTATCGTAGTATCTGTATGAGCCACTTTGTGGTAAATAGAAAAATGGACCCTATTGTTTACACGTTTTAAAGTGAGATGCAGAAAGTGTATACTATTATTAAGCTCCTTTTCTATCGTAAACGTGATATTAGGATCAATGGAATTGATAAATTCATAAAGAGTGTTCAACTGCCTATCTGTACCTATATATCCTATCAATATATCATCAACGCATCTGTACCAAAACAAAATGTTCTTCACGTATCTGTCATTATGAAAAATCGTATTTTCCAAGTAATCCATATAAATTTCCGCAAGTTTAGGAGAAAGAGGATTTCTCATTATAAGACCTTGTTTACAGAGGTAGAGTTTGTTATTGAAAGAAAAGTAATTTTGTTCTAGGCAGATTTTTAGTGAATTTTAATATTCCTTTTGCTTTTTGTACCTCGTAATTTCTTGTATTAGTATTTTTAATATACCTTCATCATATGTCAGTTTTGTCTTATTCACAAGTAACTAAACCACTGTTTCCCTCTGAATTTCTAAAAATTATATTTTATGGGCTAACTAGTGTTCCTAGTTTACGATTTTACCTTGATTTGAAATTGCCAATTTAGATATGTATCATTTAAGTTTCAATTATTATTTGGATGGATGGATGGATGAATGTATTTGGCGGAATTTTGTCAGATTTAGGCAGGCCATTTACATTGGAATCGACTTAATGGACCTCCATTTTGGCACATCCTCAACTTATGGTTTTAATGTCTTTTTTTTTGTTTGAATGTTTCTTTCAGGGGTTTGCCTTTACCTTTAGTTTTACCTTTTAATACATTACCGGAGTGTTTAACATCTGAAGTTGTATGTTTTATGTACCATTTTTTATATTGTGTGTGTTAAAAAGGTTATCTTTTGAATTAATTTTTATTAGTTAATAGTTCTTCAGGCATTATTTTTTTGTTAACTTAGAGATGAGATTACATTTTTTATATCATGTTATTGTACTTCAGACATCATCGCCTTTTAGATATTGAAATCGTTATTAGTGGTAATAAAAACAGAAATTTAATGTGATTATTTGTGTTAGCTATCGATGGATACCCAATACCTAACTTGTCCGTACTTTTTATAAAACCATAAATTCTGTCGATAATAGAATTTTTTATATTTTTCATGTCTAATTGAAAGTTACGACATTTCACTATTCAATTTTGCTTTCTTTATTATTTCTATAAGAGATTTGTCTTATTTAATCAAGAATATCAAACATAATATCACCGATCACTTTATTTCAACAAAGATTGACTGTTCTCTATTTTGCGACCTTTTCTTTACGTTATCGTTATGAAACTTAGTGAAGGTGATTGTTTCATGTCCCCGGGGCGAGTTTCTTGTCCGTCCCGTGGATCTAGGATGTTGCACATAATTTTTTTTAAACAAGGTGGCGCTCGAAATTTTATACTGACTGACACGTCTTCTCACTGGCTAACTGGCATCGTCATCCTGATGATTTAGATTAGACGATATCATCTTCAGGTAAGTAATTTCTAATTTTAGTTATTTGGTTCAGTTTTGCGTGTCAATTTAAATGATATATCAGTATAACCAATCATACTATTCAAATTGTTGTTTGGGATACCCTGAAGGCAGCAGTAGATTGACTGTCAGACATGAGTTTGGCAAGAACTGGCCCTTTTCAGGACTACCCCGAAAGTGATAGTAGATTGACTGCCGAAACGTCGGACAATTTAAATCCTACAAACGATGGAAATAGCCCAAATAATTACTTGATTAATCATCCATCGTCAATAATTTTTCTTTACAATTATATTATTCGATGAAGTAAGGAAATTTGGAACAAATGTTGGTGATTAACCTTGTACCGACTTTATTTGTTAGATCTGGCAAAGAGCGATTATTATTTATTTAAATATGAAGGAATCTCTAAACTACGTCGCATTTTAGAATTTAAATAATACAAAGTGTATAGTAAACTGGTTAATAAACGATATTTTTATATTTTTGAAAACGAGTTTCATGCGGTGACAAATTCCTACATATAAAGAAGAAAATTTATAACACTTAACTTTTTAAGGTGTTTACAATTATAACTGTGTACTAAAATGGCTTCTCACTTTTACATTTATTAAAGTTTCATTATAATTAATATTTTATAATTAGTTTCAGAACAGCCTTCGTTTTGACCTATTTTACGTGTTTATATAACCCGTTACGAGAGTTCTCTTGTACATGTGGTTATAAAGTTTATTAAGCAATTTTAATCTGGTGCGTTGAAGTAAATTGTTTCTCTATTAAAACTTTCTTTCGTTAATAACTGTTTTTCTCCCGAACAATATTAAAATGACTTTAATTAATGCTACTTATGACATGTAATGATATGTTTTATTCCATATATATATATATATATATATATATATATATATATATATATATATTATCAGAAAACCCTTATACCCTTAGGCGTGTCGGGTGTTTACATTCTAATAACTAATTTTTAAATAAATATCCAATTTTTAAACTTTAAATTATAGAGTATTCTTTACACAAACTACAATACCAAATAATAGCAAAAAATTATAAATTATATACAAATTTTTTCCATGACTTTCTGTCAGTGGCCAGCGCTTTCGCTTCTCTCCATATTTTTCCTCTGCCCTCTATATATTGTCCAATTAAATTCTCCCAAACTTGTCGCGGTCTTCCTCTTTTCCTCTTATATTGGATCTTTGCTTCATACACCAACTTTACCGGTCTAGTGTTCTCCAACCGTTGAAGATGTCCCCACCAGCTTAATTGTCTCTGCTCAATGAAATCCAATATCGATAGTACCCCAAGTTCCTCTCTTATTTGTGCATTCCTCATTTTGTCCCTTCTTGTCACTCCCCTCACTCTTCTCAGATATCTCATTTCCGCCGCTTGAATTTTGCTCTTTTGCTTATTATTTAGGAGCCAAGACTCACAATCCATATGTCAGAACTGCCCTGTAGACTGTTTTATAAACTTTTAGTTTGGTATTTCGTGTAACTTCCTTTTTATTTATAAAATTCCTATTCATAGCTTAGTACAGTTTTGTTGTTTTTTCAATTCTCTCTTTAATTTCTGCTTCGTTTTTCCCTGTGTTTTCAATTGCGACACCCAAATAGTGGAACTGGTTTACTTGTTGTATATCTACTCCTTCAATTTGAATTTTTAGTTGATCGTCTCCTATAGCCATTACTTTCGTTTTGTTTTTATTTATATTCATACCCTTTTTCTTCAATGTTTTACTTCATATGTCTACATTATCTTGTAAATCCTTTTCGTTCTCAGCCATCAGTACTATATCGTCCGCGAGTGCTGCCCCGCTATTTGTATGCATTCTAAATTTCTGTACCCTAATTTCATTTTCCTCATCTGCTTAGAGCATTTTTTTATGACATCGTCCATAAATACGGTGAACAGCACAGGACTTAAACCTCCACCCTGTCTTAACCCTTCCTGTGTTACGAATCCTTCGGATCTCATGTTTCTTCTAATTACATAATTTACATTATTTTTATATAATCTTTGAATACATCTAATTATTTTTCTGTTAATTCCTCTTTCCTCTAGACTGTTCCATATTTCCTGTCTGGGCACTTTGTCAAACGCTTTTTCCAAGTCGATAAATGCGAAATATGCCTTTTTTCCTTGTTGTATTCTTTTTTCAATGATTTGCTTTACCGTAAATACATGATCTTGTGTATTCCTTCCCGGCCGAAATCCGCTTTGTGATTCCGAGAGTGACGGTTCAATTATTGGTCTTAATCTATTGTTAATTAATTGCTCATATATCTTTACAACTGTGGTCACTAAAGTAATGCCTCTATAGTTATTACAGTCCTTATGATTCCCTTTTTTGTATATTGGTGTTATCAGTGCCGCTTCCCAATCTTCCGGTATTTCTTCATACTGCCACGCCGTGTTGAAAATCTCTAATAACATTTCTGTGCCTGCTTCGCCTATATTTTTTATCGTTTCTGCCACTATTTTATCATTTCCGGGTGCCTTCCCGAACTTCAACTTTTTAATTACATCATTCATCTCTTCCATCGTAAATTCTATATTGTCTTCTTTTATAATCACACTTTCTATTAAGTTCTCTCTCTTCCCTTGTCTCTTACTACAGAGCAGACCCTCAAAATATTCTATCCATCGGTCCATTATGTCATTATCATTCGTAATAATTTTTCCTTTTTTATTATATATGCGTTTATCTTCTATTGCTTTTCCTTTTCTACACGATTTTAGTACTTTATAGAATAACTTTTGGTTCCCTATACTATCTCTTTCCATTCTATCGCCAAATTCCTTCCATTTGTTTGCTTTTTCATTTAACACTAGTTGCTTTACTCGCTTTCTTTGGTTTTGGTATATTACATATTGTTCTTCTTTTTTATGCGCTAGGTACTTTTTACACAATTTCTTTTTCTTTTTAATTTCTTCTCTTATTTCTTTCGTTCACCAAGCGGTCTGTTTTCTCCTGTTATTTGTTTTACATACTCCACATATTTCTCGGGCAGCCTCTACAATTATGCCCTTGAACATGTTCCATTTTTCGTCCAAGTTGGCCAGCTTTATTCTCTCTACATTTTCTTTTATTTTCCCTTTAACTAATTGCTTGTACTTTTGGGCTATCTCATATTCCTTTAGTTTATACGTTTTTATTGTTGTGTATTCCATTTTATTTATTTGGTATGCTTCCTTATGTTTTTCTCTTATCACTTCTTTAATTCTAGCGACCACCAGGTAGTGGTCACTGTATATCTCAGCTCCTCTCCTAACTTTGACATCTACTACACTTTTCCTATTTCCTTTTTCTACCAACACATAGTCAATTATCGATTTTTCATCTCTTGTGTGTTGTACACGTGTATTCTGTGGATATACTTATGTCCGTAGAAAGAGTTAGTTATTATTAAATTGTGGTTCATACAGAAATTCAGCATTCTTTCCCCATTGCCATTTCTTGTCTCTTCTCCATATTTCCCTATAACTGTCTTATATATATCATCTTTCCTACCCACTCTGCTATTAAAGTCGCCAGTGATGAACAATGTTCCCTTGGCATCCTCTGTTACTGACGTCAGGTCTTCACAAAATTTATCTTTTTCTTCCGCTTTATCATTGTCACAAGGGCCGTATACTGCTATTACCGTCATTACTTCCTTTTTGTTACCAATCAATTTCACTGTTAAAATACGTTCTGATATAGCTTCCCACTTATTTATGCTATTTTTTAAGCTTCTGTGTATTATTATACCTACTCCAGCTGCTGCTCTACTATCCGCATTTACTCCACTATACACTAAAGTGTGGTCATTTTCTAATATCTGTTCTCCTTGTCCTTTCTTCTTTGTTTCACTTATACTTAATATTGTTAGACCTGCTTCCTCAAATTCGCTTATAATTTCCTCTTCCTTCCCATGTATACCTCTGACATTCCATATCGCTAATTTCCATTCATTATTTTTATTTGTTTTGTCATTTTTTCGTTTGGTTACTTCCATTGTCATTGCCATGTCCGTTCCTTTTGTTCCATATGTACCTTGTTTCCTTAGTTTTTTGATGTTTTATTATCTTTCGCTCGTACTAACTTTTCCTCATTTTTGTTCCATATCCATTCTTCTTCTCCTATATATATTTTTCTGTATGCTATTTTAGCACTCTTCCCCCTTTTCCTTTCTCCACTTGCCCTGTACCTGATGCATTTCTGTATATCTCTGTCTGGTTTAGATAAATCATCATTGATAAATACTTTGTCGTCTTTCCTTCCCTTTAGTTTGTGTTTGTTCTGCCATAAGTTTCTTCTTATCTACCGCATTTTCCATTTGTATTAAGCAGGTTTTTTCTCCAAGTTTAATCGCTCCTTTAACTTTGATTTTTAATTGCAGCTCTTTCTCTATAAACTCTTCCATTTCTTTCTTTATTTCAGCTTGGTTATCTAATGGTAATCCCTGCACAACTACATTATTCCGTCTTTTTTCATTTTCTAGCCGCTCTATCCTTTCATCCATTGCTGTCATTATTTCTCTTATTTGGTAATTTTCTCTTATTAATTTTTCATTCTCTTGTCTCATCTCTTGGAATTCCGCTTTGTATATCTTCTGTTCTTCTCTCATTTCCTTTACTTCCTTTGCTAAAGATTTCATTGTTATTTGCATAGTTTCCATCATGTTTATCATTACTTGTATATTCTCCTCCATTTTCTTTTGTGTTTTCACAGGCGATCTATTTATTTTCTTACTTTTATTAAACACTCGTTCTTCGTCTTCTTCTCCAGAATTCTTCCTCTTCCTGTCGTCTGACGTGTAGTCATCACTGTCTTCGGTTCCCTTGATTTCTTGAATTTAACTTCTTATTCTTATTTTTATTTTCTTCCAATTATTTCCTTAGTTCGCTCCTGCTTTCACTTTTAAGTTTTATTCAAAACTGTGCAAAAACTGTGCCGGCCGTTTTTATTTCTATATGTTTTATCACTGCGCAAGAAGCCAAACTCCGGTCGACCCGTCGAAAGTTTGACCTCTATCGCTGTATTCTCAGTCTCTCTCTCACTTGTTTATTATAATATTTCTATTTATATTATTATTCAATCAATTCTTACCGTCATTTAAATTATTCCTAATTCTTAGTTGGGTTTTTCTACACTACTTGTCATCTTATAAAATTTTTATTCGCTCGTAATCTCTCAATATATTGAGTTTAACTACGGAGCTATTTACTACACACACTCGTTACTCTCGCGTCAACAGACAAAACCCCAAATTATTCCATATGGAATAATAATAATTGATTATAACAAAAATAATTTGAAATATACTTGAGCGGGTAAAACCTCGCATTGTTTTGTATAACACAAAAACATTTTTAATAATATCGAAACATTATCAAAAATTGATAGTCAAAGTAAGTGGTTTTCATCGGATAGTCACAGATGTAGCCAACGGAAACTGTATTACCGTACCTCCACTAATATAGATATATTACACTTAACATGCGGACGGAAATGGTTGATTTGGCGTTCCTGATATTGGTATTAGTCAATGAGCGGCGCTTAATGTTCTTCTATGCTGTCTTTTGTGAGCTGATTATATGTAGTAAGAGTGTTTTTGTAGTGAATTTTACTATCCAAGCATCATGCACTGATGAGTCTGTAGCAAGACGAAACACGTGTCTGCATGTTTTGATAGCTATTTTCACCCAAATATTAACTTTTATTGTGTCCTCCACACCCCATTTTTAATACTTTGATTTATTAAAAACGTTTTTGTTTTACAATTAACTATATTTTATTTATTTATTGTACCGTTAACATTAGTAGAATTTACAATGTTCAAATAAAATGGGAACTTACCTAATTTTTTCTAAATAAAATATTTCCTGCTATTTTGATTTTGGTTGCTCCTGAAGTTTCCATGTAACCTTCCACCATAGTTTCACTTTTTAATCCATCAAGATGTTTGACAGTAGATATATTGGCATCACAGTTTGCTAATAAACTTGCCGAAGTAAGTCTCAAGCTGTGGATTTTGTACAAGTCAGAACTGAACAAGTGTCTCCATCATCGCTGATACTTTCCCAAACAAATTTTATTTGGGATATGTTTATTTAATGAAATAAAAATGAAAGAGCAATATTATTTAATTTCCACTTTATTGAGGTGAAATTCAATTGCAATTTTTTCGACGCACAGTGTCTTCCTCGGATGGAGTTGTATTGCAAACTAAACCTAGGATTTTGACAAATTTAAACTTAAATGAATTATTATAATGAAAAAAATAATTATACTCAGAAGGATGGTTCAATAATAGGCACTTTCTAGTCAAGATGTAAACTTTATTACACAAAGGGACCAAAGTTTACTGAGTGTAAACATGGGTCGACTTTCCTTAAATGATACATTATGAGTTCCTAAGCCAAAAACAGCTGTTACCGAAAAGAATATTAGTCTTACCCGGGATTTGACTCAAGAGGATGGCATGCTGCTGTAAGGCGTATTCAAAAAACCCTAAAGATCAGTGTGAAGGCAATTAACATTATCTTAGACAAATATAATATATAAAGCTACGTAAGCTTTATTCAGTCAAATTTCCTAAATTTAACACTAGTTCAAAAAAAAAGAGAGTGTGAGATGACGTAGACTTACACTAGATCGTTTTGCCAATGAATTGCAGTTTGGATCTTGGCAAGAGCAAACGTTATTCGAGGAAAAACCTTAACAGAAAGGCGGTCGTCATATGTTTTGGTATTAAGGGACATGTTTCTCTTCTAGTGTAGGAGCACCGATGTATAACTAATGCAAAATGGTACGCTAAAGTGTTTGCTTCAAAGGTTGAATATTTGAATGTTAAAATATTTAAATAATGGGTTATTCGCCTTATAGTCCAGATCTGGCACTTAATGATTTCTTTTTGATTTCATCACATGTAAAGTATAAGTTACGTGGTTTAACTTTTATATCGGCCATCTCCGTTTTACATTGGATAAAATGTTTTGGGCTTTTACGGATGTTAAAATGGAAGGAAATACTTTAAAAATTACAAATAAATGTGTTTTATCAAAAATAGCAAATTAGTAATGGACTCGTTTATTCGTGTAAAAAAATTAGTAACGGATAGTATTTTTTTTAAATGCAACACTTTGTGAAATTACAGCAAAACTAGTTTTGTCTTTGACGATCAAAACTGTTTGAAGAAATTTTATCCTTATTAAATAGAAGTATCATCATACTAACAGTGCGGAAATGCTTTTTAAACTGTGAATTCTTTAGAATGCTTAGAACGTTTTTAAATACAAACAATAACTAGGTTATGTTTTAATTGAATATTTTAGTTTGAATTTTCTGATGTATTTAAAATGTAGAAATTTTAATATTAGTTTTTAAAGAAAATAATAAAATATATTCTTGATATTTTACTATGGTTTGTCTCAGAATAAGAAGAAATGCAACACTTTGTGAAATTACAGCAAAACTAGTTTTGTCTTTGACGATCAAAACTGTTTGAAGAAATTTTATCCTTATTAAATAGAAGTATCATCATACTAACAGTGCGGAAATGCTTTTTAAACTGTGAATTCTTTAGAATGCTTAGAACGTTTTTAAATACAAACAATAACTAGGTTATGTTTTAATTGAATATTTTAGTTTGAATTTTCTGATGTATTTAAAATGTAGAAATTTTAATATTAGTTTTTAAAGAAAATAATAAAATATATTCTTGATATTTTACTATGGTTTGTCTCAGAATAAGAAGAAATGCAACACTTTGTGAAATTACAGCAAAACTAGTTTTGTCTTTGACGATCAAAACTGTTTGAAGAAATTTTATCCTTATTAAATAGAAGTATCATCATACTAACAGTGCGGAAATGCTTTTTAAACTGTGAATTCTTTAGAATGCTTAGAACGTTTTTAAATACAAACAATAACTAGGTTATGTTTTAATTGAATATTTTAGTTTGAATTTTCTGATGTATTTAAAATGTAGAAATTTTAATATTAGTTTTTAAAGAAAATAATAAAATATATTCTTGATATTTTACTATGGTTTGTCTCAGAATAAGAAGAAATGCAACACTTTGTGAAATTACAGCAAAACTAGTTTTGTCTTTGACGATCAAAACTGTTTGAAGAAATTTTATCCTTATTAAATAGAAGTATCATCATACTAACAGTGCGGAAATGCTTTTTAAACTGTGAATTCTTTAGAATGCTTAGAACGTTTTTAAATACAAACAATAACTAGGTTATGTTTTAATTGAATATTTTAGTTTGAATTTTCTGATGTATTTAAAATGTAGAAATTTTAATATTAGTTTTTAAAGAAAATAATAAAATATATTCTTGATATTTTACTATGGTTTGTCTCAGAATAAGAAGAAATGCAACACTTTGTGAAATTACAGCAAAACTAGTTTTGTCTTTGACGATCAAAACTGTTTGAAGAAATTTTATCCTTATTAAATAGAAGTATCATCATACTAACAGTGCGGAAATGCTTTTTAAACTGTGAATTCTTTAGAATGCTTAGAACGTTTTTAAATACAAACAATAACTAGGTTATGTTTTAATTGAATATTTTAGTTTGAATTTTCTGATGTATTTAAAATGTAGAAATTTTAATATTAGTTTTTAAAGAAAATAATAAAATATATTCTTGATATTTTACTATGGTTTGTCTCAGAATAAGAAGAAATGCAACACTTTGTGAAATTACAGCAAAACTAGTTTTGTCTTTGACGATCAAAACTGTTTGAAGAAATCTTATCCTTATTAAATAGAAGTATCATCATACTAACAGTGCGGAAATGCTTTTTAAACTGTGAATTCTTTAGAATGCTTAGAACATTTTTAAATACAAACAATATCTAGGTTATGTTTTAATTGAATATTTTAGTTTGAATTTTCTGATGTATTTAAAATGTAGAAATTTTAATATTAGTTTTTAAAGAAAATAATAAAATATATTCTTGATATTTTACTATGGTTTGTCTCAGAATAAGAAGAAATGCAACACTTTGTGAAATTACAGCAAAACTAGTTTTGTCTTTGACGATCAAAACTGTTTGAAGAAATCTTATCCTTATTAAATAGAAGTATCATCATACTAACAGTGCGGAAATGCTTTTTAAACTGTGAATTCTTTAGAATGCTTAGAACATTTTTAAATACAAACAATATCTAGGTTATGTTTTAATTGAATATTTTAGTTTGAATTTTCTGATGTATTTAAAATGTAGAAATTTTAATATTAGTTTTTAAAGAAAATAATAAAATATATTCTTGATATTTTACTATGGTTTGTCTCAGAATAAGAAGAAATGCAACACTTTGTGAAATTACAGCAAAACTAGTTTTGTCTTTGACGATCAAAACTGTTTGAAGAAATCTTATCCTTATTAAATAGAAGTATCATCATACTAACAGTGCGGAAATGCTTTTTAAACTGTGAATTCTTTAGAATGCTTAGAACATTTTTAAATACAAACAATATCTAGGTTATGTTTTAATTGAATATTTTAGTTTGAATTTTCTGATGTATTTAAAATGTAGAAATTTTAATATTAGTTTTTAAAGAAAATAATAAAATATATTCTTGATATTTTACTATGGTTTGTCTCAGAATAAGAAGAAATGCAACACTTTGTGAAATTACAGCAAAACTAGTTTTGTCTTTGACGATCAAAACTGTTTGAAGAAATTTTATCCTTATTAAATAGAAGTATCATCATACTAACAGTGCGGAAATGCTTTTTAAACTGTGAATTCTTTAGAATGCTTAGAACGTTTTTAAATACAAACAATAACTAGGTTATGTTTTACTTGAATATTTTAGTTTGAATTTTCTGATGTATTTAAAATGTAGAAATTTTAATATTAGTTTTTAAAGAAAATAATAAAATATATTCTTGATATTTTACTATGGGTTGTCTCAGAATAAGAAGAAATGCAACACTTTGTGAAATTACAGCAAAACTAGTTTTGTATTTGACGATCAAAACTGTTTGAAGAAATTTTATCCTTATTAAATAGAAGTATCATCATACTAACAGTGCGGAAATGCTTTTTAAACTGTGAATTCTTTAGAATGCTTAGAACGTTTTTAAATACAAACAATAACTAGGTTATGTTTTAATTGAATATTTTAGTTTGAATTTTCTGATGTATTTAAAATGTAGAAATTTTAATATTAGTTTTTAAAGAAAATAATAAAGTATATTCTTGATATTTTGCTATGGTTTGTCTCAGAATAAGAAGAAATGCAACACTTTGTGAAATTACAGTAAAACTAGTTTTGCCTTTGACGATCAAAACTGTTTGAAGAAATTTTATCCTTATTAAATAGAAGTATCATCATACTAACAGTGCGGAAATGCTTTTTAAACTGTGAATTCTTTAGAATGCTTAGAACGTTTTTAAATACAAACAATAACTAGGTTATGTTTTAATTGAATATTTTAGTTTGAATTTTCTGATGTATTTAAAATGTAGAAATTTTAATATTAGTTTTTAAAGAAAATAATAAAGTATATTACAAAGGTATTTTTAATAATATAAAATATTACTAAAAATCTGGTGTGAAGAACACAAATGCAGGTTCACTATTAATAATTTCTGTGAACGTGTCCGAATGTATCCTATCCCCAGAGACGTAGATACGTATTTCGCTTTTCTACAAGCTCATCGGTACGCCCCTGCTGGAGAAAGGATGTTTAGTAATATTTTATATTATTAAAAATACCTTTGTATTATACAAAACTGGTGGGGTTTACCTACTCATGTATGTTTCAATTATTCTGAATAAAGTATATTCTTGATATTTTACTATGGTTTGTCTCAGAATAAGAAGGAGTGACTCAAATATCTCGTCAAACATCGATCCACACAGCTTAAAATTTGACCTAGCGTACATATACATACGTGAGAGTGTAGTTGTTTGTTGTAATGCCATTAATTTTTATTTCATACTTAACATAACCTATTTTTAACATCCTGAAAAACACGAGCACAAATATTTCATGTATATCATTATATTACCGATATTCCTACAAAATATCGCTAATTTAAAGTAAAACAAAAACGACGTTTAGAATTTATTTCAAAACTACCTCAAAAATAGAACTTAAAATTATAAAAAAAATAAGTACGCAAGCACACAAGTATTTCATGTATATATTATTGTTATCTATATTCCTACAAAATATTGCTAAAGTAAGACACAAACTGCATTTCGAATTTATTCCAAAACTACCTCAAAAATACAACTTACGATTATAAAATTATCAAAATGCAATGAAGTAGAAAAAATAGTAAAAAGTGAAGCATATTGCACTATTAGTCTATTTCACCCATGCTGGATTCTAGCGATTCACTTTTATTGTCTCTGTTTCCGAAATGAATTGAAAACGGTTCCAAGATATTGTCCATTAATCCAGCTAGATCCCAAATTCTACTTTCTACCTTAATTACATGGTCAATACAATTTTTCCATTTGTCCGTTGTAATATTTGCAAGTGCTTTCATTAAAAGTTCTTGCACATGTAATATTTTGAACGTTTTATTTTTTGAAGCAACTTCACCTTTTATTTGTGCCCGAACCAATTCAATAGGATTAAGCTCGCAATGATATGGTGGTAACCGTAACACAGTTTTATTTTTAACAGCTATCATTTCGTCGGTGACATATGCATTATATTGTTCATTATGGAGACGTACTAGATGCAACAATTCAGCATGTAACATTTCTGGATTAAATTCAATATTTTTGGAATGTAACCACTCTTGAATTGCAGCTTTTCCCCTGGAAGGAGTTGATAACCTTTCAGATCTACGTGAATGCTGCATTGTCCATCACTTTGGAAATATCTTCGGAAATCAATCTTCAAAAACGGTGCTTTTCATTTCATCCTGACAGTCAGCCATCTTTCTACCTTCAAAGAACAACAATCCATCATTCACAGACCCTAATTCGGATCCTATGTGCAGTATTATTAACCACCTGCCTTTACCGCTTGGATCATTTAACCCCGCGGATAGTCCTTCAACAAAAGCTTGTCGTACACTTGCTATGCTTGCATGAATTACAAACCCTCTCCTTTGTATGTCCTTCGGTTTTATCTAAACAAAATACTGGTCGACATTCATGTTTATATTGTTTTATTATTATTTTCTCCTCCATCAGATTATTTCATCTTTCTCTATTAGTAAATTTATTCTATTATGCTTGACATATCTGAAATAAAAATTATATATAATAATAATAACCACAGTTTTTCATTAGCTTACTTGAAATTAATAAATTTTTAGAATTTGTGTAACGTAGCTCGACTCATTTTTGGTATAGTCGCATGTCTAATAATTATTTCTGCCATGATTTTATTAAGAGTTGGAACTTAATTTTTAAAAAAGAAAAAAAAAAGAATTTTTAACAAATTCATAAAAATTTTGGAGTTTTGAATGCTGTACTACACGTTGTTTAGGAGGCGTGAATTTGCCCGGTTGTTTCAATTTTTTAATTGTCCGAAATACAGTTGATTTCGCCAGCTCTACAACACATTCCTTATAATGTATTGTCGTTGAAGTAATACCTAAACCTTTCTTAATGTTTTGGAGATGTCAATTATAATTGCTGTTGTTCCCATTCTCGAAGATCGCAACGTTAACATTTTATTCTTGTTCAAAATGGTATGTTTTTCGTCACGCTATAAATGTTCCAAACGTTGAAGATTTATGGGCGGTGAAACCAATAACTCGTACATGCTTAATTGCACATATTGTTTTTTTATTTGAAAATACAGATTTGATTTAGTACAACGGTAGATAACGATAACAATGACAGAAAAATGCAAGAAAACGTTAAGAGGTTATATTTGTATACAAAACATAACCTGTCAACCGGCCGATATTTCTAGATTATTTTCGATATTGAACTTGACTGCAAAAGAGCCAATGAAATTCTTGAAAAATAAGTAGCTTTTGGCGGGATATTCGGATACTCCTTCTTATTCTGAGACACGCCATAATTGGATTAGTTTTGAAATATACGAGGATGGTATGAGAACTACCTCTGTTTGAAGACAGATGATACTTTCTGTCAAAATCTGCATTGCCGGCTGTAAATTTCGGAGAGATTCATTGAGTAGCGTTGCTTTGAGAGCTGTAGAAACTAAGCAAGTTTATGTATTTGTGGAGTCATGAAGAAGATGGGATGGGAAAATGTGTGCAAAATCAACGAGAAGTTGGATGCAGTTTATAAGGACTATGCACCTTTGATGACTACCATCAGATACTGGTTTAATAAATTTAAGCGTGATCGAACATTCGTCTTCGATGACGAACGGTCTGGTCGTTCCATTGAAGTGACTGCGGACAATATGATCAATAAAGTTCATGGTATGGTGTTAGCAGGCCTTCGGGTGAAGATTAGAGAGATTGATAATACAGCAAACATGTCAATTGAACGTGTGCAACGCATCCTTCACGAAAAATTGAGTATGAGGATGCTTTTGGCAAGGTGGATGCCACGTCTGCTGATGATTGATCAAAAACTGAATTGCGTGATAACTTCAAAGCAAGTGAGCAAGTGAGTTTCTGCGGCGTTATGTGACTTTCTATAAGACATGTTTACAACACTACACGTCAGAAACCAAAGGTCAGTCGGCACAATAGGTTTTTTTCCGGCGAACGTGCACCCAAGAAGGTGAAGACAATTCCATTAGCCGGACAAGATATGGTGACAATATTTTGGGATTTGCAAGGCGTAATCTTACTTGATTATTTGGAAGGGAATGACAATCACGGCACAGCACTATGCTGATTTATTGGACCGATTCGACTCTAAACTAAAGAGAAAAAGCCCCATCTAGCGAAGAAAAAAATTCTCTACCATCATGATAATGCCCCAGCCCACTCATCGGTAATTGCGACAACAAAGCTAATCTATTTCCAGTACGAATTATTGCTCCATCCACTATACTCGCCAAATTTCGCTGGACTAAGTGTATATACAAAGAGATTATGTCGAGAAATAAAATTACTAAATGCAAGACAATAGCGTTGTACAGGTATTTACCGTATTTACCTCCTATATGTCTATCTCGCTCAAGTTACAAATTTGTAAATTTAACGAGAGTACAGTGAACATAATTTTCGTAAATTCATTCATTAAAACATGTCTGCCGTCAATAATTTCGATTTCATTTGCAAGTTAACAGGGATATTAAATTTTATGTTATTTAAACACAATCGATGTTAACTGTCGCCGGTTTCTGGTTTTATTGACGCTTGTGTGATGTATTTACATCACAAAAGCGTCAATAATTTTAATTAAAAGCACGCAGTCTGGAATTTTACGTATTTAACCAAAGAGAACAATTCACAATCTAATTGCTTTTGTTATGGTTTTGAGAAGCAGTCGAGAATAATTATCAGGTTTATGCAGTTTTTTGTCTAATTTTTATTTCTATGATATTGAAAAGAGTTGATAGTGGCTATGTTGTACGTGTATTATTTGAAAATGCGATCTTTTTCTAATATTTTGTTAATAAATATTGTGCGTTTATTATTAAGTTACGTTCTTTAAGGTATTCAATGAAATATGGAAAAACAGATTCAAGTTGTTTTCTTGTAAAGTTAGGCAGTAAAGCAATCGAAATGGCTCTCAAATCAATAATATTTTTAGATCAGGTAGTTCCATGAATGGGTGATGCAACTTTAGTTTCAAAAGTTTCGTTAAGTTGAAAAAAATTGTGAAGAAGACAGTTCAATCTGGGCTTTCGTTCTATGAACAGTGGTTCAAACTTCGAATGCTGAAGTATGCCAGATGATAAACAGAAAGTATAGGAAATATATATTGGAAAATACGCAGAATTGTTTATTCAATAAGTGCTTCTTCATGAGTTTCAATAATTTAGGAAACAAACCAAAATATTGGAATTTTGTTCTAGATGATGATATTGATGATAGTATGGAGTTAAAAACAAGTCTATATATGCCGGGGGACGGTCAGTTCGATCATGAAGCAGGTACCTACTATAAGTATTATACATCGTTAAGTTCGACCACTATCGATCTTTCAAGGGATTAAGATGCTATTAAATACTTATAGGAATAAAAATAATTAGTTTAGATTTTACATATTTATTAGTGTGGTATATAATTGAAAGACATACGCTTTACAAAATCATGTTTATATAGAATGTTGTTCCTATGATCTTGAATTTTTGCTTGTATGAAATTTACTATTTTTTGTATGACACTTTTTAATTTTTTGGTAGAACAATTTGCTGAGTTAGTTTTAATATATGTTTGAGCTTGAAAATTAATTAAGATATTTACAAAATAAAATAAACTAAGATGAGAATTATAAAAATTGGAATTAAAATAACAATGGAACGGTTCGCATGCGTTTGTTGTCCTGTACTCTCTGTAGTACAAGGCCATATACTTGGCGGAAAATCACTTTAGCGCTCCGTATGCTTGCCACACACAAAATCTGCCTATTTAATTTTTTTATGTCCTTTTCATGATTATGCGAGGTTACTTTTCTTGAAATTATATTATCTGAACCCAGTGTAAAAACTTTTGCATTGCACTTACTCACACAGCTTACTTACACAGCACAAGTCCAAAACATTTCACCACTTTTAAGAATCTTTTTTTCACGATACTTATAATTAGAACAGACCAATTTCCGTGCGTACCAAGTTCGCCGATGTGAGGATGATTGTATTGCATATTACTTTAATAGCAGAAAACCAAATGTATATTTAATTATTTCTGATACAATAAATGTCTCTACTTCTATACTTATATCGGTAACAAGTTCATGTTGCGTCCGTATTCTATCGCATATTCTAATATAAATGTAGGTGTAATTTTCCGCGGTCGTTCTCTAGATGTACATCTCAGTTTCCGGGTTGGAACCGCGTCGAGTTAGGCGTAATTGCCAACGTTTCGTCCACTGTTTCACTTATCATACACCTTAAATCCATTTTTCATCACTTACATGTCAACTGAAATATAATCAAACTGATTGACAATAATCACTGATTATTGTCAATGTGTTATAGATATTACGGCATTAGATGGAATAATACCCCCTCAGTTTAATTAGTCCATTTAATTACTCGGTGATCGAACTAAAGGGTAGGATTAACTTGAACTTTTTCAATAACAGATTATTACAGATACTCGTGGTCGAACTGACGGGCGGGTATGGATTGGGCACCAACCACCTGCTGTATAATTTCTACACATGAATTGGGCACCGAGCTCCGAAAATACATGAATTGGGCACCGGACTTCTAATTACTGTTTATTTTGCTTATTAATTAATCTGTAAAATTCTTTTAGTAGATTTTCGGGGTTAAATAAATATGTACCCGATTACACATAAAACAAATTTTATTTAGTCAACTAGGTACACATTTTAAAAAAATAAGTCAAATATAAAAATATACATCCTTGCAAATAGAAAACGTACTTTCTACATCGCAACTGGTTATAGGTGAATTCGAAGTCATTTGTAATACATATTTTCAAATTATTAATAGCCAGATCTAATGTGGTTAATCCATCATTTAATTTGAGATTTGATTTTCAAATTAAGTAATTAGTTTTCGCCAATTTCGAAAATGTTCCTGAAGAAAGTACAACTGATTTTTTTGATTTGGAATTTGTATTAGACATACTTCGAGCATCGTCATTTAAACATGTAACGAAATTTTGTAAACTATCCAAATTTTCTGCATAAAAACTAGTAGCTTCCAACCATGTTCCTCATCTAGTTATTACTGGAGAGGGAGGCAGTGACAAAGATGGGAGTTTTTCCCTGTAAAGAGCTACTCTCAATGGTGTTTTTCTGAAAGCTTTTTTAAAAGCTTATATAAGTCTATCAACTTCCGGAAAGGCGTCTTTGAGGAAACTTATTCTAATATGCTGCATATTACTTGCGTAGCACATGCTCTTCAGGGAATCTGTGAATATATCAGAGACACCTTTCCGGAAGTTGATAGACTTGTATCCGCTTTCAAAAAGCTTTCAGAAAAGCAACATTGAGAGTAGCTCTTTACAGAGAAAAACAACCATCTTTGTCACTGCCTCCATTTCCAGTAATAACTAGATGGGGAACATGGTTGGAGACTATTAGTTTTTATGCAGAGAATTTCGATAGTTTACAAAATTTCGTTACATGTTTAAATGACGATGCTCGAAGTATTTTTGAGTGCAAGGAACTAATACAAATTCCAATTTAAAAAAATTAGTTGTACTTTCTTTAGGAACACTTTGTAAATTTGCCAAAACTAATCACTTATTTTGAAAATAAAAATCTCAAATTAAATGATGGATTAACCACATTAGATGTGGCTATTAATAATTTGAAAAATATTCCAAGTGACTTCGGATGCTCTCCAATTAACAGTTAAAACAATGAAAAAAAAGAAACGAACCCACCGTACTTTATTTATCTTACGAAATATAATCTAATAAATTATTAAAACTCCTCGCCCTTCTATCTACGCCCATGAAGAAAGGATTTTAACTATAACATTTAGGTAATTGCGTCACAATTCAACGACAAAAAACGATGTGCGGTTAATTAAATGAATAGTGGTATTCAATAACTGCGTGTTGTACTTAGCGATCTTATAGACTATTTATATGGTCCATTGTAATTTCGGCCTGATGCGTCCGGTCTCTAGTAATTAGGTTCTATACCTTATAATAATAAGAAATTGCCACAGTATTTGTAATTTAGTTAAATATAGAAATAAGCAAAACATAAAATCGTAAATAACAAGGAAATAAACTAATATTTTATGCGGATGGAAAAGTTAATGCACAGAACGTAAGCTATTTTTGGGTAATTAAAAAAAGCAATTTCATTAGAATTAATATGTACTTCTATTTAACAAGAAATCTCTAATGACGTTCATATTTAAAAAAGGAAATTAAATTGTTGATGAATTTCAAATTAACCACTATTAAGCTTTAATGAGTTGCTGAAGTATCGTACAGTGCCAAAGGACCTTCTCCTCAGATATCGATTTGCAAATCGATCAAATCAACGTCTTGAATTTATTAGGTCATGGGTGGGGTCTTTCTAAAAGTCTTTTAATCTGACAAGGAGAAACCATAACAGTAAAAGTAAATCACTTTTATGTCTTAACAGGTAAGTTAGATGGGTGATTCTTCGTTTTAACAATTGATTTCTATACTATACACTTCTGTTAATAATAATATTGTTAAATATTACACTGTTAATTAAATATTGACATATTTTCAACTAGTGATAAAATATGTTTCGTAAGATATAAATACGAATGGATTGAGTTTATTTTTCTAAATTGTTTCTAAATTTCTTTTTGTCTTTTGTCTTTCACAAAAAAAAGAGATTAAAAACAATGAAAAGAAAGAAATTTCGACTATAAGGATCATTTTTTAATTTTTATAAAATTGTATTGTATAAATTATTCACTATTATTATACCCATGGAAATACTGAAAGAAAATTTTTATTTACATTTAATTTTACACAACTATGAATTTCATTAATAGGTCAGAACCTGTGGTTTATTCTGTAAAAGTTAATTTAACAATTTTAATATGCTGGTAATCGAATGAAGTGCTTTACTTGTGAAATGTGCGTGATCCGAGTTCTAATGTGTTGATGATGACGAATGGTTTAAATTTAGATTGTGGTAAGGTTTTTCTAGTAGACGATCTAGTAATCGTCGTACGAGGACATTTTGCAGGAATTTCAGAAAGAGAACAAACTGCTCTAAATATCGTAGATAACTGGTGTAAAAAAGAGCGTCTGCCCATAAACATTCATCATAAGTAGTCGCATTGACAAAAAAGAGAGCGCTACAAGGCTTACAGCTATTTCCTGCTTGCAAATACAAAAATTCTATTTGTCAAGGAAGGTAAGTACCTGGGGTTACTGTTTGACCAAAGCCTTACGTGGAATCCTCACGTCGCAAAAACCACCACTAAAGCAGCCATTGTCTTGGGCAGGTGTAAGCGAATGTGTGGGAAAAACTGGGGATATGATAAGCTATGGGACGGGAAAAAAACTAAGCAAAAAGGAGTCGGTAGACAGCTAAGTGGCATAAAAAGACTAGTATGTCTAAAACGTAACAGGCGCCATGAGAACAACTCCTACAGCTACATTGGAGGTGAAACCAAATCTATCACCTCTAGATATCCATAAACAAGGAGAAGCAAGGTCAGTAGTCTACAGATTAATCAAAGGTCAAACACCTATAAGCCAATTCCATGACATTGACTACCATAAGTTGAAAGAAGAACTTCAGGTAGATACTATTACAAGGAAACTGAGTGATGACATTGTTCAAAAATTCAATAGACAAGAAATATAAATTCCAGATAGGAAGGAGTGAAAAAAGGCCCACCCGTCCAGGCAGAATCTATATGGCACATTGACGGCTCTGAAACAGAAAAATATGTTGTAGCTGGAATATGACTCAAAGGAAGAACAATGATTCGACTGAGCTTAAGCAGAGATACTATGCCACTTCATGTGGAAGTAGCCGCAGTGCATCATTACGTTGGGGAAAGTAACAGACAGAGGGAAGCAAATTGATCGGTGACTTCTCCAACAGTTAAGCAATGTTAAACGCATTGAATTCAGTACAAGTTAAATCCAAGTTTGTATGGGATTGTGTATGTGTCCTAAACGACCTTAGTTATACCAAAAATCTAGAGAAAGGTGAAAGAACTCTCCAGGTCAAAGATAGGCAAAACAGTTCTTTAGAAACTATTCGCCCAAGTTCACAACGGATCTATTGAATAGAGACAGAAAGTCTGTTAAGATGATAGTAGGCATATTAAAGGCGTATTGTTAGTTCGACAAACATATGAATAATATGGTTTTCATGGTCGCGATTCATGTACTATGACAATAAGAAAGTTTAACAAGAACGCGGTTCCTACAAATGAGAGATCAATATTCTAAAGCGAAACTATATTTAAAAGAACCACTCTCGAAACTGCTAAGTGTAATTAAAAAAGTAAGGGCGCTAGAGGAAGTATTCTAACGAGGCATGAGAACCACAATAGATCTATAAATGTTGCAGTGGAAGAGGTCACGGTTACGGTCACCCCAATCTAATCTAACCTAAGGGTTCCTTAAATTAACTTTTAACTATTAATTTTAATTCAAAAAAGGTAAAAATCTTTTACCACAATTAATAATCGTATCCTAAATACGTACTTCGATAACTAAGTTGCCATCATCAGTAGGTAAAAGCACTAATCACTAAAGTGTTGAACATGGAGCACAGTAAAGCTAACATATAGAATCGCGCACAACTTGTTTGGCTTGACATTATTGGCTATTGAAGCTGTAAGGTAGCTTTGTCACTAATTGCGCCTTTTCATCTGATCAAATATCGCTCAAAAACTTACATTGTGCTATAAGAAAATTGGCGACATGAAATATTAAGAATCATTAATTTATTCTTTCTTTTATCATTCAGTAATCTATTTGTTAGTATGTTATGGTAATATAGATAATATTAATTTATTTCTCGTTTCTATTGTCTTGACACAGAAGAATTTCATTAATCATTTAACACTTTAGTATTGTTATGCCGTATTGTAATTAATTTAGTGCTACATAGAATATGTAGCCCTAAGATTACGTATATAAGATTTCAATTCGGTTGTGAACGCGCATGGCATTTGCCTGAATTCTTAGTTATTCTTAGTTTTCTTTATACGCTAATATATACAGTCTGGTCTTATACCGTGTCGTACAAGTTTCGACTCTTGATTTTGCATTCAGAATTTATAATTAAATTATGTTGATGATTAACAATTATATCTTTATTTAATTATTTACATTTTAATTTAATTATATACAGGGCTTCGCCTCTTTCAGATATTGTTGAAACATACTACGGTTTTCTTTTCTATTTTATCTTGTAAACTTTATTATCGACGAAAACGTTTATAATAAATTTAGTTCTTTTTTTTAATGTGGAACGTTTTCTTTTACTTCTTATCACCTACTGTTTTTGGAATTACTCTATTATCCTATTCTCTCCTTAGTGCGTTCGTTAGCGCAAGTATGTTCTCCGCGAGACGTATACTCCTGCGACAAGCAGCTTTTAAATCGAGGTGGTGCCTTTTTAATTTATAGTCAGTTCAGCAACGTTTCGACAAGAATCACACGATCATCTTCACTGACTTTTACGATGTTGGCACTGGCTAGCTATTTTGTGAATGTAAGATTATCTTAACTACTCAAGGTAAATCCGAGGAGGGTTGTTGGATTGCGCAACATTTCAACAAAGTCAGTTTTCGTGAACTTTTTATTGTTGCACGATGAGTGTAGCAACAAATGGAAGGCACGTGATTCGAATTTTGAAAGGTTTGGTTGTTGTTGCGCAATTTCTATTAATATTCGTCTAAAATTTCCAAATCTTCAGCAGTTTGTAATTCTCCATCCTCTAAATTCTTGGTTTGTATTTAAGTAAACTCATTATATATTAGATCATTTAATATTTCTATGATTATTAAAAAATAATCTAAAATGTGAAATGTATTACGTATGTCAAATTAAAATTACTTTTTATGCAGCCGAATATCTTTCATGTAAGAAAAATAATGTTAAGGCAAAATCATTCAATGTTGTCTTATAGCGATTGGTTCTGATTTTTTTAAGACAGAGCATATTTTTAGGAATGAATTAATAAAAATATGTGATACCTAAAATTAGAAAGAAATATCTTTTTTTTAACAAACATAAATATTCATGAAATTGTTTCAAAATATATTTTTAGCGCACCTATAACTTGAAATTTTAATTTGGCTATATCTGTTATATGTGCAGAGTATGTGAGTTATTTTCACTTTCATCCACCCACCTAACTCAGTCTTTTCTCTTTTCAATACATCAAAGAAAAGAATAAATTTCGAAAAAACAAAACAAAACGTATTTTAGAGATTTAGTGTTTGAAATAGAATTTGAAATTGTCAACAGTTTTGAAGGTTTTGCGTGTATTTAAATTTCTGAATTAAATTTATCGACCGTGATTTAATTCAAGCTAGTAATTACATTCATGATTTTGAAACTTCTAAACTTATGATGTGTCTTTAGTCTGTGAATTTTATAAAAATAAACCAAAAACTATCCAATACCATGTTTTAACTTCTAATATATTTGTAGAAGTCTATTAAAGATTCTATTTTAATTTTCTATAACACAAGCCTGCATAAAATTTGTGATGACGTTATTTTTGTTTGTTAAGCTCAATTTTTATATAGCAATAACTAATTAAAATACAGTTGGTCTCTACCACCCACAGATTTTTTTTGCACAAAAGAAGAAGAAAAAAATATTAAAAAAATCTTATAATAGGCGTTTTAATACATTTTAAAATGAATGTACTACTTCAAATTCTACTTATTAACCCAAAAATGATTTTCTGTTGTGGTTTTAAAGAAATTTGTTAAATAGGCTCTCATTACCTGATGTAAATCTTTTATTACATGTATTAATTTTGGACAAGATTTCCGGGAATTTTTACCTGCTAAATCCTATTTATTATGCTTTCACTTTATTAGTACTGCGAAGAAGGATTTCAAGTTTATCACTCCAAACAAAATGTATATTTTAATGTCATTTACTTCATTATAGCTCTGAGTGTCGATCAGTAAACAAGTAAAATTAATTTGTCTTTAGTGTTGTGCGTGGTATTTGATAAATAAACATTGCTTAAAAATATGTCTAGCCGGTGTTGCAAAAACAAACCAGATGATTTCTGTTATATTTGTGGATATTTCGTCTTGAAAAAGTTTAAGAGACCAATTGGTGAATTTGTGAAAAATGCATATTATGCTTATTTCAAAATCAAATTAGGAGATCAAGATAAAGATTGGGCACTGCACGTTGTTTGTAAGGTATGTGAAGAAGGTTTAAGACATTGGACCAAAGGGAATAGAAAAAGCCTTCCTTTTGAAATACCGATGGTTTGGAGAGAACCGCAAAATCATCATGAAGATTGCTACTTTTGTCTTTGTGATATTAAGGGGCATAATAGAAAAACTTTGAAACATATTTTGTACCCAAACAATATTAAATCAGCTATCAGACCAGTTCCTCACAGTGATCATGTACCTATACCTATACCCCCCAAAGTACTACACGAAGATATTGCAACCTCTTCAACTTCCGGCTCCGTACAGATGGATAGTGATTTTGAACCATCAACCTCAGGTCAAAACCAACCTCAGCTATTTTCACAAGCCGAACTGAATGATTTAGTAAGAGATTTGGGACTTTCAAAAGATCTTTTTGAAGTACTGGGGTCTAGGTTGAAACAAAAAAATTTGCTTGCCCCAGAAACTACCTTCAGATCTTCCTTTAGCTGAATATGACAGAAAAACAACCAAACAAAGCTTTTCTGAAAAATGAAAACTTTTTTTAAGAAGCATAAAAATAAATAACTATTTCTAATAGTTTCTATGTGTATATTTTTGTATTTTTTTTAATATAATATAAAACTAGCTTATAAATGAAATAAATCGTTTTTTCTATATTTTTTGATTTTACTGGTTTGAAAAATAACCTTACGCGATACAAAAAAAATAAAAGCAGATTTGAAATCAGCGCTACCCAATTACTAGAAAACAGTTAAAATTTTTAAATCAAAATTCAAAGAGTTGAAAAATGCAGTAATTATGTACTGTCAATCCTAGTATAAAAGCTTAGAAGAAAACGTTAATAAATACATCAATTCGATCTATCAAAAAAATGAAGAAGCCTCGTGCTTAACTTGTCGAAGGGAAAGATTTTCTTTTCTAATCTCACAGGTGGTTCTAATAACAGAATAGAATAAGCAGGTGATATACTTTCTGAATAAATATTAGCATGTATATATATATAGTATATAGGTTGCATATATATATATATATATATATATATATATATATATATATATAGTAAACCTAATCAGTAGGCGATTAAAGGTCTGTATATTACTTCAAAATATATGTATTTAAAAAACTCTACATGTTTCGGCTGTGTACGCCTTTATCAAGAGAATACAAAATATGAATATATATTTATATTTATATATATATATATACTCGTATATATAGTAAATTCAATCAGTTGGCGATTAAAGGTCTGGCTTTACTTCAAAGTATATATATTTAAAACAACCCTACATGTTTCGACAGTATACACTGTCATTTATATTTTATATCCTTGATAAAGGCATCATTGCCGAAACATGTAGGGTTGTTTTAAATATATATACTTTGAAGTAAAGCCAGACCTTTAATCGCCAACTGATTGAATTTACCATATCATACCAAGGTCACGAAAATATTATATATATATATATATATATATATATATATATATATATATAATAACTTCGTGACCTTGGTATGATATGGTAAACCTAATCAGTAGGCGATTAAAGGTCTGTATATTACTTCAAAATATATGTATTTAAAAAACTCTACATGTTTCGGCTGTATACGCCTATACAGCCTATACGCGTATACAGCCGAAACATGTAGAGTTTTTTAAATACATATATTTTGAAGTAATATACAGACCTTTAATCGCCTACTGATTAGGTTTACTATATATATATATATATATATACTCGTATATATAGTAAATTCAATCAGTTGGCGATTAAAGGTCTGGCTTTACTTCAAAGTATATATATTTAAAACAACCCTACATGTTTCGACAGTATACACTGTCATTTATATTTTATATCCTTGATAAAGGCATCATTGCCGAAACATGTAGGGTTGTTTTAAATATATATACTTTGAAGTAAAGCCAGACCTTTAATCGCCAACTGATTGAATTTACCATATCATACCAAGGTCACGAAAATATTATATTTATATATATATATATATATATATATATATATATATAAATATAATATCTTCGTGACCTTGGTATGATAAGGTAAACTTAATAAGTCGGCGATTAAAGGTCTAGTTCATTACTTCAAAGTATATATATTTAAAATAACTCTACATGTTTCAGCAATGATGCCTTTGTCAAGAGAATACAAAATATAAATGACAATATAAATGTCAAATAATTAAGTTGCTATGGTTTAAATTATTTAGAGATACATTCCAATAATAATAATAGATCATGCCTTATAATTTATATTGTCATTTATATTTTGTATTCTCTTGACAAAGGCATCATTGCCGAAACATGTAGAGTTATTTTAAATATATATACTTTGAAGTAATGAACTAGACCTTTAATCGCCGACTTATTAAGTTTACCTTATATATATATATATATATATATATATATATATATATATATATATAGTATATATATATATTTACCATTTCATTATGTTTCATTATAATATAAATGTAACGAACCTCGCCCGTAAACTTAAGATTATTAAGAATGTTTGCACTTCCTTTCATTTAATCAGAATTAAAGGCCCAAAATATTCTTAAGTTTTGCGGAGCAGTGCATAATTTTGTAAATATATTAGTTGAAAATGTGATGTAACTTAAAATTTCGTTCGTACACTCGCTTCATGTGCTACACGAAAATATCCGATCCCCTTCTTAATGTTCACGCCGGCGTGGAGATATTCCATCAAAGATTGTAGAAGTGAAACCCCTTCCAATAAGGACCATTTTTACTAAAAATTTTTATATAAAAGGCCCAAATTTCACAGTAAACAGTAAATTTTAATTATTCAGCTAGTCACTCCGAGGCTTCCTGACTAATACAGTATTAGCCAGGAAGCCTCGGAAGTCAAGGGCGGTGGAAAGGTCGAGGCTATCTCTAGTATTAGTAATACTAGAGATACCCTCGAACTTTCCACCGCCCTTGACTAAGAGTCGATATAATTTGGCAGAGTTAAGGCACCGCTTTTTTGTTGCCTAGGCGTCGATACTATTTGACAAATAAGCAATTGAATCGTACTCCATAGACGATATTATTTGTCTTAACCCTTTCACAACCTACTTCTATATAAAAGATTCTGACGCCGTTTTATGTCACGTTTGTACGAACCGACCCCGTTAATTTTCTATACAAAACGCGACATCCGTTATATTCAGAAGTCTTCCGAAGTCGAAGTAGTGACCGAAATATATGAGAGAAATCCTTGTCCGTTACTACAAAAGGAAGGTCGAGGGAGAAAAGAGGATTTCGTAAGCATAAAATATCTCTAGTATTAACGTCGCCGAATCAAATATACAAAATATTAGATTAAAGCTGAATGATTCAAAGTACCAGATTTTATAAAATTAAAACCGAAATTCGCATTGTTTTATAATAAAATGTTCGAATTGTTAGTAACGGCATTAGCCGATATATTCATTTAAAAATCCGAGTTACTAACAATTAACCTGCATTAAATTTTATTATAATCGTCTCGTATATTTTAGAATCCGTATTTTATGTTGTAATTAACATTCCCGAATTACTCTTAACTAGGAGGTAATAAAGTTATTATCACCGAAATATTTAGAATCCCACCGTCCGCCGAATTCTTACATATATTTTAATTGGATTAAGCGATTTTTTCTCCGCAATATTTAGAACCGAAACGACCGAGTCCCGCATTCATATTATTATTTTTTTTCAGATACGATATGTAAGAAAAACTATTTTTATTAAGTTGATATTATTCACGAATCGTTATTTTGTTTTATGTAGATCATAATATATGTATTCTGTGTTTTATTTTGAATATATATAATTGAATAGAAATTATCGACCGTGATATATTATCAAAAATTAATTAAAATTCGGGTAAGCGAATTTTAATTAATTTTTGATATATATATATATATATATATATACTAATTCAATCAGTCGGCGATTAAAGGTCTGGTTTACTTCAAAGTACATATATATATTTAAAACAACCCTACATGTTTTGGCAATGATGCCTTTATCAAGGATATAAAATATAAAAAATTTTTTATATTTTATATCCTTGATTGCCGAAACATGTAGGGTTGTTTTAAATATATATACTTTGAAGTAAAGCAGACCTTTAATCGCCGACTGATTGAATTTACCATATCATACCAAGGTCACGAAAATATTATATATATATATATATATATATATATATATATATATATATACCAGGCTGATTCATTTTCGGCCCTCGCTTATTTTTGGAGATAGAGTATAGTTTTAAATTTGGCAAAGTTGTTAAATTTTGTGTTTGTTATAAATCCGTATAGAAAATAGACCTGTGACAAATGACCTTCGTTATTTAAAAAAAAACGCGAAAACCCCATTTTCTTCTTTTACCTGTAGCACCGACATTTGGCCTTGTAGAGAAAATATAAAAACATATCCTTGTGGCCATTTCTAAACCTCTATCCAGTGATGTACTCTAAATTTTATACGACGTTTCGTTTCTTTCTGGCCATCATCAACTACTATCTAATTTCTTATAGGCGCCATATTGGATTTAGACATCTTCAGAAAGAGTTTTTTTTTCTGATTTCAACCATGTACCACATGCTGACTATAGTTTTTGACATTAGGTTTTATTTGAAAGAATAAATTATAAGATTAAATAAGGTAGCCATGGAATTTCAATCTGTCAAGCATTTCATTTATTGTTCATTAATAATACAAAAATGTCATACACTAACGAAGAGAAACGAGATATGATAAGTATTTTTTATTCTTCGAACCGAAATTCAACAGTAGCGAGTACAAGATATATACAACTATATCCAGAACGACAACAGCCTCATCGTACCATTTTTCTAGATCTCGACAGAAATTTGGTCGAGAATGGATCGTGTTTTCAAATTTTATGTTAATCTTGTATTTTTATAGATAAATAATAATCCATCAATTTCTACACGCGAAGTAGCGTCAGAATTAAATTTGTGCCAGTCCAGAGTTTGGAGAACTTTACATAAAAGTAGGTTTAAACCATACAGGATCCATGTTAGTCACTCTTTACTGCCTGGAGATAATTTGAGAAGGCTAGAATATTGTAATTGGTTAATGGGAAGGATAGAAAATGACGAAAATTTTTTAAGCGAAATCATCTGGTCAGATGAAACAAAACTTAAAAATTCTGGAATGTTCAACAGAAATACGGAGCACGATTGGGCAGTACAAAATCCCCGACAAAACAGGGCTAGAAGACCACAACATCGTTTTGGAATAAATTTTTGGATGGGTATTTTGGCAAATCGTCTCTTAGGACCAGTTATGTATGAAGAACATTTAAATGGAGAAAGATATTTAAACATTTTACGTACATACGTATCTGACTATCTTGACGACAATATCCCATTAAATCAATTACAATATTTATGGTGTTGTTAGAAATTTCTTAAATCAAGAGTTTGCAAACCGTTGGATTGGAAATAGGGGAGTTGTTGAATGGCCTGCGAGATCACCCGATTTAAGTCCGCTACATTTTTTTTATGGGGATATGTTAAAAATAATGTTTATAAATTAGATGCGCCACAAAACATTGAAGAATTACGAGACAGACTTCAGAATGCCTTCGATGCAGTTCCTAGAAGAACTATACAAAGGGCAGTACAAAATGCCAGAAGGCGTGCCCAATTGTGCATTACCGAAGATGTCCAGATAATTGAACATTTACTGTAATTGTTTATTGTTTACTTTTCTATGTATTTTTATTAATGTTTTTGTTATCTTGTTCTCGCTACTGTTGAATTTCGTTTCGAAGAATAAAAAATACTTATCATATCTTGTTTCTCTTCGTTAGTGTATGACATTTTTGTATTATTAATGAACAATAAATGAAATGTTTGATAGATTGAAATTCCAAAGGCTACCTTATTTAATCTTATAATTTATTCTTTCAAATACAACCTAATGTCAAAAACTATAGTCAGCATGTGGTACATGGTTGAAATCAGAAAAAAAACTCTTTCTGAAGATGTCTAAATCCAATATGGCGCCTATAAGAAATTAGATAGTTGATGATGGCCAGAAAGAAACGAAACATCGTATAAAAATTTAGAGTACACCACTGGATAGAGGCTTAGAAATGTCCACAAGGACGTGTTTTTATTTTTACTCTACAAGGCCAAATGTCGGTGCTACAGGCAAAAGAAGAAAATGGGGTTTTCGCGTTTTTTTTAAATAACGAAGGTCATTTGTCACAGGTCTATTTTCTTTACGGATTTATAACAAACACAAAATTTAACAACTTTGCCAAATTTAAACCTATACTCTATCTCCAATAATAAGATAGATCCCCATGGTGAGGGCCGAAAATGAATCAGCCTGTATATATGTATGGTGGAATTCAACGTGTATGTCAGGGATATTTCACTTAAATAGCCGTGTTTGAAACATAATTGTTAGACAAGGACAAAAAATGTCAAGTTTGCGAACTTTTCCATAGGTGGCAGAATGGATAGTAAACTTTCAATTACCGGCAATTAGAATATTTACTTTAACGACAGTCAATAATTTTAACCAATTAGGACCAACGTTGACATTTTTTGACGCCATTATTTTTTTGTTATGTTTATTAAGTCGTTGTTTTATATATTTTTATTCGTATTTTTATGGACTTTGTTTTTATTTTTAGTGTTGATTAGTTCTGATGTTTTAGTTCTTTAGTAATAGTAAGTTTACCGTAGAAAGAAAACTATAATGAAATTGGTAATTTTATAAAAATATTTTATATTTTTGGAACTTCCTTAAATAGAAAAAATACATAAATCTGATGTAAAGGTGATTCAACACAACAAACTTCTATTACTTCAAAAGAACAGTAATCGAGAGCCACCTGAATCATTAGCCTTTGTTTCTTTAAATTTATCATCTATTAATACATCTAATTATGGAGCTCATACATCAACTTGTAAGTATAAATGAAAGATACAAAGTATATAGATATTAATTAATTAAATATTAATACATACAAATTTGTAGCAATCATATCTATGAATAATGAATATAATAATAATAATCTACAAGCAGTAAAAAGGAAACTTCTGGTATGACAACTTATTCAATTAGATTATTTATAAGACTAATTTTTTTGTTAGGACTTCTTATTGAAAACTGTGGGAGTGACACCAATTACTGAACTTAGCCCCAAAGCTAATAAATTATACAATTGTGCTATATACTTCAAATCTGCTGCTGCAGAATTGTTAATTTGCTATCATTATATTATATAATGTATATAAGTTAAGATCTTGCATTTCACTATTGTGTTCTTACTTTAATCAAATCTCCAATGCTTGTGATATGCATACTGTTTCACAAAGTATCATAATGAATCTTTGAATTTGTATTTTTCTGAAAATACATTTCATTTTTTTTTTTTATTATAGAAAATTAAGTTTGCAATTATTATTTTTTTCATTATTGTGCTTTATTTGTGCCAACGTGTTGTTAATTTTCATATCATATTACATAATCTATCCAGTGTTAATATTATTTTGTTTTGTTTGAATACTTGTGTTTACATTCATTTAATATTTCTCATAATTAGGATTACCGGTAGATTATTATTAAGTACATATTTATTATATTTAAATTAGATTTTTTTTATTAAATGTATAATTGTGTTTTTTGACTTTTGTTATAACTTCTTACAAGAACCAATTTCGTTATTTCATTTAGTGTATACTACGCATATTGTAATTGGTAAATGTAATTATACTTATTTTCACAAATTATTGCAGAAAATCATGGAAATTATATTTACCAATTTCAATATGGTTAGGATATACTGAATACTAAAATGAATATATTCAAATAAGCTACGATTTAAAATAACCGCGAATATGGTTTAGTTTGCGAACTTTTCATCAGAGGCGCCAAATCTAGTTTTAAAAGGTTGTTAATAAGATAGCCTTCTATTTTATCCTTTTTCTATGGTGTATGTTGATGGTGAATAGCACTATATATTAATTTCTTACTACACTTGTGTAGAATTATGGTGTCCTTTTGTAGAAAAACACTATATTGTGTATTTAGACCTTCCTCAGACCTGTTTTTATTTATTAAGAAGATAAAAAAAGCAATGTAACAAACTTGCCAATATGTTGTCATTGTACAATATTAATAAACTGTATCACAAGTACTTACATAACCTAAACTATGTGGGCTATTGGGTTGTATTACTCCACACACGAGCCTGTTACAGTGGCCTTTACACTTTAAAACCATCGTTATGTTAATGATAATAAAAAATACAAAACATTTAATAAACTAGTACATATACTGTAATAAAAATCAGTCAAAAGAAAGGCTTGAAATCTCTTTCTATTGTGTGCATTTTAAATATGCATGTGAATACTTTTATCGTTAAATATATATCTCAATGTACGTCTATAAGTAAAATGTGTGTCATGAAAACACTTCAATTCTTTTTATTTGTGTTTTGTGTGTCTTGCCATTTTTATATTTGAAAAAATTTTCTAGTAGAGTATGTTTTCAAATGTCATTTGGATTTACGTTTACGGAACAACAAACACATACTAATATATATGCGTCTTATTCTATCAAAATTTCAAAGTAACCTAGATTGACTTTTCAAATGAACACACGTTATATATATATATATATATATATATATATATATATATATAAATATAATATTTTTGTGACCTTGGTATGATAAGGTAAACTTAATAAGTCGGCGATTAAATGGTTGTTTTAAATATATATACTTTGAAGTAATGAACCAGACCTTTAATCGCCGACTTATTAAGTTTACCTTATATATATGTATATATATATATATATATATATATATATAATATATATATATATATATATATATATATATATATATATAATATATATACATACAGGCTGATTCATTTTCAATCCTCACCATGGGGATCTCGCTTAATGTTTGGAGATAGAGGGTAGGTTTAAATTTGACAAATTTTATGTTATGAACCCAAAGAGAAAATGGACCTGTGTCAAACGTAGCTCATTTTCTTCTTTTACCTCTAGCATGTTTTTTAGAGGTTGCCGACGAAAACTTGAAACACTCTCGAGGCCACTTTTGATCTATTATCTAATGGTAAACTCGAAATTTCCATATGACGTTTCGGTTCTATCTGCCCATAATCAACTTTCTTATTTCTTATGGGCACTACGTCGGATTTTGACACCACTAGAAAGTTTTTTTTTTATTTGAGTTTTTGATTTTATGCTTTAGTTCACGAAGAATACATTTTAAGATTAAGTAAGGCAGCCATGAAATTTCAAACCGTCAAACATTTCTGTTATTGTACATTACTAATAGAAAAATGTCGTACACCAACGCAGAGAAACAAGACAGTTCAAGTATTATTTATTCATCGAATGGAAATAAAAGAATACCGAATACAAGATATTTATAATTGTATTCAGAATGACAAAAGCCACATTGTACCAATTTTCTGGTTATTGATAGAACCTTGGTCGAGATTGGATTGTTTACTAAACCGCGTAATGTTTATGTTAACAGGAATTTAAATAAAAATCAACGAGATATTTTACAAATGGCAAATTAATGGTGTGTTTTTCAAAGTCTATGTAAATTTTGCACCTTGCTTGTAACAATAAATGAAAATAACAATAACGGTAATAAAAATAAGGAATAAAACAATAAACCAACCAATGTTCAAATAACTGACCATTTTCGTTAATACATAATCGCGCACGCTTTCTAGCATTTTGAACTGCCTTTTGTATTTTCCTTCTAGGAATTACATCGAAGGCATTCCAGAGTCTATGTCGAAGTTCTTCAATGTTTTGTGGAATATCATCTTTATAAATACTATTTTTAACAGCTCCTCATAAAAAATAATCCAGAGGATTTAAGTCAGGGGATCTCGCTGGCCATTCAACAGCTTCACTATTTCAAATCCAATGGTTTGAAAACTCTTGACTTAAGTAATTCCTCACAAATGCTGCATTATGAGCCAGTGCGGCGTCCAGTTGCCACCATAAATGCCTTAGTTGATTTAATGGAATATTGTTGGAATCTGTACATTAGCTTATCATTAGACTGCGGAACAGACGCTATCCTGTAATGAGTCATGCAGGCGCAGAGACAGAGTCGGTTTCGCTTAATAATAAGATTGATGCAATATTCGCTCGTAGCCCTGATTTTAATATTCTGAAAAGCTTTTGTAGTAATATTCAAAATACGGAAATCGGTAGATATATTAAATTTAAAGATTATTATTTCCTTGCGTCACTCACTAGCTCTGATGTTGAGTGAAGTTTTCCTATATTTAAAGACATACTGTCCAATAAAAGAACGTACTTTACAGAACAAAGTTTAGAATATATTGTAATAATTAATGTGAATAAAAAATGTTTACTGTGGTGTGACAAAGCATTCACTTTATAGGTGATAGATGATTTCAAGTTTATACTTTTTCAATATTTTGATTTTTTCACTGTATAAAGTAAATGTATTTTGTATATATATATATATATATATATATACATATATATATATATATATACATATATATCTTGAATTAATTTCAATTCAAGTTAATTTATTTATTTTCCTAAAAATAAGTTTCGGAAAATACTTTAATTGGCTTTATTATGACTCTGGCGAAATATATTTCACACTCCGTCTGTTTGCATTGAAAGAGTACAAACAGACAACTTTTATCAATACCATCGCACTACAACATTCATATATACCTACTGTTAAGTTGATCGATTGTACATTGTCGGCACCGATGAATCACACCCGATACGGGATAGCGCCGGTTCTGCAGTCTACTTATCATGCTGGCAGTTCCGTGTTTAGATCCCTGACTGGGCTGTCCGAGTAGGTTTTCGTGGTTTTCCTTCTCATTCAAACGGAATGTCGACAGCTTAAAATCTTAAGTCGCTCCACGGGCGTAGACAAAATAATAACTCATGACTTGCCAATCACGTAATTGAAGTCTTGCAGTCGAAAGTTCTGAGGAAGGAATTATTATTAAACTTGAATGTATCTTTGAATATTTTAATTTTATTCATGGCAACTACAGATATATAAGTTTGACATTAATATATTTTAAATTTATTTGAAAAAGGCAATATGTGTCGAAACATGTAAGATTGTTTTAAATATATACATATCAACGTAAAAATCGCCGACTAATTTAATCTACTATAACATACAAAGGTCAATAAATAATTATCTATATATAGTATAACACAATTATTATGTATACAAATATTTATTGCATTCAAAAACACAGTAATATCGTTACATACTTATATTTGATAGTATTTATGTCGTTAACAGTAATATTATTTTGACTTAATTTATTTTATATACAACATTAGTATTTGCCAAGTTTAAATATCGTAGAACAAAGCTATTTCAAGTGTATTTAGATTCGTATTTAGATACTTATTATTCGAATATTTTTCTGTATCACATTGAAAGCCAAACATTTGTTTAAGTTTTTAAATTTTAATAGCCTTAAGACTATTTTGCTCACTGAAACATCAATTTTTGGTATAAATGAATAAGCTACTGACTTTACGTTACACTATATTTCTTCTTTTCCTTAATTTTAGATTTCTATTTCCATTTAGCTATAGTCGATTCTACTTTATGGAATTTTATTGAAGATCCTATCTCTAGACGGTGAAACCGACTATCGAACAACCAAACTTGGAAGATGTACTTATCCTTTTGTAATACCTGGCTGCAAAATTCCCTCGTATGGTTATTTCCAACAGGATGGTATTGGATACGACAGCTAACGCTTGTTCGAATTCCTTTTCGTAAAATAACTAGTGAAAGTTCCCGAAAATATAGAAATACACTGTGTTTCTTCCTTCGGAAAATGGTAGATTCTTCGGAACCACAATATGTTTGACAATTTATATTTTAAAGGATTAATTATGTTTTACTCCATAATTGTGAGTACTTTCTTCTTATTTATTTTGATTATTTTATGTTATTTTCCATATTATAAATCTCTTGCAAAAAAACCCTCTCTGAATCTTTTCAGAGAAAACTCATAATAATAATATCTCCATGAAAATTTTAAATATTAATTTTCTAAATTTTTAAATATAAACAAGCCTTTTATAATATTAATATTTATTCAGACTTTCCAATGATATTAATTTTAATTTATCATAATATGTGATATATTTACTTTGAAGATTAGGCAATATCTAATAGCTACTTTGGCATAATTTCCTTTACATTTTAATACAATATATTTTATAATTATGACCGACTTATAGAATACACAAATACGTACTTTATTCAGAAAAATGTAAATTTGAATATATAAAATTTTACTATAATGTCGATAAAACATTTTAAATTAAAGTAATGGAATTAGATCCTATTATAATATATATTAAAGCCAGCATTTTTAACGAGCTTATTGTGGACAACAGCACATATTAATAAGCGCTAGGCACACTCGACAGAATAATATATTTATTCAGGCTGGGTATTTTCTGAAGCCTTTTAAAGAAAACGTTCCAAATTGATCTAAAATATGTAATAATTTTATCTAGATATGTGATGTGTTTCTATTCTTTTATAATTTTACTAGATAATATTAAAAATTAAGACTGGTGTGACTTGTATATTTAATATTTGCACCTCATTATTTTGTTAGATTTAAAAGATTAAAATTTTTATTTTTCATAGTATATTCTTAAAGATATAGAGGCGATGAAGAGTTGTCCTTTAAATTGTATCAAAATATTATTTTAATGAAGCTGAATTCAGTCGTGACAGCAGCGACAAAAATCAATATAGGAGATACTGCTCATAAACCTAAAAGCGGGAATTAAATTACTCAAATCAATGCACACGCATTTCAAAGAGCCAGGAAGTATTATTAGTAAATGAATATGCTTCTAATTAACAAGGCGATTAATCAAAGACACTATATCCTTGAAAAGATGTTTTATCTCATAGCATGCGTAGAAGTACGTGTTACCTGATATTTTGTCTTGAATTATTGCTCTTTGAACATTTGCTTTGAATTTTTTGTGTATAATAATTTATTTCGTCGTTGTTTTAATATGCCTTAAATAAACTTAATTACGTTTTTTGTTTAATTTTGTGTTGAATTTGGTTTCAAAAACTATTTAAATATCTTACAAAATATTAAAGAAAAGTATAAAATATAACTAACAAATATAAACAAGCCACTTTGTTCCACTTGAAATAAATGTTCTTCAGAACACCAGGAAATATAGCAACAATAGAACAATAGAAATCAATAATACAACGACGATCTTTATTATACTATTTTAACAGAAGTTAAAGCTTTTCCCTAGTTTTCAACAGCTACTATGTTGTTTCATGGCTACTATGATTTTCAATGTATAGAGAAACGGATTTTTAAAAGAAAATTGAATATCTTCCAAAATATTGAAGATAGATATAGGACATACTTAACAGAAAAGATAGCTGCTAAACCACTTAATATGATAATTTAAAAAAAAATGTAGGCATTCCATTTAAAATGCACAAAAATTTTTAGCGCAAATTTATTTCACTTTATCGAATCTTAGCCAACACCCAGTATACATTGGAACAATTTCCGTGCAAAAGCATCTCATGGCAAACCTTGTGCAAACGGCATGTCGAATTATTTTATTTTCTGCGATGGCAGTCTCGAATTATTGGTATTTAAGGTGCACATAGAAATGTCACTTTTTCTCTTTAATTCTAAATATCTCCAAAACTATTGGCCTAATAAATTGGCTTAATAAAAAATATTCCAAATTTAACGTATAATAAAAAATTAGACTTATATACAGGCTGTTTTTTATACCAGCGATATACGTAACAATCTGTATAAGTCTACACATTTTGGAATGTGCAGCAATAGCAACCCTATCAACTCCAACCAATGAATTTTTTATTATATTAACCATTTATGAGCAAATGAATGTATTTTCAGATCGTTGATTCACTCGGTATATATATACATATATATATATATATATATATATATATATATATATATATATATATATAAATATAGTAAATTCAATTTGTTGGCGATTTAAGGTCTGGTTTTACTTCAAAATATATATATTTAAGACAACCCTACATGTTTCGGCAAATGATGACTTTCAAGGAATATAAAATATTCCTTGATAAAAGCATCATTTGCCGAAACATATCTAAGATGTTAGGAAAAACTGAATATCATACCAAAGACTCATGGCAATTTCAAAATTTCATCAAGGAACAAAAAGTACTAACTAATCACAAAATTATATCACTTGATGTAGAATCTTTATCGTATATACTAACATTCCTACAGATCTAGTTATAAACATAATAGAATCCAAATGGGATGAAATTAGTCCACACATATCACATATCAGTAAATAAAAACGAATTTATTAGAGGTATACACTTCTGTCTCGACAACACATATTTTCAGTACAAAAATTCTTTTTATAGTCAAACATTTGGTATTGCCATGGGCTCTCCTTTAGCTGCTCCTATTGCAAATCTGATAATGGAACATTTAGAACAAAACGTTATCAATTCATTAGACTTCCACCCCATTTTCTTCATAAGATATGTTGATGATATCATAACATGTATTCCGACTAATAAAATAAACTATCTTTTAAATAAATTCAACAATTTTCACAACAAATTAAAATTCACTATTGAAGAAAAAATTAATAACAGTATTAATTTTCTTGATATTTCTTTAAGCTATGATAGACAGGGTAATATTTATACAAATTGGTATGATAAACCCACAGCTTCTTTTCGATATATGAATTACCACTCAAATGCTCCTACAGTATTCAATAAAATGATAATAAATGATCTAAAGGTATTTTTAATAATATAAAATATTATTAAAAACCTGGTGTGAAGAACACAAATACAGGTTCACTATTAATATTTTTGTGAACGTGTCCGAAAATATCTTTCCCCAGAGACGTAAATACGTATTTCACCTTTCTACAGGCTCATCGGTACGCCCCTGCTGAAAATATTAATAGTGAACCTGTATTTGTGTTCTTCACACCAGGTTTTTAATAATATTTTATATTATTAAAAATACCTTTGTATTATACAAAACTGGCGGGGTTTACCTACTCATGTATGTTTCAATTATTCTAATAAATAATCTGACTGATAGGGCAGTAAAACTATCACATACTCAATACAGAAGAGATAACATCAAGAAAATTAAAACAATCTTAACAGATAATAATTATCCACTAGAACTTATAGACCAAACAATTAAAAAAAGAATACACCAAATATACAACACTGCAGACACCAATAACAATTTAAACAATGACACAACATATATCGCGATTCCATATGTTCCACAACTATCAGAAAAAATTAAATACATTTTAAAAAAATATGATATAGCTACAACATATAAACTTAGTTATACTATTAAACATTTATTTTCAAAACTTAAACCTAAAATAGAAAAAAATCGAGAAACACATGTCATCTATAAAATACCATGTCGCGATTACGATAGTTACTACATAGTCCGAACTAAACGATATTTATACAAAAGAATACAAGCCCAGAAATACTCTAAAACAGACAAAACTGCTTTATCTACACACAAACTACAACGTGATCACAATTTCGATTTTGAAAACACACAGATAATTGATAAAGAACAACACACAATGAAAAGGGAAATTAAAGAAATTATTAGTATTAAACAGGAAAAAAATTCAATTAACAACAGAAGTGATATAAAAAATTTAAGCAGTATATACTATAACTTAATTATGTAACGATCTGTAATTTACCGTCATAATATATGTTGCTGTTATATAATTATATATCTGAAGTTATTTAAATATCTATACATTTGCTTATCATGCTGACAGTTCCGTGTTTTGATTCCTGTCTGGTTGTTCGAGTAGGTTTTCGTGGTTTTCCTTCTCGTTTTAGGCGAATGCCGACAGATTTACATCTTAAGACGCCCCACGGGCGCATACATAATAATAATTCATGTCTTGCGTTTCCCTGTTTTTGTTGTTTATCTATTTTAGAATACTAAGGCATGATTTATTATTATTCAATTGGAATGTATCTTTGAATAATTTTATCCATAGCAATTCAAATGTATGACATTAATGTACTGTCATTTATATTTTATATTCCTTGATAAAGGCATCGTTTGCCGAAACATGTAGGGTTGTTGTATATATATTTTGAAGTAAAACCAGACCTTAAATCGCCAACAAATTGAATTTACCATAACATACAAAGGTCACGAAATAATTGTCTTTATATATATATATATATATATATATATATATATATATATATATATATATATAATATTAGAAGGAATTTCTTTTTTATTATTATTTTTTGTTTTTATTACTTTGGTTTATTTCCTTAAATATAATTGTCTCAATCGTGTTTATGTTTCCGCTTTTGTTATGTTTAGGAGAATTTAGTGTTGTATGATAATTTATAATATTAGACATATATTATCCGCAAATAACGTACTTCCATTATTACCTACAAATTTCATTGGTCCCGGCCAAAATACTCTTGATCTTTTCATCGGATATTACGTACCATTTATAATTTCTACTCCGGTTATAAAGTTCAATATTTTCATCTATTCAATTGCCAAATTCCGGTTGTAAAGTACGATTGCACGTTAACACCGGATTACCGGACGGTGGTTCCCCGAGACCATCGGGGATTGTTGAGTAATCGTCTGTGGGATTTTTTCTCGAATCGGCGTGGCGTAGCAGACGGCAGTTTTAATTTGACTGTTTTACGGGAAGGTGCGCTTAGTCCGATTTTTTGTGTATGGTTAAAATGGCGGATCGACGCAAGACGATAAAGATTATTAAAAGTGTTGAGAGTGGTATCGGAAATTACTAGACGAAAAAATCTGGCAAAAACAACAGTACCTACAATTTGGAGTAATTGCGAAAAAATCAATAAAGCAAGCGAAAGTAAATCACGCAGGATTAAAAAATTAGAAATCCTGTACGTCAAAATGTAGATCAAGCTTTTCGACGATGGTTTTAGATTCGAAGACACGAAAATATTGCAATAAGTGGTCTAGTTCTGTAAGCAAAAGCCGAAGATTTATATAGGGGATTACAGGGTGACGATTTTAGTTGCTCTACAGGTTGAACGTTTTAAAGTTCATTACAACATAGAGGTCGGAAACATTTCTGATGAAGCAGGAGGATGTTAACAAACATGGTGTGTTGAACTGGTTATAGGATAAGTGGCCCAATATTATACAGATTTACAGATGTGAGGATATTTTCAATGGTGACGGGACTGGGCTACTTTACAAGATGGCTCTACATTGTGCTCTTAAATTTAGGGGAGAAAAGTGTGTTGGAGGGAAGCAGTGAAAATTGAGGTACACCGTTTGGGTTTGTGCAAATATGACGGATAGTGAAAAATGCAAACTTCTTGTTAATGTTAAATATGAACGACCGAGATACAAGAAAAATGTAAAAAATCATTTATAAGTCAAACAAACGAGCATGGATGACTTCAGCAATTTTTGCAAATTATTTAAAGGATTGGGCTGGAAAGTTAAGACGTTAGAATACAAAAATATTGCTTCTGGTTGACAATTGTACAGTTCATCCAAATAATCTGATTCTTACATATATCACATTAGAGTCTTTCCACCAAATTGCACTTCGGTCGTACAACCAATGGATCAAGGCATAATTAAGAGCCTTAAGACATATTATCGAAGATATTTTATGTATAGGCTGATCCAATCATTTAAAAAATAAGGTACCCTTTAACATAACTATCTCAGGCTCAATAAAATTAATTGCGCAATGTTGGAATGAAGTTACGCCAACCACTATTACAATCTGCTTTCGACATGAAGGTCTGATAAAATTGGCCGACGAGTTTGTTCAAACGATGACTTACCTCTGGTTTAGTGGTTAGAGAAGTACAAAAATATTGACTACGATAACTGCGAGGCTCCCTTTAGTGATTGGTTGCGCAATAGCTGTAAAGATTTAACAAACGTCGAAATGTATCTTCTTGAGCTGGATAGCTTCCCGACAGTCAATGATAATTTATTATTTAAGTTTTACAACCACATTATATTAAGATATTAAATGATCCTCAAAGTTCTGGCAACGAAAGCGACGATGAAGTTCAACAGGGCGAAGTACCCAAGCTATTCTGAGACACTTTATGCTGTTAAAATTGTTACAAATTTTTTACAATGTATGTACTGATAATGTGTCTGATGATTGCAAGCGTCCTTAAAGGTTGAGAAGCACATCGAGAATATGATGTCAGTATTTAAAAAATTCAACAAACCAAAATAATAATAATTTTTTTTTTACTAAAAAAGAATAAAGTATGTATTTTTTACATGTATTACATATAAAGCTTATAAGTTTTTAAAAAACTGTTTTTGGTTTAGTTTAGTTTCCATTTCTTACATCAAATAAAAATATGTACGTATGTACGTACATAAATTTTTTTATTGTGTTTTTATAGTGTACCTCCACTTATAAAGTACCCATTTCTTTGTCCCTAGAGGATACTTTATAACCGGAGTTCACAGTATTAATATCTACATACACTTTTGCTTGTTATTATGTGTATTACTTACAATTTCATTTTGATTTCTTTCTCATTTCTTCACATATACGAGGTGCATTCAAGTTCTAAGGCCTCCGATTTTTTTTCTCCAGACTGGAAAGAGATAGAAGCATGTGCATTGTTTTAAAATGAGCGTGCGTTCGTTGTCAATACGTCACAGAGATGGCAGCACTGTACGGCAGATGGAATTGTAGCGGCAGCGTCGAGAATGAGAACTGTTTTAGATACTTAAAATGGCTACGTTTTCCTTACTTGAACAGCGTGCAATCATTCGTTTTCTGAATTTGCGTGGTGTGACACCAATTGAAATTCATCGACAGTTGAAAGAGACATGTGGTGATGGAGTTATGGATGTGTCGAAAGTGCGTTCGTGGGTGCGACAGTTTAATGAAGGCAGAACATCGTTTGACAACAAACCGAAACAACCTCGGGCTCGCACAAGCCGGTCTGACGACATGATCGAGAAAGTGGAGAGATTTGTTTTGGGGGATCGCCGCATGACAGTTGAACAGATCGCCTCCAGTGTTAGCATTTCCGTGGGTTCTGTGCACACAATCCTGCATAACAACCTGAAAATGCGAACCTCCCACCTCCAGGTGGGTGCCATGAATGCTGACGGACGACCACAAGGCTGCTTGTGTGGCAGGTTGCCAAGCAATGTTGACGCGCAACCAAGGCCTGAATGGGACTTTCTTTTCGTCGATTGTGACAATGGATGAGACGTGGATACCATTTTTCAATCCAGAAACAAAGCGCCAGTCAGCTCAATGGAAGCACACAGATTCACCGCTACCAAAAAAATTTCGGGTAACCGCCAGTGCTGAAAAAATGATGGTGTCCATGTTCTGGGACAGTGAGGGCGTAATCCTTTTCCATTGTGTTCCAAAGGGCACTACGGTGACAGGTGCATCCTACGAAAATGTTTTGAAGAACAAGTTCCTTCCTGCACTGCAACAAAAACGTCCGGGAAAGGCTGCGTGTGTGCTGTTTCACCAAGACAACGCACCCGCACATCGGGCTAACGTTACGCAACAGTTTCATCGTGAAAACAACTTTGAAGTGATTTCTCATGCTCCCTACTCACCTGACCTGGCTCCTAGTGACTTTTGGCTGTTTCCAACAATGAAAGACACTGTCCGTGGCCGCACATTCACCAGCCGTGCTGCTATTGCTTCAGCGATTTTCCAGTGGTCGAAACAGACTCCTAAAGAAGCCTTTGCCGCGGCCATGGAATCATGGCGTCGACGTTGTGAAAAATGTGTACGTCTGCAGGGAGATTACGTCGAGAGTAACACCAGTTTCATAGTTTTCGGGTGAGTAGTTAGTTAGAAAAAAAATCGGAGGCCTTAGAACTTGAATGCACCTCGTATGTAGGCTAATATGCTGTAAATTGAATTGTATTATTTTATTCAGCAAATAAAATAATTAAAATAATAACTTATGTTTCTTATATAGGTATGTGTATAATTATAAAATGTTTTTATTATAAGATTAACATAACTATTAAATCTAAAAATATATATTTGGTAAACTGTTTACTTTTAATATTCTTTCTAATAGTTTATGTACTAATGTATTTTCTTTGTATTACATATTGACTTAAATCAATTTATTAGCTACATTTTGATATATTAACATTCTTATAAATATACTTTCCAGTAATTAGTGAGCTTGCAAAATAAAACACAAAAATTTTTTAGTAAAAAATTTTTCTAACGTATTCTCCAAGCCCACCAATATTCCTAGACTTCAGGAAAGTAAATATTATAGAATTGTTCAAAATATGTGCTAGTTTCAATGATTACTTCCTCATTTGATATAAATCTCTTGTCAAGTTTGCAAGTTGGGAAAATCTGAGGGGGTCAAATCTCATCTTTTGATGGTGAACGTCCACTGCGTTTATCAAATATACTAGTTCGGCCACCTTTGAATTTATCTGTTCGTTGTTTTATGGTTACAACTGATAGAGATTTTTGTTTTATTCATTAATTAAAAATAAAATTAGAACTTAATCGCAGATTGGCTAAGAACAGTTTAGTTTCCACCCAAATAACGAGTGTCCTTTCGATCGAAGTGAATGCAAATTTTAACAGTTATGTTTTGAAGGATTACTTGAAAAACAAATATGATTTTTTTAGCGCTGCCCTCTTTAATCAGATTCACTTATTACTGATCTGCCTTCGTAATATATTTTTAATTTAGAAGTGTTATTTGACAGTGGTCTATCCTTTGTCAATTATATTACCGATTTGTGTAGTTCTCGTGGTTTTTCGACGTGTAGTTTCAAATATTTTATTTTTTCAATAAGTAGGCATCCTAATAGGCACACTTGTCGGCTTTCTGAGATTTGAGGCAAGCATCCACCTAGAAATGCCGATCACAATAGTCTAGCCTGTGATCATGTTTTAGTTTTGTTAAATATTAGACGAGAAATCGTCAGTGCTAACTAACTTCTTGTATGGTGTAGCGCATGATAATACTGTCTCTCTTTACTTGAGAGGATTTCTAAAAAAAGGTATCAAACTCTTTACTACAATTAATAATTGTATCGTAATCTTCCCTTCTTCAGAAACAGTACACATGTGTTTATTCTCACCTTCAACGTTTTCTACTTCTTTTCTAAGAATGAAAAGAGACAACTATATGCGATGGGACCATTGTGCGCGTTGATGGTATTAATTTTGTTTTTCGATATGAATGTTTTCATAAATATCGAGCTTTCTAGGTAAAAACTCGTCAAACAGATAAATAACCCTAGAGAGTAGGGTTATTTATCTGTTTTACGAGTTTTAACCCTATTCTTCTATTTGTTGGCGCAACTCTGGTAGATCGTTTACCGGTGTTGCGTACACTAAACTTTTTAAATAACCCCAGATACTAAAGTCCAACGGGGTTAGATCGGGAGATCTTGGAGGCCAAGCAATGGGACCTCCTCGCCCTATCCATCTCCCAGGAAATTCATTGTTAAGATGTTCCCTAACAGCACGCGTAAAGTGCGGTGGGGCTCCATCTTGCATAAACCAGAGGTTCAGTCTCAGATTTATAGGTAAATCTTCCAAAAGCTCAGGTAAAGTATTTTCCAAGAACTCGAGGTATGCAGGACCTGTTAAGCGTTGTGGCAAAACAATCGATCCTAACAACCGGTCCCCTATCATGCCTAACCAGATGTTTAGAGAGAAACGTTGCTGGTGTCTGGCTTCAACGGTAACGTGAGGATTCTCGTCACACCAAACGTGATTGTTGTGGAAATTAAATATTCCATTTTTAGTAAAACCAGCTTCATCAGTGAAAAGGATGTTATCAGCGAAATCTGGCCGATCAGCAGTTGTTCGCAAAAACCACTCACAGAAAGTCCTTCTCGCTTGATAATCCGGAGCAGTAAGGGCTTGTACCCGTTGGATATGGTAGGGTATAGGAGTTGCTCATGAAGAGTTCTCCAAACAAGATTGCTGCTTACACCCACTTGAGTCGAAATTCTTCTAACACTAGTTTCGGGATTTTCATCGATAATATTCAAAATTTGATCTATCTGTGGAGTATATGCTATTCTCTGCCGTCCAGTATCATAAGACCGCTTCTCAAACGAACCAGTTTCTCTTAGTTGTTGAAACACCGTCTGAAACATCACATGCGAAGGCAGTTGGCGATCAGGAAACATTTCAGCATAGAGGCGACGTGCTTGTAAAGAATTCCCATTGGCACGACCGTACATGAACACCATATCGCTCATTTCAGCATTAGAATACGCTATCATTGTAATTGTTACAAATTGGACAAAACGTCAAATTAAACTGTCATAAAACAATAGCAGATAAGCACCTGTTTACTGGGATATGCTATCGTTAACTATTTCATGTACTACTAGGAACACTCGCTGTAATCTCGTAAACAGTTAAGTTGCGGACATATGTTTATTATGACTATAACCTTATTTTCGATTGTACTAAATGCCCTTAAAATTTTTAAACGATGTTTTAAAACATCTTGTATGTATTTCAAATTACAATCACCCCAATAAATTTCGTATATACAAGTTTTCATATCCACATTTGCTTTATCTTTGGTATTACCTAGAAGACACAATCAAAAGATTGTGTCTTCAGACCGAAAAGTAACTTGAAGATATCGTTCTTTAAAAACTATTAATGTTTTTCGTAATTGGGTGGTATGGTAAACACAGGTACTTATTCTCTTAAAGCAAGCCCTCTAAATATTTCAATATTTCTGGAATAGGTACCGAAGGAAACGATGACGTTACATCGAATGAAACTAAAATCTCGCCGTCTCCCAGTTCGCAATCTTTAATTGATTCAATAAATTATAAAGAATTTTCAACTGACAAACTTTCTGGTTTTTCGGGTAAATTTTTAAATTCATTCTTAACCATTTGGAAATCAAGTAAGTCGGTGAGTTGACAACGAAACGTCTTTAGTGTCATTAATCAAATTAGGTAACGAATTCCTCTTAATTTCTACATATGGACCTTCGACAGTTAAATTTTTAACTTTTCGGAAATAGTCGATTTTGTCCATAATTACTATCTTGTTCCCTTTATCTGCTTTTAGGTAAAAACAGATAAGATCCTTAGATCTGAGAGTTTTAATGTTATTCCATTCTTTATTAACCGACTTCTGTTTGCGCTGCTGTAAACTCTTATCAATTTGGGTTTTACAAGCTTCTCGAATGAAATTTTTTGGTTCTTGCTCAAAATGCTTAATCGTAGTTTCGATACATGCCATAACTTGCTCTATAGGAATCTGACGGCTTGGTAAACAGTATTTTAAATCTTTGTTTAACAACTCTATTTCTAAAAAAGACAGTCCACATGTTTGATACCACAGCATTTTTCATGAGAAAAAGTACCTGTATTTACCATACCACCCAATTACGAAAAATATTAATAGACTTGCTAAAAAACGGGATCTCCAAGTTACTTTTCGGTCTGAAAACACAATCAAGTCTTCTAGGTAATACCAAAGATAATGTAAATTTTAATTTGAAATCTGGTATATACGAAATTAATTGCGGTGATTGTAATTTGAAATATATAGGTCAAACGAAACGCTCAATAATAACTCGTTTTAAAGAACATATATCGCATATTAAATTTAATAGACCAGAAAAATTTAGCATTGCACACTATGTATTAAATACGGATCATAACATCACGGTAGAAGGGTTAAAACTCGTCAAACAGATAAATAACCCTAAAGAGCTCGATATTTACGAAAGCATTCATATAGTTAAGAAAAAATTAATACAGTCGACGCGGACAACGTTCCCATCCCATATAGTTGTCTCTTTTCATTCTTAGAAAAGAGGTAGAAAAAGTTGGGGGTGAGTACAAGCACATGTGTACCATTTCTGAAGAAGGGAAGATTACGTAATTTTAGCTTTTGATTGTGTTTTATATTCAGTGTATTATATGTGGACTTTTGTAAAGTGTTGCGCAGTTCTGTGCCTTAGTTTTACTGTGGCTTATGTTCTACACTTTGATTAGTGGTTTTTACCTACTGATGATGACAACTTAGTTGTCGAAATACGTATTTATGATATGATTATTAATTGTGGTAAGGGGTTTGATACCATTTTGAGTTTTTACTTAACCACAGTCTGCAAAAAGAGGATCAGTGCCTCGATTTTCATCTCGAAACTAAGTGTCTTTTGCTTATTCGATGTGTGAGAGTATTGCTTTAGTTAAAAGTCCAGTTTCTCAGATGGCATAAAACGTTAATAAACGCTTTGATGACATTTTCTTTGATTCGAGGATTAAAATATACTTTTTTTATTTTTCATTTTTATTTATTTTAATTTTCTTAGATTCTTGTATAAGATATATTCATGTTAATTTTCCTGTTTTGTTATTTTCTTTATGATTTTTATTGATTTGTTATTCATGCATGACGTACTTTTTTGTGCCTATATTTGGTTGTACTGTTGGGTCGTAATAAGTAATAAATCATTATTATTATTATTTCCTCTCTATTTTTTGATTTAATATCTTTACGCTTAGCAAAGGCGTTGTAATATTTTAATTAAAAATGGAAAAATATAATGACTTTTGGTTTTATTTACTGTGTTCAATATTTTCTCTTTGTAAATCAGTGTAATGCCATACTCACCGAATGGTCAAAAATCACACGACGTTAATGACTGTTAAAGTAAATAATACTAAATTAACTATATGAACAGCAGATAATTGCTCTTTATATGATACAAGAATCATGCATTGTTGATGATTTTCTGGCTGATGACATTCTCGGTAACGTAAATCACTTAAATTAGATTATTTCTTCCATTGCTCCTGGATGGATATTTCTAGGCGCATAGAAGGGATTTTTATTTCCTAAATTTTTATCTTGTTTGTATTTTCGAATGATTCGAAGTCGCATTTGGCTCGCGACGTACATTGGAAGAAAATGTGAGCGTTTTTCTTGGAACATTTTCATTTAAAACAGGAAATTCGTGTATTATGAAAAAAAATTGAATTTTTAATAATGAAATCGAATTTTAATAGTACACAAATAATCCAAATCAACTCGCATTAGTTGTGACAAACTTGGTTTTCGTATAAATTGAGTATTTGTAAGTTAAAAGACTTCTTTTGAATTAAATTTATTTAATTCTTAATCTCGTTTATTATACGAGGGTGGTTCGACGAGAGAGGGTGACTTTTCAAAAGTTAGCAACGCTTTCATCATAATAAGTACAAAGAATTCAAATAAATTTTACCTCAAAGTAGCCCTTGGAAATTATGATTATGTCTTAGCTTGTTACTAATTTTAATAGGAATTTTGTTGGTTATGAGATGATATATTTGATTGAAATGACAAATGTCAAAATAATAAAACGAACATTTTTAAGTGAATGAAATATGTTTATTTCCAACAAACAAGCAAAATTTTATAAAAATTGTTCAAAATGTCCACCACCTTGTTCGAAACATTTCTCACATCTTCTTCTAATGGAGGAAAAAGTGTTTTGTAGTATCGCATTGTCAATTCCATTAATTCTTTCAGCAATTCTGATTTGAAGGCCTGCAAGATCAGGTATCTGTACTTGATAAATTGAGTTCTTTAAGAATGGCCATAAAAAGAAATCACATGGGGTAATGTCACAAGATCTTGGTGGAAATTCATGTTCAGTGTTTAAACTTATCAACCGATTTTGAAAAAATTGCTGCAGAATATTAATTGTTTCACCTGCTGTGTGTGCTCTAGCTCCGTCTTGTTGAAAGTAACCCTGTGTTATTTCTTCGTCGTCAAGCTGTTCGATAAATGGCATAATAATTTCTTGTCGATACCTTTCTCCTGTTAAGGTTCCGTTAAAAAAAATAGGGCCAATAATTCTCCTTCGACTAATCGCACACCATACACCAATTTTCTGCGGATGAAGTGCGGTTTCAACAAAAAAATTATGTGGTTTCTCATTAGTCCACATCCTCATATTTTGTGAGTTCACATATCCATTCAGATAAAACCATGACTCATCAGAAAAAAAGGTTTTGTCAAGAAGGTCATTATCAAAATTATTTAAGAACCACTGACTAAACGTTATTCTTCTGGGATAGTCGATTTCCTTGATTTCTTGATAACAGGTCATGTGATATGGAAATAAATGTAAGTCCTTTTTCAAAATTGTATGACATGTGCCAATTGACACACCCACTTGTTGTGATAATGCTCGTACGGAAGTTCTTGGTGCATTATTTATAATTTCTCTTACATTATTAACTAGCTCTTCTGTACGCTTTTTCGCCCGACCTGCGCCTTCTTTCTGTTTAACACTCCCTGTTTCTCTGAAAACCATAACGGAATGTGTCACTGTGTGCCGAAAACTGTCATAATCAAAATGACGTTAGGGAACTCATTTCTAAATTCTTCTAAACAATCTTGAAGAGAATACTGCCATTGTCCGTCAATCTTACGTCCGTTTCGAAAATAAGATTCTAGCATGAATGATTTGTGTTGTATAGTAAAAACCATGTTAAATCAATTTTAAATTACAAAGCAATTTTTGTCAACTATGCATCTGTCTAATTGACAACTAATGCAAATTTAAATTATTAATAATCATACGTTTTTAAAGGAATGGCCTACTAGAGGCAAAGCTTATTTGAACGCTTTTTATATTGCTGATTTCAGACATGTTTTATTAAATTTCACACAAATCTGTCATACAAACAAGTTTTTTCAATTGTTTAAAGTAAACTATTTGTTTCTGAGTTAGCATGAGAAAAAATAATTTCGTGTGTTAATTAAACGTTAGTTTTGACGTGGAAAAACCATTAAAGAAACTGAAGAAAATTTAAATAAATATTATGATGATTATTTTCCTTTCCACGGAATGATTTGTAAGTGGTTCACCGTTTTAAAAAGCAGTCATATGAACATAGAAGATGATGCACGTCCGGAGCCTTCATTTACAGCAACTTATCCAGGAATTATTAATAAAGTCTATGTTGAGGATACATTTAATATCCTTTTGTAATATTTTAATTTCATATATTTTTTATTGTTAGAAATAAGTAAATCTAGGATTATTAATTAAACTAACGTGTGTTCAGAAACATTCGAAGTCAAGTGGGCTCTGAACAAAAAATCGTATATCTTTACTTAAGTATCTGATTTGTAATAATTATTAAATGTCAACTGTTGTCTGTCAAAAATCAATCTATCTCATAAATGACTTCATATTTTCAAGGACTACTTTGACTTCGAATGTTTCTGAACACCCGTTATAAGCATTTCCAACTTTATAAATATTCAAAGTGCATTTTCAAATTTCAACCATGTATAACATAATTTTATTACCACATTTAAATTGTAAAATTTTCTTGAAGTTCTAAGAATTCTTCACACTGCAAATTTATTTATTACCTACTTCATAATTTAGACCACTTGTTTTATTACCCAGGGTTGTTAATTATCGGCGTCTTTTACAAATTTATTTATTGCCTTATATATTAGACCGCTTGTTTTATTACCTAGGGTCATAGTGAACAAACCGTTTAAGCTGTATATTCATGTTTAAGATAATTAAACAATAGCCCACAAGCCGCAATTAATACCCAAAATAATTTACAAGTGACCTATTTACATAAATTAATAAATTATGTTGAAAATAATATAGTGGAAAATGATATTGGGTTATGAATCGCCCGGTATGGTAAATCAATCAATAATTGAAAAATATACAAGAAAAAGAAAATAGTTTACTAGAATTTAAACTTAATTAAATTAAAATTCCAAAAAGCAGATGAATGCAAAACACCAAGAATGTAGTGATTAAGTAATTGGTTGCAAATTAAAATTCCTTAATCAAGATATAAAAAAATGCAATTCACCCCAAATTTGTAGAGAATTTTACATAATATTTTTACACATTTAGTATATATGCTACTAGAAAAGTATCAAGGGAAATTACAGTTTAAAGTCTTATAAAAAAAAATAGTGAACATTGTATATATATATATATATATATAATCAGTAACCTTTTTACCCTAAGGTGTAAGGAGTATACTATACAAAAATTTTACAAATCACTTAGGTGCACAAACTTTGTCCATTCTTTCTTGTTTTTCGTCATTACCACAGCTTCTGTCCAGGGCTTATTTCTTTCCTTGAGAATTGTTGCAAGCTCTGCATTCCACGTCTTTCTTGGTCTTCCCCTTCCTCTTCCATTCTGAACTCTTGCTTCCCATACCCGTTTTACCTGCCTATTCCCAGCCATGCGGTTAAGGTGGCCAAACCACTTTAATTGGTTTTTCTTGATCATGTTGAGGACTGGTTCAATATTCAATTCTTCTCTAACCAATTGGTTTCTTATCCTGTCCCTCCGTGTTATACCTTTGACTGCTCTTAGATATGTCATATCTATTGCTTTTATTTTACTTTTTTGGGATTGGTTCAATACCCAGCTCTCACTTCCGTTAATTAACGTAGGCCTAAAAATGGTTTTATACACTGTTACTTTGGTTTTCTCACTTATTTCTCTTTTCCTTATTAAAGGTTTGTTTAGACTATGATATATTTTCGACGCGCTACTTATTCTCTCTTTTACTTCATTGTCCATATTACCGTCTCTCTCCAGCACTGTTCCTAAGTACTTAAACTCGTCTACTTGCTCTATCTTTTCTTCGTTCAATTCTATATTAATTTTCTTATTTTCATTACCTATCATCATCACTTTTGTTTTGTTTATGTTAGCTTTCAAGTTCTTTTTCATTAGTTCTTCTTGCCATATCTTTATATCTTTTTGTAGGTGCCTTTCCGTTGGTGCACAGATCATTACGTCATCAGCGAAGGCACACCCGGATAGGCGGACCGGCATCATTCCGAGATACCCCACATGTACACCGCAGCTCCTCCGTGCCACTGCCTTTATAACATCATCCATAACCAAAACAAATAGTGTTGGGCTCATGATCCCTCCTTGTCTCAGACCGTCGTTTATATTAAATATCTCCGATTGCATGTTATCTTTCCTGACGTAATTTTGGTTGTTGTGGTATAAACTTTGTATTGCCTTTATTAGTTTCCGGTTTACTTTTCTTCGTTCTAGACTTTCCCATATAGCCTTTTGTGATACTGTGTCAAATGCCTTTTCCATGTCTAGGAATGACGCATATAAATCTGTATTTTTTATTCTTGTTTTCTCTATTAACTGCTTTATCGTAAAAATATGGTCCTGTGCGCTTCTACCCTTCCTAAATCCACTTTGTGCTTCTACCATTTGGCTTTCTGTTATTACCTTGAGCCTTTTCTCCAGAATAATCTCGTATATTTTGGACACAATACTTAGGAGCGTAATACCTCTGTAATTGGCACAGTCTTTGTTTTCCCCTTTTTTAAATATGGGTATTACTATTCCCACTTTCCAATCTTTGGGGACCCTACCTTCATTCCAAGCTCTGTTAAAGAGGTGTGTTAGGCTGTCTATTCTTTGATTTTCTAAGCACTTTAGCATTTCTGGAGTAATTTTGTCATGTCAGTAATAATAAAAATAATAAAAATACATAGAAGTGAACATTGTAAAATATAAAAATAGAATTATCGCAATCGTTTGCCTGAATGGTACATACGGTATATATATATATATATATATATATATATATATATAACAATTGATAAATTATTGGAGTTTTTCGGCTTTTATATGAAATATTTACAAATATCAAGTTAGTATGTATGTAATTGCAAAGTAAGGGGGGATGTAAACATTGCTGTCTACAAATTACAAAGCAAATCATACGGAATTTTTTAATTGAAAAAAAAATAAACGGCTAAGAAATTATCTAAACACTTATATATATATATATATATGTGTGTGGTAAAGTCAATTTGTTGGCGATTTAAGGTCTGGTTTTACTTCAAAATGTATATATTTAATACAATCCTACAGTTTCGGCAAATGATGCCTTTATCAAGGAATATAAAATATAAATAACGAAATAATTATCTTTATATATAATGTTATGGGACAAGGCTTACGCATATTCCAGCACCTATGATGGGAAATACAAAATATTCAATTAGTAAATTCAACATAAAAAGGGTTAAACAAGCAAGGTTAATAGATTAAATTAGTATCGAAATGTATATAAATTAACCTGACGACAATATTGTATTCTTTAAATTAACTAATTTCTATTTCTTTTACTACTTTTATATTTATTATTTCAAATTCATAATTCAAATCTTAGCGCGAAATTAATGAGATCTAATTTATCTACATCCATATTTGTATCGATACTAGTTAAACACGCACACTTATTTTCAAAGCAAACTAACCCGCGAACCAATATTTACTATGCGCATAAAACAGAATTTAGCATAAGAAAATATATTTACCAAACGTTAAAATTAACCTATAAATTTTATCATTCAAGGAAAATAACAATATTATCTATTTTATGTCTGTAAAAGTAATTAGTAAAAGTAAAACTTCGAGGCTATTTGTAATTATTGTACTAGGCTTTGAAGATAAACAAACTTTATCGGCATCTTTACTTGAAATCTAAAGATGATATAGACGCATTTTCGATCAACTTATTAGAAAAATTTATAAAAAAGTGTTAAAACTAGTGAAATCATCAAGAATATAATTTAAAAACGTCTTTGCTGAAATTACTTTAATACACATAGATGTATAGCGACACATCACTTGAATAATTATCTTAATAAATATTAATTACAAGTAAAAACCTCTATATTGGTTATATTAATCGTGAATTGAACATTTTCTACAATAACGAAGAACAAACCTCGAGCCCATTACTTGACAGTGGCCGTAGAATCGCAAGAGCATCATACGAACCAGAGTTCGAAGAAATTGACGAACGCGTCACCCAACAAACAACACCAGACGCCGCCACACTCACATCGTACGCTGAGATTTCTACTAGACTGAAGATTCGATTAGTAACACTTATCAACAGGTTCACTATTACCATTTACTACAATAAAGCCGTTATTATTGAAAATTTACATAAAATTAATAATTAATTAAAAAAACCTCGAATCTTACTTTTATTAACATCCACATCACACTGTTTATAACATCCCGTATAATATAAAAGGTGTCCCAACAGGAACTTGGGGATTTAAATTTCACATTATTTTCAAATAAGGTAACTTAGCAACCTAATATTTGGTATATGTCATCTATAAACTTGTAAAAGTCATCATACAACGTTTCACGACTGAAGAACGTATCCAAATTGTTCAAATTTATTATGAAAATGGTCGTTCCATTACGAACACAATTCGTCGACTACGCGTTGTTTTTCATCAGAATCATATTCCCAGCAATACGGCAATTAGAAATTTAATGGCAAAATTTGAGCGAACTGGTTCTGTTCTCGATGTAAAGACACCACTACGTCCTCGTAACGTTCGATCAGTTGAAAATATCGCTATGGTAAATGAAAGTATTATCGAAAGTCCAAAAACTTCAATTCGTCATCGGTCACAGCAATTGGCCATCTCAAGATCATCTCTGCAACGAATTTTAACAAAAGACCTTCGGCTACACGCATACAAAATCCAGTTAACACAAGAATTGAAGCCCAGGGACCATCACCACCGCCGTATCTTTGCCAATTGGATTTTGGAGCAAACTGATTTGATGACGAATTCTGTAAGCGAATCATATTCAGTGACGAAGCCCATTTTCACATAGGGGGTTACGTAAATAAACAAAACTGCCGCATTTGGGTGCGTCAAAATCCTCGAGAGATTATTGAAAAGCCCATGCACCCACTACGTGTCACTGTATGGTGCGGTTTCTCGGCCAATGGTGTTCTTGGACCTTACTTTTTTGAAAATGAGAATGGAGAAGCAGAAACTGTAAATGGGGAGCGGTATCGACAGATGTTGAATAACTTTCTATGGCCTCGTTTGGAAGATATGAACCTCAACAATCTTTACTTTCAACAAGATGGGGCCACTTGTCACACTGCCAGGGAAACTCTAAATTTACTGCAGGAGAAATTCCCTCGCCGTGTGATTTCTCGTAATTGTGACGTGAATGGGCCTGCAAGATCCTGCGACATAACACCGCTGGACTTTTCCTTTGGGGTTTCCTTAAGGATCAAGTCTACACAAATAATCCACAGACAATTGATGAATTAAAAAATAACATTCGTGCGGCTATTGGCGATTAACTTGCATATGTGTGATAAAGTCATTGAAAATTTTAAAAAAAGAATCGCTGTGTGCAATAGAAGTCACGGTGGACATTTATCCGATATCTTGTTCCACATATAATTTTAGGGTTTCTATTTTATGTTTACGTTAATAAATCGTTGAATTTCTAAATACTACGCATGTTATTTGGAATTTAAATCGCCAAGTTCCTGTTGGGACACCTTATATATTCCACTATCATTATAAGAATAATCTTAGAAGTACTTACTCGTTTATAATTGATAATCCTTATAATTTTGTACATGTTTGTAATTATTAACTGTTCATAACATATTTCACTTCATCTATACACGTGCACATCTTTTAAAGCTTATTTTTATTTACGTTTGATCCAATTAATTGTTCACTTTACAGTTTTCTTTTTATTTGTCAATAAACAAATTATTTTTTATATAGTCTCACTCTTTTATTTGATAGAGTTAAATTGTAGGAGTTATTTCTTTTTAGTATAATTAAATTAAGCACCATACGAAGATTTAAACAGCCTTTATTCGCGAAGAGCCAGAGATAACATTGACTTTTATAGATTCCATGCAATCCGATGACTAGTTGGCATATTAAAGTAGAGATTGCGTGGTTTGAAGTGTATTTATTATATACAAAAGGCGCCCAATTAATAGTTTCAATTAAATTAAAATCATTCAAATTATTTATTTACCTTTTACAATTCATTTAATATATAATTAAATACACCGCAATATCGCTTTAGTACATTTGACGAACCGACGTGGGGCTTATATTTTATATACAGCTTCATCGTCTTAGAACAATATATATAAACATGTAGGGTTGTTTTAAATATATATATTTTAAAGTAAAACCAGACCTTAATTCGCCAACAAATTTAATTTACCATAACATACAAAGGTCACGAAATAATTATCTATCTATATATATATATATATGAAATTTTAAACTTTGTGAACGATAGATTTTGATTAACAAAAATTTGAACATAACCCTAGTCCAATATGAAGTTCGATCACCCTGTGTACAGCAAAATTACAGGAATTATCAATAGACTTTGATTATAAATATAAAACATTGACCTTTGACACTAACGTTATAAATATATATATATATATATATATATATATATATATATATAACGATATAAAATTTTGATTATATAATATACACGTAAGAGTTACTTTCCGGTGTCTACAATTCCCGATAGAACGAAAATAATGCAATCCTATCCTGGTTGTTGATCACATAATAAAATACACGAAACCTGTCTTCAAACTTGCAATTCCAGGTAGATATCTCCTTCAGGCCCGTTTACGACTTCACTCAGTAGAAATATCTATCTTCCAATTTAGATTTTTACCAATGGGTTTCCTCCAACTAGTATAGTATACACACAGTAGTAAAAGCTTATATAAAAAACATTCGGTGTAAGATTTAGAAACAGCTCATTACAAAAGTTTATACGAAGGTGTGCAAAAAATTTGGTTAGGTTAAGCTTAATTAAAAGAACAGGCCTAGAGAAAATGCTCTAATGAGACATGAAGACGATAGATCTAGATAGATTGCAGCGGAATAGGCTTTGTAGCCATCTAAAGCAATCTAATCTTTCAAATAATGAGATTATGATGCGTTTTGTGTTTCGTTTTTACTTTAAAACATATTCATATATAGAGCAGACCAATTTCCGTGCGAGCTATGTACGCCGATGTGATATATATGCTGCTATAATATGTATTATTCTTATTTTTCGTGTGTTTATGCATATTACTTTAATATCAGAAAACCAAATGTATATTTAATTATTACTGATAGAATAAATGTCTCTACTTCTATACTTATATCTGTAATAAGCTCATGTTGCGTCCCTATTCTATCGCATATTCTAATATATTACGAATTACACTCCCATACCGGCGCTCATGGCGCACACGGAAATTGGTTTGCTCTACTCATATATCATTCGCCCTAATCTGCTCAAGATTTCAAACATTTTTGTCGGCATTTTTATGATTCATAGACCTCTTATAATCAAAATAAATATATATAGTCAAATGATATAAAATTGTTAAGTTAAATGCGAAAGTCGACTTCTTTCTGTATTTTGCAAAACTAAATAATTTCTGATTTTAGGCGCCAATGGTTACGTTTCCGCACATTGATTGCTGTACAATAAATGAATCATTACATTGTGATATTACAAGAATATAGATTTATATAAAAGCAAAAGTTTTAATATATTAATAACAGGGATACTTTGAATATAAAATATATTTAATATTCTGGTTTTTGAATAAATGTTTTGTGTATTTTTGTTCAGAGGAGCGATTCGAAGAATGCAATTAAGAACGTCGTAAATCTCAATCAACTAATAAAGAATGTAATTTACTTATACTCATCAGACATAGAGATTTCAAGGAAATTTCGAATGTGTTCAGAATATTTATACATGTTTAATTTTGTTTTGATTGAAGTATCCTCTACATCTTGTAATGTCTAATTTCAGATACTTGTTTTAGAATTTCTTTAAAATTTTGTTCCTTTTCTTTAATTTTGTGGTGCGCACAATTTTTGACTAAATTATGCAAATGAAACAGGTTATTAAGACAATAATACTGCGAGAATAGTGAAGACATTAAAATAAATATTTTCCTTTCAGTAAGTAGTAGTTTATTCATTAGTGGGTTTGAAACACACATTGTATATATGAAACGAAGCGATTCAAATTTACAAAAGTAAATGTTTGTATCATAACTTTATTATAGAGGAATATGACAAAATATTTAGGCGAAAGTTGTTTTTAGTATACAATATACAATATAAGAAACAGTCAAACATGAAAATACGGGAACAGCTTTCAAAGGGAAAGAGATTAACTCTATGATTATTATTCTCATGATATTCAAATGAAGGAATTACTAAAGACATTAATATACGTATGCTTTAGGCATACGAAAGAGGGAACGGTGTAAGCTATTATTAGAATTAGTGTGAACACGGATTAAGCCCCCCGAAGAATGTTTTAATATTCGTAGGTCTTGTCTTTTTAAATAACTGCTTGGACTAATTTAGAAATTAAAAAATAATCTGCTCTATCGTACCTATAGCAATCATTTTCCATTTTTAATTGAAGTTTATGCCGAAATTTAAATTGTAAAAATTTGAAAATATATTATTTGATTAATAGACATTTAAAATCGATACATCTACATACAGATAAAGTATTTCTTTGCAGTTCTACTGCTGAAAAAGTGCGAACCGCAAATTGTACTTTATCTCTTTCTAATACGCTGTAATACTACACACGTTAGTCATTTTAACGTATTCTTATGTCTTAAATTTGACCTTGGACTCAAAAGAAATACTTTATGATACACAGTTATGATTTCCTGTAACATGCATTGAAGGTACAGTACACCGATTTTCATGTGGCCGGTTAGAAGTACCGCCCCCGAGATGCGCACGAAATTCATAGGTAGGGGAACCTCTAGTTTTACTTAATCCTAAGCCTTTCTACCGTTAAGTGTAGCTAGAAAAGAGTTTGCATTTCATTTTTCCGAATACTGTCTCTATCTAACACTGACCCTAACTTGACGCACGTACAAATTCTCCCACCGGCCACATGAAAATCGGTGTACTGTAGGTCGTTGCGACTCGAGTCTCACGGTAGATAAGGGTGGTAATATGGCTATCGTTATGCACCGATCGTCTACGAGTTTTTCCAGATTTACCTCCAAGTACTAATTTTTAGCAGTCTATGTTGATTTGGTGACGAAAAAACGCCATCGCCTTTATAGGCTGTATCAGAGATAATCAGATCTATAATCTAAACCACTAGAGCAGAGGCTCCCAAATTTTTTTTTCTCATAAACCACTTTGAAAATTTTGCTGGTTCCGGTGGACCCCGTGCAGCTACATTTCTACCATATTCCCAAAACTCGACAAAAATGTGAAGATTAGATCTAACTATGGAAATTTGCGTTGCGGCTGAGTTATTGATTAATTAATTAATTGATTGTGCTGTGAGTGGATGTCAAAAAAGTAAAGTTAGCTAATCAAAAAAGTGATTCCATCCAACTTTACTCCTTTGACATCTATTCACAGCACAAGAAACTAATCAATTCTCACATATTTTATTTAGAAAGCTCCCCATTCGGAGTGGTAAAAATAAAAAGAAAAATAGTATATTTCCTTGTGTTGTATTTATTCAAATATGTAATTATTACACTATTAATTATTATTGTTATCATATTACATTGTAATATGATAACAGTCGTAATATAATTAAAATTAAATATTAATAACGTAACGTAACTTCTACAATGACAATCACAAAATAGTCATAATTTTAGTGGGAGGGATGTACTTGATGGATTGACAGCAAATTATCAATATTTGGCTTCAGTTTTGTTAGGAATAACCGCAAATCTCCCCGCTCTGTGATATTCAATCTGCTCCTTTTTTTTGTTAAAAGTTTTGTAACGACACTAAAACTTTTCTCGACAAGATATGACGAGGGAAACGCTATCAAAAGCTTTCTCGCAATTCCCCACAGTCCAGGATATTTTTCGGGTATTTCTGCCTGCAGCCAAAATGTCTGATGCCCTCTTTAAAATTAAATAAACCTTCAGTTCCTCATTAGTGCTAAGCTCGAGTAGCTCCTCTTGTAATATCACATTCTCCACTTCCGTTTCATCAAGTGGATTTATGATCCATGGTGATATTTCCATCGGCAGAATATCTTCAAATCTGATTTTAAAGTCATCATGCAGGGCAATTAAATGTTGAACGTATGTGTGAATATCCTCATCAAGGCATTCTACCTGTGACAAGTTTGAAAACTGGAAAAATTCGCGCCGACTAATATTTTGCTTCATAAATTTCAATTTTCCAAGAAAAGCTGAAATTACACCCTTTGTTTTTATTAAATTGAGACGGTCCCCTTGTAATTGTAAGTTAATGTCATTAAATTTTTTGAACAAATCTGTCAAATACGCGATTGTCTGCTTTCAAATTGATCAGGTTTTCTTATAAATCTGGATCTTTACTTTCCAGAAACTCTAAAACTGATTCAAAAAGTGAGAAAAATCTTGTTAAACATGCATCTTTCGACAACCAGCGTACTTCAGTATGTAAGAGCAATCGTTGGAAGTCTTCATCATTTTCATCGCACAATTGTGCAAATAAACGCGTATTCAATGCATTGCTTCTTATTTTGTTAACTGCATTAATCACAAATTGAAGCGATTGGTGCAATTTAGCACTCAAATTTTTCGCTACTAGGTGTTGTCGGTGGATGACACAGTGAATTGCAGTTACCTCTGGTATAATTCTTTTAAGATGGCTTATAAACCCACAACATCGCCTGGCCATGGCAGGAGCTCCATCTGTCGCCACCGAAATAACGTTTGTGAATGGAATCGATTTTTCCTTAAAAAAATCACTCAGGACATTAAATATTGATTCACCTTTAGTGTTCGTCTCCAAAGTTTTCGCGAATAGTAGCTCTTCATGAATTTCTTCGTCCATAACAAATCGAACATATGCCAATAATAATGTTTCATTACCAGGTAAAGTTGACTCGTCCAGTTGAATAGAAAAATGAGTTGTTTGCAGATAATTACACAAGAAACTTTCAATATCAGAGCTCATTTTGTCAATACGTCTTTGTACAGTGTTGTTACTCATAGGAATTCTTTTGAGTATATCAAATGGAGATTTGTGCAGAACAGTTTTTAAAACCTCTTCAACAGCGGGTAAAATTAACTGTTCTCCAATGGTGTGCGATTTTCCAGATTTCGCTATAAGTAATGAGATATTGTAAGATGCCCGCAAGCCACCATCGTTACTTCCCGACGTTGAAGCGAACATACTGTGCACGGTGGGTCTCTTTTCATATTTTTCCTTCAATGTTTGAAAATATTTCAAATCTTTACTTATTTTATCAGGATTACACCTTCTTAGATGATCTTCGAGCTTCGATGGTTTCATAGAGTCATTGCTCAAAACTTTGTTGCATAAAAGGCATATGGGCAATCGCTTGTCTGCCTTTGATGGAAGAAAACCAAATTTTAAATAATCAACACTGTACTGTCGACATTTCTTCTTAGATTCAGCCATGTTTCGTATCAGTTACCTACCTGTAAATAAAAAAAAAACTTTGTTGTAGTAATCTTAAGGCGGTCTTACTTAACAGGATTTTAATTTAATATTAATTTATTATTATTATTTAATATTTTAATAGGATTAATTGATTATTGCAATGAAATAAACAAAGTACAGGCGGCAAACTGATTCTAATTATTAAAAGCAATAAATCGCTAAGATCAATAATTGAGTTTTATGAAAACGACTGAACCGATTTTAATGTAATGTAAAACATTTTTTCATTAATTATATTTTGATATTTTTTATGTAAATTCGATAGAAAGTACTTGTAAATAATATTTTGATATCAAAACTTTGCGATTTTAATTATTTATTTATTACTTTGATGCACGTTGCGAGTACGTAGTATATAAAGACACGTACAATTTATGAAAGTATATTTAATTATTAGTGAACCACCACACAGTCGGGTAATAAAAAAATTAGTAATAAAGTAGGGACAAGAAGTTCAACCTTTCTCGGCTTTCTGTTCTTTTATAGAAGTATCTAATAATGGCTCTGTTCAGTATTAAATTTTTAATACGTACCTACTACACGCAAACATTACAAATATATTTATTACAACATAAATATATCTCCTATCGCAGGTGGGTTGGAAGAGATTTCTTTTAGGAATAAGCCTCAACTTTTGTACCTACGTATTTTTTTGTAATTTGTCCATTTTTTGTTTACTAAAGTGTAAAATAAATTGTAAAATAAATAGATAAATAATAAATAAAATAAAAGTATGTATAACAAATAGACAGGTAAGAACTTACTCTTCCGACAGTGGCAAACACTAACATCGATTCACTTTACTTTACTTTTCTTTTCGAAATTCGGGAAACAAATGAGTAACGTTTATCCGTGGCATTCGTATTTATATTGGTGAAGAATCAAAGAAGTTCATGCAAGATTGCAAAGCACACACACACAAGTCGTACTTCGTCCCTTTGCACGTCTGAACAAGCATTGCGGACGGCGGCAGCGGCAGCGCTTTGCAAGTCTCGACACGTTGTACTGAATATGGAATATGCAAGTTTTTACAAGTAACAGTCGCTGAGCTTCTTAAAATATTATCTGCCTACATTGATAGGTGAACTCAAGCCAACATTTTAGTTCTTCACTATCGAAACCAGATAAATTTTCGTGGACCCCCGCTTACGAATTGTGAACCCCCATTTTTTTGTCACGCCAACGTAGACCCCCGTCGCGTCTCCCGTGGACCTTGGGGGTCCACCTGGACCACTTTGGGAATCAATGCACTAGACCAATACGGCCTAAAAGAGTTACATGCATAATGTACTGCATTTATGGATTACAATTATCTTTAACTACATGGATTATGCATGTAGTATTAGGGGAAAAAGTAGAAAAGGCCGTTGTAAAAATCGCTCTTGGTTTGGTCGATTTGTGGTCCGAAGAATATTAATAACATCGTCTTGTAAAGTACTGATAATAAGACCGTATTAAGCAATAATCTAACTATAAATTTAATGATGTATAGTTAGATGTAAGTTAGTCGAAAATGTTATTTTTGACTAATTTTCCTGTTATTAACATTACTATACTGTGTAAATACAACGATGTTCAGATATAATTAAATTAATATACTTATAATAGTGCCTGTTTTCTTGGTGCAAGAAAACAATAAAAATATTTTATTAACTATATAAAATGGATGGCCGAACAGATTAATTTCTTAATTTTGGTTATTATTTTATCACTAGAAAATATTATTGTGGTAGTAATGTCGATTTGGCATTTTGATTATTTAATTAAGACAAACGAAAAATTATCAAATTTCGTGTGACTCACATAATTAGATTCAGGTAATTTAAATATTCATCAAATTGAGGAATAAAAACACTTGAGTTATTTTAATGTTCAACAAACAAGTCAGAAAACTTATTCCATGCATTAGACTATAATTGTTTTTTATGTTCTTAGTGAATTTAGTCGTTGAGATAAAACTCAAACAAATTTTAGGTATTACTCTGGACAAAAAGTAATAAGATTAATTAAATAAAACACAAGAAATCAGATTTAGTTGTGGCCATGTTGAACGAAATCTTTCGAAGAATAAAATATTTGGACCTGATATTGTTGGTTCTATAGTTTTTTGAATAAAATGCGACCAATAATTCCATAATATGATGTCTGCTTGCAAAATGCAACAGCTGTCTATTTATTTCTGTTCTAGTGTTCCACAAATTCCAATTGAAGTGTTGGTATTGCTTGCTGTTGTATCGAAACACATTGTCATAACTTTTTCTTGTACATCCCAATCAACAAAGGCTAATTAAACAGCAGCACCTTCTTCAGACCCTTTTTGACTACGTATTTTTGGAATTCCTAATACCTTTGAATTACCATTCGAAGATCAAATAATAACTAATCTATTGCATGTTAATTGGTTAAGATTCGTTGAATCAGCCAATACTTTACCATCCCAATGCACAGTAAAAACAGTATTTGCAGAAAAATTCATTCCAATGGCATTATAAGTTTCAGTTCTTCATTTTATACGTTGTTTTCTAATATGTTCGGGTGAAAAATGCAACGATTTAAGATAATGACCTAAAGATCGAGATAATAATTAAAAAAAGAATTCCGTTGGCGATTTAAGGTCTGGTTATACTTCAAAATATATATATTTTAAAACAATCCTACATGTTTCGGCAAATGATGCCTTTTTCAAGGAATATAAAATATAAATGACAGTATATTAATGTCATAATTTGTAGTTGCTATGGATAAAATTATTCAAAGATACATTCCGATTGAATAATAATAAATCATGCCATAGTATTCTAAAATATATAGACAACAAAAACAGGGAAACACAAGACATGAGTTATTATTATGTATGCGCCAGTAGAGCGTCTTAAGATGTAAAGCTGTCAGCATTCGCCTTAAACGAGAAGGAAAACCACGAAAACCTCGGACAGTGAGACAGTAATCAAAACACGGAACTGTCAGCATGATAAGCAAATTTATAGATATTTAAATAACTTAAGATATATAATTATATAACAGCAACATATTTTATGATGGTAAATTGCAGATGGTTACATAATTAAGTTATAGTATATACTGCTTAAATTTTTTATATCACTTCTGTTAATTGAATTTTTTTCCTGTTTAATACTAATCATTTCTTTAATTTCCCTTTTCATTGTGTGTTATTCTTTATCAATTATCTATGTGTTTTCAAAATCGAAATGGTGATCGCGTTGTAGTTTGTGTGTACATAATAATAACTCATATATTCCGTTTCCCTGTTTTTGTTGTCTATCTATTTTAGAATACTCTGGCATGATTTATTATTATTCAGTCGGAATGTATCTTTTATCCATAGCAACTACAAATGTATGACATTATTATACTGTCATTTATATTTTATATTCCTTGAAAAAGGCATCATTTGCCGAAATATGTATGATTGTTTTAAAATATATATATTTTGAAGTATAACCAGACCTTAAATTGCCAAAAAATTGAATTTACTATATATACATATAAGTGTTAGATAATTTCTTTGCTGTTTATTAAATATGTATATCAATTGATAAATTCTTGGAGCTTCTCGGATTTTATATGAAATTTTTACAAATATCAAATTAATATGTAATTGCGAAGTAAATGGGGATGTAAACATTGCTGTCTACAAATTACAAAGCAAATCATACGAAATTTTTAATTGAAAAATATTTTCTACTTTGGGACTTGAACCAAAGTCTACGGTTTGCCGGACCGTTGCTTTACCACTTAGCCCACGATAGACCTTGGTCCTAGCTATTTAGAAATGCATTATAAAGTAACAGTGTTAATGATTCAAATGTCAGTTAAAACTCCAAAAATTTATCAATTGATATATTTAATGAACGGCTAAGAAATTATCTAAACACTCATATAGCTATGGAGTAATAATTAGCAATTTCACTTTCAATAACTGACATCTGCTTTCAAAACAGACATCTGCTTTCATAACTGGCATTTGCTTTCATAATAGATATCTGCTTTCAATAACTGACATTTGCTTTCAATAACTGAGATCTGCTTTCAAAACTGACATCTGCCTTCAAAAACTCAAACCTGACATCTACATTCAATAACTGACATCTGAATCATTAACACTGTTCATTTATAATGTATTTCTAAATAGCTTGAACCAAGGTTTATCGTGGCTTAAGTGGTAAAGCAACGGCCCAGCAAACCATAGACTTGGGTTCAAGTCCCTAGGTAGATAATATTTTTCAATTAAAAATTTCGTACGATTTGCTTTGTAATTTGTAGACAGCAATGTTTGCATCCCCATTTACTTCGCAATTACATACTAATTTAATATTTGTAAATATGTATATATGTATATATGTATATATGTATATATGTATATATGTATATATGTATATATGTATATATGTATATATGTATATATGTATATATGTATATATGTATATATGTATATATGTATATATGTATACAGAGAATTTCATGTAACTTGCAATATATGAATGTAGTAACCATAGATTCGAAAATACTTTTCAGAATACTTTTTAGAATTTTCAATAAATTACTTTATTTATGCTTTGGAAATCAGCAAGTTGTTGCTGCTGACTGTAGGAATATCGAGCAAGGAGTGGATTTGTATTTAGATGGAAAACTAGTTGCGTTACTTGAGTTAGAATCAATTGTTATACTTAATATACCTTCATGGGGAGCAGGTGTTAACCTTTGGGCAATGACGTGTGATGGCTCAAGTCAGTCTTATAAAGATGGAGTTTTGGAAGTTGTAGGTATTTATTCTTCATTTCATATAGCCCAGTTGCAAGTTGGTTTGTCAACACCTCATAAAATTGGACAAGCAAAAATTGTAGAGGTACATTTGAAAGCTAAAGCTCCAGTTCAAATTGATGGCGAGCCTTGGGAACAGAATCCTGTAATTTTTAAAATCTCTCTTGTCGATCAGGCAACAGTATTAATAAACAAAAGGTAATCTAGTTAAATTACCTCTTTCCTGCATTTCCTTTACATACGCTTTAAAAAAATGTTTTATCCGCTAACTTCATTCCTCTGAAAGTGATCTATACTTGCCATTGTGAGAAACCTATCTATATCACCGTTCCACATAAAATGCAATATGTAATAGTTACGATCGATATGATATCTTCCATGGTTGTTTTGTCAAATTATTGACAGTAAAGCCTATTTAATTCAATGTAGTGTTTTAGGATTAAAACTACATTTCCGATAAATATCGTTTATTGAATTGAATCCCGAAAGATACCACGTCACTAACTGAGTTCTCTCTTCCTTTGTGTATATCATTTAAGATTGATACTAAGCTAATATCGAAATAGAAATACTGCTACTTTTGACTTAACTAATGTCAAATTATATTGAAATGTTGCATTTTACGCGGGACAATGTAAGAATGTATTACCAAGTTTCTATGGAAATAAAAAACCTATACATGCTTGTATATTGCATCTTAAGTGAAATTCTCTGTATATGTATATATGTATATATGTATATATGTATATATGTATATGTATATATGTATATATGTATATATGTATATATGTATATATGTATATATGTATATATGTATATATGTATATATGTATATATGTATATATGTATATATGTATATATATAATATATATAATATATATATATATAAATATAATATTTTCGTGACCTTGGTATGATAAGGTAAACTTAATAAGTCGGCGATTAAAGGTCTGGTTCATTACTTCAAAGTATATATATTTAAAACAACCCAACATGTTTCGGCAATGATGCCTTTGTCAAGGGAATAAAAAATATAAAATATTTAAATTTTATTTTATATTTTTTATTCCCTTGACAAAGGCATCATTGCCGAAACATGTAGGGTTGTTTTAAATATATATACTTTGAAGTAATGAACCAGACCTTTAATCGCCGACTTCTTAACTTTACCTTATATATATATATATATATATATATATATATATATAATATTTTCGTGACCTTGGTATATGGTAAACTCAATCAGTCGGCAGTCTGGTTTATTACTTCAAAGTATATATATTTAAAATAACCCTACATGTTTCCTTTATAAAATATATAATTTTTATATTCTATCATTTATATTTTTTGTATCCTTGATAAAGGCATAATTGCCGAAACATGTAGGGTTATTTTAAATATATATTCTTTAAAGTAATAAACCAGACCTTTAATCGCCGACTGATTGAGTTTACCATATATATATATATATATATATATATATATATATATATATATATATATATATATATGTACGTTGAGTATCATGATGTTAGGCAAAAAGAAGAAAAATTTAGTACATCGATGCTAGAGCTCGCAATCAAGCGTTGTTACAAATGATACCAAAATGCGTGAAGGCATATCTGTATCTGTATACATGGACATAACAGCACGTATTTCTGCATTCGTCATTTGATAGGACAAAATTCACTACTTAACCAGAAAGCGAACCATAGTCGTTACTTCATAAACCTGCATTGATAAAGTCGTTCGACAGAAACACATGCTCCTGTGGTTGAAGTTAACGCTGGTAAATACGTGCTGTTATGTCATACAGATACAGATACAGATACGCTTTTATTCATTTTGTATCAACAACTGTTAGGCAAAGTTACGAGTGTAGTTGCTTTATTATACTGATTTTAAATTTACTGAAACCTAGGAACAATTTATAAATAAAATATATTATATCTTTCTTCGAGATCACGCACCAGTTTGTTTATTGGTCGAAGTCAGTTGAGTTGTATTTATCAACTAGTTAGATCACTCCATTGCTATGCTATTAGGCCGCAGTACTTACATTAATGAAATAAACTTCACGAAAACAAGTACCTTCCAGTACACGTCGTTGGTAAATATATTACTTTGCAGTAAATAAATGTTAAATATAAAATGAGTATAAAAATAAAGATACTCGTTTTTATTAAGTGAAGTTCATTCAAGAAGGTTTATTTCAATTTGCAACGAACGCCCCAACTTCTATTTCAGAAGAGAATGATGTATCTTCATATTTTACGTTAACATGAAATACCAATTGCAGTTTTTAAAAAATTTAAAGAAAGGTTAAAAGCGAAGAATAAACATGAAAATGCAAATATATTTTACAGTTTGCCTAGTAATTAAATTGATTACCTGATAATATCTGGGATATTCATTATTAATTAATTAATTAATATTAATTAATTAATTAATATTATTAGTCAGATACGTTTAAATAAGCATTAGCATATTCTATAGCATAAGTATATTTTTGTTTTCTTTAGTTTTAGTTAAAATAAAGATGTGGAATAGAAATTTGTGCTACAAACTTTATTTCTTTAATTGTAGACTTAAAAATTGTATTAAGCATGTAATAAAATAGCAATAGAAACATTTTCAAAAATCAATTATTATATACAAGTTTTTAGTTGATTTAAATATTCAAATAATCTCTTACTACTAAACAATATGCGATTTAATTACTGAAATTGCGTCGTACATCGGAAAATGCTTTGGAAATGACAGGTTATTTTTCGAATCCATAAATTCGCAACTTTAAGTGGTCGTCAAGGATGAAGTCGCTCGATGCAAGGTCGGGAGATTTTGTGACCCAATTAGTTGCTCCTCTGTTGCCAAACAATTCCAACCTCAAACGCGTAACTTAAGTATTCATGAAAAATTGTAGTATTATATTCAAAACATTACCCTTAATGAAGCCAAACATTCACCACTTCACATAAAGGGAAATAATTCTATTATGTTGTACAGTACAATGGATTTTGAAAAAACTCTGAATTGCGTAAATCAGGAAGTTGGGGGAATTGTACGCTGACACACTTTTTTTTTATATTAAAATACTATTTTTAAGATAAATATTAGGAAAAACTTTTCTAAATTTAAAAATTAAAGATATATCTTCTGGCATAATACAAAATGCGAAAATTATTGCTGATATTATAACTTCATTATTTTAATTTTGAGAATAATTTTTCGAATATTTATTCATGATCATTATTAGGGCTGGCAAATTTACTCTAACGGTCATTGCCGGCCGCATAAAAGTTTACATATAAAATAAATGGTAAGAAATAAATTATAAAACGTTCTCAAACACTTATCATATTTCGGGTCTGTATTATAAACTATAAAATCTGCAGGTTTTATTTAGTAAGCAAGTAAATTGAATTTACTTATACAGGGTGACCCAAAATGACCGAAGGGGTTTGAGTTCATTATAACTTCTTATTTAAGACATAATTATTAATTTTTTTAAATTTTAAATACAGTATATTAATGGAGAATATTTTTAATTTAATTATGAAAAATTATATCTCGCAAGTGGTGGCCATTTTCTGCTTCGCATATTCGTGCTCTTTCCAAAACATTTTCCATAACCTTTCGCAAAACTTCAGGTGTTATGTTGTTGATTTCGTCGCGTATATTATTTTTTAATTGCTGTATGGTTCGAGGTTTATTAAAATAGACTTTTCCTTTCAAATAACACCAAAGAAAACAGTCTGAAGCGGTTAAATCCAGTGAACGCGGAGGCCAATTAAAATCGCTTGAACGGGAAATAATTCGTTCACCAAAGAGGTCGCGTAAAAGAGCCATTGTGTCCCTCGCAGTGTGCACTGTGGCTCCATCCTGTTGGAAACATACTTGCGGATGGTTTTCCACGGCTGGCTTTAAAAAATTTTCCAACATTGTCCGATATCTAACACCAGTGATGGAAACGGCGACACCGTGTTCATTTTCAAAAAAATATGGGCCAATTATCCTTTCCGACGAAACACCGCATCAAACGGTACACTTAAGTGGGTGTAATTCTCGCTGTTGAACTACTCTTGGATTTTCCGTAGCCCATATCCTGCAGTTTTACCTATTAACGAACCCATTTAATTGGAAATGGGCTTCGTCGCTCATAATTAAATTATGAATAAAATCATGATTTTCTTCTGCTTTTTGACGAAAATAAATTGCATAATCAAGTCGTTGCTGGTAATCTGTCGGTTTCAATTGTTGGACAAGCTGAATTTTGTATGGAAACATTCTTATTGTATGCAAAATTCTCTGCAGCGACCCTCTTGAGAGGCCAAGTTGTGTCGAACGTCTCCTGGTTGATGTTTCTCCATCTTCCCGAATACTCTCCTGTACCCGTTCAATATTGTCACCCGTGTGCACCGTTCGTCGTCTGCTGGCACCAGGAAGGTTCCTTACTGCTTGTTCTAGAAAATTTTCAACCAGACGGTTTATTGTTGACTCTGAGGGTCCAACCCGCACATTAAAATAACGACGATATGCACGCTGAGTCAAATCAATGGATCGTTGATTTGAGAAATAAAGTTCAACAATTTTGGCACGTTGTTCAATTGTGTACTGTTCCATTTTAAATTCCCCAAGTCTCCTTTACAAAATACTGAAAACAAAAACAAAAAAAAATTATAATAAAAAAGTTATAAGGAATTAAAACCCCTTCAGTCATTTTGGGCCACCCTGTCGATAGGGTATTTATTAATAGCGAGTAAGAAAACTAATCATACTTGCCTAGTTTTCTTCCTACTACTACTACTACTATTTTTTTACTTTACTAATCTACCAATTAATTTACACCCTAGAAAAAATCGTGATATTAAATTTTATTCGTTGGCTAAATCCAAGCAGCTGCTTACTCCACTGGTTAAAATAAACATAACCTTATTTTTAAAAGTTTATATTTTATGTGTATTTGATAACTTAAATTTGAATAATGCCAGATTTATCGGTTTGTATTTTAGAAATATAAAGTAAAGAATTAGGATGTTTTTGTATTTTTTCGTTTATCGAAACGCTAAACTGTAAAATACATAGCTATTGAGAGTTATTCTACAAGTACTTATTTAACTGCATGCCTTTTTTATACCAGATTGCAATTTATTCGTTGAATAAAGTTGTTCAGAGATTTATTCCCTGTTTATAATACCGGCTCTAAGTCTTCCGTGAAATCATAATGTGGGTAATATGTTTTAAATAATTTCATTCATTAGATATGTTTTCATGGTTCTTTCAGTCAAGTTGTTTTTTGATGCCCAAATGTATCTTATATTTGCGTATTTAAAATCTTAAAACGCACCTTCACAAATTTGTCTTAATATGAAAAAATCAGAATCTTTGTCTAAAATACTTTCAAATTTTTCTATTACACACTCATTTTTTCGCCTTCTAGTAAACGGAACGGTAGGTTGTATGAGATAAAGGTAACACATAAATTAAATTTAAAATTTTCGTAGTGTTGTTTGCCACTTTTTATTGAAGTGGTGTTATGATTAGAGAACGGATGCAATTTCCGTAAAACGCAATCGGCAATTGGAATTGTGTATAACGTCGCTCAGTACATCTCGGCGTAATTCAATGAAGTATTTGTTTGACTTACTCGGCCACCTGGTCTCGTAGCGATAACAATGGACAACCCAGCTATAGTATTCGGAGAATATAGTGTTTTCAGTGGTGTCGTGTACGTACATAAAATAAATAAGTTTATCGTATTTCGTAAGAGAAATAGCACGTACATTGCTTTTCTTTTCATTTATTGTGAAGTGTGTGAAACGTTATTGAAAAATTGCAATAAATCAACCGTAAAACGTCACGTAGGATCGTTAAAGCACGAAAAAAAATTGAACCCGTTGGAATCTGACAATTTTAACTGTGAAACTTTTATGGCAGCTAATATTCCATTATTTAAATTGAACAATCCAATTTTGAAGACATTTTTGAAAAAATATACTGGTCGAAATGTTCCTGATGAATCAACTTTACGCAAATATTATGTTTCTAGGTGCTATACGAGAACAGTAGAACGCATTAGAAGCCATCTTTTAAATCAATACATATGGATAAGCGCCGACAAAACGGTGGATATGTTAGGACGCTGTGTGGTAAATGTTGTAGCTGGTGTACTACATCCAACTATTCCCTATAACTCATATGTAATAGCAACAAGTGTTATAAATAGAGTTGATGCGGAAACAGTTGCTGAAACCATTAAGGAGAATATGCAAAAAATGCTTCATTCGGACGCCACGTACAAAGAAAAAATACTTTTATTTGTCAGTGATAGTGCTGCGTATATGTTAAAAACAGGCATACTATTGAAGAAAACATATCCTAATATGCTGCATATTACTTGTGTAGAACATGCTCTCCACAGAATCTGTGAATATATCAGAGACACTTTTCCGGAAGTTGATAGACTTGTATCAGCTTTTAAAAAAGTTTTCAGAAAAGCACCATTGAGAGTAGCTCTTTTCAGCGAAAAATTTCCATCTCTGTCACTGCCTCCCACTCCAGTAATAACTAGATGGGGAACATGGCTGGAAGCTACTAGTTATTATGCTGAGAATTTCGATAGTCTAAAACATTTCGTAACACTGCTAAAGGAGGATGCTAGAAGTATTGGTGAGTGCAAGGATCTCACACAAATCCCAAATTTAAAAAATCAGTTGTACTTTCTTCACGAACATTTTGGAAAATTGTCAAAACTAATCACTTATTTTTAAAATCGAAATCTCAAATTAAATGACGGATTAACCACATTAGATGTGGCTGTTAATAATTTGAAAAGTATTCCAAGTGACTTCGGATGTGGCCTTCGGCAAAAGTTTGAAGTAATTCTTAATAGAAATCCAGATTTAATTACATTGCAGCAATTATGTATGGAGACAATTCCACAAAATCTAACGGCTAAATATGAAGAAATAAAAGAATATTTCCAGTATGCACCTATAACCAGTTGCGATGTAGAAAGGACGTTTTCTATCTATGAGGATGTACTTAATTCAAAGAGAACACAAGTGACAGAAGAAAACCTTGAGAAACTATTGCTAGTCAATATTAATACTCCTTTACTCAACTTGAACGACAAAATGAACAAATAAAAATGTTCCAATTATAGAAATAAAATTAAAAACTTTAAAAATACAACTTTTCAACAAAAAGATATTGCAATGGATTTTTCCCCGAAGAAAGCAATTAAAGGAAACTATAAAAGACTATATATTTATGTACATTTTATTCCAGAAAGATAATTATAAAGATTTTATATTTTATGTAAAAATTTATTATAATGTGTATTTTTGTCCACGATTGTAGATCGTTCGTGACGGTCGGATGTTTAATACATCGGATATAAAATACAGCTTTTCAACAAATACATATGTATTTCGTAATTTTATAGATCACCAGCCGTATGTTTTCCAATTATATAAATAAAATTAAAAACTTTATAAATACAACTTTTCAACAAATAGATATGTATTTCGTAATTTTATAGATCACCACCCGTTCGTTTCCCAATTATATAAATAAAATTAAATATTTTAGAAATACAGCCTTTCGCCAGTACTGCACTGGGCTTTGCGTCAAGTGGTAAGCGTGTCCGTTCTCTAGTTATGATGTTTGCTATTGACGTAACGTTGACAATCCCTTTTGGACCAACACATCAAAGGGATATTACAAAGTAGACATTGAATTTTGGCGCCATCATAATTATAAGTGCAGCATTTTTTGTTATAAAGTTTTTAACCGTGTCCGACATTGGTTGTTTTCGCGACGTATGTAACTGCGATATTTTTAAAATAAACGTAGGACCACAAAATAGTACTTGCTGCAGAGTACATGTATATATATAACAGATGTCATACAATTCGAAGTAATCTCCAGGTTGAATCACCACTGCCGCCCCACTACTTATTGTCAAACCTACACAACTGCTTGTTGGCGCTATTAGCCAGCTCTAATCATTATTCTAAATTTGAAGATTCTTCTTGATTCCATAAAAAGGAAATAGGCAATGAGGTTCGTTGGCCTTTGTACTGTGTGAAATTAATACTTATAACGTTCAAGTATTGATACTTTGTTGAATAGAAATGAGTATAAGTGAAATACCAGTTGGTGAGATTAGAGTAGATTAGATTACTTGATGTAGCAGAGAGTCTATTTCACTGTGGCCGTCCCATCATCTTAACGGACTTTCTGAATTTCTGTCTCTATTCAGTAGGTTAATTATAAATTTGAGCGAATGTTCCTTAAAAATTTTTTTTGTCTGTCTCTGATCTGGAAAGTTCGCCCACCTGTCTTGACATCTATTCTAAAGCCACTTTTTCATGATTGCGGTGCTAAATTCGGTGGCCTCCTTTTCCACCTTTTTTTGTACCTTTGGGTATCGTATCCCCACCTCTGAACGGAGGCTTCATAGTAGCCGGCTGGGCCGCTGGACGATGGCAGGAGCGGGTGGGTGGGGCAATCATAGTCGCCAGAGACCTTGTGTTTTATTTTCTTTTTTGTGGTTGTTATCCATGCTACCCATAGGCGTCACTTGCGTCACTTTAGGCGCTGCCGTTGCAACTTCTACTGAATCTAATACATGACACGCTCAATCGTGCCTGCTAATTTCTGCCACACAATAACACACAAGTAGCCACACAAAGTGTGGCTACTTGCGTTTGAAATACTTTACCATCTTAGGGCTTTACTTTGGCGCCATTACCTACTGTATAAGAATGAGTTGTGAATCACTTGAAGGTGTACCTCGAAAAAGATCCGAAACCTTGGTTGAAATATAAAGTTTCTTGGACTTTTGTGGAAGAAGATCTAAATTAAGTTTTGAGTAAATTTGCAAGTAGATTAGGCACCTCTATGCCATAAGCAATGCTAAAAAAATTGAGCAAGCGAACTTCCTCAGAGAAATAACCCGGATCGGTAAGTGCTACGTCTCTGCATTTGATAAGAAACAATTGAACTCCCCCTGAAAACTTGGCTAGGAGGCAAGAGATTGGGGTCGAATGAAGAGATAATCACTGAAACTAATGCATATTTCCAACAGTTTGATGAAGCTTACTTTTCTGAAGGAATTAAAAACTTTAATATCGGTGGATTAATGACTGATGACTGAGTTTTAAAACAAACACATTTTTTGCCAAAAAGTTTTGTGTTTTCTTGTCTGGATTCACTAATTACTGAACCTCGTAAAAGTTATATTATTTACTTTGGATATATTTCATTTCATGTGTATACATTGAAGAGCAAAATGTAGGGCCATTGTTTCTCGTATATCGAAGAAATATAAATGAAATCGTGGCATGTGGGATTCATTTTAAGATTATTATATTATCTGCTCCGTTATATTTATTTAAATTTACAGAGAAGAGGCATAAATCATGTGCGCGTGTGATTGATGATTTTGTTTATTCCGCTTGGGAGTAGTGAGTGTAATATATATTTTAAGAGTAAAATTATTATAATTTAGACCAAATATCTCTTAATATTTTTTTCTACATTGCTCTACAATGTCATTATTTATACTTATGCTGATATAGAGTGTTTCAGCATCTGATCAATAGTGCTTTTGAAATGTTTTAATTAGAACGTGCAGATACATTGATACTTTAACGGATGTTTTTCTGTTGTCAATATTTCTAAAATCGGTTTTCCCATTTTTTTTGCGTTGTCTTGGTTTGTTTCTAAATACAATTTCTGTGTAAAAGAAAACTGTATGTTTTCTTTTAAAACATTCTCCTGTTCTGTGATCATAAAATCTCTCTCAACGCGATACTATGTTTTAATTTACGGATCCTTTTAAAACATTTCTATTTTTGTATACACATTCCAAATTTTTCTTTTCATTTATAAGTTATAAATGAAATAACTTCTTTCGCTTAGTTCCCTTTGTATTCGTATACGCAGTATACACGCCATAAATTTATCTTCTATACGTTTAATAGATCGTTTGACTAATAATATACTTCTATACTCATATACACCTCGTCGCAAAATTAAGGAATCAAAACTATAATGTTTCTCTTTTACTTTTAATTTCATCCTTCGATACTTATATACAATTATCGATGTAGTGGTTATGCTTTTAACAGTTATTAGACAATAATTTTAAGACTATTCTCAAAATTTAAAAGTGAACAAAGAACATTGCAAAGAAACAGAAAAATTAAAATTTTTTTAAAATTGATTAATATCGTGTATGGCCACTAGGGTTGGGCGAAGTATGGATACATCGTCTCATACTCGATACCATAACTGGTATCGATTCCCCGATACCTCAGATAACGAAAATATCGATTCTAAGGTATCGATACCTAGGAATCGATACTTGGGTATCGATGCCAAAAAACCAAAACCAAAGTATCGATACCAAAAGGAACCGATACCAATGAACTGATTCTAAGGTATCGATACCAAGAAATCGATGTTAACTATAGAAATGATTGGAATCATCTCAATATATAACGAAGAATTCATTCCAAGGCATCGCCTCCAAGCAAGAAGTCCAAAGCATCGACACTAAGATAGTATGTCTGTACAGCTTTATTTTGGAATTGGTTAAACTTCTACAAGCCTCTTACCTATATATTGGTATTTATAGCTATTTCTCTTTCTTTATTTAATAGGGTCTTTTACTTATTGCATTTGTGTTGCAAGTTTAATTTATGATTCATACAAATGAAGATTAATAAGGTAAAAAAAGTGGCGTCGAGAATTCTTATGAAGCTATTGTGGGTATAAAACGTGCTTGGTTTCCTTCTACTTTGAAATAGAATATTTTAGCCTTTCTCTATAATTTGGTAATAGCACCAGAATAGCACATATCTGTATATATTATCCTACCTCTGTGCATTTTTAAAATGTATATAGAGGATGCAATAACTTTTAAGTAAAGAATTTTTAAGTATGTATGCATTACATAATATATATTAAAGGATGTTGAATTTCACATTATGCGTGGCAAATATCCATATTATGACATAATAACTATAATTACTATTACAAAAATAAACAAATATATTACAATATTGAAAATTTTATGCTGTAGATATATATGGTAGAATCGGTAAATTAATTTGATGTCTCGTGAAATCGATATCAAACAATAGATACCTAGAAAACGGGTTATGAGTACTGATTCCTAGGTATCGAATCAAGGTATCGATTTCAAGGTATCGATTCAAGGTATCGATTCAATGTATCCATTTCAAAGAATCGATTCCAAAGGATCGATACCTATCGATACTAGTAATTCCAGTACTCAGAATCGATACTGTGCACAGACCCGATACGTCGCTAAGCATCGATACCCGATACCGAAAACGTTGGTATCAGCTCTAATGACCACCTCTTGCTGCGATACAAGCTCTTAGCTTAGAAGGCATGCTTTGGATTAGAGTTGCAACCTCTTCATCTTGAAATTGGTGCCATATTTCTTGTAATCGCTCCGAGAGCTCTGGTAGCGTCCTAGGAGGATTCACATGAACTCGAACCTTTCTACCCATATTATCCCATAAATGCTCTATAGGATTTAGATTCGAACTACGAGCTGGCCGGTTTAAAACATTGATATACGCAGCGATAAGCTCGTCCGTTACGATATGCGCTATATGCGGACGACGGATGTCGTGTATTAACATGAATTCTTGTCCGCGAAGAGCTGCAAAAGGTTTGACAATAGGGATGAAAATATAATCTCTATATCGTAATGCTGTCATAGTGCTTTGGATTACCACAAGATTCGTACGTTCGTCCAAACTCATACCTCCCCATACCATAACAGACCCTCCATCAAATCTGTCGATTCCTCGGACAGCACATTGCATGAATCGCTTCCCTGGCATTTTCCACTCTTTCCCGTCCATCATTTATAAAGAAGCAAATCTTGTAAAAATTTAAACGAGATGATTAGATAAATATACAGATTTTGTCATTATTTAAATATAAGTTGACGTTTTCGTTTATTGCAGCACTAGCAATCAAAAAAAAGGAGACAACAAATTTTTGTGTATAACCGCACAGCTGTTCTTTCATTTGTTCTTTTTTCTCTCGTGTATTGCTATTCAATTTTTTTCTTTCTATATTTTGATTTTCGAAGTTTATATTATTTTAAATAAATGTATTTCTATTCTGAACAATGTATTAATTTGTGTACATATTTATTGAAAGGGTCATACTATGTTTATTTAATAAAATCAGATTATTTGAAAGTCACTTACTGAAATAGAAAAACAATCCACAAAAGAAAGCACTCGAAATACGAACTTTGGATTAAAACATGTCTAACTAGAAAAAACAGACAAAACAACATAGTGATCCGAAATTCTCCGATTAAGCAACCCGTTATTGAGCTTATTAAAAATTACGGTAATGTTACATCTGTCAGTTAGCAATTTTAAACCTCGAAGATAGTAGATATACATATCAGACAATTCGTATCAACGCCATCTCTAGGCATTACTGTCAAACCGGTTAATAATAAATTCATGAAATTTATTAATTTCCAGATTAATTCAAAGCAAGGATATCGTTTTAATCATCTCTATAGTTATCCTAAATACATTCCGAAACCCACAATTTGTATTCAGGACAAAATAAAGGTGCAAGCATATCCATTGATCGAATTAATCAAAATCAAATTTTTCATTGATTAAGTGTTTCTCGATATTAAAATTAGTTAATTACCCGCCCACGCTAAGTACCGCATTATAACATATTAAATAAATACATATTAAAACATGGCTGTAATTATGTAGATATAGTTAAATTTGCATGAAAACAATTAAACGAAATTAAAAAGAATGACTTGTATTACAAAAATGTTTATTATCGAATTCCTATCCTTAAAGAATGAACTATTTATCACCATAATCACCATTCAACATTAACGAAGATTATAATCACCGTTTAGAATCACTGCTCTTTTGAAATCACAGTTTGTCTTTTAACTGTGAATGTAAAGGCACCGTTAAGATCATACCTAGTCGTATTTTACTGTAAATGGATCTGTGCACGCGTTACAGGCGTGGACACCTCGTGATTACTCTATAGGTTGAGTTATGGTTAGATTGTAGTATAATCACAGTATTGAACATGGGGCACAATAAAGCTAACACAAGAATCGTGAAACACTTTACAAGGCGTCCACTTATGCACTGAGGAAGGCAACTTAGTTGTCGAAATACGTGATTATTAATTTTGGTAAGGGGTTTTATATATTTTTAAAGATTTTGTCATTTTATTCCTGAAAACTATTTCACGGCTTTAACAAAATAGCAGAGAATTGAGGCATTCTTTTTTAAATATTAAACAGTATTTATAGTACAAATATAATAAGAAATACCATTACTGAGTAAGATTGCGTATATTTTGGTTGGCCGGTGCAAGCATTGTGCTCGAACTGACTTATTTTTATGTAATTTTTAATACACGTATTCGTTTATAAAACTGTGTTTAATTTTAAATTTCCGCATTATTTTAAGACAGAAGATTTATTTTGAAGTTAGGTATAAGAATAAAGATACAGTACGTCTAATTTAATAACTGGAATCTTTCCAAAATGTTCGTATACTACTTCATTGGCTATTAAAATGACTTCTCGCTAGTTAATCTCATCCTTTTCTTAAAACGATTTTGAATTTTTTTTAGAACTATAAGGAATGTTTACTGTAAGCCTATTACATAAGGTTGGGGTATTATGTTCTCTTCTTATATTTAATTTGCGATCATTTTGACTAACATTATTACATTCATTTAAAGCTTCAATTTGTTATAAACATTCTAAATTTAGTGTTTGTTTTGTTTCGATGTTTTACGTTTATATAAGTTCCTATTGTTTAGTTTCATGTCATTGTATATTTATCTTTTTAATATATGTGTCTTACTCATCCTTTTGTGTAGTGTAATGCCACATCTACTACCTTCCCTAAACAATTTACTCAACACATTTATTAAATTGGATTTCTTATTATGAAATGATTTTATTTTTAGTTGAATTAATGAAAATGATTATTATCTAATTAATTATTTCGCTTATTTTACATTTATTTTATGTATTAATAATTGATTTATTCTTCTCGACTCATAGTAGAATATGAGAAACGTCAATCAGTAACAAAAAACTACTTACTATATACATACAAAGGTGGATTGATGTATATATATATATATATATATATATATATATATATATATATATATATTTAGTGTTAATAAGAATTAAAATTTATTTCTTATTTATTTTATTGGCCGTGTGCATAATATTAAAATAAGAAGTTTTTTTTGGTTTAGCGACCTTTATTGAAATTCAATTTATTTATCTAACGACGTTTCGACTTTTTTGTATATAATTAAGTCTTTTTCAAGTGATTTAGAACTTAAAAAAAAATTCAAACGAAAGGTAAGAATTATATTTACATTATATGAATGAATTAAAATTAAGATAATGATTAGAGTAAAGAATGTTAAAATTTAAATTTAAAATTTAAAAATTTAAAATCTAAAGGATACAAAACTCACCAATTTATTTCGTGTTAAAACACATGGCCACTGCAATATGCATGGTCGGAAACATGTCAACCCTTCACTACAGGGTCCGACAGCGTATCTCGGAATCTTAAGTGTAACTAAATGTCTTGTTATAGAAATTAAATTTTTATATTATTTCGTTTTAAAATTTGTTTGGTCAGGCCATGTGTTTGGGAAAATACAGTGTGTTTACAGTGGGAAAAAAGATTTTTTGTTTTTTTGTGTGGGTGGGGTTGTCTTCTATTGTTTAATGAACGGATAATACGGTTTTGAAAGTCCATCAATCTCGTTTCGGTCGTTGATTGTTTTGTTATTTTTGAAAATGTGAATCATTTCTAATACCTCTCTAGCCTTTGTATTTTTTTGCTTGGTTATTTTTTTATTTTCAAAATCGAAATTGTGTTTTAATGTTATCTGGTGTTTTTTTAAAGCTGTCTGATTTTTTGCGTATTTGTGTCCTTTTATTCTTTCCTGTAGTAACTGTTTTGTTTGGCCTATGTCACATCCGGCAGATACGTAAACTTTTATTCAAACCAACCCCTATCCCACAAAAAAAATGTTGTAACGGCGTTAGTGGACAGAGCTTTAAATCTCACCAGTCCAGTTTTCAGACCAACAGTACTGAATAAAGTAAAAACTATTTTAACAAAAAACAATTATCCACCACAATTTATACAAAACATTATAAAACAATAATAAAATATATAACAAAACTAAGTGCCTAAATATAAATAAAACAACCAATGAATTAACATATATCCCTACACCCTATATAACTGGATTATCCGAAAAACTAAACAATATAGTTAAACCATTTAATTTTAAAATAGCACATCAAAGCGGAAAAAATCTAAAATTCCTACACACAAAACCAAAAGACTCAACACCAACACTTAAACAATCACATACAATATATAACATACCTGCAAAGACTATGACCAAGTATACATAGGCCAAACAAAACACTTACTACAGGAAAGATTAAAAGGACACAAATACGCAAAAAATCAGACAGCTTTAAAAAAACACAATTTTTATTTTGAAAATACAAAAATAATAACCAAGCAAAAAAATACAAAGGCTAGAGAGGTATTAGAAGTGATTCACATTTTCAAAAATAACAAAACAATCAACGACCGAAACGAGATTGATGGACTTTCAAAACTGTATTATCCGCTCATTAAACAATAGAAGACAACCCCACCCACACAAAAGAACAAAAAAATCTCTTTTGCCACTGTAAACAAACTGTATTTTCCCAAACACATGGCCTGACCAAACAAATTTTAAAACGAAATAATATAAAAATTTCATTTCTATAACAAGACATTAGTTACACTTAAGATTCCGAGATACGCTGTCGGACCCTGTAGTGAAGGGTCGACATGTTTCCGACCATGCATATTGCACTGGGCATGTGTTTTAGCACGAAATAAATTGGTGAGTTTTGTATCCTTTAAATTTTAAATTTTTAAATTTTAAATTTTAATTTTAACTTTCTTTACTCTAATCATTTTCTTAATTTTAATTCATTCATATAATGTAAATATAATTCTTACCTTTCGTTTGTAATTTTTTTTTTAGTTCTAACTCACTTGAAAAAGACTTAATTATATACAAAAAAGTCGAAACGTCGTTAGATAAATAAATTGAATTTCAATAAAGGTCGCTAAACAAAAAACAGCTTATTATTTTAATATATATATATATATATATATATATATATATAAATATAATAACTTCATGACCTTGGTATGATATGGTAAACCTAATCAGTAGGCGATTAAAGGTCTGTATATTACTTCAAAATATATGTATTTAAAAAACTCTACATGTTTCGGCTGTGTATTTTGTATTCTCTTGATAAAGGCGTACACAGCCGAAACATGTAGAGTTTTTTAAATACATATATTTTGAAGTAATATACAGACCTTTAATCGCCTACTGACTAGGTTTACCATATATATATATATATATATATATATATATATATATATATATATATATATACTGTTCAAAATCGTTCAGGGATATTTTTAAAATTAAGATTTAAAAATAGAATATCGTGTTGTATATAAATATTTTGAGTAAAAATAATATGCGCAAAGGTTTTATGATATTATCTTGCTAACAATGGAGCGATTGTATTTTGTTTGCAACATCTACTGATTAGTTGTCCTAACGGCGTTATTTGTTACTTTACGATTAACGACATTGTAGCGTCATTTCTTGCTGCAGCATTTAAAAACATTAAATTTTGTGTATAATTTGCGTAGTTTTATCAATGGAAAGGCGTTATTTACCGCGCGTAAAATGTTACGTGCTATTAGCATGTTGCAAGCTAGGCGTCGTCAAGCTGAAGTTGCATCCAAATTTCAAATTACACAAAGCGTCATAAGTCGCTTATGACACCGCTATAGGGATACTGGTGAAGTACGTAATCAACATCGTGGTAACAGTCGGATTACAACGGCAACATAAGACCGTTACGTCCAAATTATTGCCCGACGTAATCAAACCTGCACTGCTCGGCAGATACAAAATCAATTTAACCCAGCATATGGCGTACTGATTAGCGACCAAACTATTCGCAATAAGTTACATGAGGTACATTTAAGATAGACGACCCTTAATAGTTCCACCTCTAACAAGAGGTAATCGCGGAGAACGTCTTTCATGGGCACAGGATCACCGAAATTGGACAAACGAACAATGGTCATATGTAATGTTCTCTGATGAGTCTAGATTTGGCATGTACAATGAATTAAGAAGAAATCGAGTTTGGAGGCAGCCAGGACGCGTAAATCATTTGAATGCAGTCCAAGAAGTCCATTCTTTCAGAGGTGATACAATCATAGTATGGGCCGGCATAAGTATTGATGGAAGAACAGATCTCGTTTTGATTGAACGCAATATGACAGCTCAAGTTTATATGGAATAGGTCGTTTTACCTGTCGTTATGCCATATGCAAGAGCAGTAAAAGAAAATTTGAATTTCATGCAAGATAATGCGCGACCACATGTAGCTCGAATTGTAATGAATGTGCTAGAACAGAAACACACTTCGTTGTTAGCGTGGCCAGCTCAGTCTCCGGATATGAATCCGTTAGAGCATCTGTGGGATAAGTTACAACGGAGGGTTACAAATTCAAATGATCACACTAATGATCTCCGAGACCTTTTTAGAGTTCTTCAAAGAGAATTGAGAGCAATACCACAAGAAGAGATTGACAATTTAATTTTAGCAACACGTAACTGTATTAGGGCAGTAATAAACAATCGTGGAGGTCATACTGATTACTAGAAGTTGCCTTTGATGATATGTTTAGGATTGCTTTTCAAATTTAAACATCTTTACGATTTAAGATTATATCGTTGTTAACACAATTCGTATTTGTAAACTTAAGTTAATTAGAATTTTTTGAATTTACTTTTAATTTTGGACTTTTTTAGTTGAATTGCGCTATAAATATACAAATCTGGTCAATAAAGCTGGTTAGCAATATATAATAATCTTTTTTCTTTTAATTATGTAAATATCCCTGTAAGATTTTGAGCAGTGTATATATGGTCTCCAATAGCGGCATTGCGGGAGTAGGGAGATAGAAACAAGTCCTAACTTGCAAACAGCAACATCGAGTATCTCATTTTAGCATGCTGTGTACCGTTGTTGAGTAACAGTGTCATTTATCATGAGTTTGATTTCTGATATGCATACTGAGCAACGATTTGTGATCGCTGGAAGGTGCGTGCTCATCGAAATTTACAGGTGTCTGAAAGCTATTTATGGCAGCGATTGTATGGATGTGAAGAATGTTCGCTAATTGGTTCGACGTGCCAAAATCTGTCATAGAGGAGAAATAAATGTGTTTGACGACAAGCGATCAGGCCGACCAGTAAAAGTAACACATCAGAAGAATCAAAGACAAATGAATGCATACATTCAAGGAAATCGCCGGATCACGCAAAACCAAAATTAGACAATTAGGCATTAGTCAAGAAAGAATCCAGTACATTATTCAGACGTTGAATTACAGAAAAACTTGCTAGATGGATCCCGTGACAATTAACGAATGTCATGAAAGAACAAAAAAAAATATTTGTCAAGCACTTCTTAACCAGTTGTTATCGTCGATTTTGACCCCTGTATTTTACTATTTTCTAACGAGCCATCGAAAAAATTCATAATTGGAGTAGACTGTGAAATAGGGTTGGTACTTTAACCACTTCCACATAATGACATTTATTATTTGACATTGAAACTATAAGTTTGTGTCAAATTTCTCAAAACTCTTATTAAGAAAATTGTTTGTGTTTAGATGTAAATGGACAACATTTTCAACAACTTCTGTAGCTATATGTAAATTTTGATTATGATTTCGATATTAAATAAATTATTTGTTTTTTTTTTTATTATAGTATCATTTCAATGTCCTAACCTTTTTTTTTTATTATTGAATATATATATATTGTTATGGTTCAACCAGCACACTTATTTCAGCACTGCAATAAGAAACACAGATAACAACATACAATAAACTCATGTATAAATATTGAATTAGTGGACGTAATTTGTGAAATTAGTTTCGAGATGTGTATAAATTAATACGACGATAACTTTAAAATTGATAATTAACTTATTTTGTTTTTTAACTTACTTTTTATATTTATATTTTTCCATTTCAAATTCAAATCATACGCGCCATAGTACAGGTATTTAATTTATCCACATCAAGATTTATATCGAAGCGAGTTAACCACGCCCACTAATTTAAAATTGTCTCGAACCCCGCGAATGCGATTTTTACGGTGCATTTTTGAACTAATCTAACATTGAAAACCACATTATAAACTTTTGTAAATTCTTTAATTAATTTTTCTATTATTTTAAAATTATAACATTATGAAAGTTCATATTATATTAGATGCAAATAAAGCATAAACTTAGAGGCTTTTGCCGATATTTAACACAGGCTATGAAAAACAAAAGTCGAAAAAAGCGTCTGATACTAAAATTTTACAATGAATGGCCGCATTTTCTCTATCACAAGAAGTTTAATTAAAATTACTATTTAAAAATCAAGTAAATCCTACGAAAACCGTATACATTTAATACCTTGAAATCAGGCCGAACTTTTGAGAGAAGAATTGGACCCGCATCACGTCGAATGTAATAAATATCGAACGAAGCATCTTTTCGGAACTGGAACTACATCGTACCGACAACGCCAACATTGAACCGCTTCCAACGCAGGGACTTCCATAGGAGCAGACGAACTCTGATCTATTCCTACAATTGCGAGCCCAGAAAATATATCCAAGCCTAGATACAGGAAAAATACCAGGTTCCTTTCCAGTTATTTCCCATAAAACCTAGAACATCATTTAAAAGTCAATATTAAATTTATATCACATCACAATATCAAACATTGTTTGCATCAAAATATAATACATGAATTTCAACATTTCGAAATATCTATTTAAATATATATAATTATTCATTCATTCTTAATCTTTTATAAAACTTGTATATGTAACTTACCTTTGTGTGTCCATTTTTAAGTAACTTTCAATATCTATTTGCACTGTTGTATTATACATAACCTTAACTATAGTTATTAAACACATGTGCAAAATTGCATAATACCGTTTTTTACCGTATAGTTCAGATAATACGAGCATATGTACAGATTTCTTATTCGCACGTAATAATTGTTACAGTTATCTATTTTTATTCTAATAAATTTTCTTTACTTTGATTTAGATTCGATCTTTTATTTGAATTGTTTGAATGTGTAGTTTGTGTTTAATTAATATACCATTTACATTGCACTTACGGGAGATACAAACAACCGACTTGGAGCCCTGAGATAGAAAATAAAGCATAAGTACTCAAGCTCTTCCGAAACTAGTGGGGTATTTAACAGATAGCGTTGGATCAACTAAGTACGTTAAAACTTGGCGCCCAATTTTCAAATTCAAATCTGTTAAGTTACTTATATCATTCATTTCATAGTTTTAACGCTCACTTTGAGACGTGAGGCTTAGTATCGTTTCAATATATATATATATATATATATATATATATATATATATATATATATATATATATAACGTGTGTTCATTTGAAAAGTCAATCTAGGTTACTTTGAAATTTTGATAGAATAAGACGCATATAGATTAGTATGTGTTTGTTGTTCGGTAAACGTAAATTCAAATGACATTTGATAATGTCAATCACATTTGTTATTTATTTGTATGTATGAAACTGTCAAAATATACGACTTCGTAGGTTAAGTAGTAAATTTTAATTTACGACATACTTCAAAATGTTCTCAGTAAATCACATGCTACTAGATTGACTTTTCAAATGAACACACGCTATTTATATAGTAAATTAAATTTGTTGGCGATTTAAGGTCTGGTATTACTTCAAAATTACTTCAAAATATATATATTTAAAACAATCCTACATGTTTCGACAAATGATGCCTTTTTCAAGGAATATAAAATATAAATGACAGTATGTTAATGTCATACATTTGTAGTTGCTATGGATAAAATTATTCAAAGATACATTCCAACTGAATAATAATAAATCATGCCTTAGTATTTTAAAATAGATAGACAACAAAAACAGCGAAACGCAAGACATGAGTTATTATTATGTATGCGCCCATGGAGCGTCTTAAGATGTAAAGCTGTCGGCATTCGCCTTAAATGAGAAAGAAAACCATGAAAACCTACTCGGACAGCCAGACAGGAATCAAAACACCGAACTGTCAGCATGATAAGCAAATGTATAGATATTTAAATAACTTAAGATATATAATTATAACGAGCTATCGAAAAGATTCATAATTGGAGTAGACTGTGAAATTGGCTTGGTACTTTAGCCACTTCCACATAATTCTATTGATTCACAAATAATTTTCCCTTCTCATATAACCTTTTACATTAACAAATATTAACAAGCAGCCCGATAAATGCTTCCTTCGTTGATTATTGCGCGTTTGCCCATTCAACTTTTGTTGTCGGGCTATGCACGGTGTAGCCCTTTATCGAATAAATATTCGCATAAATTTAATAATTGATACAACGAACTACGTCTTGAAAATTAAAAGTAATGGAGTTTTATTAGTTATTAGAATTTATAAAACTGCAATATATATTTTTTTAATAAATAGCAATATTTGTTAAAATCGAATATTACATACTGCATCTCTGCAGTACTTATATACCGGCCGCCATTGATATATCTCATGCTCTAATTTTAAGCTAATCAATCATTGAAAAAGAGGAGGCCCAAGAACTGAACCTTCAAATCTACCTGAGCAATCTGTTAGAGACGTGCAAGTCTGTTTTTAATATAAATAATTTAGAAATGGTAGCGCATGTAAAACGATAGTCATTGTAAAGCAAAACGTCTAATTCTAAATTTAGTAATTTTACCTAATAAAAGACCACGTATGATTTAACCTTTTAAAGGCTTATCATTAATCAAAATAAAGATCATCAACAAGGTTTTAATTATGTAAATGTTGATATAATCTAAAGTTTCAATATTACATTTAGTGTTGATTTATTACCAATAAAGCCGAACCTACTTGAAGAAATTAATTTATATTTGGTTAAAAGCGACATTAATTGATTGGACAAGACAAATATCGGTCTCTAATTAAATGGTATCTGTTCGTCTCTGTTTATATACATAATGTTAATATTTAATACTGTGCTAAAGACACTATTTATGCATGATTAATTAATGTAGCTAGAAGAGGAGTCGCGTTTTAATAAGGTGTTATTCATACTTGAATATGAGATCTTCAAGTTACTTATAATAATGTTAAAATCTTCATTTTCCGTAGCAGAATATACATATAATCGTTAGGAAAACTAGCGAAATTACTCCTGTTGTTTGAAATGATTGGAATATTTATACGAATCTTCTTTCAATATATACAGTTAAAGACGTTGCTGTTGATTCACGACTCCTTGATATTATTATTATTTCGTATGAGAAGTGACCTTAAAAGCCATTGAAAAATTAAAGTGATCATAATAGTTATTTATGCTCTTGGTTGACATTTACCCCTCAGGCCAGAGGCCCTCGGGCTGAATTAACGTCGACCTCGGAGCAATATACCATACCCATAATGCCGGTGGTTCATACAAGATTTTATTTTTCACGAAGAATTAATTTCTTAAGCGGAAAATTCAAATTACATTCGAAAAGTTTCGAGATTTCTGCCAACTGTCATGTCGTTACGCATCATTACGCATCTAACATGACTTAATTTTATTTTAAATGACGGTTGCTGACACTTTTAAGTTTTCAAGTTGTCAATGTTTAGATACTCTTAATTTTAATAAAGAATGCTAAAGTTTTGCTTCTTTCTTTAGACTTTCTTAAAAATTCAAATTATTAGTTCTGTAAAATGTATATCCTTCCTTCTGGAGCTTTATTTATACTCAAACAACATTAAAAATTGTGAATAAATTAGCAGGCGTTATGGGCCATATCGCCCGGTTATAACGCCCACGGGCGATATGACCGTGTTTATGGTAACCGTATCCAAGGTGAAATGAACAAATAATACTTAAGTGAAAAATAAAAATTTATACACTAACATGCAAATTTTTCAACCAGTCAAGTTGTTTTTTTTCTGGGACAGTCGTTTACTATGTGGTATTCCACATTTATGCAGTCGACCAGGCTAATATATGCTAGTTTTCATATATGTAGTAATATATGTAACTGAGGTCATTGCCTACGTAGGAAAGTTACGTCCGGCAGAGGTTCCGAAGAATTAGAAATTAAATCTCTGTTCCTCAATTCGAGGTGTTGTTGGAGGAGGCCTATTCAGTTATCTCTCGTATTAATGGGCTGTCGAACTTCCGTATCCTGCCAAATCGGTCTCCTAGATTTCAGCTGGGTCCTGGAGATACTTTCTAAAACTTCGTTTATAGGAAGATCAATGTTGTTGGTAATCTTAGCCCATTAATTCTGTGCCGCAGCGAGTCGTCTGATATTCGGCGAAGCAATGTTGGAAAGGATCGGTATTTAGAGACTTATGGGTCTTGGCGATCCCATGAACCCGAGCTTGGCCCAACAAGCCACTGCTGGCCGGCAGCGAAATTGGTTGATATGCTTGAATATCGCACCGTTTAATCAGTGACAGTTAAGACTAGTACCGCGGGGGGCAATGAGCCCCCCGGAGATTTAATCTCTGGGGTCGACCATCTGAGGTGGATTTTGGGGGGCACCGGTTGAAAGCCCAAGCAGGCTAGAGGTGCTTTTTCCTCGCCGAGTAAGCAGCCTATCGGCTCGGGTACTGACCTGCGGAGTCGGTAGGGATTTAGATAGGTCTCCCATCCACCTGTAGGATGTTGAAAGGTTCCTGTGACCTCAGGCATACAGGTAGCTTGTTTGATAAGAACGGGCGCGTTGATCGAACGTTTCTCAATCCCCTTATTATTGGCGGCTGTTGTGAATGGGCCCTCTCGGGCAGGTGTCACCACATTAAATATCGACGAGACACTGGTTGTATATTAAGGTCTATGTCTTTTAGCTTGATGTGAGAGCTTGAATACCAGACAGCAGTGCAGTATTCAGCAGAAAAGTAAGCCAGTGCAATAGCTGCCGTTCGCAAGGTCTCCCAATTCGCTCTCTACATTCAATTCGCTCTCAATTCGCCCTATGAATTGCTGGCAAGTCTGTGTAATATATTATTGCGTGTCGTGTTTTAGAGAGGCCCTGCCTGAATGTTAGAGACCGGTCTAACATTACGCCCAGATGTTTAGGGTGGGGTTGTGGTCGATCCGATAACCGCCAAATTCAACATCCAGTCCTCTATTGACTTCTTTATTACACAAATGAAAGGCACACGATTTTGATTTTGAAGGGTTTGGTTGTAAGCACCATTTCTTATAATATTCATGTAAAGCTTGCAGATTTTCAGTAAGTTGAAATTCTCCATCCTCTAAATTCTTGATTTGGAAGCATAAAACTTGGTCATCTGCATATATAAATTTTGTTGATTTTGTAGGAGATCATTGGTGTAAATGTTGAACATTAGAGGAGCTAGAACCCAGCCTTAAGGAAGGCCATTTTTAATGGCTCTTTCATTGCTAAGTTCGACTACTTTGGGCAGATTGCGATTTGGCGATTGCTCAGCATATTCTGGATAAGCTTGCTTAGTTAAGAATACGGGATGGTTTCTTGCAATTTTAAAATTACAGCATTCTTCCAAACTCTGCCATAGACACACGAGAAATCGACAGAAACAGCTAGCTATAGAAGTTCCTTCCCATTCTGAAACAGGTTTGCTCCTTATTAATGATCTCGTCCAAGGGTGCTATTTTATTATAGATAAGCTTTTCTAGAAGTCCATAGCCAACAGATAGGAGAGCTATAGGTCTGTAGCTTCCAGGATCTTTCGGGGACTTACCAGGTTTTAATATTGCTAGCATTGCTATTTTCCGAAAAAAATAGGAATGTTTGCTAATATCCAAGATAATGTTATAAAAGTTTCTCAACTATTCTCGGCAGCCATTCTAAGATTTTTGATGAATTTAGAATATCAGAAGCCTTTCTTAACTTGAAAACGGGAAATGCCCGAATTAATTACTTCAATGGTGTTGGGGATAATGTACCAATGTTATGCTCGATGTTGACTCGTGGACCGAATATTTGCAACGACTCCGGTTTCTGGCGGTGATTCTTCAACGTCAATTATTAGAATCACGACCCCGATGTTGCTTCAACTTGCACAGGTTGTAAGGCTGTATACACTTTACTATTTAAATTTTCGGTGACTGTTTGTTAAATGAATAAATGTACTTTCTTATAAATATATTTATTTCACATTTATTTTGAATCTGAGCGGCTTATACTTACATAAGACTGTTTGTTGACGCATGATTGTTATGATGCTCCGAAGAAGACTATGTGTCTTGTACTGATGTTGAGTTGATACTGTGTTTTAGTTCATATTATGTTTGAGAATCTTATGTTAAGACTGTGTGTCTTGTCCTGATGTTGAGTTGATACTGTGTTTGAGTTCATACTAATTGATATGAATGTTATGAAGAGACTGTTGTCTTAAGACCGTGTGACTTGTACTGATGTTGAGCTCGTACTGATCTATTCATCCTATTTTATAACTAGGTAAAAATATACCACTACCCCTACACTATTACATATTAACATACGCATATTGATTATACATTGTATTGTTTGACGTCATAACGGGGATTTTTGTGTCATTACTTCGTGGAAATTGTGTACACAAGCAATAATATCCAAGGTCTATTGAAATTGTTCAATAATAACCCTAGGCAATAGAACAAGCGGCCTTATGTATAAAGTAGATAGTAAATAAATTTACAGATGTAAAGAATTCTTACAGCTTAAAGAAAGTTTTTACAAATTGAATGTGCTAATAAAAGTATGTTATGCAATGCTATAAATTCAAAAATTAACGTTAAGTATTATATAAAATTGGAAATGTTTTATATTTGATTTCTATTTCTTAGATCTACTTATATTTCAGAATAAAAAATATTTGAAATTAAAATATTACAAAAGGATAGTAAATGTATCCTTAACAAATGGAAAAAGGAGATGATCATTGGGAATTTTGAGGGAGACCAGAAAAGATATTCTTAATTTGTTTTTTAATGTCACTTTTGAGAGGCAGAATATTTGAAATATCTTGGAATCTTTCAACTACAAGGTTGGCGAAGTTTGTTTTGGGGGTAAGTTTGCCAAACCTAGTTTTCTAAACTGCGATCACCTCCTTCTACTAGAACGAGTGAAACTTATGTATTTGATCGACTTTTTGTAATTATGTAAATTCAAATATTTTATGTCAAGTTAAATTAATAAATATAAGAAACTGTGAGTAATATCTTCGAGATCAACGCTATATCAACGATATTTGCCTCATAAGATATATTTAACACGCGATCATTAAAGCACGTATATTTTTTTAGTAGAGCAAGTTAATCAAAAGTACATTTTCATTCAAACTTAAGAAGCGGTGGTCCGTTGTTAAAAATAACGCTGTTAAATACCATAACTTTAAGGAAAACGAATTTCACTGTCTAACTATAAATACATTCTACTTGTTATGTAAATCATGTAACTTTACTACCTGTTAATTTTATTTCATATTATATATCATGTAGTAACGTTCTGTTTAGAAACGCAAGCGCGCAATTGAGAACTTTTGCAATGAATAATCTGGCGCACCGCGTTACCAGTCTGCGCGTTGTGCTTTCGCGGGAAACGTTCCGACGCCAGCGTCACATATTGTTTGAAAATCCTTACGAATTTCTTCAATACTTTATTTCAAAATTACTAAGTCAAGGTTGCGAAAATTAACGATTCTCGTGTTGTTCTTGTATATCAACAAGTGATTTTTTGGAAAGCTCCCGGAAACATTCATACGTTAACAGGTCTGTGTTTTTTTTAGGTTATTTAATATATTTATTTTTATTGAGTTTGACAAGTTCGTGATTTAGTGCTCTTTAACACTGTGATATGATTAAGGGGGATAATAATTAAAAATTGTAATAATATGTAATTAATTTCAAGCCTTAAACAAAATTACGAATACATGATATATTAACGGCCCTCTATGGACCGCATATCTGCTAACTTAAGCTGTAATTACTATCAAAAGTTTTTTTTTTAATAATGTAAGCTTTTATGGATCAAATCATTTAATTATAGTACCTCCTATCCTATACCTTTTTTATATACTTACTAAAATATGCAGTATGTGTTTGGTATTATAAAGTTTATAAATGATTTTTTTATTCTCTAAGAATGTGTATATTTGAACGACAATATTAAAGAAAATAAACACCAACAATATTTACAATAAATGAGTGAAATATTTAATTTTTAATGTTTTTCTTCTATTTGTTTATTTTATTTGTACTTTGAATACTTTAATAATAATTAATCATGCTTAACTATTGACATAGTAAGAATTGTTGATTCAATGTTATACATTATGTGAGCGTGTAATAAATTGCGCGTGTCCAAATATCAATTGAGCTTTTAGTTTAGTATTTAATTTAATATTTCCAAATCATTTATGATAAGTAATTTAACTGTTGCATAACATAAGGTTAGATTGAGCATTAACAAATTATGCTAATATATAAATGAATTTGTTTTTCGGAAAACTATTAATTGTTTATACTTAATATTTTCTCTATGAAATAGGGAATATTAAATTCTAGAAATATTTAATATGGTATTAATGCGTTTCTCTATTAAATTTATTACATATAAACGTCGCTCGTATTTCTACCACGTTCGAATAATTAATAAACTTAATTAATTGGATTAATTCGGCTTTTAGTTGATGAAGATACATAATTTAAAACAGAAATGAAACTAATAGTTAAAATCTTCACTTTATTAATATGTGATCGTAAAACGACAGTTGTTTCGCCAACACAGTGACTTCGTCAAGTACATACTAGAACAAGTTACAAACTAACATTGGTATACACAAATATAAAAAGGTTAATATTATTTTACAGCGTCTCTAAAATGCCAGAATTTACATAAATATTCTAGTAAAAATGTGTGGACTATCTTCTCAGCCCTTACTGTTATACTATTGGGAAACAAATTTACGAATAATATTTTTTGAATCAACTAAATGTGCGCTTATATTATCGTTTAAACCAGAGGCTCCCAAACGTTTTTTTCTCATAGACCACTTTGAAAGTTTTGCTGGTTCCGGTGGACCCCCTGCAGCTACATTTCTACCATATTCCCAAAACTCTACAAAAAATGTGAAGATTAGATCTAACTATGGAAATTTGCGTTGCGGCTGAATTATTGATTAATTAATTAATTTATTGTGCTGTGAGTGGATGTCAAAAAAGTAAAGTTAGCCAATCAAAAAAGTGATTCCATCCAACTTTACTCCTTTGACATCTACTCACAGCACAAGAAACCAATCAATTCTCACATATTTTATTTAGAAAACTCCCCATTCAGAGTGGTCAAAATAAAAAGAAAAATAGTATATTTCCTTGTGTTGTATTTATTCAAATATGTAATTATTACACTATTAATTATTATTGTTATCATATTACATTGTAATATGATAACAGTCGTAATATAATTAAAATTAAATATTAATAACGTAACGTAACTTCTACAATGACAATCACAAAATAGTCATAATTTTAGTGGGAGGGATGTACTTGATGGATTGACAGCAAATTATCAATATTTGGCTTCAGTTTTGTTGGAATAACCGCAAATCTCCCCGTTCTGTGATATTCAATCTGCTCCTTGTTTTTGTTAAAAGTTTTGTAACGACACTAAAACTTTTCTCGACAAGATATGACGAGGGAAACGCTATCAAAAGCTTTCTCGCAATTCCCCACAGTCCAGGATATTTTTTGGGTATTTCTGCCTGCAGCCAAAATGTTTGATACCCTCTTTTAAATTTCACCTTCAGTTTCTCATTAGTGCTAAGCTCGAGTAGCTCCTCTTGTAATATCACATTCTCCACTTCCGTTTCATCAAGTGGATTTATGATCCATGGTGGTATTTCCATCGTCAGAATATCTTCAAATCTGATTTTAAAGTCATCATGCAGGGCAATTAAATGTTGAACGTATGTGTGAATATCCTCATCAAGGCATTCTACCTGTGACAAGTTTGAAAATGGGAAAATTCGCCCCGACTAATATTTTGCTCCATAAATTTCAATTTTCCAAGGAACGCTGAAATTACACCCTTTGTTTTTATTAAATCGAGGCTGTCCCCTTGTAATTTTAAGTTAATGTTTTTAAATTTTTTGAACAAATCTGTCAAATACGCGATTGTCTGCTTTCAAATTGATCAGGTTTTCTTATAAATCTGGATCTTTACTTTCCAGAAACTCTAAAACTGATTCAAAAAGTGAGAAAAATCTTGTTAAACATGCACCTTTCGACAACCAGCGTACTTCAGTATGTAAGAGCAATCGTTGGAAGTCTTCATCATTTTCATCGCACAATTGTGCAAATAAACGCGTATTCAATGCATTGCTTCTTATTTTGTTAACTGCATTAATCACAAATTGAAGCGATTGGTGCAATTTAGCACTCAAATTTTTCGCTACTAGGTGTTGTCGGTGGATGACACAGTGAATTGCAGTTACCTCTGGTATAATTCTTTTAAGATGGCTTATAAACCCACGACATCGCCCGGCCATGGCAGGAGCTCCATCTGTCGCCACCGAAATAACGTTTGTGAATGGAATCGATTTTTCCTTAAAAAAATCAGTCAGGACGTTAAATATTGATTCACCTTTAGTGTCCGTCTCCAAAGTTTTCGCGAATAGTAGCTCTTCATGAATTTCTTCGTCCATAATAAATCGAACATATGCCAATAATAATGCTTCATTACCAGGTAAAGTTGACTCGTCCAGTTGAATAGAAAATAAGTTATTTGCAGATAATTACACAAGAAACTTTCAATATCAGAGTTCATTTCGTCAATATGTCTTTGTACAGTGTTGTTACTCAGAGGAATTATTAATCGCCGACACTATAATAATAGTAATCCATGCCTAGCATCCGGCAATCGCTTAACGCCTATTACAGAACGCACTGGCAGATCATGCGTTATTATTACGCTCGCGCCCGTGGAGTGAATTAAGATATCTGGCTGTCAGCTTTCATTTTAAACGAGAAGGAAAATCACAAAAATCTTCTCATAGAGCAAGCACAAAATTCGATCCTTGTACTCTCGGCACGATAAGTCAGTGACTTAGCGCTGCGTTATTGTCCGTTTTAAATTCTAAATAAGAAGTCATCATGTCAGGCATAGTTAAAAATTGTGGCAATATGCAGACAGACTGTTTAATTGGCCTCTTTCATTTTGAGTGAAGTTTTTACATAGCCTGAGTAGAACTCTGTGTAGAAGATTGAAACTCTCAAAAGTTTAATTTTTCTTTAGAAAGAAAATCCTTATTTAATAATCAATTTTCTATCATTGCCAGTAATGCATGTATATTAATAATTACATAAAATCAGTACTCTTTTCAATGCAAATTAGATTCCTTTGGAAAATTACAGAATTTAATGAGTCCAGCGTTACGTTAATTATAAAAATAAAATATTACATTAATGTTGAACTCGCTATCAAGTTTATTGCGGTAAACTCAATCAAGCGTGGTCTTTTATAGAGACGAAGTTGTGGCGACATGTCTATTATAACATCAAGTGCATTTAATTGCCAAGTATAAGGGAAATAAGTGGTGTTCTGCTACTACAGGTATACGGCAAAACATGATAATAAGCACTTTATATTTTAAGATTTTGGTAATTTTGTAAAACTAAAACATTTTAAGTAGTTTACTGGACGCATCCATTTGAAATTGCATTATGAATTTTATCATTAACAGGACCATATACTTTATATGTATGGAGTTCAATACATTACGTAATTTAATTTTTATATATGTATTCAATATTTTGGAAGATATCTATGAGAGTGAAGTAGTACAGACCACACGAATTAATCAAATTAAATAAGCTGGTGCAATTAAGTATATTTATATAGATAAACGTCACAAGGACAAATTTTCTCAAAAATCTTAGGTGAGTTGGGCTATTTTTGGTATGCCAGTTATAAATCATATCTCCGTTTCATTCTAAGGTTTTTCGCATGAGACTGTATTTCGAGTTACAAAACGCAGTATTTCCAAATAGAAATGACATCTTAAAACATTATAAAAATATTATTACATTAACGCCTACAAGATTTACACAGGCCAAGAGTCACTCAAAGTGAATTCGAAGAGTTAAAAAACGGTGCTTTGGAATTATTGACAATGTTACCGTCTTATTAGGCAATTTAAAAGAATAGGATGTTCAATCGTTGTTTGATTTCATCGTTTCATATTCCCCCAAAGAGGTCGTTAGTGGTAATATAAATTGGAAATTCCATTCTAAAGTAAAGGATTATTATAATAAAAATATGTTTTGATTGTTAAGTAGAATATTAGTAGTATTATTAGAAATTAGGAGTTCCACATGTCAGATACATGTAATAATTCATGTGTTCGTTAGTTTCAAGATTATTACGAAAACCTATGAAATGGAGAAATATAAAAAGATAATTTTCAAAATTGCCAATTTTTTCAAAAATGTTTTCAAATTTTTTCATGTTCTCTGTGAAAAATAAAGAAAAAATAACTTATCCATTATAGAGTTTGCAAGTAATTCATCACAGTCATACTATGTGATCGTTTATATCTCAGAAATGCTTGAAAAGTTCAGTCAAACAGAACTAAATGATATTGGGATTTTGACGCTTTCTGAAAGGAAACCAGGTATTTGTGCCTCGTACTATCGTAATTGAAATCTCAACATTTCCACATAAAGTTCATAAAGAAAGGTGTTAAGCAACAAATAATTTAATTTTAATCTTAATCACAATATTTTCGTTCTTCATTTTGTAACCCTAAATAGTATTAGAAATTTCAGATGTTTTCGTTACTTTTGCAGAAAGCTATGTAAGGGGAAAAGAAAGTAAATGCAGTTTTTGTTGGTATGGAGAAGGCCTTCGACAAAGTACGGAGGGAGAAGATCTGGATGATTATGAACTAAATAGAAATAAGTCGAAAAATAATTAGACTAGTACAAGACATTTACAAAAACATCAACTGTTTGGCAAGTCGAAATAGAATATCATCAGAAATTGAAACCCATGTAGGATTACGACAAGGTGGAGGTCTCAGTATTGGTGCTTATACTATTTTTTCTTGGACGAAATACTGAAAATATGTAAAGTCTTATCTAAGAATATGCAGGTATGACACCTAAATCTAAAGAAAGTTCTTATATCGGACGGGGCCGTTCGCTGACAATGTTATGCTTACTGCTAAAAATTAAAATGAGTTGCAACACAGCTGAACATATACATAGTATACAATGCCTATTAAAAAAAAAATTGAAGAGAATTGAAAATAAAACTAAAGTAATGGTTTTAGGTGAATAACAAGAACATATAACTCTGTTCGTTAAGCTACAATTGTACCAGAAATTAGCGCGAATCCTTGTCTAATTATGAACTACAGCCTCGCGGATACAATTGTGACCTTTTAATTTATCCTTGTGTATATATTTGTATATTTAATTTGTATTTAAATCTATTGTCAGCGTTTAAGATCGTGTGTGATAGCCGTAAATGCATCGCGACTCCCGTCGTTCGTAGAAGCATAGTTTTTATGCGCCTGCGATTCTCCCAGACGAATCTCTTCTTTTTGCCCGATTTAAAAATATATATAAACCCGCGACTTCCATAGAAACTGGGATGGTTTTTCCGGTACTTACATCGAATTAATCAGACGATTACCGTTAGCGGTACTCACACCGCTTCTGGGAATCCAGGTCTTTTCCAGCTCTCCGTTAGGCGAGTTCATTAGCAGCACTTACGTAGCTTTTCGGGCTCTCTTCCGCTCTCTTTAGGTCCCATCCAGTTTCGCAGTCAGGCCCTATACCGCTTTCCGGCGCCGTGACGCTTGCATCGGCCGACCTAAGGACTTAGGTAAGTTTTTTTGTGTAAATTTTCTATGATTTTCCTTGTAAATATGACGTTGAACTATAATCCCGCTTCCCATAGAAGGAAGGAATTTTTCTATCAAAGCAATTATTTCATATTAATTCCCGCTTACTCGAACTGTACTTACTATTACTTAGGTAAATTATATCCAGAGCCTGATCAATACGGACCGTAATCACTCCATCAGAGTGAGAAAAACAATTAAAGAAAGTTGTGTTAGATCGAGTGTCGTTTATTTGCCATTAATATCTTTAATTCATGATCGCCGCCCTTAATTATTAAAATAAGTAAAATTTTTAAACTGTAAATATCTTATGCAAGGCTGGCCCAAAATGACCGAAGGGGTTTGAGTTCATTATAACTTCTTATTTAAGACATAATAATTAAATTTTTTTATTTTAAATACAGTATATTAATGGAGAATATTTTTAATTTAATAATGAAAAATTATATCTCGCAATGACCGAAGGGGTTTGAGTTCATTATAACTTTTTATTTAAGGCATAATTATTAAATTTTTTTAATTTTAAATACAGTATATTAATGGAGAATATTTAAAAAAAAATTATATCTCGCAATGGATCGTTGATTTGAGAAATAAAGTTCAACGATTTTGGCACGTTGTTCAATTGTGTACTGTTCCATTTTAAATTCCCCAAGTCTTCTTTACAAAATACTGAAAGCAAAAAAAAAAAAATTATAATAAAAAAGTTATAAGGAATTAAAACCCCTTCGGTCATTTTGGGCCACCCTGTATTATACATTTTATTTTAGGGGTTAAAGTACTTGTTAGATGTTACGATGAGCAAAAAGTAATCTCACACGAACGCACGTGTCCGCAAAATATATTACGGAAAACAAACACGAAATGCGTAAATTGAGTTTATGTAAATATGACTATTATTTGGATATGAATCTTTTGTTTCTTGTACAAATACTAAAATCACAATTATTTCTAGAATATCGAATTAAAATACGTATTTGTTATTGTTTATTTTTCAAGTTTACGATATCACGGATGTTCTTTCGTTTATTTTTTTGTACACACTTCTTTCTCAGTTGTTTTATTTTTACATGCAAATGTTTTGGAATTTTGTATTATTTTGATAAATATATTTTCCTGTAGCTGATGTATGGTTTTGTATATATTTATTAAACGAACAACGAACAGTGTTTATTAATAAAAATTAGGCTATTTCAAAATTACTTACTTTTTTATTTTAAATATCCACACTACAGCTGCCTGTGGAAAAAAGTTCACTCAACAAAACACTTGAACACCGAACACTAGAATTAAAAAGGAAACGCACAACTAGGAAAACAAACAAATAAACCGATACCCTAAAATTATTCTCCGATTAAGCATCCCATTAATGAGCTTATTAAATTAAGTAGTGCTATAGCTCTCATTTAGTGACTTAAAGTGCGAAAGTAATTTAGTTTCCTTAGGAATACCAACCTATTTTATGCTTGTCAGTCAATCAGTATCAACACCATCTCTAGACATCCCCGTTAACCCATTAAATAAAATATTAATGAAATTAATTAAATTGATTATTAATTTAAAGCAAGAATATTATTATAATCACCTTTCCCAGTCATCCTAAATACATTCCGAAATCCGAAATATGTATTCGGGCCAGAATTAAGGTGCAAGCGTATCTATTAAGGAAATGAAAAGTGAATTTCTTTCTGAATTAATCTTTTCTAGTCACAGAGCGGCCCAACACTCATTAAAGTCGCCCACGCTAAACAGTATTACAATATAAATATTATGATAAAAAAACAAGACTGGAGCAAGTGGAAATATATGAATATTTGAGAGTTATAATGCATGTACAAAGAACGCAAGAGAGAAAGACTGAAGAAAACATTTTATCTATACAGATTACTTAAGAGAATAAATTAAACGATTTCCGTCGGTCTGCCTGCTAGCAGACCGACAGGAAAGTAAAGTTCGGACAGTAGAGATTAAATACTACTGAAGAGAGAGAGAAGCTTTAAAGAGAGACAGATTGCGAAATACTGAAATAAGAAAAGATCTAGACCCTGTTCAGATTTAGACTACATTGAATATAGACAGCTTGGTTCGTAGGGGCATCTACAGCGAATGGAAAAGACGAGACCGGTGACACGAGAATGGGAGGCAAAAATTCAGAAAAATAGGAAGAAAGGGAGACAAAGAATTACAGGGGACAAAATAATTGGAAGAGTACTAGAAAAGAAAGGCACAGCATGAGGGTCAAAGGAAGATATTCTCCGAAAATAGAAATAATTAGGTGAAATCAATTTCGAGCAACGGTGTGCTATCAGGTTTGCTTCAGACTTGGGAATAGTGCAACAGAAACTTTTGCAAAACTTCAGCAGGCCTACGGAGATAGTGTTTTGTAAATAGCCCTGGTTCCTTGGTGGTATAAAAAAAATTTAGAAGGAAGAAAGTCGATTGAAGATAAACCACGCAGCGGAAGACCCTCATCTTCAAAAGCCGATGAAAATGTCGATAGAAAACGGGATCTTGTACATACAGATCGTTGGTTGACAGTAAGAATGATCGAAGAAGAGTTGAATTTCATTCACACACCGGTCATCAGATTTTGACCAATGAATTGAGGGCGAACAAAATCTGCGCAAAAATGGTTCCAAAAAGCCTTTCGCATGACCAAAAAGAGATCAACAGGGAAAGGTGCCTTGACCTTTTGGAATCGATTGAAAATAATTCCCATTTTCTTGAATGTGTGATGAGTTTTTGATGTTTGAGTTCGAGGCGGAAACTAAACACCAGAGCATGGAATGGTATACTTCAACCTCTCAAGGCCAAAAAAAGCAAGAACGAGTAAGTCGAAGATCAAATGCGTAATTATTTGCCTATTCGATAGCCAGGGAGTCGTCCACAAAGAATTTGTGCCTCAAGGCCAAGCTGTAACAACACTTTTACTGAGAGGTTCTTGAAAAATTTGAAGAACCAAAAAGGTTCATGCGTGTGAGACCAAGCATCAAGAACAAATTGGGCGTTGCATCACGTTAATGCGCCTTGTCACACAGAAATTTCAATAAACGAGTTTTGGGAAATTAAAACCATTTCTGTGGTTCCCAAGTTTCCTTATTCGCCTGACTTGAGTTTTTGTGCCTTTTACCTTTTCCATAGATTGGAAAATCACCTCAAAGGAGGTCATTTTGGGGTACTCGAAAACATTCAGCTAATCGCTTGCAGCCATTAGCTGAATATTATTCCAGCATCCGAGTTTCAACAATACTATGAGGATTGATAGAACTGTCTTTAACGCTGTGTCGCTTCCCAAGGAAGTTATTCTGAGGGAGGCAATATTGAATTGTAATTCTATGCGAATCAAAAAATTTGAAAAATTAAGTCACATTATTTAATTTACACATCTCGTATTAGCATATGGAATTGGCATTAGAAAATAATTTTAAAAAAGTACATTTTTTTTTCGGATTTCTAAAAATAACTAAAATTTGTTGAATTAAAGTAATAGAAGTTTACGTCCAAATAGAAGTTTGTTTGCTGATTTTATTTACTTTAAATGTTTTGCATAAACTCAAAAGTTTTCTTAAACGTAACAATTTACACCTAAATGAATCATGCAAGAAACTCTGTGGCAATGCTTTGACAACATATAAATCGTATTTCTCAAGCAACCGTTGAAGCTAGAATTCGTAACTATGCTAAAGGAGTTCACGAATTATGGAGGTAACAATTTTATTTTTATATATAACCTTCTAAATGGTTAAAGGCTTAAGTTGTCGAAATCGGTTGTCGTACCCCACAATTTAAGAGACTACTACAAATGTACTGAAGCGACGAGAGCTAAACTAAAGGAAGGGGTACATAAATACATAACAAAAAAGAAATTGTAAATAGTTAATTCGTATATTGTAAAAAGAAGCAACAAGTAGGTAATTAACAAGTAGTATTCAACAAGTGGCTGACACGAGGCAATTAGAAAATGAAATTTTAAGTTATGAAAAATTGACACTGGGATATGATATATCAGGTCATTAAATTATTGAACATATTACAAAAAAAATTACGAGTTTATACTGGATAAACTTAAAACACCAAAATCAGATACTTTAAATTAATCTCCGAAATGTACCAAAATTATGACAAATTATTTAATCAATTTCAATTTGCCTTAACCTAGAAACAAAATTCGTAGTTCAACGGCAGATCTGTTGTTGAACCTTCCATTTGGTGTTACACACAATTATTTTACGTAATAATTAAGTATAATAATACAATTGAATAGAAATTACGATTTACCGAGATCTGATCGCACGCCTATGTTCACATGAAGACGGAAAAAAAAAACATTGTAAAATATATAATCTCACAAAGTCACAAAAAATTAACTACTTGAATCTGTGAAATCAACTAATTATCCATTACTTAAAATTCAAAATTATTATTACGTGACGTCAACTAAATTTTATCATTAAGATAATACAAAATTATTTTAGGAATAGAATTTTTATAACGAAAGTTATGAACGTGAATTAATTTGATAAATGTTTAAATAACAAATATATGAGTGCTAATTATTCGAATACAATAATGAGAAAAAAATATATATGTACGTATTAAACTAAGATTAAATATATTTTTGATTGGCATTAAAATTCGGAATCATAATTATAGCAAATAAAAATATCGGCGAGAATTTTCGGGTTCGCTGCATTAATAAAAAAAGGTCTTCTACAAAATACCTCGACGGCTGCAAGACGACACAGCTGGCCTGGTCCAAAAAAGGCGTACGCAGATGTTCAGGCAAGATTGAGTTGGCCTTGACTTTCTAGAACGTTAAATACTTGGTTATCGGTTTTTTTAAATTCCTAGCGAATGGACAGACAAAAGAAAAGCTCGCAGCCTATAGACGTCTACTTGCCTCAAAACAAAAGACGTCCAATTTCTCGATACGGTAATGAGTTTTCTTTTTAAAAATTTCTCACTGCGTCCTAGTCGAATCCGCAAACGCGTTAATTTAGAAAATACTTATGGCAGGCGTGAAACATATTTCGATTATCGTAGCACACCAAGAAATTTCAGCCTTACACACTGGTCTTACAAACTGAAGTGACTCTCTCTCTTAAAATCACACTCCCGAAGCGGGGAGGCAAAATTCAGCGAATATAATCTCACTAGATGGCGGGACCAGGATTACAAAGAAAGTAACGAATATAAAATAAACTAAATTTGATATCTACAGGGCGATAAAGTTTATCCACGCTAAACTTTTAAAACAAAGAAAATAAACTGTACCACCATGCCTTTGGAAAAACCATTCTTTGATAGAATAACGATTGATCATATCATTGTGCTAGCTATTTACTTATAGCAGCGATTATGTTTCTTCAGCTAAGAGAATAAAAAATAATCTCTGTGGATATGAAGAATAGTGAGGAATAGTTAAAGAAAAAGCTAGTGCTGTGTAAAACGAAAAGGATTTGTGCAATATCGGTCTGTAACAATATGTCCCCGTGATAAATAATCAACAAAACATTTCAAAACGTGCGTGTCTGTTGATGATTTCAATATCATTTTATTTCAGTTCAGATAAATCGTGGTAAATAGTTCGACAAAGTAATAGTTATTTTGTATTAGTGAAATGTAATGTTATCAATTTATTTGTGTCAGTTTTCTACAAGATTACTATTTTATCATTAAAGAATAACAATGTTTTCTGAATGTTAATGCCGAAGCTATTATTAGTTAAGTTTCCACACTCTGTCCGCTCATTTGTGACTTTGAGTTTAACAGTATATTGTACCGACTAAACAATTTGCGTTCTAGTGCAATTTAAATGACAGCACAATTATGTGCAAACTCGTTGAATACTGCGTTTTCGTCCACCTGCAATAGATTAGTTTTATTTTAGAAAACATTTTTAAATACTTTCAAAGTACAACAGGACTAAATAAATAGTTGTTCAGGCGTTCGGGCGTTGTGTTTTATTAACGTTCCAAATTTGCTCACAACAATTTTAATCACAACATAAAAAGTATATACCCATCAGAGGAGAATTATATCGCATGTCAAGCCCTGAAATAAAGTTGACAGGGTAGAGTTTACCCCGAGCTCACTTCTTTTAGGGTTTGTTTAAATCAGTGGAATTTTTTCATATTATTTTTTTAAACTGGCTTTTGATATACGAGGGACGGTTTTTATATTCCAGGACTATGCATGGAATAAGCACTAAGGGTTGTGTCTGATGTAGAGCGGAGGCACGTTAATACAGTTTCCGCAAGTTATCAGATGAAAACCCCTGGCTAATTCTTACACTTATTATTAGGGACTGCACACGAAAGGCCGATGACTCATTGCCCACGGGCATACTATTAAAAATTTATATTTTTAATTTTGTTTATATAATTGGAAAACAAACGGGTGGTGATCTATAAAATACGAAATACATTTTTATTTGTTCATTTTGTAGTTGAATAAACGGGTATTAATATTAACTAGCAATACTTTCTCAAAGTTCACTTCTATAAAATTTGTTCTCTTTGAATGAAATACATCCTTGTAGATAGAAAACATTCTTTCTATATCGCAACTGGTTAGAGGTGCATACTGGAAATATTCTTCTATTTTAGCGTATTTAGCAGTTAGATTTTGAGGTATTGTCTCCATGCGCAATTGCCGCAATGTTATTAAATCTGGATTTCTATTAAGAAGTGCGTCTAACTTTTTCCGAAGGCCCCATCCGAACTCACTTGGAATATTTTTCAAATTATTAATGGTCACATCGAATGTGGTTAATCCATCATTTAATTTGAGATTTTGATTTTCAAAATAACTGATTAGTTTTGGACAAATATCCAAAGTGTTCCTGAAGAAAGTACAACTAATTTTGTTAATTTGGAATTTGTATTAGTTCCTTGTACTCAGAAATGCTTCGAGCATCGTCTTTTAAACATGTAACGAAATTTTGTAAACTATCGAAATTCTCTGCATAAAAACTAGTAGCTTCCGACCATGTTCCTCATCTACTTATTACTGGAAAGGGAGGCAGTGACAGAGATGGAAGTTTTTCCTTCTAAAGAACTACTCTCAATGGTGCTTTTCTGAAAACTTCTTTAAAACCAGATAGAATTCTATCAACTTACGGAAAGGTGTCTCTGATATATTCACAGATTCTGCGGAGAGCATGCGCTACACTTGTAATATGCAGCATATTAGGATATGTTTATTTTAATATTCTTCCTGTTTTTAACATATATGCAGCACTGTCACTGATAAATAAAAGTATTTTTTCTTTATACCTGTCGTCCGAATGAAGCATTTGGTGCATATTCTCGTAAATGGTTTTAGCTACTGCTTCCACATAAACTGTATATATAACTTTTAATTGCTATTACATATGCGTTATATGGAATAGTTGGATGTAGTACACCAGCTACAACATTTACTATACATTTACCAATATATCGACAGTTTCGTGGGACTTATCCATGGTACTGATTTGAAAAATGGCTTCTAATGCGTTCTACTGCTTTCGTGTAGCACTTAGAAACATAATATTTGTTATAACGAGCCATCGAAAAAATTCATAATTGGAGTAGACTGTGAAATTGGGTTGATACTTTAACCACTTCTACATAATGGCTTTTATTATTTGACATTGAAACTATAAGTTTGTGTCAAATTTTTCAAAACTCTTATTAAGAAAATTATTTGTGTTTAGATGTAAATGGACAACATTTTCAACAACTTCTTTAGCTATATGTAAATTTTGATTATGATTTCGATATTAAATAAATTATTTGTTTTCTTTTTTGTTGTAGTATCATTTCAATGCCATAACCTTTTTTTACAATGAAACCAAATGAAACTGTCAAGCACCTAGTAATGTGTCATTATGTGGAAATGGCTAAAGTAACAACCCAATTTCACAGTCTACTCCATTTATGAATTTTTTCGATGGCTCGTTACAACATAATATTCATCAAGGAACATTTGGACGAATATATTTTTGTAGAAATGTTTTGAAGGTCGGATTGTTAAATTTATTTAATGGAATATTAGCCACCATTAAAGTTTCACAGAGTTCTTCGTTATAATTGTCAGATTTCAACGGATTTAAGCTATAAAAACTCCTCACGCTTCTATCTACGCGCATGAAGAAAGGAATTTAACTGTAATATTGAAGTAATAGCTTGACAATTCAACGACAAAAGCAGATATGCGGTTAACCAAATAAATAAGGCTATTCAATATCTGCGTGTTGTACTTAGCGATGTTATAGACTATTTATATGGTCCATCGTGATTTCTGCTTGATGCGTCCGGTCTCTACTTATTATCGAGACAGCGACGGTTGTTTAGGCACTCGTGATGTTGACATTAGTCAATAGGCCACGCTGAATGTTCTTCTACGCAGAGTTTCAATAAATTTTGTAATGTAGGAAGGGTGTTATTTATGGTGATAGTATCTCTCCAGCAGCATGTACTGATGATTCTATAGTAAGATGAAATACGTGTCTGCGTGTCTGGACAGATACTTTTACACAAATATGAACCTGTCTTGTGTTCTCCACACCCGATTTTTAATAATATTTTTATATGATTAAAAATGATTTTTGTTTTATACAAAATTTGGTGAGATTTTACCTACTCAAGTATGTTTTAAATTATAATGTTATGAAGAGTTACAATTCTGGCGATGTTTCTATGAATAACACTATTATTCCTACTTGAATATTTTCCCTACGTAGATAATACTTGTTCCATGTTTGTTGCTGTTTCAACAACTCTCGGTTTTATTGCTTCCAGAATTGTTGTCGCTGCTGGGTATGGTGTATCGTCTTGATATGAGCGATTTTTTGTAAAACACCATATCCGGTTCTGTGGGTTCAAGGAGTGCGTATATTATTAGGAAATGTGACGGAATTAGTACGGGAAGGTCGTTAAGAGCAGTAGAACAAGGTGTCAATGGTCAAGAATTTAAACTAGATTCTATGTCAATCATTTAGAGTATTCTTCAGAAGTTAGTACATTATCTTGAATAGTTATGTATAAATGACGTTTGATCTGCTTTATTGTTGACTCTCATAGGTGATTTTGAGGTGATTTTGGTAGTATGAAATCTCAATTTGATTAATTTTTACTGGTAAAAGTTGTAATGGACTTTGTGATTTTATGCAGCAGTATATATTCTTCATTGATATAAGTTCTGCACAGTCTAATCCGTAATTTATAAAAGGGCTCGAGCTTCGTATACGTGGTTTTGGAAAATTGAACATAATGTGCTGAATTGGTTTGAGATTAACCACAGCACTTCAAATAATTATGGCTAACACCTTTCACTAATCATCGGCTACATAAAATCTAATATTTGTAGCGAAATATGGATAATAATTGTTCTTATCCAAAGTTGAATAATCTTTCATGTTCTGTTTTGACGATGATTTCGCTTATATAACGATCATAAGAAAGAATGAATAGAAATTTTTGAATATTAGGTAAAACAGATAAAAGTAATCTGACATCTACACTTAACACAAACTTACTTTTAATAGAAACGAATTTAGATGTTTCAATTTGCTGGTTCGTTCTACTCTGTTCTTTTTATTTGTTTAATATCATTAATGTCAAGATTTTTACAAACATTTTTGCAAATCTTGGAATATCTGTTGGTAAATGGCTGCTATTCTTTTGATGTCCATCGCCGAATCGAATAGTTCAGTTGAGTTACATGTTGGCCAGTCTCTACAAAAATAATTTATTGTATTCGTGGACACTGCTCATCTTGACGGCCGCTGCAAATTCTAGAAATTAAAGTCGGCGCTTTATCTTATATATTATTTTAGTTTAATACAATCGTGCACCTAAACATTTTCTAAGCCATTAGATAAGCATAGAATCACCAGTCCTCTATTGGATTATATAAAACAGTCGAAATTAATCACAGTATGGTTAAAAAGTTATTTAATACTAAAATCTCCTGTGGTGATAGAATGTATGTCTACTAAATTATTTTCTTGGCTTTACTATTTTATATAGTAATGCATTCTAACTTAATAAATATGTAGTTAGTCTCTAGTTAGCAATCAGTCCAAAAGAAATGTACTTCGCGGATCCTCTTAGAGTATTTTGGATGCATATAATTAGTTTTTGTTTTAGGATAAATACTTCTATATTGAAGTCGCTTTTATTGTATTATCTTCTTTCCAATTAGAAATGATCAGGTATTATTCATTTCTTTTTTCATCTTATAATACTCTATATACGTATATTCAGTATTATATATAATATATTTTCGTAGTCAAGTTAAGGTTTTTAATGATGGCACGAGTATATGCTATTTCTTTATGATAAGAAACATAAAGTCTACTAACATGACGACTCCACATGTTGATGCAAATACAGCTATTATAAGATTACTTGTTCTGTTATCTGTGTCATCGGCATAACTAATACTGCATAAAATTCCAGCAGTGATATTTAAAAGTGCACCAAAGAATATAGCAATCATTTCATAGAATCTGATTGGACTGTTGACGATGTAAACTATTAATAAGGAAAGCGTTATAAGGAAATACGCACCAGCTGCATCTATTATCAAAGAGCGAAGTTGTATGCCGTAGAATGAAGTGTGGAAATCCAATATTATAATGCATATTATCAAACATAAATGTACTTCTATTAGTTTGAAAACGAAATTGATATCTCCAAAAAGTTCTTTTAGTTTTCTAAACATTTTTATTTTACACAATTTAAATAAAAGTATAGGTCTGTAATTATAATGCCAAAGTAGCTGTCATATGTCAAATATCAATACATGACTTTTCACATTTTTAAGAAGTTTGTTGTTGATTGTCTCATTAACAGCCAAATCATATGTCTTAGTTTCAATATTAACTGCTTCTTTTGTCAAGAATGTGTCATTGTTAAATCATTTGCATATCTAAATACATTGCAGGATATTTTGCATGTTGTTTATGTTTTAGTTGATTTACATATCATTTTAGAGGACTTTTTTGTGATGTAAGTCACTTTTGTTGATTTTCTTCATTCGTTTTAAGTCTACATTTTCTAAATCACATTTATATTTTGCCTAGGCGACATTACTTATAGTACTCGTAGGATTAGGGTGTGAAGACAGAAGAGCAGTATCATGGAAGTTTTGACGTTGTTATTACACTTCTGCTGTATATAGTAGGTATACAGCAGACCGATTTTAATGTGGCCGGTTAGAAGTACCGCCCTCGAGATGCGCATGAAATTCATAGGTAGGGAAACCTCTGGCATCCCTTATTATCCCTTACTACGTCCCAATGCACGTCTCGCACAAAGTGTTTGCTTTTCATTTTTCCGAATACTGTCTCTATCTAACACTGACCCTTACTTGACGCACGTGCAAATTCTCCAACCGGCCACATTAAAATCGGTCTGCTGTAAGTTAGACTGAAAACCTTTCATTGGGGCCACCCAGATATTACAGGATGTCAAGTTAGTAAAAAAAAAGTTGTACTAAGAAACACCTCTGGACTAAATACGATTGTAGTAATTCAGAGTACGGATGCGGTAAGATTTCTTGAATTTCGTTAAAGAAACCCGTATGTCACTATCAAATGTTTGTCATGTAATGGTTGATTTTCTTGATATACGAAATATTATTAAAACTTATATGCAGATATGTGATATAACTTTGAGAATTAGCTAGCAATAGAAACATAGCTATAATCGAACACTTTTAGAACAAAACGCTACAAGTTATAGTGAGTACGTTACGGTCAAAGAAGAGATAAAAACACAAATGTTAGGTACAGTGATAGAGTGAAGTTGCCTTGAAATAAACTAATAGACAAAGTTATGGTTCCAACAGACGAACTGGGGTCAATACTACATGCTATTTTCAAGTATAGCAAACGCCAATTAAGTTGGCGCGAGGAGGGGTAAGTTCGCGCAGGATTAGAAGTAGTGGGGAGATTTGTATTTGGCTTTACATCAAATGTCAGTTAATTCTAACCTCTGAGCTTGTATCACTTTATGATCCCTTAGCAAAGACATTATGTTCCGTAAAACAAAAAAAAAATTTCGCTCTCATTGTATATTGGTGATGCAAAAGTAACTCCACACTTAGCAAAATAAAGTCAAAGAATAATGTAATGTAGAAAGTAAATGTTTAATGCGTATGTTTATGCTTGCTATTGATGACTTGGCGAGAGGCCGTTGTTAACACGGCTGTTAACTGTCAATAATACTTAATATTGACAGTTAACAGCCGTGTTAACAAAGTCCTCTCGCCAAGTCATCAATAGCAAGCATAAACATACGCATTAAACATTTACTTTCTACATTACATTATTCTTTGACTTTATTTTGCTAAGTGTGGAGTTACTTTTGCATCACCGATATACAATGAGAGCGAAATTGATTGAGGGCATTGTTGTTATATAATGAAGTGGATATTTCGTGGCATGTTTAGGGATATACATAAACCAGAGCTGCCAAACGCCCTAAACCAATTTCGCTGTCATTGTAATACAACTACTAGCAAATAGCATGTAGTATTGACCCCAATTTGTCTGATGGAACCATAACTTTGTCTATTAGTTTATTTCAACGCAACTTCACTCTATCTAACACTGTACCTAACATTTGTGTTTTTATCTCTTCTTTGACCGTGACGCACTATAACTTGTAGCGTTTTGTTCTAAAAGTGTTCGATTATAGCTATGTTTCTATTGCTAATTATTAATCCGTATAATAATTAATGTCCTTCGCAAGATGTTAACGAAAAAGAAAGAATTTTTGATGTGATAATTGCTTACACAAGAGGTGTAAGTGCTGCTATGAATGAGCGGGGGGGGGGGGGGGGGGGTGAGTCGTATCCCTTGTAGCGGACGACCTAGAACTAAACTCTCTATAGAAGTAGAAGATTCCTACTTGAGGGCGAATTTTTTCTATGAAAAATTCGAATAAAATAGCGTCGTAAAGTGTAGAAACAATATTTACAAGATATTTATTTATCTACAATTTAGGAATATGAAGAGGGAATACCCTGCGTTAATTTGCCCAAAAGTGGTCGATTAAGAATTTTGAGCCAAGCGAGTGCACAAAGAATGTTTGAAGCCGTTAAGAATAGAGTTGGGGTTGCACAGTGAAAAGTAGGTCGAAGATTCAGCGTTTCAAAGACCACTGTTTCTCGAACAATTTCCTGAAATAATGTGGTGTTTCGAAAACGAAGGGAAACACCAAAACATACCGCGGTACAGTTAGAAAGAATACCCAGGTGTTTTCGTTCGCTAAGGTGCATCAATTTTGTCAATAAATTGATTGTAATGGCTGATCAGAAATATTTCTCCTTGTCCCATTCAGAGATGAAGGGAACGACGACATACGAAGCACACCAGTCAATGTCAAATTCAAAGGTAAATCCTAATTTGAGGACAAAGTTTTAGTATGGTGTGCCATTTCTGAGGCCGGATTTATCTCGCAGCCGTACATTGGTCGTATTCGAGGAGAAGCCTTAACTGCACAACTTTACATTCAAAGATGCCTTTCTAAACTGCTTCAGTTTTTAAATATACATTATGGTAACGATGATATCATGCTTTGGCCTGATCTGGCTTCATGCTATTATGCTAGAGTTACTAGAGACTGGTATAATACAAGACATATACTTTGCTTCTAAATTAGACAATCTGCCCAATGTACCTCAGGCTTGGACAATAAAGGAATTTTGGTCAATATTGACCAGAAAAGTGTATGAAAATGAATAGGAAGCTGGAAATGATGATCAATTACGACGAGTAATTTTTTAAAAAATGTGAAAAATTGATCCTGCTGTTGTCCTGAGGATGATAAGACAAATCAGAAAAAAATTGAGGACCATCGAAGATAATGGTCTACTATCAATAATTTGAAGATTTAGTATTTATTATTTTATTTATTATTAGTTGTTGTAATATACAGCTTATAAAGTAAAACAGTTTCGAGAAAATTATCACATCTAAATTTTTTCCGATAACTTTGGGACCTTACGTTATATACAAAGGATACATGATACAGTAGACTTAATGTAATTCGTGAATGATGAACAAGGTTAAATCCGAACACAATTAAATATTATTTAGTGTGAAAGGGATTAAGTTTTAATTGTAAATGGATTAGCTCCTTCTACAATACACATACATAACTCAATTTGAATTCTGTCGAGATAACTTGTATTTGCAATAGTTGAGATAAATGTGTCATTTCGTTTTGTTAGTAGTGATAAATTGGTAAATAATTTAATTGTGTGTGTATATAATTTTGAAATAATTATTCAATATATTCTTCCTTTGACATTTTCAATGTTAGCAGTACTCATGCAAGAATTCAATTCCTTTTAAAATTTATTTTCTTGATACTATCTAATTTTCTTGAAACTGGATACGACTACTCCTTAATACGGGGTATGGGAAATGGAAACAAATCAGAACTTCTTTCATTTTATAAGAAATAGTATGGGGGAAGTTAATGAACGTGAAAAATTAGAATTACATGGAAAAGCAATTTTCTTAGAGTAAACTTCTAGAAACACCGAGGAACACAAAAACATTTACGTATTAATATTGATCGCATTCGTTATTTGCTTCTATGAATGCAGTTATTCCTTTTGTTCTATTTTTAATAAATTTTAGAATAATAATTTGTATTTCCTTCACTAAGGTTTCCAACCTTGTTGATTAGTTAATTTGAAATAAATTATGAGGATCGCAGTCACTTGTACAGCTTTAAAATTATACTTAAGTCTTACCTAGGTATTTGCCAATACAGGGTGTCCAGAAACTCTCCTGACAAACGAAGACCGGAGATTCCTCTGATAATTTTAAGACAATTAAACCGAAATTCACTTAGTCCGAAAATGCTTCCTAAGGGAGCTAGAGTTCTTTGAAGATGGCGCCTTGTATCTTTTTTTTTTAAATTCCTCCAGAACGCTTCTATTTAGAAAAACAAAAACTGGTATGCTTATTTATCCTCCAGAGATGAATCGATTCCATCAATTGCGAATTTCTAGTACCGGTCATAGGCGTCCATTTTGGGTAGGTCAACGGTTATTTTAAGGCATAACTTTTTTGTCTTTAACTTTTAAGCATTTGTGACACTAGATTATTAAATTTTTAGGTATTCCAGTACTAAAATGTACTCTTACTTTAAGTCGGTAGGATACACCATTTTCTAGAAAAATCGATTTGTAAATTTTTCGTTTTTTCTTCATTAAAGTTCAATTTATTATGTACCTACTTATTTTTAGCGACGAAGTTGGCTTGGACTATCAAGGCATGGATGAAAATTAATTTAATAAATTAAAAACAAATTATTTATTACAATGGAACGAAACTAACAAAAAAAGAACAAGTATCAAAGGTAGATTGTTACAAAAGTTGCTCGATGTGATGACCATTAGTCTCTATGCATAAGTTTACCCTTTTGCTTAGAGAACGCCGAATTCTTGCAAAAATTCTAAAGTTATTTCTAAATTCGTTGCAAGCATCTTGTATCCTTAGCCAGAGTTGTGCGCGATTTTGTATCGGAACGGAATAAACAAATGCTTTTATGTATCCCCAAACACAATAATCGCAAGGATTCAAATCCGGCGACCTTGCTGGCCAAGCAACTGGACCGCCTCTTCCAATCCAATGGTCTTCGTAGTTATTATCTAGAAAGTCTCGTACATTCCTGCTAAAGTGGGCCGGACAGCCGTCCTGTAGAAACCATAAGTTTTGCCGAATATTTAAACGCACCTCATCTAACAAATCAGGTAAAATATTTTGCAGGAAATGTAAGTAATCAGCACCATTTAAACGAGCAGGTAATTCCACAGGTCCAAGTAGATAATCGTCAACTACTCCTATCCAGACGTTTATCCTAAACCTATGCTGATGCTTAAATTCTTGAACAACTTGGGGATTGTCACCAATGTACGAATAATAATGTGCATTATGTACATTAAAAATTCCATTTTTTGAGAATGTAGCTTCGTCACCAAACAAAATGTTCCTGAAGAAATCTTCATCTTGATTTTTCTGATTTTGTAACCATCTAGCGAATTCTACGCGAGCAGGAAAATCTCCTTCTAGCAGTGCTTGCACCTTTGTAAAATGAAAAGGATATAAATTTTCTTTATGTAAGATATTTCCTACGGAAGATTTTGAAATTGTGGGGTACATGGCAGATAGTCTTCGAACGCTAATTTCTGGATTTTCCTCAACTTCCATTAAAATAACATCTTCATGTTCTGCTGTTACATCATTATGTCTCCCTGTTTCATTATTTTTTGGGACCACTGAACCTGTTTCTCTTAATCGTTGATGAAGAGCTGTAAATGTTGAGTGAGTGGGATGCTGACGATTGGGAAATTTTTCAGCGTATCTACGTTGCGCCGCTCGAGCGCTACACCTCATTTCGCCATAGACTAAATGCATATCGGCGTATTCCTCATTAGTAAAAACCATTTTTTTTAAAATTGAAATCGTTGTGTTGGAATAACACAAAGTAAAAAATGAAAAGATAAACTTCGCGAACTGACAACAATTTGACAATGAAAAACGTAGGTTTTACTTCTGTTGGCAGTTCAGAGCTAACTATTGCAAAAAATAAAAAATTGAACTTTAATGAAGAAAAAACGAAAAATTTACAAATCGATTTTTCTAGAAAACGGTGTATCCTACCGACTTAAAGTAAGAGTACCTTTTAGTACTGGAATACCTGAAAATTTAATAATCTAGTGTCACAAATGCTTAAAAGTTAAAGACAAAAAAGTTATGCGTTAAAATAACCGTTGACCTACTCAAAACGGACGCCTATGACCGGTACTAGAAATTCGCAATTGATGGAATCGATTCATCTCTGGAGGATAAATAAGCATACCAGTTTTTGTTTTTCTAAATAGAAGCGTTCTAGAGGAATTAAAAAAAAATAAATACAAGGCGCCATCTTCAAAGAACTCTAGCTCCCTTAGGAAGCATTTTCGGACTAGGTGAATTTGGGTTTAATTGTCTTAAAATTATCTGAGGAAACTCCGGTCTTCGTTTATCAGGAGAGTTTCTGGACACCCTGTATATTATAGAGGGTTTTAAAAAATATTTTACAGTTTAATTTCGAAATAAGTATTTAATGATAAATATTACAAACCATACAAAAACTATTTATTGAAATGCATAAAAGGAGTTTTATTTATAAAATATTGTCTGCTTCAAGTGACCTGCATCATTTACAACAAGTTTATTTACACTTGATGAAATTGTGTATGACCTTATTGCGTAATACCTGGGATATAGCTTCAACCACTCTTGTAATGTTTCGTTTCAGTTAATTAAGATTTCTTGGTGTTGAAAAATAAGCGTTGCCCTTTAAAAAAATCATAAGAAAAGAATCTGGAACGACAATGTTTGATGACTTTGGGGACTAATTTAAATTGACATTTCAAGAAATTAAAGCACTAGGTAATGTCTTCAATAAAATTTCTATTGAAGTATTTGCAGTATAGCTAGTTGATGAATGATTTTGAAACCAGTATTAATTTCTCTCTTCTTCTATTTGTGTCACGGAAAGCGTTTGACGTATTTGCGAATAGCTTTCTGGCGTTACTGTGACCGTTTTCTTAAAAAATGGTCTAATTATCCTTAACGAAGATATTGAACACCAAACTGGTTTGACTTTTTGTTTGTGTAAAATTTTTCCAAAATTTTGATGGATTTTAAGTCGATCAGTGGCGAGAATTTTGCATATTCACATCTTTGATCACATAAAAATGAACATAATATACTGCAACTGCGGATTAACGTCGTAAAAATTTGTGCCAAAATTGAATTTGACTTTATTAGTCTTGATCGGTTAGTTTTAGAACTTTGACAGTTTCGTACGGACGAAATATAATTTTCTTAAGCATATATACAGAATTTGTTTCTTATAAATTTAATGGAGTTTTGCCCTAACTAATAGTTCTTCTAGGTCCACGAATAATTGCTTGACTGATCCTTTGTTCATTTTGAGAATTAGTGGCAGATCTGAGTTTTCCGGTTGATTTGTTATATATAAAAATTGAGCCATTATTTTGCGAGCGTGAAATGATAGAACCCGCGAACATTAAAATGTCTTAGAAGAGTATGCTGCCCTTGAATATATAGTTTCACATAATTCATCAATAGATATAATTTTTTTGTAGAACTGACCTAGTTTCCGTTTTCACAACTATCAACGTTAGATATTTGATGCTTTTTAACTAACTGTAGAGTCAACTTTTTAAAATACTATTAAATTAAAAGTAATAGCTTTGCAAAGTCTTTCTTCAGAGACTGGCTAAGTAAAAACTTTAAAAAAGGTATAAAACTCCTACCACATTAATATTCGAATCCTAAATACGTGTTTCGACAACTAGGTAGAAATAATTATGGTGCTTCAATCGTTGGTGGCTGATAGAAAGAATACTTGCATATTATTCTGAAGTAATTGCCCTGGAACAACATGGATTCGTTCGCGTTCGTAGTACTGACACAAACTTATTAACATTTTGTAACTATATTTTGGAGAACATTGAAGAGGGTGATCAGATGAATTCTACACTCATTATCAAATATTTTAAATTTTCAATATCTTTTTGTATATATAAATTTTAATGATTAATTCGCGTTAATTCTCAAATTATGTGAGGAATTATTAAATGGCGCAACGCGCGATAGACAATATACGCCATTAAATTGAATTAAACGTCAAAATATTTTAAAGCAATTGAACATATTCACCTACTAGATCAATAACATCAGCACATGAATAATAGGGATAACAAAAAATTTTCGATAATTTGGTCCATGAGTGTATATACACTGACTTTAGAAAAGCGTTAGATCAGGTTAACCTTTGCTTCCTTCTATTGAAACTGGAAAAATACGGCAAAATTATTAATGTTCTGGCACGGTTAAGATCATACTTAACCGACCGTGTTGAGAGTATTGTGGACGGTATCAGGTCTCGGGATGTTCTTATTACATCCGGTGTGCCTCAGGGGAGTCATTTGGGTCCTGTTTTATTTTTGCTAATTAGAAACTATATAAGATTTTGTCTTAATTTTTGTGCTAAGAACTAAGAACACATACAGAAAGAATTTATATAAATAGCGAATTGACAAAGAAAGAAATGGAAATACAAAGTGAAATAAAGAAATTCGCAGAACTAGAACGAAAGAAAGGGAAGAAAATAAAATATGGCTATAAGAAGTTAATAATGGAGGACGGAATATGGAAATGGGATGACAAGGAGGGAAAACTGAAAATAGTTACAAAAAACGGATAGAAGAGGATCGAGAAGAGGAAGAGCTAGATAATAAAGATAACGACATGGCTAAGTTAAAGGTTATGATAAACCGGAAAAAAAGTAATAACAAGGAAAATCCAGGAAGAGTAGAGAACAGAATCGAAGATGAGGACAAGGGTTGTATTGGGGTATGGAAAATAGGGACATGAAACATCAAAAGCTTAACAGGAAAAGAGAGAGAACTGGAAGATGTGTTTGAAGAAATAAAATTAGATATGTTGACTATAACAGAAACAAAGAAGAAAGGACAGGGAATGCTAAAAATGAAGAAGGGACATACACTTATATACAGTGGGGTTTAAAAGCACGAAAGAGCGACTGCTGGTGTGGGATGTATAATACATAAGAAATACGAAGCACAAATAGATAACTGGAAAGCATGGTCGGAGCGGATACTGAAAGTGGAGATAAGAAAAGGAAATGATAGACAAATGAAAACAATAATTGCTGTATATGGTCCAAACGAAGACGAAAAAGCCGAAGTTAAAGAACAATTTTGGAAAGATTTAACGACAGTAACGGAAGAAGCGAAAGGAGAATTATACATAGCTGGAGATTTTAACAGCAGAGTAGGAAGAAGAGATTAATTATACAATAAAACTCTAGGAGCACATGGAGAATATGTTCGAAATAACAACGGAAAAAGAATGCTAGATTTCACTGTAATGCAAAATCTAATAATTACAAATACGTTCTTTGATCACAAAGAAATACACAAGTATACTAGAGAAATGAAAAGCAGAGGGAAAAAGTCCATAATTGACTACGTTCTAGTAGAAACTAACAATAGAAGAGCAGTAATAGACACAAGAGTAAGACGAGGACCGGAAATTGGTAGCGACCATTACTTAGTTATAACGAAAATTAGAGAGAATTCTGAAAAAGAAAAGAGGAACACTGCACCAAAACAAAAAGCAATCCATTCTGAGAAAATAAGAGTCTATAAATTAAGAAGTAATGATATAGCAGCAAAGTACAGCAAACTTATAACAGACACTTTTGAGCAGACACGAATGATCACAGAAGATAAGAATGTAGAGGAGTTATGGAACCTATTGGAAAATACGATGAAAGCCTCAGCAAAGGAAATATGTGGAGTAAGTACGAAAAACAACAATAAAAAACAAACAGCATGGTGGACAAAAGATATCCGAATACAAATAAAAACAAAGAAGGAGGCATGGAAAAAATATCTATCACACAGGACAACAGACAATTACGACACGTATAAACAAGAACGAAAAAAAGTAAAAGAATTAGTAATAACGGCAAAGAAGGACAAATGGAAAAAGTTTGGGGAAGAAATAGAAAAAAATAGCAAGGAAAATCAAAAACTATTTTATGGAGCACTAAAATCGATAAGAGACGGAAAAATACAAGAAACAAGGTACATCAAAAGCAGAAACGGAAATATGTTGAGAGAACCTAAAGATATAATCAACAGATGGAAAGAATATTTTCAAGAACTTCTGACTGAGCAAACGGAGAAGGATCTGAATTGGGAACATGAAGAAAAAGTGGAAGAAAATTTAGAAGAGGAGATAACTATGCAAGAATTAGAAGAGGTAATACGAAAATTAAAGAACGGAAAGGCACCAGGATATGACAAGATAACAACAGAGATGATCAAAAGCATGGGAGAAACAGGAAGGGAGTTGTTCTTGAAAATTCTTAACAAAATATGGAAAGAAGGGAACTTCCCAGAAAACTGGCACCGGGCCTTAATAGTACCAATACATAAAAAAGGAGACAGGAGAGACTGTGACAACTACAGGGGCATAACACTACTGAGTACAGCCATGAAGATATTCGAGAAAATTTTAGATGGAAGAATTAGAAATATAGTGGAGAGTACATTAAATGAGGGGCAAAGTGGATTCAGAAAAGGGAGAAGTGCGCAAGATCACGTTTTCACGTTGAAACAGATAACCCAAAAAGCCATATGTGAGAAAAAAACCGTATTTCTAGGGTTCATAGACCTGGAGAAAGCGTTCGACAAAACACCGAGGGAAAAAGTATTAAATATTTTGAAAGAAAGAGGAGTAAGTGTTAAAATAATAAGATTGATACGAAAAATTTACAGTAACAACGTTAACACTATCATAAATAATAATATAGAATCTGAAACATTTACAACTGAAAACGGTCTGAGACAAGGAGGCAGTTTAAGCCCAACGCTTTTCGTAACATATATGGATGAAATAATAAAGAAATGTACCACAAAAACTAGCAAGTACAATGTTGGACACTTACAACTACAAAGAGTAGATATCTCGGAGGGAGTTTTCGCAGATGATGTCGTTATAATCGCTAAAAGTGAAAAAGAATTACAACAGAATCTAGAAATATGGAACACAGAGCTGGAAAACCACAGAATGAAAATAAACAGAAAAAAAACAAAAGTGATGACGATAGGAGATGCACCAAAAAGCATAAATATAGAAATAGACGGGGTAAAAATAGAGCAAGTGAAGACTTTCCAATATCTTGGAGTCCCAATAGACGAAAAGGACACACAAGAAGTAGAAATAAACCAGAGAATAGAGAAAACGTTAAAGCTCTATTATATGATGAACAAGAAATTCATAAACAATAAAGAAATTTCTCGAGACACAAAAATGAAAATATTTAAAGCGATATTTAGACTCATACTAACATTTGGCTGCGAATCCTGGGTTTTAAGCGAGAGGCAAAAAAGCAAGTTACAGGCTGTCGAGATGAAATACCTGAGAAGAGTCCGAGGAGTTACCAAACTAGATAAAATAAGAAGTATGAAAATACGAGAAGACCTGGAAATAGAATCAACACTCAAATTCATAGAAAAGAGACAGTTGGGTTGGTGGGGCCACTTGCAAAGAATGGAAGGCGTAAGACCAGCTAAAAGAGTGTGGGAGGCAAAAATACTGAAAAACAAAAGGAGGGGTAGGCCAAAAACGCAATGGGATGGAGTAATAGCGAAAATACTGGAGACAAAGGAAGAACATGGGCAGAAGCAAAAAAAATGGCGGAAGAAAGAAAAGGATGGAAAGAATTTGTAGACGCCTAGAATAAAAAATACAGTTCGTCCCGACACCATTATATGGTAGAAGGGAATTTAGATTAATTATTATTAATTTTTGTGGTTTTCTTTTATTTGCCGACGATATGAAACTTTCTTACGCATTTGTTCTCCTAATGACTGTATCACACTCCAATCGGATCTAGATGCCTTCCACTCGTGGTCTATTAGAAACCTCATGCCCCTTAATACTAAAAAATGTAAAGTTATATCATTTACTAGAAAAAAGAATAGGCCTTCGGAAGCACAATACTTATTAAATAACGCTACTCTTGAGAAAGTGCAGTCGGTTCGGGATTTGGGAATTACTCTGGACTTATATAGAGCAAATAAGATCTTTGCTTTTATCAAGCGCCAGACACGGGATTTTAGAAATGTTATGGCTATTATAAAATTGTACTATTCATTGGTGCGGTCAATCTTGAAATATTGTAGCATTGCATGGAATCCATATACCTCTACATACCGTGAGCGCATTGAGAGAAGTCAACACAATATGATAAATTACGTCCTCGATAAGCTAAGTATCGATAAAAATTCCTATAATTTCTTACGACTACACCTATTGGGCTTTGAATCATTAGACTCAAGGCGGAGAAAGGCATACCTCAAGTTTGATTACGGTTGTTCAGCGGTTATATAGGATGTCCGGAGTTCCTAACCCTGTTCGATGGGAGAATACCAGCAGCGGATACAGGAAATGACCATGTTTTTTCAGTGCGGTACCATCGGACAACATATGGACTCAGAAATTCGATGGATTCGATTATGAGAGAATTGAATGGCTTGCCCTTTGATGTGGATGTGTTTCATTGCACGAAAACTGTATTCTTTAAGTATGTGAATGGTATGGACTTTAATTAGAGCTTCTTTTGTGCTGTAAATCTTAAGTTATATGTGGCTATTTATATATTTATATATGTATTTATATATTTACATATTTATATATTTATATATTCATATATTTATATATTGTAGATTGGATGTCGTGTGATGTCTGATGTTTAAATAAATTAATAATCACAGTGTTGCACATGGCTATAGTAAAGCTAACACAAAAATCGCGTAACATTTTACAAGACCTCTACGTATACACTGAGTTTTAAAGAACTAATTAAACGTGCACGTATTGTGCCGGAAATTTGCTTTCGGGGCGTGTTCGGGACTGATATCGCATTCATTTCTACAAGTTTAATTTAATTATGTGTACATACTGGGAATACATAATTATGGGCAATTTCGCACAAATACGGAATAATATTGGATATTTCCATCAATAAAAATACATCATAAATAGTCCGGCCGATATCGGCAGGTAAATTTCTATGAAGATTAGGCCGCAAAATTTGGGTTTACTTGGCCGAGGTCGTATTATAAGGGTGGTTGTAAATAACGAGTTGTCGTAAATGGGAATTTGCTTATAGTTGGTTCGGGGAACTTAGAAACTGTCCGTTACCTCAGGTGCCCGCTTTAGATAGGTTGCCGTTAATACAGGTTTTGTTGTATTTCCATTTTTAGTAAAGGGTACAGCATCGTCAGTATTGTTATGCTTTTAGTAATTTATATTATTATTATATGATTTATTTTAGAATTTTTTTAAGTTAATTGTAGTTTGAAAGACTAGGTATGATTATATTCACGCACAAGATGCAGTCATGCTTCATATTCTTTTAGGTAACTTTTGTAATTGATTCATTCAATTTGTCTTCTAGTAATGAACTTTATTTTGTACTAATTCTCCTCAAATATGTACATAATTTGAATTGAATGATTATTCTGTATAATATTAACTTTTGTGTTAAACGTCTTTATATAGATATACATTTAATTTGCACTGAAAATTCGGAGACTGTGGATTTTAAGTGAATAAAAAAAGTAAAAACCCTTACCACAATAGAATTTAACAATTCGATATACGTATTTCGACAACCACGTTGTCATCCTCAGTAGAAAAAGCAGTGTAACACTTGAAAGCACAAAAAATACACCACACTAACTGAGCGCTATATTGCACGGCTTCTCGTTAACATTAAATTTTAAAATTTTTAAAACCCTGAATACTACACTGAACTTACCTTATTGTAAAAACCATACTTAAATACGTACATGCATTAAGAGACCATTAACCGATTAATGGAGAATGCTTTATTCTATAGAAAGGCCCTTTAGAAAATTACACAAAGGGGATACCCTAATTTAATATACATAAAGAAACCATTATAAAACTCATCTTAAATTATATATGTCATTTAGAAATTAATATTGAGTCATAATATCTGTTAAAGGCTAATGTTGTAACGAAACAAAATTTAAAAAATTAGAATTAGGTTAATTTGTTAATACTGTTTTATTTAAATAAAACCTTTAGACAGTATAATCTCAAGTAGCATTTCGGGCGAATAGCTCCTTGAAATCTCTTTTAAGCTACGCGAAAGACAAAGTTGAGGGAAACAATAAATCTGGAATCTATGAAATAAATTGTAAGGATTATGATAAGAAATATGTCGGCCAAACAAAGCGTTCGATTCTAACTCGTTATAAAGAACATGTTCCGCATATTAGATTCAATAGGCCGGAAAAATCAAGTGTTGCCCGACATATTCTTGAATCAGGTCACAACGTAACATCTGATTGTCTGAGATTAATAAAAAAACGTCACTAGCCCCCGCGAATTAGATAGTTTTGAGAGCATTTTTATCTTTAAAAATAGGAATAACGTAATTAATGCAGATTTGGGTCCTATACCAGGTTCATCTTTATTCGAGTTAATTGACAGTTAGATGTTATTAAACCAAAAAAAGATAGGAAAACCATTAACAAATTAATCTAATTCTATCTAATTTTTTTAATTTCGTTTCGTTATAACATTAGCCTTTAACAAATATTATGACTCAATATTAATTTCTAAATGACATATATAATTTAAGATGAGTTTTATAATGGTTTCTTTATGTATATTAAATTAGGGTGTCCCCTTTGTGTAATTTTCTAAAGGGCCTTTGTATAGAATAAAGCATTAATCGGTTAATGGTCTCTTAATGCATGTAAGTATTTAAGTAGGGTTTTTCCAATAAGGTAAGTTCTGTAGTATTCAGGTTTTTAAAAATTTTAAAATTTAGTGTTAAACGAGAAGCCGTGCAATATAGCGCTCAGTGAGTGTTGTGTGTTTTTTGTGCTTTCAAGTGTTACACTGCTTTTTCTACTGAGGATGACAACGTGGTTGTCGAAATACGTATATAGAATTGTTAAATTCTATTGTGGTAAGGGTTTTTAATATTTTTATTCATCTAATTTGCACTCTCATAGTATACATACAGTGTCTTAATACGTGTAATAGCTTCATATTTGCTCGTGCCGTTTGTCTTAGCCCTTCATAATATTAGAAGGAAGAAGAGGACAAATAACACGTGCGCGTGGGTAGCTTCAGAGCTGTGCAAAAGAAAATAAAGATTTCGATGTTTGCCATGCGTCAGTCTTTTCGTTTTATTAAATTCGTCGACAATCAAGAAATCCTTTGGGATGTATTAGATGAAGTAGCGTATTAGCGAAAAAGCATTATTTTAAGAGGATTTTAATTTAATGTTCAACTGTCATTCTGTAAAATTTAATTAAAGACATTCTTAGTCGGTATCGTGGGCAACGTAAATCAAAATAATAAAAATTTGTTGGTTTTAGGTATCACTAATAAGTACAAAGCAACAAAGTAGAGAAAATATATAAAATGTGTCTCTTTATTGCGTGATTTCTAGAAGAATTTTGGAGTATTGTATTACGTTTTTTATTTTATGTACAAACATAAATGTACAAATTTTCATTATTTAATGTGTAGCAGTTTGACTTACAAATGGATTAGGTAGTTGGGATTAATAGTGTGATAAATCTTCTGTTCGGGTTCGTTTCATAAAACACAGAGTAATTAATGCGAACTTTAATATTATTAAAAAGTCGATTTATTTTTTTAAACAAATTTATATCTTGTTAGTTCATTTATAATTTTTAATAATATTGTAAAGAACTTGTCTTTCAGGTTCGTTTAAATAAAACTAACGGTAATTAAAAACACTATATTAATAATAAAACACACTAAATAACACTTCAAACCTAATAATAAAAATAACAGTATTTATTTCATATTTGTATAACGATGTTTATTTATAACTGCTATTAACTTGGCAGCGCTTACTTCTTCAATGAATGTCCTGAATCCCATCCGAACTCTGTCTGGTGTTATTCTAACGAGCCCTCGAACGTGTTGACACATACGGCGGGTGACGTCATTTCATGTCTCACATTACAATATATTGGAGAATTCATACTTATAAAAACGTGAAAGATTGCAAATGTCGAGCAATATTTTGGAGTTGTTTAGCAAGAGTTTAGAGAGGTTGCATGCGTTAGAATTACATACATGTGTATGATTTGGCGGTAAGTGAGACTCGACCACTTTTCGCCATTTTTCGGAAAAATAGCATTATATTTTAGTTCTGTCATTTTTCCATGGTGGCAGTTGAAGTTTGGTAAATTTCTGAAATTGGATTTGAAAGTTAAAAAGAATCTAAATGGCCAATTCTAAAATTAATAAACTCTCTATTCCTAGTACAATCTATTATTTATATTTTCACGGATTAAACACATCTGAAATTTTGAGAGATATGAAATAGACTTTGAGCGAAAGCTACAATTTGTCATTGAGTCGAGCAATGTAACCAGGGTGATATGAACATCGAAGATGATGTACGACCAGAACCATCAAAGAATTCAAGAACTCCGGGAATAATCAATTAAATTAAAGATATTGTTTTGATCCACATAAGAATGGACATTAAGGAAATATATAGTCTCGAGAGTATATTGAGCAAACCTGGATTTTATACGTAGAATTTGGTATGTTCAAACTGACAGTAAGGTGGATGCCGTAGATCATGTATTGGGATAAAAATGTGAAAGATTGCGAACGTCAAGTGATAATTTGGAGTTGTTTAACAAAATCCAAGTTGATTAACCAGAGTCTATCTCAACAGTAAACACATCATGATATCCCTATCCCAAAGAAAACCCACATATTTCCATCGGTGGATAAGGTAGTGGTTACGATTTTAAAAATTTGATTGGAATAATTGTTATCTACTATCTTGCAAAGGACCAAACCATACTATACTGCTCTACTAGACAAAATTTAAGAAAGCGATTTCTGAAAAAGAACGTGGAACGGCTCATAAAAAGTACTCTCCCATTAAGACAATGCCCCTTCTCACATCATAACATCTCAATTGATCAAAAATGGCATAAGCACTTGAAAATCGTCCAAGTGCGTTGAAGTTGAGTGGGGATATTTTGATAAATAATAAAAACTTAATGTCCAAACTCAATTGTCTCATTTCTATGCATCGTGTGCGATAAAAACTAGATTTGTAAATAATCAAAATTAACTTTATTTAATTTTACAAATTTCGAATAACTGGCAAAATGTCACCTGTAGCAGTGTAAATTTCTGGTGAATAAATTAGTTTTAGCGTAACCCAACGACGTGTACGTAGCAAAACTTTGGGGAGTTTGATTAACCTGAATCTCCTCACCTCTTACGTATCAGGGTGATTCATTTATGTAAGTTCCTGCACCTCTAACTTGTTCAATCATATTTTCACATGTTATTTGGTACTTGATTGTATACTTTGCTTTTGAGATAACCCCATAAAAAGTAATCTGGCGAAGTAAGATCTGGTGATCTAGCAGGCCAATTTACTGAACCAGCTCTACCTATCCAGCGACAATTAAAATTACGATCACCGAATAGTATACTGGACAACCATCATGTTGAAACCACATGTTCTGTCGCACTTTTAAGCTAATGTCTTCAACTAGTGCTGGCAGTTCATTTTCCAAAATGTCTCGGCACACTTCAACATATCACCACACCAATGCGGGGGCCGATGACTTTGTTCCCAATTATTCCACACTACACGTTGACAGGCCAAGGGCGTTGGTGTTCAACTTGGCGAAGTCAGTGTGGATTTTCAACACTCCAGTAATGTGTATTGCGTCGATTAACCGTTCCGTGGTTTGTGAAAGAACCTCGTCGGAGACCATAAAAAAAAACTGGGGTTTTGTTGTAATTGTTCACATGAGCACTAACAAAAAGTTACCCGATTTTGGAAATCAACGCCATGAAGATCTTCATGTAAAGACATATGATATGGGTGATATTTATGACGTTTTAAAATTTTCCAAGCACTGGTGTGGGACAATTCAGAATCGCGAGCTATTTCTCTTATGCTAACATGAGGATTAACAGCCATTATATAGAGCAACTTCATTTATTTTCCCCAGTGACTGTTGCTCGACGGGTCCTTTTTTTCGGTTGAACACTTTCATCAGTAGTATTCCATACACCAGAACCATTTAAATTTTCTCTTGTACAGTTAAATATTCTATTCTGTAGTAGGCACTATTAACAGCGTAACAGAAACAGGTCTTTTACTTTTCGAAATATTCTTCGAATTGAGTAAAATAAGTTGTTTAATAAAGTTATTTCTTTCTTTTATGAGATTTTTTTGTGTTTTTGGAATTAAAAAAATACGAATAAAAGAAATAACTCAAACGTTAAATATATACATTGTACATCCAAAAACATTTTTCTAAAAATTATTTTCAACATAAGAAATGGTATTAAAATAAAAATACAATTTTTTTTTTATTTGAAAGCACTCGGATAAGTCATGGGAGAAGGAAATCACATTGATCAAGTATGATAATAGTGCTTTCTTGATAAGTTATTTTTGATGGTATTCTTTTTATTGAAAACTATTGCAGAATCGTATGCATAGGTTTTCAGCGCGACAAATTTCAGACAAATCGTACGTACTTTTTCCAGTAAAATTCGAATCTGTAATATAATATACCGGAACCTATTTAAGATTTCAAAGTTACCACCGCCCCACCTACATGGAGGGTGAGAGAGGAAGTAATTTTGGGCACTAATGTATTTCCTGCATTGAATTATTAAATTTTAAATCTTGACGTTTTTTCTGGAACTGCTTATTTTTCGAGATATTTGAAAGTTTCATATTAAAAAATATATCTGGTGTATTTATTTTGTAGAGTTTGATAGTGTTATTGTATGAATAACTAATAAAATTAGTAAAAATAGATTAGTAAAAGAGTACTTATAGGATAGAATAACAAATTTTCTATAACATTTATACAATTATACATATATCGAGTCCATTTAGGTATATTCTGTTGTCTCATAATAATAAATAAATAAGAAACATTCCATATATTTTGCTAAACAAAGATTTATTTTTACTTAAATGAAATAGTTCTAGGTACAAATTTGAATATTAAGAAGAAGTATTGCTATGTAATAAACTAGTTGTGTTTCACTTTTTTATTGTGCGCTGGTATATGCTAACATGTTTAAAACGGTTTATACACTTTCGATATGAAACGTTCGATCGCATATCCTAGAAATTTAAGGAATTTAGATGACTGAACATAGACTGAGAATTTGATATTACATTCCTTGGGTTTGCATTAATTTATATTAACAATAAACATCCTTAATATTTATATGAACGAAATAACTTTCACTTTCACAGATAATTTAAGGAACAAGCATATAATTACTCCGCTTAGCCAGCGAATACTAATTTTCCAGATATTGTTTACCTTACGTATTTATAAAACTATAAATGCTTTTACTAGATACTTTGATTTAATGAGACCCAAAAGCAAATGATGTTTTTCACAGTCTACTAGATTTTATTATTCTCAATAAATTCAGCTTATCCTTCCATAGTTATTTGATTAATATCTTTTTTCCTAACCGTAATGTGTTACAAGAAGTATAATCTTTTAATAAAAACTCATACCATTATTTATTATTATGTGATTCGAAAATTTCTAATTGTGCGAGAAATTAGATTAGAGGAGGTGGCTATGGAGCATATACTATTGCGACCTTTTTAGGTTTCCATTGTGGTCCCCATGCCTGGTTAGAGTACATTCTCTGGCTATATTTATTTCACAGATAATAATTATTCCAAAACCTGGAACGAAACATGAAGAAGTGAATTTTTACTGACCTATCAGTTTTTTACTATTTCTATCAAAAGTTTTCGAATATATATACATATATAGTGGATTTAGATATTCGGCGATTTAAGATCTATTTTAATTTGATATGTATATTTTCAAAATAATGTCTTACATGTTTCGGGCTGGGCTCTCTGATTAGGTTTTCGTGGTTTTCCTTCTCGTTCTAGGCGAATGCCGATAGCTTATCATGTTAAGTCGCTCCACGGGCTGCAAATGTCATAATAACTTATGACTTACCAATCCCTTTGTATTTGGCGTCAAGCTGTGTTAGGTAATGAATTATATTATTATTTGAATTGAATGTAGAATGTATTTATTAATATGTATTTCTAACAATGACTATATCACTTATATAACTTTGACATTAATATACTGTCACTTATAATTCTTTGATAAAGATAATATTTACCGAAACATGTATGAGATTATTTTGAATATATATATACATATATATATTAAAGTAAAATAGACCTTAAATCGCCGAATTTTTAGATGTAATATAGGTATTATACAAACGTCAAGAAATAAGTATATATATATATATATATATATCTATATATATATATATGAAAATAATAAAATAAAATAAAGTATATATATATATATATATATATATATATGTATATATATATATAGTAAACCTAATCAGTAGGCGATTAAAGGTTTGTATATTACTTCAAAATATATGTATTTAAAAAACTCTACATGTTTCGGCGGTACGCCTTTATCAAGAGTATACAAAATATAAATATACAGACCTTTAATCGCCTACTGATTAGGTTTACCATATCATACCAAGGTCACGAAGTTATTATATATATATAATTGTTATATTATTATATTGTTATATTGTTGTGGGGCAAATTGCATCAACATTCCAGCTAACTGCAAAGGGAAAGACAGAAATTGACATAAAAAATAACATACAATAGAATGGATAAATTGACGGACATAATTTGTAAAATTAGTATCGAAGTGTAAATAAATTGATATTACGATAACTTTGTATATTTCAAATTAATTTATATTTATTTCAAAATTTACTTTTTATATTTTTTTAAATTATCATTTTCATAATTAAAATCATTAGCGCGAAATAAACAGATAGCTAATTTATCTACATTAAAATTTTGTATCGATACTAATTAGACACGCCCACTTTTTAAATGTAAACAAACCCGCGAATAGGTTATTTTCTTTCTACGCATAAAACATAACCCCATATTCAAAAACTCATAACAACTATTTGAAAAATATTATTTTAATTTTGTTTATATGTTTGAATCAATACTTTATTTATATTTAAATTATTATTACATGTAATTTAAAGTAAAATTCGAGGCTATTTCATAAATGCATACTAGGCTTTGAAATAAATAATTGCCATCAAGGCGTCAGTAGAAATTTTTATTACAAGTGCCAGGGAAAAGTGCTACTCCAAAGTTTTAAATCATAGCATCTTTTCGATTGAAACACCGGCCCGAGAAAAACCAACGCCGTCAAAGCACGCCAAAGCCGGCATCGCAGTATCGAAGACTCCGTACTTGGACCATACTACGAATTTACTGATCAACGTCAACATCATCCAAGATACTTGCCCTTATTCTTCGAGAAACAGGTTTTCTAAATTATTTCGAAAAATACATATTAAACATTTTACAACTAAAATAAAATTTTACTAAATCAAAAACTCATAATTTTACTTTAAAAATTACATTTTCAACATTACTCATAATTTGTGAAAGAACTTTGATTATTAAGGATTGTAGTACTCACCTGAATTAATTTGTCGATGTATTTATATTATAATTTACATGAAAATATCATTACCATTATAACATAACCTTTTCAATTCACACGTGCACTTAATATTAATTCCATAATTTGTCGCTAAGCACGTTTATTTGTTATTGTTTACAGAAATCTTATTTTAATAAACTTTTACACATATTTCTTTAAACTACTCTTTTATTTATCGGTGCTTAGCTGGAGATAACTAAGTTATTTTATTAAATTATTTACTTCCAAACACATAGGGATAAAACAGACCGACGAAGATCCTAGACAGTCAACTTTGCAATAAATGTCTTGCTCTCCGACATCTAGCCGCAAATACAGAAATTATATGAGTAGAGCTGGTGAACTTGTGTAATAGGTTTTTTAAACAAACCAAGGCGCCCAATCTACAGTATAATTCCTATACTATTCAATCAATATTATTATTTATATCAATTAAAACTATCAAAACTATACACAATATCTCATTACTACATATTATTATATTATTACATTCAGCACATCAGCGTTACTTTAATATATATATAGCTAGGTTGCAATCAATAATAAATATAAAATATTTTATTTTGATCGCTAATTGGGAGTAGATACGGTACCATCGGGCAAATACTCAGGGCAGTGAACAAAATACCTGTCGATTTTACTAATAGAAAATATTGTTCAGCAGCATTTATCGATACGCAAGTATTCGATAAGGTTTGGCATACTGGCCGTATACAAAATTTAAAAAAATCTTTATCCTTATCCACATTACTCACTGTTAAAATACAACCTAATCAATAAATTTTTCTTCACTAAACAAAATAATAAATTGTCACGTCTACATCCTATACTGTCTGGAGTTTCTCAAGGTAGCGTCCTTGGATCAGTACTATACCTTCTTTAACAAGCGAATTTACAACTGCAACGACAGTAACAACAGCGACATTTACTGATGGAACCGTCATACTCTCATCGCATAAGGATGAAGATATGGCGTATGAAAGCTTATGAGTTTAATCCACTCATTGGACATTTACGCTTCGTAAAGAAACATGTTTGTCGGTGCAAATTGATAACTGTAATATTCCACAAGTCGAGGATGTAAAATAACTAGGCATGTACATAGATATGAGACTCATGTGGCGAAAACATATCTTCATAAAGCGCTAAGAATTAGGACTAAAGTTGATCTAACTCTACTGACTTGTTGGAAGAAACTCTATACCTTCTCGTGAAAACAAACTACTAGACTAGAAAGCTATTTTGGAACCACTTTGGATGCAAGGTATCCCAGGATAAAATAAAACAAATTTTAATGAATTTCACTTTTTAATTTACACTGTAACGATCGTTTCGCTCCAACCTGAGCTTCATCAGACATATAACTAACTTATGTACAAATACAGTAAATAATAAAAATAAATTAAAACACTTGGCTTGTTTCACTATGAGATTTATTTAAATTCTCTAACAATTGTTTCGGCTGTTATGCCATTCTCAAAGAGATCTATAAATCTAACTTAAAGACTATCGCACTTGTTCTTATATGTTGTCTGTTCTTGTGTGTAGTGGGGGTGGTATTATATTGTGTATTACGGTGTCTATAAAGGGTGTATTGGCATATTCTATCTGTGTGTTGGTGATTAATAGATTTTGTTTTTTCGCTATTTTTATTTCTAATATTTCTAGGAGGTCCAATCTCTTGCTTTTTGTGATATTGTGTATTAAGTCGCAGTTATCTATATCGGGGAAGTGGTTGAGTTCTATACAGTGTTCGGCAAAGCCTGTGTTTTTCTCACTATATAAAATTGACTTTTTGTGTTCTTTAACTCTGTTTTTAATGGCTCGTCCACTTTGGCCGATATAGATAGCTTCACAGTCTTTACATTTTAATTTATAAACACCTGATTGGTCCATTTTATCTCTTTTATCTTTGTTGTTGCTAATCATTGTTCCTAAATTTGTTTTATTTACCCAGCTTATTTTGATATCTAATCCTTTTACTATTCTGTTTATTTTATTAGTGAGTTGTGGTATGTATGTAATTTTGTGCCATCTTTGTATATTTTCTGTTATTTTCGGGTATAGGTATTTGTTCTTATTATTTTGTATTTCTTTACGTTTTAACAGTTTATCTACGATTTTAGGGTCATATCCATTATTTCTTGCGATTAATTTAATTGTGTTTATTTCTGTATTAAAATCTGTCTTGCTTAATGGTGTGTTTGTGGCTCTATGTATATAACTATTGAATGTTGACATTTTTATTTTCATCGATTGCTTCGCGTTTGCATGTAATATGTTGTCTGTAAAAGTGGGTTTTCTGTAGATTTCGAATGTAAGCTTATTATTATGTCTGTTTATTGTAATGTCTAGAAAGTTTATTTTCTTGTCTTTTTCTGTTTCTTTTGTAAATTGTATCTTGTGGTTTATAGAATTTATTACTTTTAAATAAATCTCATAGTGAAACAAGCCAAGTGTTTTAATTTATTTTTATTATTTACTGTATGAAGTTAAAATGTTTCACCAAGAAGTATCTGCAACAACAGCCGAGAATATTATGTACAAATATACCGTAACAAACACATGTTTTATTTTAAATAGTTAAAGGAATGGGTACTTTTTATTACTAAAATGTCTATGCATAAAACTTTCATATGTATCCAATTTCGCACTAGTAATATTGAAATAATGCAATAAGGTATTACACATGATCCTCGACGCCTCTTACTATGTCACTAATTTTGTCATTCAACAAGAACTATCAATTTCCTCAGTGAATTTTTTAATGCATATTTATGTAGTCTACTTATTGAAGCATACTGCGGAAGTCCTCTTTTGTAGTCACAACAAATGCTAATTATCAATTAAGGAAGATTGTCGCACTATTAGGGTTAAAATAAATTTCTTTAATTGTACCTATCAACTTTAAGAGAAAAGCACCTTTGACGCTTGCGTTCCTTTTCTAGATTTGCATAAATCCTTTGCATATGACTGGTGCAGTCAGTTTCGACAAAGGTTATTTGTATGTAGTTTCACCAGCGCTTACATACTAGCTTTTGAATTTCTTTAACTGATCGAATCTCCCCGTTGAATATACAATTAATTTTATCTACAGTGTTGATCTTCACAGTACATGTAATAAATACTTGGGCCTGTGAGGGCTTCCTACCTTATACTCATACTGTTCGTATGAGCAGCAAGGGAAATAACTCCGATCAGAGTCTCGCATGAAGGGATAACCAATCCATCTTAGCTAGGGTTTAGTTCGGGTTTCTCGGTGAGTTATTTCCCCTACTCACATGTTAACTGTGAGGCCCTGAGGAAAATGCGAGGGATGTTCTAATTTAAATAAAACTTTTAAAAATTAAATTGCCATTCGGAGAAAAATTTAATAATCCAAATAGACGTTGATGGCTTGTTAATATATGCAAGGATTGTTGTGCTAGTTGTAGTTGTGATCACCGAAAGTTCGGTGCATTGACAAAGTACAGTTAGTAATCCATTTTTCGCGTGGATTATTTTATATATGGGTCAAAAGATATCAGTTATGATTGTGTTACACTCCATCTTCAAGGCTAAAAAAACAAAAATGCTTTATCGACTGGTAAAATCATAGCAGCATTTTAGGTATTTTGAAGGTGTTCCTTAGTTGCTTTTATGGTTCCTGTTTATTTTTTCTCTCCAAAATAATGCTAGTATTCATGCTGCTGCAAAAACATTTGAAACCATAAACATACTTGCAACTAGTTTAAAGTTCTGATCATCTACTTCTGATTTTCATTTGTCAGTGTGCTATTAATAGAATTTTTTGAAGACAAAAGATTTCACTCAAATTATATCAGCCAGGTATCAGATAATTTCGGATCGATGGCGCAGTATATCGCTATCCAGAAAAGTTACTATGGTTTTAATAATACAGGTTTTTGTTGCTGTTGTTATATATTTTTTTGTAAATAAAATTTTGGTTAAGCTTTTGTTAAACAATACTCATAATTTAAAGAAAGTGCTGATGAGTAAAATATATAAAATATTGTTAAAATAAGAGTATATGAAATGCGAGTAATTAAGCATACAAGCAAGGATATAAAATATCACAGTATATTAGAAATAGAATATTCTATCATTGGAAACTATACTTGGAATTATGCATTAATGACAGAGTCCTTAAAAATGTACTATGCAATTAATATTTAGCGAAAATATGATTCATTCATGTTTTTGTATAAAATACCAAATTAGTTGAACCATATCATCGCAAATATTTCAAATCGTTTTATATAAATAGCAGAAACCATCTGACATTACCCCGGGTCAGAAGAGAGCAACGTTTGTCTAGATAAATGTATCATTAATAGATTCTGCAGTTTATGTAGAAAGTAATAGTTTTGCATCAGCGTAATTGCTTTCCTAATACTTTGTTGATTTATTGAGTAGTTTTACTGCTATTTAGATTCTTTTGATAGGATTAATTACTAGAGTGGACCAATTCGGAGCGAAAGCAGAGGCGTATTTTGTATCGGCACCAGTGTCTCTATATTTATGTCTTGCGCTATGCACGTGGCGTTGCAAATTTGATTTTGTTAAATGGTTTATATATATTTCTAAGTTCTGCTTTTCTAATTTACGGTCACAATCCTGGTAATATAAGGCCTTGTAATGTTTCCCAATATTTATCTAAAGCTGGTATACGTCTTTTGTGGCTCATTAATTGATAGTGGAGTATAAGATGAAAACAGTTCAGATCTTGGTAATATAAATTATACTTGGTGTTTTTATATATTTTTTTTTTAAAATTCGTTTCTTCCAAAAATACATCCAATTCATTCAAGTGCAAAAATTCTTCTCTCAAATTGTTTCAATAACCCACTATGGCAACCCAACAGCTTTTTCTCTTTTTAAGCTCATTGGTCGCTTTAGTTATATATAATTTTCCAAAATATTTGACATTTATGCTATAATTTTGATCCTTAATTAATATTATGAACTTATTGGTTTACAATTAAATGTTCCTTCACACATAACCTTTGACATTACCAAACATTAACAATAGTATACAAAATTAACTAAATTTACATAGTTCTATAGTTTTGGTAAATGTAAGAAAGTCATATACTTTTGAAATTTAATTATAGATTTGACACTCTAAATTAAGAAAACAATACAAATATAATAGACTTCCACCTTCTAAGAAATCCCAATAACAGAAATGTAACAAATTAAAACTAGTGTTTTCAATAAGTTTATTTACATTTTTATTATATTTACCTTCTCTCCCTCATAAAAAATAATTTGTGGAAAGAATTGTAATAAATTATTTTTGAATTAATTGCTATGGTTAATCCTCTGTTTATTTTATTTTGTTTATTTAATTTTTTTTTTATGAAAAATAAAAGTAAATTATAAGCCTATAGAATATTTATGTAACATGTGTTGCCTAATCATTATAATATATGTAACGGTTTAAATATCTAAATTTCCTTTATAGTGTATCATTGTAGTATATTAACATTATTTATATTATTTTGTTTAAGATGAACATTCTATTTTGTCTTACATTATGTATCAAAGTTTAAAAACATTTGTATTATTTTGTTATCATTTGAATCAGAAATATCTAGGTAATAAGTATTATTGTAATCAATTATATATATAAACCATTTAACAAAATCAAATTTGCAACGCCACGTACATAGCGCAAGACATAAAGATAGAGACACTGGTGCCGATACAAAATACGCCTCTGCTTTCGCTCCGAATTGGTCCACTCTATTAATTACGAATCTTAAAATAATAGTGTTTGACGCTATTTATATACGTACATTCATATATTAGAATAGTTTGATTTTATTAATTAAATAGTAAATTTTAACTAACAGAGTTTAATGTTCATCTTGTAATGAGCCTTCTCAAGTTCACACATGCGATTGCCGGTAATTAATGAAATTTTATTATTAGCGAACTGCATTTTGTTTCATATGTCTATATCAGTGAAAGCAACAATATTGTGGAGCATTGTGGTAAGTTAAGAAGAACAACAAATGATAAAATAAAATATACCACACAGATTCACTTCTTCAATGAATTTCGGAAACTTAACATATTCCTGTGAAATTTAAGTTATTAGATTCAAAGATACATTAGTGGTTCATTATACACGTCTCCAGCCAATAGCACTACATTTTTCTTAAAATGGGTACATTTCCAGCACGTAAACATTTAGACTACCCCAGAGTACTTGATAGACTCGATGGTCAAGGGTCGAATCTCGGGACAAGCAAATGAGACGTTGTTTTTCCGGGATGCGTAACCTCTTCAGTTATCATTGAATGTTGAGGAAGCGGAAGTCAAATCAACATTTATATCCTTTTATGTCGAGAAGATATAGTAACAAAACTATGGAACACTTTACACACCTCATATACCCTCTAAGCGTTCCTGGAGTATTGACAAGTTTCCAGTTTAAGACTGGGTCGCTATACGGACACCACAAAAAATATTACCAATGTTATTCGGCATTTCTGAAACAAAACTGCGCTCTAGATCACAACGTACTGTAAGCCGTCATTACTAGTGACAGCCGAAGTACCTCGCTCCGTCCACATAACCAATGTGAAATAACGACGCCCTTCCAAAGGTGGCACAGCAATCTCTCTAGAAACTGCATTTTGTTTGTGTCTTCACTCATATTACGGACTAACCGCATGTGTAATGTATCAGAATAATTGAAACATACATGAGTAGGTAAACCCCACCAGTTTTGTATAATACAAAGGTATTTTTAATAATATAAAATATTATTAAAAATTTGGTGTGAAGAACACAAATACAGGTTCACTATTAATATTTTTGTGAACGTATCCGAACATATCCCTCCCAAGAGACGTAGATACGTATTTCGCGCTTCTACAGGCTCATCGGTACGCCCCTGCTGGAGAAAGGATATCTTCAGACACATTCACAAAAAAGAACCACATCACCACATCACAGAAGTTATCCAGACCGAGCGTAGAAGTAAATTAAGCGCTGCCGCCCCGTCCACATTACCAATGTGAAGTAACGACGCCCTTCCAAAGGTGGCACAGCCATCTATTTAGAAACTGCATTTTGTTTGTGCCTTCGCTCATACTACGCACTAACCGCATGTGTAATGTATCAGAATAATTGAAACTTACATGAGTAGGTAAACCTCACCAGTTTTGTATAATACAAAGGTATTTTTAATAATATAAAATATTATTAAAAATCTGGGGCGAAGAACACAAATAATACAGGTTCACTATTAATATTTTTGTGAACGTGTCCGAACATATCCCTCCCCAGAGACGTAGATACGTATTTCGCCTTTCTACAGGCTCATCTGGACGCCCCTGCTGGAGAAAGGATATCTTCAGACACATTCATAAAAAAGACAAAAAAGAACCACATCGCCACATCACAGAAATTATCCAGACCGAGCGTAGAAGTAAATTAAGCACTGCCACCCCGTCCACATAACCAATGTGAAGTAACAACGCCCTTCCAAAGGTGGGACAGCCATCTCTCTAGAAATTGCATTTTGTTTGTGTCTTCACTCATACCACGGACTTACCGCATGTGTAATGTATCAGAATAATTAAAATATACATGAGTAGGTAAGCCCCACCAGTTTTGTATAATACAAAGGTATTTTTAATAATATAAAATATTATTAAAAATCTGGTGTGAAGAACACAAATACAGGTTCACTATTAATATTTTTGTGCACGTGTCCGAACATATCCCTCCCCAGAGACGTAGATACGTATTTCGCCTTTCTACAGGCTCATCGGTATGCCCCTGCTGGAGAGATGGCTGTGCCACCTTTGGAAGGGCGTCGTTACTTCACATTGGTTATGTGGACTGGGCGAGGTGCTTCGGCTGTCTGACAACAGGCAGCGCTGAATTTACTTCTAAGCTCGGTCTGGATAATTTCTGTGATATGGCGATGTGGTTCTTTTTTGTTAATGTGTCGGAAGATATCCCTTCTCCAGCAGGGGCGTACCGATGAGCCTGTAGAAAGGCGAAATACGTATCTACGTCTCTTGGGAGGGATATGTTCGGACACGTTCACAAAAATATTAATAGTGAACTTGTATTTGTGTTCTTCACACCAGATTATTAATATTTTATATTATTAAAAATACCTTTGTATTATACAAAACTGGTGGGGTTTACCTACTCATGTATGTTTCAATTATTCTGATACATTACACATGCGGTTAGTCCGTACTATGAGTGAAGATACAAATAAAATGCAGTTTCTAAAGAGATGGCTGTGGCACCTTTGGAAGGGCGTCGTTACTTCACATTGGTTATGTGGACGGGGCGAGGTACTTCGGCTGTCTGCGAACAGGCAGCGCTGAATTTACTTCTACGCTCGGTCTACATAATTTCTGTGATGTGGCGATGTGGCGATGTGGTTCTTTTTTGTGAATGTGTCTGAAGATATCCTTTCTCCAGCAGGGGCGTATCGATGAGCCTGTAGAAAGGCGAAATACGTATCTACGTCTCTGGAGAGGGATATGTTCGGACACGTTCACAAAAGTATTAATAGTGAAACTGTATTTGTGTTCTTCACACCAGATTTTTAATAATATTTTATATTATTAAAAATACCTTTGTATTATGGTTATAATATTGATGGTAATTTATTTTGTTATTCTGATACTCATTGAGATTTGAGTATCTCTTTGATTTAAAGTTTTACTTTATTGAACATATTGTTCAGATGGTATCTACGCATTTACATATTGCTGCTACATTTTAACACGATATAAATTAAATAAACAAAAATAAAAATAAATAAAAACAAAACAGTCAAAACAGGTTGTGCATAGAGTGCACCTGTATAATATGTGCAATAACAAATTATATGCTTAAATTCAAAGAATCTTGGGTTACGCTTCCCTAAGTCCTTAATTAATAAGAATTTTGAACCTTCGTGCCAAATAAAAAGGTATATTAATGTTATTTTGTAGTCAAAATCCAGTATTTGTAAAATAACTTGTAGATAGATGGCATAAAATATAATACTTCATAGAATAATTTATTGACACTGAATGATTAGTTCATAAGTCATACAATTTTCAAAATTATAATAAAAATCCATAGCGTAAAATTTCCAGTCATAAATAGCTTACAAAGAATCAAATAAATAAATGTAGTAAGCGCAAGCAATACGTTTAATGCTGTTAATAGCAACGTCTTACATTATAAACATAACACATTCACGTAGAAAGCAGTACAAAGTAAATTAAACAGTTATGAAAAACTGCAAATTACGGTAAAAGAAGTCCCAAGGCATATGGTAACAATCGTTGATACAGTAGCAGTAAGATAAGAAATAAAATATAAATAAACGAAACAATGTCAAACGTACGCGAAAAGTGAGGTTAATGCATACACACAAACTGAAATGAAGGGAAGATTATGGGAGTGCGGAAACGAAAAATGAGAAAAGCCAATCACGACACGCGAATTTGAAATTTAAACGCGAGATGTGAAAAGGCCAACGAAAATAAGTAAATTCAATTCAAACAAAAAAGAGATTTGTATGGATGAAAAGAATTTGAATCGAAAAGGATCTTTATTTTAAGATATTGAATTACGACAAAAAAGAAAAAGAGTTTAGAAAAGATAATAAAAGAAAGGCAAGCAGCAAATGCATTTTTATATGTTAGTAAATACTTTGGAAATATATTTCACCGAATTATGTGTATGAGAAGCAAATAAACGTTATAATGTATAGGGCTAGGCCCGCGAAGCATACGGTCAATAACATACTTTGCTTAGATAAAAGAACATCAGTAGAGTTCAGAAAATTAATATACGATATTTGATATACGAGGGTCATACAAAAATGCCTTGATACATCTTTATTTTTGAAGTACTTCATGTATTTAGTAGATGGAGTATTTCCTGAACTTTACTTTAACTATCAAACAATGTTGGATAGACTTAACATTATATCGTTCGAGAATAGACGTGCAAGTTCGAATATTAGATATATATATATATATATATATATATATATATATATATATATAACGCCGATTACTCATATATCTTATTATTCGCATAGTAAGCCACAGAATAGGTATTAGAAAAAGATGAATCAAGAAGAAAGTGGTTGGAGGTAGTTGAGATGGACTTGGAGAATACTGGCATGAAAGATATCAAAGTATGCGACTATAAAAGCTGGAGGAATGTAGTAAAAAAGCAGGAGAAGAGATGTGAATAAACGATCTAATTGGCTTAGAGTGGTTACAGTGTTGATATTATGGAAAGTTAAATTCGGTTTAATAGCTATTAAAATTTGTAAATTGGTCGGTATACTCAGATATCTTCACCTGGAGTTTTTAGGTAATTACAACTGTTCCTGTTCACACAATAACTTATGATATTTATTTATTGTCAAATTTTTCTAAAATATTCGAAAGTGTTATTTGTTTCTGTCTGTATCATAACACGAAACCTTACATTTCAACACGGGTTTATGCGAGGTAGATTAACGGTGACAAATCTGGTGACCATCTGCCAGTTTATTAGTGAGCGGCTTGGTACTCGTGGCCAAGTCGACGTCATATATACGGATTTTAGTAATGCCATTGCTGTGATTGACAACTGAATTTTAGTTGTTAAGTTGTCTACGTTTGGACCTATTACTTCTTCTACAGTCTTATTTGGCTGGTAGATTTCATTATGTTTTTTTATAACGGCTATAAATCCTTTGACTTCTCTCCTCAATCTGGAGTCCTGCAAGGTTCACACTTAGGGCCTCTCCTATTTATCTTGTTCTTAAACGATCTATAACGATCGCTAAGACGATCATTGTCTTGTTCACCACTTGCATATGCGAATGATCTAAAAATATATTCCATCAGAATATCCATCAGAACTTGGGATGATGTGTTACATTTGCAAAGAAATTTGAGCGTTCTCTTCTAATGGTGTTCTACTTTAAGTTGGGATAGAACATCAACAAATGCTGCTACGTCTCTTATACAAAAAAGTTAATGTTATTAACTCCATCTATCTTATAAATGATTCATTTCTTAATAAAGTCGATAGCATAAAGGATTTTAGTGTTTGTTCGATTCTCGTTTGGTTTTTATGGCACATGTTAACATTTGTCTCGCTGCCTCAAAAATACTTAGCTTTATTTTGCGCCATTGCAAATTCTTTAATTCTACATCTCTGTCCAAATCTATGTATTCTAGTTTTGTCTTTAGCAAATTAGAGTATGCTTCACCTCTGGGGTCACCTCATTATATTTATCTTCAGTTATCAATTGAAAAGATACATCGTTTTCTAAAGTATTCGTCATTAAAAATTGAGTTCGTCTATCCCAAGGGTAATATTGACTATAATTTGCTACTGAGAAGACATGGTGTACAGCCTTTCGGCTATCTTCAGGATACCCTGAGAGCGAGATTTGTGTGGAAGATTACTCTGGTCAACAAATTCTCTTTTTTTAAATATTTCTTTAGAAACTATGTAGAACTTTCGTTTAATTTATAGTTCTAACAATAGTAATAACAACGAATTTGGCGGGTCAGGATTTGGAAAAAAATATTGAAAAGTAAATGAAATAATATTAATTAGGTATGTACATTATATGGAGCTATATGGTATCGTCCTGTTTAAAATGTTTTTCTTTTATACTGTTCTTCGGCACTTTCTAACATCAGTGTTCAACAATAATCAGCAAGCATTTCACTGTTCTACAGTAACAGCATATTCTTCACTCAAGACACCCATGGGCACCCATGGTGCTGGCAAGAGTTCCGAATGAGGTACTAGACGAATAGCAGAAAGCAGACTCGCATAACTAATATTTTTATATTTTGATTTATATTTTTATTAAAGTAGCAATCAGTTGAATGATCCATTTGGTCACATCAAATTATAGCTCTTGCAAATGGCATAGCACTTTGATTAGCCCCTCAGATAACAGCACAGTGTTCACAGTAAATGCTGGGAGCCTATGGCTTGTCTTAATGTTCAATGGTTATGCCAAAATAGTGAAAATATAGCTTTTCCATTAACGGTGTAATATTCCGTTTATGCTGCTGGATAGTGAATTTTCTACATACATAACATAAACTGTTTGGATTATTTATACGCATAGGCGACATTATGTAATAAAAAGTAATTCAGTTACCACAAACCAACTTATATTGAATCGAAAGAGCCGTGTGTAGCTCTTTCTATACCCATATAGCCAGATATCTACCAATTCTTAATTTGCTTGGTTCCAGAGCAGAAATGTGCATAGGCTAAGTTCTCTGACGTAGGAAACATGCAAGGATAACTTGAGAAATGTCTACTCAATATTCGACAGAACAATATTTTTAGTAGTATCCTTCTTATATAAAAGTAACTACGAATATAACTATAAAATTTAAGGCGTTTTAATTTCTTTGAAAAAGACACTATGTGTCGAAACATGTAAGATTGTTTTAAATATATACATATCAAAGTAAACCAGACCTTAATTCACAGAGGACTAATTTAATCTACTTTATATATATATATATATATATATATATATATATATATATATTATTGTATGCTTGACTACCCGCAATATTATATTCGACTATTTTGAGTATATTTGAATGTTCGTTTTAAATATAATGTTGCTGTATATGCGTTGAGAGATACAGTTGATAATGAAAGTTAAGATGTTATTATTTAATGAGATGTACATCTAAATACTTATCTGTATAAACAACAAAAGGTGCTTATTATTTTTATAGGTGGCTAGCTCTATATCTCCTATCTCTTTTGGGTTCCTAGGCGAGTTCAGGTATTTCTATTCCCGGGCGCTTGTTATAAATTACTCAAAATGGATCGAACAACACTTCAAGTAATGAAATAAATCCAAAATATAATGATAAACAAATTAAGTTTATTATTCACATAAAATTAAATTGGTAGTTCGTGGCATACATTTAACGTTACATACGACAACAATTGGTACTACTATACATCTTTAACATGGTGAATAAACATGAGGTTAAAAATATGTTTTTAATAAAATTGTTTAGTACATATTTGGAAAAATAACGTAAGTTGAAATATTTTAACAAGTGCAAATGAATTCAATATGTTTAATAAAAGTTTATGGTGTTTGAAGAACAAAACGTAAACGGTAAGTATGAATAAGTGAAAACGACAAGTTTTATTGTGATCGAGAATGTTCTTTAAAATGGCGTATAAAAATTATCATATAAAAAGCCTTTTATATCTATTTGGAAATTGACTTCTGGGATCTCTGCCGATAGGTCATGGAATGTTTCTTGAATCAGGAAACCGTGCATGAACAGGATCGGTTCCCTTCAGATGGCCTTTTCTGGAGATATTCAAAGTCCGGCAACAGCTGTTTTCTTGACGGCGTCGGCGGTCTAGGCTGGCGGCTCGATCTTCGGTAAACTGTTCGGGTATATAATTTATATGGCCAGAATATCCAAAAATTCTAACTTCGGATCTTGATGTTCTGGTCTCTTGCAACTTGGTCTACAGGTCGACGACAGGTATGGTCACCGTTTTAATAATTTAGAAACTTGTACACTGGTTATTACCGTAGAAAATAATTAATTTGTACGGAGCGAAAATAAAGTGACCGTTTGTTACAATGATGGTGGTAAAAGACGCTGTTCTTATTCATTTGTTTTTCTAGTATAATTACTTGCCGTTCATCGCCTTATTCGTACTCATATTTTATTGTGTATATAGTTAAAATTTAAATAATATTTAAATGTAAACTCGTAAAAAAAATGATGTTATGAATTAACAAATACATTGGGTTAGGAAACATATGTTAGTTTGTTTACAATAACGCCGTCAACATGTGTTCCCATACAGGTTATTTTGCCGTTGAATTGGGAGGCGGAGCTTAATTGTTTTAGATATATTTGAATATAAATACGTTATATAACTTATATATGTTTTTTTAAATCGCGTTAAATATGAATTTGAAATAGAAAATTGAGTATAAACATAAGTAATAAAAATATAGAAAAGTAAGTTAATTATTTTAAAGCAAATTTGTCGTCATAATAAAGTATTTATATTTTGAATTAGTTCTTCCCTTCCTTTGCATGAACATATATATATATATAGTACATGTAAATATTATAATTAAATGGTCTTTTGTATCTCTTTCAGAGGAGGAGCTATTCTTGAAACGTATCAATATATATATATATATATATATATATATATATATTGATATAGGGCAAGCCTATCCATAAGAATGCCTCAGTGGACAAAAGATTGAATTTAAATGTATATATGTGAGTCTTAGGATAATTTAGAAGTATAGAACTTGAATTCTTCATATGAAAAATCAATAAAGTTGAATTCGCGTAATTAATGGTTTTAAATTTAATTTCACATTTATTTATTTGTATCTTTTAATTTGTATCAGTCATTTCATTTCGATATTATATTTTTCTAATGATATTTCAACTTAATTGATTAATAATTATAGACGCCATAAATTTAGGCAAAACTGTACTTATATTTAAAAAGGTTATCGCGGGAATGTTTCCCACAATAAAATTAGCTTTAATTACAATAATGATTATTCAAGCATGAAATATATATTCACTAAAATAAACTAAATAATTAATATTAAGTATATGTATTTTCAAAATGTTTAAATTGTCATTTTAATTATTATAAAACACCGCGATTAAAATGATACATACAATTAGACGAATCAGGATGAGGGATGAGAAAAAAAAGATAGTTAGCGTAACTAGAAGTCCGCCATTAAAAACATCTCGACGTATTTGAAGTGCTTCTCTAAAAATTAAATGAAAAACATTAATAATACTAATAAAACCATACGTCTACTCTAGTAAAAATCTTACCTATATATCCAGCTCCAGTTTTACCTATTTTACAAGTCCAGAAGGTGACCGGGGTCCTGATAAACAGCAATTGAATTTCACCGCGAAGCTTGGCCGATTGGACCGGACTACAGCTAAGGTGACGCCAACAGATTGCCGCAAGACGCAGACCCACTTTATGGACCTGTTTTCCAGATTTCAAACACCTTAAATCCTATCCTGATTCACTTAAGTATTATTTAAAATACCTACGAATTTTTAAGAAAACGAATAATTAATTCATCATGCACAAATAAAATATCATATTTCTATGATTCATTGAGTAATAATTACTTAAATTATTTTTAAAAGATTAAGATATTTATATTACTGTTACGAAGAATACAAGTTCAGTTTAATATAATTCAATTTTAGTTTTAATCTTGTTGATATTTTAAGAGGTATCATAGATTTCACCCATAATATTATTTTATTCATGTCACTCTAAGTTTGTTTATTTTTATTAACCTAGTTTAATCGCCATGTTAATTTCATCACGTGACATGTTAGATATTTATTGATCATAATGTTAATGTATATCTCACTTACCTGTTAATTTGGCATTCATTTCATTAAAGTTGTTAATCAATAATCCTTATCTCGATCGTTTTATTTTATAGTTTTAAGAATAAATAAATTCTATTTGTCTGTTGCATGGCCATTAGCCGATATTGTAAGTGTTCGATATGGTGTCACCGAACTTACTATATTATGGGGCACTTAATTATGTCCCACAACAAGAGTTTATATTGTTCAATTGACTAGCCGGAACCACAAAACACTAAACATTACGCCCACTCAATACACTTATAAGAAGTTTTATGTACATCTGAACAGCTGTTTTAAAGGTTAAGTATATGTTATTATGTGCAAGTATGCGTTTTTGCATTGTGCGCAAATAATTATTGTAATATCATTCAACTCCATCTATATGTTATATTTGATAACTTATTTGAATAATAGAAATTTAAAATGTACATCTTCTAAATAATCATTCCAGTTTATTGATAATTTAAAAATCAGCTTTTAATACACGAAGGTACGGGGACCGTTACATTTTTGGCGCCGCAACGTGTCAGGCCATTAGAAAATGTGCCCAATCGAACACAAAGTATAAAATAAAACGAGAGAGGATAAATTAGAACCTGTATTCTTCTAGATTTATTTAAGTTACATAATATTTTTACACTTGTGAATCTGTATTTTGCCTTTTGTGGTCATTTTTATGTGATAGGACGCTGACTGGTACACAGGAACTGGATCTGTAAGTTCTTTTCTTAAAGAAGTTATTGTTCTCATAATAAACATTTAAAACAAAGGTCATAAAGTTTAAAACGAAAATTATTTTATGAGATAAAAATTTATTTACACAATCAATTTGCATATACAATACTAATATTAAAATATAAAAATAGGAATAATTAATATACATAAACAAACATAACCTATCATAAAAGCACTATAATATACATTTTTAATCATATAAATAAAATGGACAAGCGTACAAGGAGCAAGTCCAGGGAAAATATTATGGAAGGCAGAGGAGAAGAGGCAGATCAGGAAGATGCTACTACTGTTATGCTACAACCAGAACCACCAAAAGAAGAGGTACCTCTGAATCTTAGTTCCTTGACGGCTATTTTATCTAATTTAACACAAAAATTAGAATCTATGGAAACTAGTAATAGAACAAATAATGAAAATTTTAAACAAATTATGGTAGAAAATAACGAAAAACAAGAGTCCAACCTAAAACAATTTATAGTCGACAACAACAAAAATATGGAAACGAATTTAAATCAAACCTTAGAAACAAATAATGAAAATTTTAAACAATTTATTACAGAAAACAACATAAGATTAGAGACAAATATTAGTTTAATAGAAGCTAACATTAATAGCAAATTAGAACAACTCAAACAAGATAAAGAAGAAATAAAAAAAGACATAAAAGGTTTGAAAGATAGCCAAACGAAGATAGAAGAAATAATTCACCAAACTCTTGAAGAAAGCGAGATCAAATGCTTGCTGAAAATGGACGAAACTCTAAATGTTCATAACCAACATTGGGCCAAACAATTGGAGAATACTTCACGGGAAATCTACGAAATCACAAATAATAAAATAATAACCGCAAACACGGAAACAAAAACTGAATTGACAAAGTCTTGTAACGAAGCACACATGAAAATTAACAATAAATTAACAGATTTTAATTTAAGTAACGAAATATCTTCGTTAAATTTGAAACAACATTTAACAGAAAGTTTTAACACTCAGATGGGGGAACACAGGACATATTACGAACAGGAGATTAACCAAGTGAAAGATAATCTTGACACTATCAGAACGAACCAAGATATTAATAAAAATTCCTACGAATCCGAATTGAGAATAATAGAAACGAAGATTAAAAGATATACTGCGTCTGTTAATTGTATGAACACAGGAGGTCCAACCATTAAAATAGAAAACCTTACTCATTTCGACGGGGATATTACGCATGTACATCCTATGCTTTATTTGAATGGACTCCTGCGTTACCTAATCGACATTCCGGACAACAAACAAAAGATGGATATAATAAGAGTTACTCTTAAGGATAGTGCTCAGGAGTGGTTCTTACGCATAGAAGATCACTGCGAGGACGTAGAGCAATTCGTGACACTATTTAAAAGGAATTACTGGGATGAAGCGCAACAAAATCGTGCAAAAATTAGACTTTTGACCGGTAAATATCGAATAGGCTCAATAACTAGGGAGATATATGCTTCGAGAATTTACAACCTTTGTAAACATATAGCCGATATGAAGGAATCAACCATAGCACGACAGTTACTTAATCACTTCATTTATTCGGATACTCAAGCCATTATTTGTCAACGTGTCAATGATATGGACTCGTTAATAGAAATTTTACGAAGATTAGATGACTTCGCAGAGGGTAATCGTGGTTCATTCTTGCCAGCGCAACGGAATGCAAACAACAGTCCATATAATACATCTAATAATAGACCGAGTTATAACAATTATAACAATACACATAATCAATCATCTAGACAATATCATTCTCAAAATAATCGACCGAATCATTTACAAGAAACAATTTTGTATAATAACAACAGGTCAAATAACAATTATCCTCAGGCGAATCAAGCAACTAATCATAACAACACGAATTATAATAACAACCAAGCAAGCCCTCCTCAAAATTATAACAATCATCAAAATTATAGTAACCATTCTACAAATCCTTTTAATAATTATAATAATAGACCTAATGTTTCGATTAATCCACACCCTAGTAATAATTATAACAATAATGCGCGACCATATGATGCTAACCGCCCAAATAATTACAACCAGTATAATAACCAGCCGGTAAGAAGAGGAATGAATAATTACAGATACCGAAATAGAGGACGTGTTAATAACTACTGCAGGAGACCATTGTCACCATCGCCCTCTAGAGAAGAATCGGAGGTTGTACAAAAAGAAACTTCAATTTCGGAAATAGATTTGTACGCCAACCCGACACCAAGCACCTCGACTCAAAATCATTAATTAAACTCGACTGTAATTACTCCTCAAAATTGAATAATACATATGAACTAATCGAGCCTAACACCGATTATATCAAGGGGAGATATCATATATCAATGCTACAAGATTATCCAGTATAAAAACTAATTTAAATAAAAACTAAACACATATAAATTTAATACTAATAAATCAATATCAATAATTTCAATATAGTTATAATGTAATATACAGTTACACTTGAGAGACAAAAAGGGGTAGATTACAGTTCAAAAAAAAAAAAAAAAAAAAAAAAAAAAACAAAACAATATAATACTAACAGAAAATTCATATACAAATATATCTACACACAAGGACAGGCGAACTTTATTTACAATAAAAGGTAAACTTATAATAATTAGAACTTGTGAACCAAATGATTATTAAACTTACACTGAAAGAGAACATTCTCTGAGACAAAAGCTGGTATAAAAATATAAAATGGTAAAGATAAACTTAGAAAGAACAATGATTATACATTTATATGTTACAAAAATAAAACTAATTTATGGGGAAATAAAGCAATTATAAACATGCAAAAAGTTAATGAAAATGAAAGTCTTCGATGTAATATATTTTATAGATACAGTATGACCAGAATAAATAAAAGAGTGCTGAAATGTTATAAGATTAGAGAAGGTTTAGATTAATAATAATAGTAGAAGGAGACAATATATGATATGGGGATATGAAGTATATAAATAAATAAATGAATTATTATTAATATGAATATTGAAATATAGACAAAATGTCTTATTATGGGGAATTTAATTAGGTTATAAGGAATGGTATTTTAATAAGATAAGTGAAAGAATAGATAGTAAAGGATATGTATTTAAAAAAGGAAAGAATTATTTATTATGTAAACTAAAACTTATATTAATATATGAATTATAATAAAAGGTTATGAATAACAATTTATGTAAGGAATGGTAAGCATGTACCATTAACAGAAGACACATCTCAAATAAACCCCAAGCTAAACTACTTAACAAACAGAAAATCTTCACATATTATAACCAGAATAATTATCAAGTTTTGTTTTAAAAAAAAAAAAAAAAAAAAAAAAAAAAAAACACACACAGTTAAATAAAGTTTACAGTTCGCTAAACATAACAATTGGAAAGAATATTAATGAACAGAGATATAGTATATATACAAATAGAACGATAATGTCAATATAACGTATAACGATACAATCAAACAAATATACGGAAATAAATTTTTCATACAAAAACTGATAGAAACTGAAAATAATATCACATAATACATAAAATGTATAATATAAAATAATAATAAAAAAAAAAATATACAAAATTTTATAAGACTTAACACTGAATTAAATAGACTCAATGAATAATTTGGATAAGCCTCTTTGCCTAGTCAATAACGTCTTACCAAATTACTGGGGAAGTTGATATAGGGCAAGCCTATCCATAAGAATGCCTCAGTGGACAAAAGATTGAATTTAAATGTATATATGTGAGTCTTAGGATAATTTAGAAGTATAGAACTTGAATTCTTCATATGAAAAATCAATAAAGTTGAATTCGCGTAATTAATGGTTTTAAATTTAATTTCACATTTATTTATTTGTATCTTTTAATTTGTATCAGTCATTTCATTTCGATATTATATTTTTCTAATGATATTTCAACTTAATTGATTAATAATTATAGACGCCATAAATTTAGGCAAAACTGTACTTATATTTAAAAAGGTTATCGCGGGAATGTTTCCCACAATAAAATTAGCTTTAATTACAATAATGATTATTCAAGCATGAAATATATATTCACTAAAATAAACTAAATAATTAATATTAAGTATATGTATTTTCAAAATGTTTAAATTGTCATTTTAATTATTATAAAACACCGCGATTAAAATGATACATACAATTAGACGAATCAGGATGAGGGATGAGAAAAAAAAGATAGTTAGCGTAACTAGAAGTCCGCCATTAAAAACATCTCGACGTATTTGAAGTGCTTCTCTAAAAATTAAATGAAAAACATTAATAATACTAATAAAACCATACGTCTACTCTAGTAAAAATCTTACCTATATATCCAGCTCCAGTTTTACCTATTTTACAAGTCCAGAAGGTGACCGGGGTCCTGATAAACAGCAATTGAATTTCACCGCGAAGCTTGGCCGATTGGACCGGACTACAGCTAAGGTGACGCCAACAGATTGCCGCAAGACGCAGACCCACTTTATGGACCTGTTTTCCAGATTTCAAACACCTTAAATCCTATCCTGATTCACTTAAGTATTATTTAAAATACCTACGAATTTTTAAGAAAACGAATAATTAATTCATCATGCACAAATAAAATATCATATTTCTATGATTCATTGAGTAATAATTACTTAAATTATTTTTAAAAGATTAAGATATTTATATTACTGTTACGAAGATTACAAGTTCAGTTTAATATAATTCAATTTTAGTTTTAATCTTGTTGATATTTTAAGAGGTATCATAGATTTCACCCATAATATTATTTTATTCATGTCACTCTAAGTTTGTTTATTTTTATTAACCTAGTTTAATCGCCATGTTAATTTCATCACGTGACATGTTAGATATTTATTGATCATAATGTTAATGTATATCTCACTTACCTGTTAATTTGGCATTCATTTCATTAAAGTTGTTAATCAATAATCCTTATCTCGATCGTTTTATTTTATAGTTTTAAGAATAAATAAATTCTATTTGTCTGTTGCATGGCCATTAGCCGATATTGTAAGTGTTCGATATGGTGTCACCGAACTTACTATATTATGGGGCACTTAATTATGTCCCACAACAAGAGTTTATATTGTTCAATTGACTAGCCGGAACCACAATTTGAATTAGTTCTTCCCTTCCTTTGCATGAACATATATATATATAGTACATGTAAATATTATAATTAAATGGTCTTTTGTATCTCTTTCAGAGGAGGAGCTATTCTTGAAACGTATCAATATATATATATATATATATATATATATATATATATATATATATATATATATTCTTTTTTCTTTTTCCAATTTTTTTAAATATTACTTTTAATTATCTTTTTATTTAATATTGTTATACATAGAGTGTACATTCCTTAGTTTGTCCTGTTATTGGTTAAAACCGTTGGACAGAAAAGCTATTATTATTATTGCTTCCCTTGTAATTGAAATTATTGCAAATATCATTTACAAAAACTCTCTGTTTATAATCTATATAAAATTTTAATATTGAAATATAATTGGTTTCTAGAGACAATTTTAATATATCATAGTAAGGAAAGCAACACCAAGCTTTCATTCGTTTAGTTCATTTTTTCTCCGAAGGTTCACTTACATTCACTTAGGTTTATTACATTAATGTGCTCCCTGAAGCGATTTTATATCTTTTCCATAATACTTACTACAACGCTAATGGGAAAATAAATGCATTTTTATAGCAAAATATTCCTTAATTATATATGTTATTTTGGAAGTATTTTAAACCTTCATAATTATGAAGTACTTTTGAGATGAGAAGGTACCTCATTAATTGCAGTGAATGCATATGTCAAGATATGTAGATGCTCATGGCGCATGCTCATCTATTAGAAAAAAACGCGATCGAATATCTTTCAGAAAACACTGCTGGAATATACGGCGAGAAATGCGCTCAACCTACATGATGCAATGTATACATTTAATACTTTTGTATTAAATGTATTTCATGGAAATTTATTAACCTTGTTTACAGCTGGTTCCCTATTTGTGTTTTGCATATGTCTAGGAAGTTTCTAAAATGTTTTTTACAGATTGATTTAAAAAGACACCTAGAAATTCCTTAAAACAAACTTTGTGTCGTTAAGTATTTTGAAGGAAAAATGTTTTTGTTAACGGGTGATCTGATTATAAACTCATGCTTCTTTTCTGACACCCTTACCTACCACAAAGTTAGGTGCGAATTGTAATTTTTATAGGAAGATAGTTGACATTAGAGATCATAAATTGAAAAATAAATGTCTAAAATGAAGTAACAAATTCAGAAAATTGAGAATTTTAGTCGTGTAGAATTAGAGTTGTTAAACAAAGGTTTAAAATACTGTTTGCTAAGCTGTCAGATTCATATAGAGCAAGTTATTGCAAGCATCGAAACTTTGATTAAGCATTTTGAATAACGACCAAAAAACTTCATTCGAGAAGCTTGTAAAATCCAAATTGATAAGAATTTATAGCAGCACAAACAGACGTAAGTTAATAAAGAATGGAATACCATTAAAACTCTCAGATTTAAGGACTGTTTTTACCTAAAAGCAGATAAAGGGAACAAGTTACTAATTATGTATTTCCAAAGAGTTAAGAATTTAATTAAGGTCCGTATGTAGAAATTAAGAGAAATCCGTTACCTAAAATGATTAATGACACTAAAGGTGCGTTGAAGAAATGTCCAATATTAATAACTTCTACCCAAAAATATAAATTAAGTGTTAGCAATCTTTTAGTACCAAGAAAGTATTGTTTTCCGAAGATACATAAGCCAGGTAACTCGATGAAACCAATCGTTTCAGGTATCAACCCACCGACATACTTGATGATCCAAATGGTTAGTGAATGAATTTAAAAATTTACTCGTGAAGCCAGAAAGGTTGTCAGTTAGTAATTCCTTAGAATTTGTTCAATTAATTAAAGATTAAGAACTGGAAGACGGGGTAATTTTAGTTTCATTCGATGTAACGTCATTGTTTCCTTCGGTATCTATTCCAGATACTTGAAATAATTAGAGGACTTGCTTTATAAGAATAACATTGAACATTTAAAAGTCAAGGAATACATGCGATTAACAAGTCTTTGCATGGCGCAAAATTGCTTTCATGTTTAGGAAAAATTTTATGAACAGAAACAAGGCACAGCTATGGGTAGCTGCCTATCTCCTTTCATAGCTAATTTATTTAGGAGTCAGTTTGAAGTAGAATTTAAAAATAACGCTAAATATTTTCCAAGTGTCTGGATCAGGTACGAATATAACATTTTTGCGATTTTTGATACACGTAAATGTGAAATGGATATGTTCGTTAAACAGCTAAATTCGAAATTTCCGAGTATTAAATTTATGGTGGAAAAGGAAAACAATGATTGGATACCGTTTTAGATACATTAGTAATTAGAAATAAGGGTAAAATAGAAATAGGTATTTTCCGGAAAGAAACCAATGTTAATAGATTTATCACCGCGGATTCAAATCTAGGTTTTCAACAAAAGACAGCTTCCTTTAATTTCTTAGTCAATCGGTTACTAAGCTTTCCGTTCACAAAGGAAAGATACGAAAAAGAACTAGATTTCATTAAAAACATCGCGAGGTATAATGGCTTTGGCATAAAAATAATGAATAAATTATTTAGAAGGACTAATTTAAAAAAAGGCAATCCGCTAGTCCACATGATTTGATACACATAATAATGAGAAAAAGTACCTGTATTTACCATGCCACCCAATTACGAAAAACATTAATAGTTGTTAAAGAACGATATCTTCAAGTTACTTTTCGGTCAGAAAACACAATCAAAAATCTTCTAAAGATAAAGCAAATGTGAACTTGAAATCTGGTATATACGAAATTAATTGCAGAGATTGTAATTTGAAATATATAGGTCTAACGAAACGCTCAATAATAACCCGTTTTATAGAACATATATCGCATTTTAAATTTAATAGACCAGAAAAATCTAGCATCGCCAACCATGTACTGAACACGGATTATAACGTCACAGTAGAAGGGTTAAACCTCGTCAAACTGATAAATAACCCTAGAGAGCTCTATATTTATGAAGGCATTCATATCGTTAAAAACAACATTAATACGATCAACGCGGATAACGGTCCCATCTCATATAGTTGTCTCTTTTCATTCTTAGAAAATAGGTAGAAAAATTTTGGAGTGAAAAAAACACGTGTGTACCGTTTCTGAAGAAGGGAAGATTATGTAATTTTAGTTTTTGGTTTGTGTTTTATATTCAGTGTATTATACGTGGACGCAAGTAGTGCGCAATTCTATGTGTTAGTTTTACTGTCGCCATGTTCTACACTTTGATTAGTGGTTTTACCTATAGATGATGACAAGTTAGTTGCCGAAAGACGTATTAAGGATATGATTATTAATTGCGGTAAGGGGTTTGATACCTTTTCTTTTGAGTTTTTACTTAACCACAGTTTCCAAAGAAACACTTTTTTATATTTGTTTAATATTACATTTTCTTTATTTTTCAATTTACTTCATTTTTAAGTACACTTACGTTTTCAAGTTTATTTAATTTAAAGTGAACAATATGTACTATCTGTCAATATATTCACAGCATGCCTGCTGTGAATATATTGACAAGAAATACCTGTCGTTTTACTTGCTAACGGATACATAAAGTTAATCCCATATCATTTAAATGTAATTTTCACGACTAATCTTTTAAAGATATTTTTTTGAATGTCGTTACAATCCTTTTAATTACATCGCACATAATTTTCATGTACTTTCGTTGTATTACTTTCTATTTACGAAATGAAGCTGTTTTTTATTGCCAACTGTGTCATTACACTTGCGCAGCATGTGTTGCAAATAATAATAATAATTGTCTTAATTGTACAACATATTTCTTCAATAAGGGGACAATAATAAAGTACAGTGTCAAAAACTAAATTATAAGGAGCTAATTAAAATAAAAAATAAAAATTCAAATAAAAGAAAATTATAAGAAATACTAAACAAACTAAACAAAGTTCATATATTGTCAGTAGTTGTAAACGTTGGTAATTTACTGAGCCCAAAAGGTGGCCAAAAACTAAACAAAAAAGGAGTTAGTAGACGGCTAAGTGGCACATAAAGACTAGCTTGCCCTGGCATCACAGGTGTCACGAGAACAATTCCTACAGCCGCGTTGGAAGTGATACTAAATTTACCATCTCTAGATATCCATACACATTTAGAAGCAAGGTCAGTAGCCTACAGACTAATGCAAAACCAGATACCTATAAGCCGAGGCAGATCCCACCACAGAGAAACCGAGTGATGTCATGATTCGAAAATTTTGATAAGAAATATAAAATATCATTCCAAGTAGGGACGAGCGGAAAAAAGGTCACTGTATTGGGGAAATTAACAGACAGAATGGAACAAATCGCACTGTGGCTATCTTCTCCGATAGCTAGGCAATGTTAAAGGCACTGAATTCAGTACAATTTAAATCTAAACTTGTATGATTATGTGTGTGTTCTGAACGAGCTCAGAGATCATATGAAAGTGACTTTAGCCTGGGTCCCAGGGCACGAAGGCCACATCTTCAATGAGAAGGCGAACGAATTGGTTCGACGGGCTTTGTCTGCGGCCTTCATGAGACTGCCGCCTTGCTTTGGTATTGCAAAAATAGTTATTACCACATGCATGAAAAAGTGGTATGAAAGTAAATGTAGAGAAAGAGGAAAGAATTCCCCAGGTCAAAGACAGGTAAAACAGTTCTTTAGATAATATTAGTTTAAGTTTACAACGGGCCTACTGAATAGAGACAGAAAGTCTGTTAAGATGATTAGCAGGCCTATTAACTGGGTATTATAAGCTCAACAAACATGTGGATAATATAGACTTAATAGAGAAAACGGTATGTAGATTCTGTCAAGAATCATATTCTAGTTTTAGACGAGCCAATATAAGTGTGTTTAGCGTGTGTAGATTTGCAAATTTACGGCAGGATCGAATAACGAAACTCAAAGTGCGTGGAGCGGAGTTGCGGATAGATAAAAATCTGGTCAGTATACTGTAAGCGTTGATTAAATAAAACATCTAGTTGCGGATATATAAAAATCTGGTCAGTATACTGTAAGCGTTGATTAAATAAAAATCTAGGTCTTGGATTTGTCAAAGATTCGTCTTTGTGGTGTTTGTGATAACTGCGCATTTATTTATACTGATTTTTATTTTGTTGTTGTAACACCAGTGGTAGATATTTCAGAAGATTTGTAAGTCATCGGCTTAGGTAAGAACATAACAGTTAAGCAAAGATAGAATATCATTAGCATAAATATTAAACAGTAGTGGACCAAGGTTCGAGTTCTGAGAAATATCTGAGTAAGCAGTGAAGGTGGAGGAAATAGGCCATTATGGAAGACATAGCAAAAGCTATTATAAAGATACAAAACTATCAAGTTTGTTATGGATGAAGTCAAATAAATTTAGTTTACGTAATAATATGGTATGGTCAATAGTGGCACAGGTCTACGCGAAATCTGTACATCGCAATTGACATTCAAATAGCACGCAATTACGTAGATATACATTTTTGGGATTCTTGCGTCGAGTACCTTCACCCACCTTCACCTTGTTGGTGGCAGTAAAACCGCGCCCAAGAAAAGCTAGAATGCTCAGCTCATTGTTTTTTCTATATTCGAGGTGTAATCAATCATAAATTTGTATTAGCTGGTCAGATAAAAAATTTTGCGTTCTGCCTCTAAGTTATGAAGCACTTGAGACCGAGGGTGGTTCGCGTTTGAGAGTAATTGTACCACTACAACACGCCGCAACATTCAGCGTTGATTATTTTTGAGTTTTTAGTGACGGAAGGCACTCCCGTACCTGTAAAACTCTAACCTAACCTCTTACGACTTCTCTCCCTGGTATCGTTAATGTGTAAGCAAACCCATAGGTAAAATTGGTGTTTTGTTTATACCAGCTCAGTACCAGTCTGGTACTGACTCATGATAATAGGAGATCGCCTTAGACGCATTCTCTATCATACGAATCCAAAACCATTAAAACCATTCAACTTGTTGAGTAGATATTTGCGAATAATAGTCAAATAAAATAAAATATACATAGATAACCTTCTTCTTTTGAATAAAATGCCATTATGTGTTTTGTCGTGCTATTTCTTAATCTGATTTAAAATTTGCTCCATCACATCAGGATTTTGAGATATTTTTTTAAATAGTTTTTTCAAAAAACGCATAAAATTTAGCAAAGTTTCAAAGTTACTTTTATATATAAGAAAGATACTACCAAAAATATTGTTCTGTCAAACATTGAGTGGATATATCTGAACATGTCCTTACATGTTTCCTACGTTAGAGCACTTATATAACACCCATTTTTGCTCTGAAACCAATCAAATTAAGAATCGGTAGATATCTGGCTATCTGGTTGTATAAACAGCTACACACGTCTCTTTCGATTCAATGTAGGTGGTTCAATTTACTACCCACTAGCATCAGCAGAATATTGCACCTTTAATAGTAAAAGTTACTACTTAGTTTCACTATTTTGGCTTAACCATTGAACACCAAGACAAGCCATTGGCTCACGGAATTTGCTGCGCACGCTGTGCCGTTACTCTGAGGGGCCGGTCAAACGCTAGTTTGCCACACGAAAACAAAAATAAGAAAAATATTAGTTACGCTAGACTGCCCTCTGCTACTCGTCCAGTATCCCATTTGAAATCCTTGCCCAGTACCAAGACCCATATGTGTTTCGAGAAGAATATGATGTTACAGTGGAACAGTAAAGTGCTTGCTGATTATTGTTGGACATTGAGATTAGAAAGGGCCGACGAACAGTATAAAAGAAAAGTAAAAAGAAGTATATTTTAAACAGGACGATACCATACAGCTCCATATAATGTACGTACCTAATTAATATTATTTCATTTACTTTTAAATATTTGCATTTCCAAAACCTGCAGTGCCAGAATAAATTTGTTATTACTATTGTTAGAACTATAAGAGAAACAAGAATTGTACATTGTTTTTAAAGAAAAGTTAAAAAAATGAAAATTTGTTGCCAGTGTTATTTCTGATATTTTCTCTTTATAATATAATTTTGACGTGAATGTGCGTAGAATACATTAAATTGATTCTTGAAATAAAAGATTTATGTTACTTGTAAATCTTGTTTTTAGAAACATTATTTGAATATACTGAAATTTAAGCAAACTTTATATGTCGATTTTTTTTAATTAAAATCTCAATGAAAAACATGTTTTTTTATAATCTGTTTACATTGTTTATATTATTAAAATTATCTCAGGACTGGAATGGATTGTTTCCTTTTTCGGCTTAATCGAAAATTTAAATTCATTTAGGTTTTTTGTACTATATTTACTGATGCGCATATTGATTCGTTCGTTGTAAATATACAATGAAAATGGATAGTGTATTTCAAAATGAACATGTTATTTTACTTCACCCGTGTTAAAAATTTTGTTTGCTTTTATATCAAAATTTCTATTTTTTTGCGTAATTAATTTTAAATTAATTAAATTAATAATTTTAAATTAAAAATTAAAAGTAATCAATATTTACATTAATACAAAGGTATTTTTATTTATATAAAATATTATTAAAAATCTGGTGTGAAGAACACAAATACAGGTTCACTATTACTATTTTTGTGAACGTGTCCGAACATATCCCTCCCCAGAGACGTAGATATGTATTTCGCCTTTCTACAGGCTCATCGGTACGCCCCTGCTGAAGAAAGGATATCTTCAGACACATTCACAAAAAAGAACCACATCGCCACATCACAGAAATTATCCAGACCGAGCGTACAAGTAAATTCAGCGCTGCCTGTTGCCAGACAGCCGAAGTACCTCGCCCCGTCCACATAACCAATGTGAAGTAACGACGCCCTTCCAAAGGTGGCACAGCCATCTCTCTAGAAACTGCATTTTGTTTGTGTCTTCACTTATACTACGGACTAACCGCATGTGTAATGTATCAGAATAATTGAAACATACATGAATATGTAAACCCCACCAGTTTTGAATAATACCAAGGTATTTTTAATAATATAAAATATTATTAAAAATCTGGTGTGAAGTACACAAAAACAGGTTCACTAATAATATTTTTGTGGACTTGTTCGAACATATCCCTCCCCAGAGATGTAGATACATATTTCGCCTTTCTACAGGCTCATCGGTACGCCCCTGCTGGAGAAAGGATATCTTCAGACATATTTACAAAAAAGAACCACATAGCCACATCACTCTCTGGGGAGGGATATTTTCGGACACGTTCACAAAAATATTAATAGTGAACCTGTATTTGTGTTCTTCACACCAGATTTTTAATAATATTTTATATTATTAAAAATACCTTTGTATTATACAAAACTGGTGGGGTTTACCTACTCATGTATGTTTAAATTATTCTGATACATTACACATGTGGTTAGTCCGTAGTATGAGTGAAGACACAAACAAAATGCAGTTTCTAGAGAGATGGCTGTGCCACCTTTGGAAGGGCGTCGTTACTTCACATTGGTTATGTGGACGGGACGACGTACTTCGGCTGTCCGACAACAGGCAGCGCTGAATTTATTTCTGCGCTCGGTCTGGATAATTTCTGTGATGTGGCGATGTGGTTCTTTTTTGTGAATGTGTCTGAAGATATCCTTGCTCCAGCAGGGGCGTACCGATGAGCCTGTAGAAAGGCGAAATACGTATCTACGTCTCTGGGGAGGGATATGTTCGGACACGTTCACAAAAATATTAATAGTGAATCTGTATTTGTGTTCTTCACACCAGATTTTTAATAATATTTTATATTATTAAAAATACCTTTGTATTATACAAAACTGGTGGGGTTTACCTACTCATGTATGTTTCAATTATTCTGATAATATTTACATTCGTAAAAAAAATATATTTCAAAGAAATTTTACTAAATGGCTTGAAATATAGAAAAACTGTTTTGACACTTTTGAAAGCTTTTACAAAAGTAACATTTCACAGATTCAAGGAAATATAAATGACCAGTTTGTATTGAATACTAAAAATAAGTTCATCCACTGTTATCCACTGATTTGAATATGCACCGTCCAAAAACCCACGAGCAACTAAATTATGTGCTGGAACATCATCGTGCATAAAATACATTTGTAATCTTAATTACAACGGGACTTCCTCCAACAGTAGTGGTAGCTCTTCTTCAAGAAAACAGCGGTATACTTCTCCATTTAACCTCATCGGCAAAAAATATGGGACCTATCAAGTGATCTCCAACAATTACGACCAACATATTGATAGAAAATTGGTTTTGATGACAGGTTTCCAATGTTTCGTGTAGGTTTTCTTCGGCCCATGTGTGATTATTATGAAAATTAATAACATAATGTCTGGAGAAATCAGCCTCGTCGATGTAGAATACTTTAGTCAAAAACTGAGGATTTAGTGTGATTTGCTGTTGTATCCTTTAACAAAAAGCCAATCTTTGCGGGAAATCTGCTGGCAAAAATGCTTGTACCCGTTGTATGTGATAAGGCTACAACAATTGATTGTTCAATATCATGCAAATTGTGGGCTGGCTTATGCTTGTAGTAGGATGTTTCTCAATTTGGTTTAGCAGCATTTCTTTCACTTGTGGAGTTCTAACTGTACGTGGATTCCTGCTATCAGCCGTATGTTTTCTAAAACTTCCCATTTCACTAAGGCGTTGGTGAAGTCGGGCAAATATCGAATGATGCGGAATGACACGGTTCGAGTTTCGTTCTTCATAAAGACGCTTAGCTGCACGTGAATTTCCATTGGTAAGACCGTAAACAACATGCATATCGCACAACTAATTGCAATTCATTTTAGAAAACTTTGTGAATACTTTTACACAGATAAGTATGATATTAAATTTTGATAGTTATACTATAACAAATGAATCGTATTATTGCAGCATTTGAGATAATTCGAAACACCCCCAGTATTCTTGAACGCACTCTCGTCCAATGCGACTTAGGATAGAAGTCTTGCATTGCAGTTAAAGGCGATCATTTCCAACACAATTTTCATAAGTTAATTTTGCTGTACGTTTCATTGTATGAACTTTTAATGTGCTATTAAACATCCCGTGACTTTGAAACTAAGCCGTTTAAGACATACATTCATATGAACTTTTATGATCATAATAATCCTAGGAATCACCTCATAAAATTTGTCGAATATATTTAAATCACCCTATATATATAATTATATATATATGTGTACGTCTCAGTGAATACTTTTATTTTTTAAGCGTACCTTATATTAAAATTGCATACAATGTGGATGATGCAATCAAATGCATCTACTTTTCTTAAATGTTTTAAAGCTAGTGGGAAATAAACCAGAAAAACAACTTTATTTTTTATTCAATGTAATTCATGTGAAAAACGTGTTTCTTTCAAATATTTCAACAATATTAATCAAATGTTCATAACTGTAAATATACCATTGTTGATATTGAAATATGTTATGTTTGAATGTTTAATTCGGATCTCATATATAAAAATTAAGATGTTTACTTTGTAATGCGTTCCAATTAAATAACCATTCTTTTTAAGCGACTTTTCTATTAATGAAGATCAAGCATATATATTGAATGTTTGAATAGTTATGTTCTATTTTAATTAACCTTCAAATAAATGATTTCATGAAGCAAACTAGATTTTACCTATCTCATTGGTAAGTATTACCTCTAATTATTTAATCCTTTTTTTGAATCGTACATAGAACTTCTAATCTTTATACATAGATTTCTTTAAATGAATATTACCTGTACTTATCTGTCTCTTCTTGTGAAAGATTTTGTGATATTCGGCGTCTGTTTTGTTAGTCATCCACCCATAAGTTGCATGTATCTGCTCATCAATGAAAGAAGATGAGGTTTCTCATTCTTACGATAGCAAATCTTTTTTCAATTGGTGTTTTATTCAAGATATACTCCCAGGATTGTGCAATTAGATAACAAAATAGGAATTAGTAAAGATATAAATGTAATTTTATTGATACCTTCTGTTATGAGACGTTACTCAGAGTCTTAAACCCCCTTAAACCCCCTTAAACCTTCAGTTCAAGTAGATATGTGATTCTAAAAAGTGTATTGAAAAAACAAAAAAAAATCACTAAAATCAAAATAATTTAAAACGGTTGATTTCTTGCAAAAAAAAAACCTTAATATAAAGTATTATAGCACTTTACTAGGAATCTGAAATAAAAAACATCACATTCTATTTCAAATATCAAAGTTGGCTATGACTTCCGGTATAACCGAAAGTGGTTCAAGAATGTTAATATTTTATTTTAGATTATGTGCCACAAAACTTTCCTAACTTCCATGTTCTTCGGTCTTCGGGGTTGCCGATAATTCCATGGTATTCATTGTATAATTCCCTTGAGCAGTTTTTCATTCTTTCCACATATACATACCACGCCAGCTGTTTCCTTTTGTTATCAGTTGTAGGGAGTTATTGTCTTATCTCTATGACATACTTAGCATCCGTTTAAATGCGTATATTTCTACATCGAGTATTTTCTGATTCGCCACGTTTCCGAACCATATACTCGACAGCTTTTAATAAGAGTTAAACATAGGAATAAAGAAATGAGTAGCACAGCCGAGGAAAATTATTAATTTCCTGAATGGAGTATCTTGAACTCATGACTTTGGAAAAAAAAGGAGAAAGTATACCATATACGAAACTCTTATTAAAAGCAGTTTGTTGTATGGCACGAAAACGTGGCGAATCACAAAAAAACGACAGACAAAACTTGAAGCAGTAGAAATGAATGCATTTAGACGAATGCTAAGTATATTGAGAAGAGAAAAAAGTACCAAATGAGGAGATAAGATGGCGAACGGGCATAGATGACTTCTTAACCACTGTTGCTGAGAAGGAATAGCTGGTATGGTATGGACGTGTGCAAAAATGGAAAACACAAAACTTCCGAAGAGAATTATACAATGTAGATCAAGAGTAACGTTTCTAAGATAAGAGTGCATCGAAAAAAGTATTAGGCATATGCAAAAATTAAGTTCGACAGAGTTCAATACAACCATTTATGCCTTTTACGAAGAGAAATTGAAGAGGGTATACCATGGAAATATTTTTTTCGATTTAAAGTGGGCCATTTTGACATAAACGATCCTCAACGCTCAGGAAGACCATTGGAATATTATGAAGCTCATTTTAATGTTTTAATGATGGTGATTACCTACGACAATAAACTCGGGAGTTAACCGTTATAATGGATTGCAACCAATCGACCATAATACGATATTTGTGTTCCACCAGTAAAGTTTAAAAAGTAATTGGCTCATGTTTTGAGCAAAACCAACAAGAATTAGCATGTTAACATTTGTACCTCTTCAACAATATCGTTCTTGCTAACGTTGTTGCTTGTTGTGAAATGGCTTATTCTTAACAAATTTCTGAGCAGTAACCTGATGTTGGGCATCCGGTGAGGCAAAGCAGAATAAATTGCTTCCGAGGAAAGTAACCATCACTGCTAAGATTTACTGTCAACAACTCCGTAGACTTAATGCTGTAATTTAAGAAGAAAGACCAGGAGGACATCATCAAGTCACTTTATAGTCCGATAACGTTCTCTCTCATACTGCTAACATTCCAAAAGTGCTTATTTAAGAACTCGGTTGGGAGTTTATTTCACATCCGTCGTATTTTCTGATCTCACTCCGTCAGATTTCAGTCTCTTCCGCCTTCTATCAAACAAGCTTCTAAAAATCTCTTTTAATAATGGTGCCGCGTTTGACGAGACGCCTTCTTCACTCTCAAACCAGCGTCTTTTGTCAGGCGTGGAATCGAAAAATTTCCAGGTCGTTTGGAGGCAATTGTAAATTATGGAGGAGGATATATTCTTGCTATTTTTTTATTAAAAAATTAAAAAAAATTGTTTTCGGTAAAAAACGCTAGTAACTTATGCATCGACCCACTAGTTAAGATATTTTGATATGTAAATATTGTCCCTCAAATTTTCTTAAACTTCTAATACCTATCTTAGAATGTTTTAGGGACAAAATTTACTGCCTGAAGAGTTTTTAACTCTATATTAATTAAAAGATTATTTGCATTTGAAATTTCTTTTTGTAAGCTGGTATAATTTTAAATACATCATGCTTCAATAAAATTTCGTGGTAAAATGCTATAATATTTTTTAATACGTGAAATACGTGAAAGAAAATCTATGGGGATTTTTTTAAATTTGTGTTTAGTTCAACCAAAAGTGAACAATATTAATTGTCGACTTTTGTATTAATACAGGTCAGCGTAATTCCAATCGCACTTGGTCGTCTATTAGCGAATAAATTTGTGCTTATTTATCATTGAATGTTATTCAATTTATATTTTCCTATCTGTAATTGGTAAACAACTTTATCTGCTAATTTCGTATTATAAATATAAACAACTTTTTCCGACATTACCTTTTTTATTTTTTCACCAAAAATTAAAATTAATATCAGTTATAAGGTTGTAAAGCTATCATTAATTCGCTTTTATCTTTTTTCGAAGACGATTTGAACATATGAACATTTTCTTCAGATTATTTCTTTCTTTTATTACTACAGATACTCTACGTAAATTGTGACTGTTTCCGTTAGTCACATTTTGATGAAAAGTGTATTTCTAAATCAACATAGGAGGGATTCAACTTTATTTATAACTATCTACCCGTAGCCCGGCGTTGCTCGCCCACATTCTGTAGAAAAATTAAGACTTCCGTTCCGCTAATTGCCATTAACCCATATACAATTTTAGTTTATTCTCCAGCTAAACAACGAATCAATAATATTTTATTATACTCAATCTATCACTCCAATGCCTTTGGATACACAATATTCTTCGTTATTCCAACTGGTGCATAAACAAACAGAGCAGATGGTTTCCCAATTTGCGAACATGCTACATATTCACATGAGGATTGATAATTTCCAGCTGTTGTAATAACACATAGCAATTTGATAACTGTGCTTGAAGACAAAAATGCATTGCTCACCGTAATGTCGAGGTAATTGCCATTTTGTTGAGACAATTGCTAAGAGGCAACTTAGAAACGGTATATATATATATCGGTATAATGTGCAGTTGCGGCCCTTGAAACCCAGACACTTAAATACAAAACATTTTAAGCAGTGTAAACTTTTTAAAATGCTATTCAAACCAATTATTGGCGTAGAATGCAAAATGTATTGCAAAAATAGTAAATTAAAAAAATTATTAACAAAATTGCAGGAAACTGCTTTACTTAAATTAAAAAATATTATTTCACATATCAGAATACAAAACTTTACTTCAAAATTAGTATTTAGTTTTGATAATAGATTTTTGTAATTATGATAATTGCCGTATTTTAAAAATGATTATGGATTTGTTAAATATGACATTGTCATAAAAATGATTAATGTAAATTTGATTTACACACATTACAAAATTTTAAATTCTTGACATTCACGTCAAAATCGAGTGTCTGAACAAAACACATGAATACACCTATGCTCAGTTTTAAAATAAATGCTTCAATACATGGGAACGTTATGCAACCAACAATGCGAGTATCATCACTGTTCGAGAATTTTAAATACAAATGTTTTCGAAATATTAAATTGTTATGATATTTTACTTAATGGTGTGTGGGGCATTCTTCAATGTAATATAACACATTTAATTTTAAGTCTTCTGAAAGATTGTGGGGTTTTTAATTTTCTTTCTGTGTGTATTTATTACAGCCATCAGAATACAATTTTCTAGTAATCGCCTGAATTTTTCCGATAGATGGTATGGGCCTGTCAAGATGTTTGATAGAAAACAGATCCCGCACTTTCCTTAAACTATTTCCAGCTTTATACTAGTTCAAAATTTCTATTTTTTCATCTTTTATATATATATTTTTAAAATTAGGGGAATACAAATGTCAAATGCTAAAATATTTAAAATGTTATTTCATTTATGCACATTACTGACATTGATTTTGACATTTGCCGAAACACATAATCGAGCGATGTTGGTTGCATAACATTCCATTGCATTGAGGCGATTTTTTAAACTGAACATGGGCTATGTATAGAGATAAGAAAAACGGTATATGCATAGAAGATTTTCTTTCTTTTGTGACTTATGGTCTATTTTCATTGAATATTTATTTATTTACACTTTAACACTTAAGTACATGTTTCAGCACTTCTGGCATTTTTAAAAGAGTTTTTTTTTAATATAAACATTTAATTACATATAATTATAAAAAGTGACAGTCTACTTGTATTATATTTTGTACTGTCATATTTTATGTCACGTTGTCATGGTTTTTGTATGATTTAAAATTACATAACGATTTTTTCTTATAGAAATTCATTTTTTTACATATTGTTAATTCTTTAATATTTACCTATAAAATTTGGAAAAACACACAACATGAAATTTATATATATTATATAATTTATATTTATATTTTATATTCCTTGAAAAAGGCATCATTTGCCGAAACATGTAGGATTGTTTTAAATATATACATTTTGAAGTAAAACCAGACCTTAAATCGCCAATAAATTGAATTTACCATATATATATATATATATATATATATATATATACATATATATATATATATATATATATATATATATATATATATGTATATATATGGTACAACTGAGCGTCTTCCTATGTAAAATTTCAATTACACGGAGCGTCCGGTGTCACCGAGCGTCCGATAGACGGTCGCTCGGTGGCAAGCCTCTGTAAATTTGCCACTGCAATCCTAGATGTTCATACCAGCTTTTGGCATAAAAATCTCGGGGACGTTCAGATGCACATTTTTGTGATGCTTGTATAAAAATAGTTCACGGAAGTGCCATCACTAGTCGCTGCCAGCGGTCAGATGTATATCTTATACAAAAAAATGTTTAAGCGGTCAGCCGAGCGCCTCTATTCATCAAATATATATTGACTCAGACATAAACCATTTTAGCGTTCAACAGAGCGCCTACTATTTTCTTGTAACTGAAGCCCCTCCCTCCCTTCTTATTGCTAGTGTAAACTTCTGTTATTAGCCATGACCTATACAAGTTTCTAACAATGCGTTATTCTGTTACGCGTAAAAGGGAATTCCCTACTTGGTGCATTTCTTTTCATTGGAGCACAGTTTCTGTGTTGAACACTGAGCGTCCAGAACGAAACTAATTGTAAGATAAGAAATATGAACCAGTGTAGTCAACGTACTCGTGCTATCGTCCTAGCATCAAAAAAGATAAATCTAATAGGTAAGTAAATTTTAGTCTCTAATTCCTAAAAAAGGAAAGTACTCTACCTATATAATACTTTAGATACACAACCTGAAACTACTTACGCGGAGGAGGAGTACCTGTATTATTTGATAATTCAACACAAGAAGGTATCGAAACCGCTACAAAATATCGAAAAAACTTTTTTAAAAATATTAATAATATTTATTTATTTGGACTTTCTTACACAGAAAACCCTATTAGTGACTACCAGGTATTTAGAAAACATGTTATAAAAGCATTGGGAGATCCACAAAAAACTATAGCTCTTCGACGAAATTGCGAAAGCATCTCGCTACGATTTCTCAAATTTTAAATATGAAGGATGGTGATTTGGAACAGCTGGCGTCATTTATGGGCCATACTATAAAAACCCATAGTGAATGGTTCGGCTTCCATCAGACATTTATCAGACAGCAAAAGTTTCAAAACTTTTGCTTATCTCCCAAGAAAATGAGTTTGATAAATATAAAGGTAAAAATTTAGATCAAATTGAGGTTGATAATGAAGTGGAGGAAGGTGGGGTAGAGAGTGGAACTTACAATGATGATGTTAATGTTGAGCACCATGAACATCAAACAAATACAAAAAATGAAATTGGAACCTCTCAGTCTACAAGGAAGCAGAAATTGTGAGAAAGGGATGGAGTGAAGAAGAGAAACAAGTAACAGAAAAGTATTTTATGAAAAATATTCGAAATAAAATTGCGCCGAAGAAAGAAGAGGTCATAAAGTTGATGGAAAGGTATCCGAAACTTTTTAAGGGCAGAACATGGACTACGGCTAAAGCATACGTTTATAATAAGTACATATTCTAAAAATTAATATTATAACTATTAAACTGTCTACTTTTATATTAAAATTATTAAAATAAAAATAGTTATAGCATTTGTGTTTTTATTCCAGAACTTTATTTTCTATTTCTTTTTTGCATCATTCTGTTCAAGAAAAATGCAGAACATAATAGAAAAATTGCACAAAGTCACAATATAATTGTGAGCGTATTGGGCTGTAATGAGTACAATTTTTATATATTAAATAATTACAAAGTTAAGTTTCAAATAATTTTTATTGTAAACCACAACCATTTTTTCGCCATACAATGGCTTGATCCGGTGGATAAAAAACTTTAAATTATAACAAACTTCAATTTTTCATACACCTGATGAAGTCATTGTACGGTGAAACAATTGTGGTTTACAATAAAAATTATTTGAAACGTAACTTTGTAATTATTTATTACATATATGAAAATTAAGTTTCAAGTACCTCCACTGCAATGGTTTAGCACAATTTATGTAATTGCATATATTAAAAATATAAATACGATCGGATGCAAAAAAACAGACTCAGGGTTTTCATTTGTTTAAAATACGAGTAATTTAATTTACATTGCTCCCTATTATCTGCAGTTTTGGGTTTAAACAGTACTTTAATAAATTAATATAAATTTCTGGACCTGTTACATTATCTACATAAACGAAAATCATAGGATAGAAAAATTATGTTCACCTAAATTTCTAAAGCTAAATAATAAACAAAGCAGCAAAAAATTTCAAAGAAACGATTGTGATCGACTTGATATCAACTACGATAAACCTGAGTAAGCAGTCTAAATATAACGGTCAATTGTTGAGGACGCTCCCTCTGCCGCTACATGGGTCTGGGTGTTCGGTTGTCCATTAAAACAGTTTTTCGATATACAGCCTCTATATACGGCGGCGCTCAGTGGGAATGTTTTTGTATAGACGCTCTATAGTACGGTAGATATATATATATATATATATATATATATATATATATATATATATATATGTATTTATATTTGCCGAAAATATTTAACATTTGTTAACAAAAACTTTATTTAAATTTGAATTTGTAATTATAATTTCATACTTAGTAGTCTATCTATTATGTATTAATATTAGACAAAACCATGTTTTAAGGTATTTTTGCATTAATATGAATAGCCAGCATACCATCAAATTCATTATCACATAATGAAATAAAACCAGTGCCGTTATTGTTGACATTCACACTTTTTCCGCTACAACTTCCATCTATTAGATTTCCGCTTATTACATCACAATAAGTACCGGGAGGTAAACATGTTTTCATATTTTGGGAGAAACTACCGCCATTTGTAAAAGCTATGAAGCCTTTCCCGCCTCTACAAAAAGCTATACGCTGGTTTCCATCTGACCACCATTCATTTATTTCCGTATCTTTAACCGCATTTCGGAATCCTATCATATTATAAATTTGACGCCATCTGTGTTCGCAAATCCAACCATTTGTGCAAGTATCATCTGGATTTATGTCTGGAGATATGATGTTTCCGAAAATATCAGATGGTGGACCTGAATACAAAAGAAACTTATAAAAGCTGAAAAGTGAAAGAACATCGGTAAGATTTTGCGATCAGTTTCATTGAAAATACATTATTTTATCAACTTTTCCTGCATTCTCGTTAAAACAATTAACTTTGCATATATATAATTTAATAGCAAAATTTAATTATTACGACGACAATAGAACGGAACGAGGCCGAAGATCGTCTCTATTGAGAGGCAAGATTAAAATATAAGGAATATTAAGAAAGTAAATGAGTATCATAGAAGCCTAACGCTGACACTTAACATGAAATAAATATACCATTCTTAAATGGTGATACTTAGTTACACTGATGTACAAATTTGAACTGTTTTTAATCATGAGAAACAACAAAATATACCTTTTTAAAGGAAATTTTTATATTAATTTTAAATCTGCCAACACTTTTTTTTTGCCAGTACGTAATATATTTCTAATATGGAACATAATCGAACATAAATTGAACTTTTGATTCTTTTCAATCACCTAACAACAACTCTATACTGTAACTAATACCAAAGCATTGTCTATTTAACTCTATGAATTTACTTTGATTAATTCTATGTTTGTGCCTCACTCGCAGGTTCGAGTGTGCAATATTGTGCAACCTTTCTGCAAGAAATAAACATCTTTACTTATTATTGTGCAACTTTGCATAATCTTCTATAATGTTTACTACGCACAATTTTGAATGGATTTGGTCATTTTTGGCAAACTAATTACATAATTGAATTGATTCGGCATTTACTTGATGAAGATCCATAATTTAAAATAGAAATAAAACTACGGTTCTAATCTTCACTTTTAGTCTTTAATCGTAACACGACAATTGACTAGGTGCTCAGGTGCTTGCATCAGTTTGTAACGTACTCTTTAGATGTAAGCACCTGAGGAAGCCACTGTGCTGGCTAAACAATTGTCGTGTTACGTCTTTTTGAACTATATATGCAACCACATTTGAGAAATATTACGTGTAAAAAAAGCTGAGATCACAGTTGTAATTAGTTTAAAATAGAAATAAAACTACGGTTCTAATCTTCACTTTTAGTCTTTAATCGTAACACGACAATTGTTTCGCCAGCACAGTGGCTTCCTCAGGTGCTTACATCTAAAGAGTACGTTACAAACTGATGTAAGCACCTGAGCACCTAGTCAATTGTCGTGTTACGATTAAAGTAGTTTTATTTCTATTTTAAATTATGGATCTTCATCAAGTAAATGCCGAATCAATTCAATTATGTAATTAGTTTGCCAAAAATGACCAAATCCATTCAAAATTGTGCGTAATGATTGTCCTTGAAGACCAGTGTTATATACAAATATTTAGGAGGGTGATATTATTACCTGCGTTCTTATCAGTAAAGTCAAAACTAGACATGATTCTGGGATTTCCATAAGGGTGAGCCAACATGAAGGCAATAGCCATCTTGAATTGCTTAGCTTGTTTGTAAGTTAGTATATTTCCTCCGTCTCTTTGTTTATCGTGGTTATCTACGAATACTAATGCATCTTCGCTGTTTTTAAAGAAACCCCAGCCCTGTCCCCAAGTTCTCAACCAATGTAATTTGTCTGAACCTCCAAAAACTGTTCCAATTTTAGAGCAATAATTAAACTCTGTTACTGCTCCTATGTTAAAGTATTCTTCAGCGGAAATTGGTTCATCCTCTAGAAAATATTTAAATCGTAATTATAAATTTCAGATGCATTATAAGAATATTACATTTACGAAATTATAATGAAATTATAGTTCAAGTATCAATTAGAAAATATTTTTCTAAATAAAATTTATCCAATTAATCATCGATGGAATTAAAAAGCGTGAAATAAATTCAACTTGTAATTGATACTACGTGAATATTGGACAACGATTTTTTGTATGAAGGCATTACTCACATCCTTTCACCTCTTTTTTTGGCACTATTCACAACTAGCATTATATATATATATATATATATATATATATATATATATATATATATATACTTATTAGCCTTGTTATGGTAGGCATTGACTTAGTTGATCATATGGTTGGACTGCGCGATGGTAACTATTTATGTATTCGGAACTAGTAACGCTATGTTGTTGGAGCTATCTGCCATCAATCGTGAATTATATCTCAGTCAGAGAATGGAATTCAACAACAGCGTATCGATTGACTCATCTTGACATTTTGCAATGAGAACCATCCAAAGTCACTGTATATTACTGGTTTTGTGCCGTTATTTGCTTACGCACAAATTTAAAGACGATCGTCTAAAATCGGTCAGAAAACATCGATACTAAGCGCGTTATGTGACATACCGTGAGATTGAAGCATCCCTGTACATTAGTATAACAAGCATACATAAGGTATTGTATGAAGATTTAGCCGAAAAAAGATTTGTTCGCGTTGGATTCTACATAATTGGACAATCGCTCGAGGAGAAGCTCGCGTCGATTGACGTAAAAATAGCGTCAAAAACCGTGTATAATATCTGCACAGATGACAAATCTTGGATTTAGGTATATGAGCCCGATAGCCAATAGAAAGAAAACAGTTGACTGTGTGAGTTCTCCGAGGTGAGCTAAACCCAACAAAAGTTGTTCGTGCAAGAAGCACTTCGAAGCAAATGATTTTCTGGAAAAAAATAGACATGTGGTTACAGTGACATTAGGCAATCGTAGAACGGCCAATTCTGATTGGTACAAAACCATTTGTTTGCCAAAAGTATTTGGAGAAATAAGAAAAAACAGTCATCAGCGACTCAGGATCATTTTCACAATGACAATGCGAGCTCTCTCAGATCGACACGAACAATTCAATATTTAACCGCTTAAAACATCGAACTGATGGGTCATCCGTCGAATATCGCTGATTTGCCACTCAATAATTTCATTTTGTTTCCATTCGTAAAGAATAAACTACACGTGATAAAGTATTTCTTTGCAGTTCGTACTGCTCAAAGTGCGAACCACATATTGTACTTTATCTCTTTCTAACATACCGGGTGTATTATGAAAAACCTTTGGGGCTGCAGCTTCCATATATTTTATCTGATTTTAATGAATAATATGTCAAACTAAATCGTTGTTAAAGCACTGTGAGCTGTTTAAAAAAAAAAAATTTTGACATTTGTTTTTGACAGACTAGTAAATTTTTTTTTTAATTGTACTACATATTTTTTTTTACTTATTCTAATAAACATTTATTTCCTGAAGACACCTCCATTAAATTGAGCGACAAATTTTTTATTATTAAAAAAAACTACGAAATTTACAGAAATCAAGCTATCATATATTTTAATGAATCAAATGTTCGAAATGACCCCATTTTGTTCCAGACACATTTGACACCTTCTATTAACTCCAACTGCTGCGTTTAATATAAGATTTGGTGGTATTTCATGACATACTTGTACTATCCTTCTTACTAAATCATCTCTGGTATCAGGTGGAGTCAAATAGACATGATCTTGAATGTAAGACCACAGAAAGAAATCCAGTGGATTCAGATCTGGCGATCTAGCAGGCTATCGAATAGGTCCGTAAGTGTCTATCCATCTGACGCCAAAATAATTATTTAGAAAATCAGTATTCATTCGTCCATTATGGGGTGTGGCACGTCCTGTTGGAACACCACCCTGTTTAACTCAGCAAGTGGCAACTCATCTAAATAATCGCCTAATTCATTGAGTAACAAATTATTATACTTTTCTTGGTTTAGATTACCCTCCACAAAAAAAGGCCCTACTACTCTATGGCCTAAAATGCCACACCATACATTTACACTGAACCGATTTTGAAAATTGTGTTGTATCACAACATGGTTATTTTCAGTGCTCCAATGGCGATGATTATTTCTGTTGAATACACCATTTTTCCCAAAAGTGCATTCATCTGACCACAACACACGACGATAAAAAATTGGATCTTCCCTTAGTTTATTCATGAAAACCGTGCAGAATTGAACCCTTTGTTGAGGGTCGTTTTCACCGAGAGCATGCACCTTCCGTGGTTTATAAGGAAAGAACTTGTGCTTCTTCAGAATGTACTGAACTGTAGAATGTGATACCTGCATGTAGTGAGCAATTTCTCGCGTAGACGTATTAGGGTTTTCTTCCACATAGAGCAAGACACTTAATTCTAAATTTTGATCTTGAATTACACGTGCGTTTATTTTCGAAAATAAACGCACGTGTACGTTTATTTTCGGTTTTTTGAATGATCCAAAATTTCGTAAATTTCGCACGAGCCTTCCAAACTTATCGGCACTTGGACGCAGTCTGTCAGGCAAACGATTTCCATAAAGTCGCAAAGCAGCTGCAGAATTTGTTCCGCATTCAAAATATGCCTGAATCGCATCCACACATTCGCCATTATCCATTTCAATAACAAAATTTAGAAATAAATCGTTGAAAATGTTATAATGAATGTGTGACTGACAGATGTCACAGCTCTCTTCGAAAATTTGGAATGCACTTTTATCGTTCAATATGACTGCTTGATTTTTAAATTTTTAAAATAAACACTGTAAATGTTGTTGTTGACCCACCGCTCACTGATAACATTGGTTTGTAATCCTTTATGGGCTATATAGTATTGAATGTAAGTGATTTTAAAAGGTACACACATTTGCTGGTAATAAAATGAAATAGAGCATTTAAAATGCATATAAGAAATCTAAAAAAAAAACCTTCAATTTCTCGATTTTTTTTCATACAAGGATATCGTTGTTTACAGTTTCATATTCAGAAAAAGTAATATATTTGAATAAGGAAAAAAAAAGTATAGTGCAATTTAAAAAAAACACAGTTTGCAGCTGTCTGTCAAAAACAAAGTGAAAAAAAATTCAAAGCGGATCACGTTACAGTGTTTTTAAAACGATTTAGTTCGACGTATAATTTATTACATTCGGATAAAAAATAAAAAAGTTACAGCACGAAAGGTTTTTCATAATACACCCGGTATATAAATACGAGCTGTAATACTACACACGTTAATCATTTCAAGGTATTCTCATTCTTTAAATTTGGCCTTAGGCTGAAAAGAAATACTTTATGAACTATACGTGGTCAGCGATTTTCAACGCCAGAAGTTGATGCATTCAAAAAACATGTTTTGAAGATGCCCGAATAAAAATGGAAAAAGTACTGTGAAAATTTATTCAAACGTTTGCAAAAGTAAATCGATCATTATGGAGAATATATTGAAAAACAACTAAACCATTTTTTGTGATAAATACGTTTTTTTTTGGTATTATTCCTTATATAAAAACAACTCTCATACGACCGACACCGTGAATCAACAAAATAGTGAAAGAAAATCTTTTGGCGTCTTATAATGACAGCTGCTGTAAATTCTTGGATTATTTAAAATTTTCAAATAAATACAATGAAAGAAAACTCTTTAATATATTATAGTGTTTTATGTCATTAACGCATTAGTTATGTACATATATAAGTACGTACGAGTATATGTGTGCTCGAAATGAGCGGATTGTAGAAATATTTATAAAACGTAAAACTTATTTTAAGAATTTCAGCAATTTTATTAAAATACATTTGTTTAGTTTTTAAACGAAATATTTCCCATTCTTTTCAAAGACGTATTAAATTTACGGTTTATAATTAACTCACCTTCATTACATGTAGCTAAGCAGCAGCAAATTTTATTTTTATTTTTAGACAATTTGGTATATATAGTAAACTGTGATAGGTACAAAGAGTATTGTGCTCCAGTAGCTCAAATTATTGGTGTCCAATCCAAGGACCCCATATAGTAAAATAAAATTACTTATATTAATATTATTAATATTTGTTAATTTTAAGTAAATTTTCAAATACAAATTCCTTTCTTTTGAAGGTTAGATAAAATTTCTATTCTTGAAGATTTTTGTATAGAAGAAACTGAATCATTCTTCCATTCATTAAGTTTCGAATCAGTCTACAGAAATACCATTCCAAAATCAGGATTATGATAGCATGATATGAACGCAAATAGCGTCTATATATTTTACCTTAGCATTACCTTTGCACCTAGGATTATTGAAAATCGATTTGGAAAATCTTTGAACCAACTATCAACCTGGTTCAGAAAATACATAACCATTGTTCAGGTAAAAAAAAAACTATTGTAGTATTTTCTTAAAGAAAGCAAAAGGGGAAGGAAGGCAGAAGGAAGCAAGAAATCTGTTAGCGTTTCGCATTCCCAGGTTAAGTACTTGAATTACAGGTGCTGATATTAGCTTCGCGTTTAGCATTTAGAGGACATATTCTTAATAGATCTTCATAAGTTTCCATCCCATGATCATTCAGCGAAGTAGTGTAGGTCTTGTTAGCAAAGCGACATCTGAGCGATCATGAACCACTACTATAATTGTTATATGAAGGAGTTACAAGGTACTTGGGATGTTTCTTCTTCTTCTATTTTGGGCTGGCGCCAGCACCTCGAGGCACTTGAGTGCAGTGCTCTATGTAGCACCCCCAATACATTTCTCAGTTCCACTCTGTTAGTCTTGTGTCCTTCATAAAAGCCACTATCCTCCTCAACGATATTTTTAAGTACCCTCGTAGGATCCAATAGATATCTTCCGAAGTATCTGAGTTCCTTTCTCACAAGTGCATACTACATGTTTTTCCTGTTTTTCACATTTCCTACACTAGAGCTCGCTAACCAAGCCCATGCTGTGCAGATGCTTCCTCAAAGGACAATGTCTTGTTATTAAGTTGGTAATAATTTCAATTTCTTTTATGTTACTACGATTCAGGTTGGCTGAAAACCTATCGTCCAGCCCCTTAGTAGTGTTCTAGTATGGAGTTGACCTTCCATTAGCCTCCATTTCTTTTTACGTTCTATTTGTAGCCATAACCAGATCTCCCTTCTAGCGGATCCTTAGCGATTTCATATACAGTTTCTGGTCCTATGAAGTTCCTATTAGCACCTTTCTTGCCTAGTTTGTCGGCTAACTCATTGCTTTTAATTCCCTCATCTCCTGGCATCCATGTTAGTGATACAGTATAGTCTCGTGCCAGCCTATTGAGGAGCTGCTTACAATGTTTCACCAGTTTAGTCTTGGTAAATGGATTCATAGTGGTTTTAATAGTTGCCTGACTATCAGTCATTAATGTTGATTTTTTTATACGTTCATCTGTGCCGCGATTGGATTGCGATCCATCCGTCTACTAGGTACCACAATCGCTCGAGCGACTGTCCTGGTCAGTATAGATATGTTCAACCTAGCTGTTAACAGAACGTCAGGTGTCATACTGTGGCACTGCCAGCATTTGTAATATGGACTCTCCCAGTATAGTCCCTGTGATATCTATATGGCCCCTACAGTCTTATTAAGACACCATACGCCTTCAGCCTCAGGATCGCAGCCATGGCTTCCTCTTCCATAAATATTTCCAATGGAGGGAGATTCACAATGGCCTGCGTCGGGGCGGTTCCCATGTTGTTCATAGCTCCAATGATTCCTAACAAAGTCTGTCGATGGAGAGTCGTGAGGAGCCCCACCGACGATGTCAGCTCCGTCCTCCTCCACTAGACAACTGCTCTATAGGTAATCGTTGGTCTTACTACTACTGTGTACAATCAGTGTACTAGAAGCGTAGAAGAAGCGTAAAGGATTATTTGGATAAGAGTAGAGAAATCTTACAGTCAATTTTTTCGTGTAAATGTGTAAATATCAGTATTAATGTTGTATGTACATAGTTCCTATTTAAGCAAATAGAAATAAAATTCAAATAAAACTAAGAAAATAATTTTAGTTATAAATCTCTCATAATAGTATATAAAATTAAGTTTAAATGTTAAAGAAATTGTTTCAGAAGCACCTATATACAGGCTGACCCAAAATGACCGAAAGGGTTTTAATTCCTTATAACTTTTTTATTATAATTTTTTTTTTGCTTTCAGTATTTTGTAAAGAAGACTTGGGGAATTTAAAATGGAACAGTACACAATTGAACAACGTGCCAAAATCGTTGACCTTTATTTCTCAAATCAACGATCCATTGCGAGATATAATTTTTTTAAAAATATTCTCCATTAATATACTGTATTTAAAATTAAAAAAATTAATAATTATGTCTTAAATAAGAAGTTATAATGAACTCAAACCCCTTCGGTCATTGCGAGATATAATTTTTCAAAATTAAATTAAAAATATTCTCCATTAATATACTGTATTTAAAATTTAAAAAAATTAATAATTATGTCTTAAATAAGAAGTTGTAATGAACTCAAACCCCTTCGGTCATTTTGGGCCACCCTGTATTTTTAAGAATTACTTTTTCGTCGGGCTTATTTAAACACACGATATTTAGAGCATTAAGTTACTAATATAAAAAGTTTATAAATAAGCTTACTTAGTTACCAACAGAAAAAATAGAAAAACGATGATCTAATAGTTTAGCAAACGTCACGAGCAATTATTCTAACAATGTTCATTTATTTTATGATTGACTTACTTGATTCAGCGACTTCTTGGAAAATATATGGTCTGGTGCCAGATGGGAATCCAAAATTAGTATTCAAGTTTTTTACTCGGTTGTAAATAATATTTAAGTCGGAGGGCCACATATGCTTGGCAGCATCAACCCGGAAGCCAGCAACTCCAAGTTCAACGAGTTTATTCAGGAAGTCAACTATTTTACCTCGTACGTGTTCACTCTCCTGAAATGAATTAGGTTTGCATTTTGATATACCGCATGTGTCAAATATCATTAGGCATAGGGAATACGTATGAGTACATACGATGTATATGTTTATGGAAAAACCGATCCAATGCCGGCGAAGACCGCGACGGCCGGCAACGATTGTCTCCGATTGTTTGGTAAATACAAGTTAGCAGTAATCATTTGACCATCGACATAGGTACTTGTAATGCGTTCTAAAATAACATTTACGAATTGCAAGGGATTTGCTTTTCTTATTTCTTTCAGTAGATGCAGGAAATTTTTAAGCTGCGGTCGCATAAACAAAAGCGTAATTCTAATAAAATTAAAGAATAATCCTAATAAAATAAATAAAAAAGGATTCTAAAAATTATAATAAATTATACAAGAGGTTCAAAAATTGTCCTTGGCGGTCGTAGAAATTAGCTAAATTAGTTAATGAATTCGCAGCCTCAGTTATTTTTTCTCTCAAGGCAACTAAATTTTCTGCTCTACCAGCTTCATGAGTATAAACAATATTTTTTAGATATCCCCACAAAAAGAAATCATTTGGAGATAGATCAGGAGATCGCGGGGGCGGGGGGTATTTTTGAATGTATCTCTTCTCCAAAGACATAGATACGTATTTCACATTTCTACATGTTCGTCGGTACGCCCCGTTGGAGAAGAGACACATTCAAAACAACATAACTACGATACTATCTAGCCGAAATTATTCGGACAGAGCGTGAAGGAATATTCAGCGCTGTCTGCATAATAATACGTATCTACGTCTTTGGAGAAGAGATACATTCAAAAATACATAAATGAACTTGTATTGTGTTCTTCACACCCCATTTTTAATAATATTTTTTTATATTATTAAAAATACTTTTGTATTATACAAATTTAATGAGGTTTTACCCACTCATGTATGTTTCAAATTATATTGTCATATACACATTCGGCTCATGCCGACAAGTAGTGAAGACACGAGAATACAGTTTTTTATAGATACGGTGGTTACCGACTATAAAAAACACGTCTAGTTCGGCTGTTATTATGCAGACAGCGCTGAATATTCCTTCACGCTCTGTCCGAATAATTTCGGCTAGATAGTAACGTAGTTATGTTGTTTTGAATGTGTCTCTTCTCCAACAGGGGCGTACCGACGAACATGTAGAAATGTGAAATACGTATCTACATCTTTGGAGAAGAGATACATTCAAAAATACAGAAATGAACTTGTATTGTGTTCTTCACACCTCATTTTTAATAATATTTTTTTATATCATTAAAAATAATTTTTCTCAATTCTCATATTTTCAAAAAATGTAACCGCTTTACATTAAAATAATGTTTTAAATAAACTGTTTCACTTTTTCGTATGTTTTGCCATGTGTACGTGGGCATACTTTCCAAATGAATGACGCTGATTATATGTGTTATATCCTCTATAGTTATTAACTGAAACAGTCTTTTTCTGTATACTGCCTTTTATTGTTTTTTTATGTGTGTTCTATTTACTTTCTTTTTAATATATTAGGAAAGATGGACAAGATGTAGGTAATTTATTTATTATTGCTATTTATGTTGTTTCTAACTGTTTGGATGTGTAAATATACGAGGGCGATTCGTAAAGTAAGTTAATGAAGAGGTTTTTATTGAACCGGCTGTCTTCGAAAGATAATGTATGAAAAATGGGAAGATGTAATTATATAGATATAAATTCACAATATTGTGAGTCAATTACAACGCGAATCCCAAAATTGAAAACCCCCTGAAAATTCCTGAAAATGTGTTGTCTATGAATTCACAATATTTAGAATGTAAATATGTATCTCTATTGAAGTTATACACATCTTATGTTTACCTACGTAACATACGTAAAATGATGTGATGCTGCAGTAAATGGTTCTCCAACAGCAAGAAATCTAGTGCAAATTTTATAGATACATTATCAATAAAAGATAAAGAAATCCTTACCTTAACGTAACTGTTAACCTTTCATAAGCTGATATAGTCTTCCGATAATTAGTGTGACCTAAATTAATACTAGAAGACACTTTGCCCACTAAAATTTGATAACAATGTTACGACATACGATAGTAATTATAGAATTTTGAGGAGTCATTTTTTAGCTGTGGTACGTACTGATGGAACTTTCTCAAATCTTCTCGTTGTAAAAATAATTCTCTTACCCAGATACTTCTTTTCTTCTTTCTCTTTTGAAGAGTATGCCACATTAAAAACGTTATCTGTATCAATTGACATCCTTTCTGATCAGCTGTCAAACATCAACATAACCTTATGAGTTTTTACTCTGACACTCTGAGAGAAAGAAATATTAGGTTCTTTTCAGTTTTTTTTAATTTCACTTCATTTAACTCGAGCTTGTGTAAACATCCGAAATATGAATACTCGGCATGCGATTGCTAGAACTTAATCGCCAACGATTGATGCTGTGTAATTGCTGCCTAACAGTGGTATTGAACATGAATTCTGAGAAGCGCACCAAGAAACGATCCATGATAGAATTTTTTGAAGCCGGAAGGTATCGCGCCCATAGAAAAGGTATCGCGCCCATAGAAATTTACAGACTTTTGAAATCTGTTTATGGGCACTATTTTCTGGGATGCGAAGGGATCAATGATTAATTGAATAAAATACTGCAAAACTTTACGATCACTAAGGAACCGCATCTGTAGAGTAAAGCCGGAAAGAACAATTTTTTTTTTGCTCCACGACAACGCCAGATCGCATTGTAGCAACGAAACCATATAGACAGCAGCAAGCTTAACATTAACGGTTCTTTTGCACCCTTGATATGGCACCTTCAGATTTCTGGTTGTTCCCAAAGTTAAAGGAGGTGTAATAATTAAAGTAACACATCTATTTCTACATATTCAATATATTACTTGTTTGACGAAACGCGTCCTCATTAATTGTGTCCTAGTTAACTCTTGCATCTTTCGCATTCATGTTTAATTAAGTAACTAGGTTGATATAACATTAAGTAAGTAGGTTAAGACATGATATATATACTGAGGACAGAAGAGAACGAAGCTAATAAATCTTGTACTTGAGAACACTGTAGCATGTAAAGTTATTGTTAGTATTTATTAAATGTTATATTTATATTGTTTCTGAGTATCGTATTTATTGCTCCAATAAAACCGGCATCTAATGAGCCCGAAATTAAAATAATTACCGTGTTAATAACCGGATATTGTCCTTTAAGGAAGCATTTGTACAGCATGGGCTTGGTAAGCGAGCCGTGGTGTAGGGGATGTAAAAACAGGAGGAAACTAGCCCTCATGTAATATGCACGTGTGAGGAACTGAAGGAACTCAGACAGAAATATTTCGGGAGAGATCTATTGGATCCTTCGAGTGTACTAAAACTTCCCCTGAGGAGGATGGTGGCTTTTATCGAGGACACAAGACTAACAGAGTGGAGCTGAGAGATCTATTGGGGATAGTACGAAGAGCAGTGTGCTCAAGTAACCCAAAACAGAAGAAGAAGAAAAAGAGCCCGCCTCGGAGATGAAGCTGTAACGAGGACTAGAGGATATCACAGAGATGTTGAAAGATCAACATTTTTCACTGAAATTCCGGCTGCTTTTCTCGATTGGATCAATATTAAACAACAAAATTTTTCATGGATGGGATGAAAATATGAATTTAGCGTTTGGACCGAAAAGCGGACGACCAAAAATCGCAAAAAAAGGAAGTTATTGCTCAAAATATTGAAGCACGAAAAATATCATCCGTATAAACCGCATTTAGTGCAAGAATTATTGGACGCGAATTATGATCGTCTAATTCAATTTTGCGGAAAACTGATGTAGATTTTCGAAACCGACCAATATTTTACATACAATTTTCTGTTTTTCGACGAGGCTACGTTTGGTTTGAATGGTCAATAGATAACCGTACGATACGTAAAAGCTATAACATACTATATGCTAACCCCTATAATATCCTGCATGTAATATCTCGTACAGGGTTATTCATTATAAATGTCCCAGCCCTTACCATAGTTATTATTGCATAAACAAAAAAATTTTTGATATAAAAGTTGTGTGGTTATAAACTAATTTTATTATAACGTTAACAAAAGTGCAGTGGCGTTCGTAGTCTAGGGGACACAAAAAATAATAGTTTTTTTTAAATGAGACACCCTGTATATTATTAAATTTTTGAAAAGATCTTTTTCTTCTGATTTCAAAAATATACCATATCATACCCCTGTCTTACACCGTTCTTAAGTTATTAAATAAAAGTTTTGTATCTACAAATGAGTTTTGGTCAACATTTAATTAAAATTACAAATAATACCTATAAAACGAATATAACAAAGATAACTTTACAACTATAAATAAATAGTAACTTATAAAAGTTGTTCGAAGTGTCCACCATTATTTTCAATACATAATTCTAAACGTCTAATTATATTTTGAATTGCATCAGAAATGGCTTGATTGTTTACATTTAGATTATTTATTTCTAATTGAATTCGGTCTTTCATGACTTGAATACAGTCATTATTATTATATATTATGTCTTTTAAAACCCCCCAAAAATATGCGTCCATAGGGGATAGATCCGGATCCGGACTGTTAGGAGGCCATAATATGGTTCCATTATTCCCTATCCACACTTGAAATACATTGCTCAAATGCTCTTTAACAGGTAGGACATTATGCGGAGTTGCCCCACCCTCATCCAAATCATATCCTGAAGTTGAACGTCCGGAAAATTCTCTACAAGAATATTTTCACCTTCAGGAAGAATCATTTCCAGATAGGTATCTCCAGTTAAATTGAAATCATAAAATATGGGTCCAACAATTTTGTTTCTGAAAATTCCACACCATACACACAAAATTTTATATGGTTTGTAGTTGTTAGTTTTCAACGTACGTTGTATTTTAGAGTAACTTATATTTAAATGAGCTGCTGCATTATTTATACTACATTCAGAATTTTCTAAAAAATAATATAGTGTTTCAAAAAACTTTTCAAGAATACCTATAAGAGGGCTTACCGTCGAAATAAAGCAGTACATCTAATTGATCTTCGTTGTTTGCATGAACTACTCGCCTTTTTCTATTAAAACTACCGGTATTATTTACCTGTTGGTAAATACGTCTGAACGTATTGTCTGCGGGTGTTGGACGATTTGGATACAACTCCCTGTATGCTCTTTGCGCTGCACGTTTATCTTTGTTATTTTATATATAGCAAGTAAATATTTGAATTTTTTCTGCTACACTGTAAACCATTTTGAATGTTTCAATAAAGACATGACATTTAATAAACATTACAGTTGTGATTTTCATAGCTTTCTTTGATGATATTAACTTTTCAATATTTATAGTAACTAGTTTAATTTACTATATTTATCCTTTAATAACATAAGAACGGTGTAAGACAGGGGTATGATATGGTATATTTTTGAAATCAGAAGAAAAATATATTTTCAAAAATTTAATAATATACAGGTGTCTCATTTTAAAAAAAACAATTATTTTTTGTGTTCCCCAAACTACGCACGCCACTGTACTTTTGTTAACGTTATAATAAAATAAGTCTATAACCATACAACTTTTATATCAAAAATTTTTTTTTATGCAATAATAACTATGGTAAGGGCTGGGACATTTATAATGAATAACCCTGTACAAAATCAGCTTTTTATACATTCGAGTTAATATTTAAAAAATAATATGTGTGTTAGATTCATTTACAAACCCATTTTAAAAATCATACTAAAATTGTAGGTGTATTACGAGCTGATATATTAAAGGAACTGCAAGATGTGTGCTTTACGGGCATTTAAGTTACAAACTGTAATCGAAAAATTGTATCGAACCTACGTAACGATCGGCAACAAAAAGAACCTTAAAGCGAGATGAACAATATGAAAACTATATTGTGGGTCTATCATATAGTTTTTATGATATATTCATTCGTACAGTGGCCTAACAACATTCCTTTAAATAACTTTGTAATTTTTTTCTCACTTGTGAGAGGGAATTTTGGGAAAATATTTTGGGTATACATTCTATATAATTTAATCTTTCCATTTTTCATACGATGTCTTTTTATTTCAAGGACACCCGGTATACAACTTAAAGCTACTACTTTTAGATATTTTTCTACGTAGTTGCCATTAAGATCGAGACAAAATTAGTGTTGGGGTTTCGTATGTTTTGTGCTAAAACCACAAGAATCAGGCTATAAATACTTATGCCTATTTGCTGCCTCGCTAGCAACATCGACTGCTTTTGTCTCATATTGTTACTAGTGACGAAAAATGGTGTCTTCGTGTTAACATCAAGAATAGAAAAGAACGGTGTAACCCTAACAAAAAGGCAACTCGCCGAATAAAAGCTGCTACTCATCTGCCTAAGTTGATGTTGTGTATATGATGATACAAAGAAAGAGTCTTCGACTATGAGTAGTATTCAAGGAATTCAACCATCACCGCTACGATTTACTGTCAGCAACTTTGTCTGTTTGAGGCCACAACTCAAAAAAAAAGATTGGGGATATCACATCAAATCATTTGGAGCACGATAACCTCGATCTCTTGCTGCCAACATTGCAAAAGCTGTTGGGAGGTAATTTCACATTCGTTTTATTGTCCTGATTTCGATCAGATTCTCGTCTCTTTCGGTCGTTATCAAACGATCTTAGAGGAATTTACTTTAATAACGATGACGCGCTTCAAAATTGGCTTAACGGCTTCTTCACTTCCAAAACGACCGGATATCTTCAGACATGGAATCGAAAAATTGACAAATTGTTAGTAATAGACAACAATATATTCTTGAGTGGTTCACGTATTTTGTCTGTTGAAAGGTTAATACATTTTGACTTCAGTAAAAGCGTTTAGAACTTACACATCAACTCAATATCTCCCAGACATTTCCGGAATGTAAAAGAAAAACAATAAATTCCTCTTACAACTTATTCACTACTAACCCCTTCTAAGTGCTTTCCCTCCGCATGAATACATCGACATGTCCATGACTGGAAGTAGTGCTGGAAGTCTTCGCATGTTAACATGTTCAACACTGCCTGCGATTTGGTCTAGATTTCCTCAAACGTCTCAAAACGAAGCCCTTCGAATTTCAGTTTCAATTTCGGTAAAAAGGAGGATATCACAAGGGGCAAGATCTGGACAGGAGAGTGGTGTAGTACCGTCGTCTTTGTCGGGGCAGGTAACTGACGCACACCGATTTATGCATTGTCGTGGTATAGAATCCACGAATTGTTCCGCCACTTGACAAGCCGTTTGCGTCGGATGTTTTCTCAAGTTGCCGAAGATCATTGCAATAACATCGTTCATTACTTGTTTCACCTGATAGAGGAAATATTTTGCGCATGCTGCCATCAGCATTAAAGAAGCAAATCAACGTCGATTTGGCATTACTTCGAACTTGCCGTGTTCTTTTCGGTCGTGGCGAGGATGACGACTTCAACTGCAATTACTGCTGCTTTGTTTCAGGATCATACCTGTACACCCATGATTCGTCCTCCAGTAATGATTATGGTACTGAAATTCGCATCCCTTTCGGCAGTTTCTTTAAGTCTAGGCACAGTTGAACACGGCGCCAATTTTCTTCAATGCTGAATAATCTTGGCACAAGCTTGGCAACAACATGCCGCATATTGATTGCGCCGGACAGAATACGCTGATAAGCGCCGTACCCGAAGCACAAGTACAAATGTCATGGATTGATCTCTTTAGGTCTTGCAGGATAGCAACATCCACTTTTGTTACATTTTGTGGCGTGTTTTCCGGCAATGGACGGCGGGAACGTTCATCATTATCAACTGACACGCGTCCATTTTTAAAACGGTTGTACCAATCAGAGGTTTGCTTTTAGCCTAAACCATCAACGCATGTTTAAGAATTTTCAGAGCTTGCGCTGTCGTTTTACCAAGTTGGAAGCAGAATGTGATGCATTTTCTTTGTTCTTTCACATCAGATATTGTAGTGTCGCAGAATAATTCAAACACAACTCAACAAATATTATCACAAAAACGGTTTTTGTCGCCGCTTAGTAATGTACCTTTGCACAGACTGACTTAGTAATAGATGTAGCTCACACCATCTAACGCTATAAATCTGTACTATGCATCTCTTCGCGCGCCATATTCAAATTCAGGGAATTTTTAGGTAGTACCTCGTATTTGTATTATTAGAGATTAGCATTGATGTTGGAGTATAGACAGAAGATTTTCCAATCCATTCTATATCCTTCTGTTCTGTTCTCAAACTCGTTCGATGTTATTCTCTTTTTCTTTAAGGTTTCTCCTATGTCTTGACTGAAATATTTTTTGGGTCTCATTAACTTTTTCTCTCCTATCAAGCTTCCTAAATTTGTTTCATTAAATTATCCTCCCTTCTCTATATTAAATGTTCAAGCCAGCCGAGTTGTATTCTATTTTGTTCATGATTTCTTATTATTTCCTTTTATTCACCCTTTATCCCTTTGTAGCTCATCCGTTTCAAATTTGAGTTACAATTATTCTTATCATCCGATTCATGTTTTGTGTCTCTAATTTGTTAGAAAAAACATTTTTTGACCCAATAGTATTTGTTTAAATAAACTTCAATTATATTTCTTAATGTATATTGACATTTCGATAAAAGTCTTTTGATAAAAAGCTAGGAGTGGAATATTTTTTTCTTCGTTAATCGCTTCTTTGAAATTAAGAAGGAGAAGAGATAACTGGGAAGCGACCCGGAAATTTGTGTAAACCCTGTATTCCTCCGTAGCGTATGCACCGGTAAAGTAAGATAGATGCAGTCAAACTAGGCCCTGTTAGTAAGAGGTAAACGCCAAAGGAAATTTGAAAAGTTGAGCCAACAAATTATATACATGTGAATGGCTAAATACGAGGAGACAAGTTTTCTTTATGAAACGCAGTTTAGTTATTAATAAGTGTAACATAAATATATTTTCTTTTTCCGTGCAAGTGACATTTTACAAGTTATTATAAAATTGCTTATATTTCAAGAATGCTCTGATCACTGACCCAAAATTAAAGTGTCGTAGCTTACTTTTAATAATTAAATGCTTCAGTCAGTAGGTTTTCGGAATAAGTCGCAAATAAATTATTATACTTTAATTACTAAAAAGCTAGTTATGCAATGGAGAGGATTCAAGGCCGTTTAGTAATTATTATTTACATTTGTATCCAATTCACCTAAAACTATTAAATCGTTAGTCAATTTCTATGTAAATGCAAGTTGATACAATTCAAGTCACGTTTGCGCAAATTTATTTACAAATTAGTTGGTTCTCACTCACAAAACGTGATTAATGCCTTCCTATCTATGATTGGTAAACAATTTTATCTGCTTATTTTGTATTGTACACATAAACAAGTGTTTTCGACTTCACTGTTTTCATTGTCCTGTTTTTGTATTAAAAATTAGAGTGGGAAAAAATTTTAATATCTGTTGTGCAACATTAATTCTTCTTGGCTATTTCACAATTTTTTATTAGATATATTTCTAACATATGTTTCGGCTGTTATACCATTGTCGAAGAGGATCTTAAAACTAACTTACGATACTTGCCCCGATAGTAACTTTTATACCTATTTTTTAGGGCTGGGATGATGGTTAAGACATATTTACAATCGTGTCTATTATGGGGGTGTTAATAAATTTTAACTGTGTATTTGTAATTATTATATTTTGTTTTTGTGCTTTTTTAATTTCTAGTATTTATAATAAGTCTAGTCTTCTACTTTTTATTACGTTATGTAACACGGTGGAGCTATTAATATCAGGCAAATGGCTTTGTTCGATACAGTGTGTCGAAAAACCTCTGTTTTTAATACTATATTTTACGTCTCTTATGTGTTAGGATATGACGGATACAAGCAAGCGAAGTATAGACAATGCGATAAAGAAAGCCTCATGCCAAAATTTATGAAAATAACATGTCATAACAAAAGTAAAGATGTAAAAGAAACAATACAACAGAGTTTCAAAATATGGCTACTAAAAGAAACAAAGAAATGGTATATTCGAAGAAACAACTTAAAATTACATAAAAAAATTATCCATATGAAACTAATTCAAATTCTACATCCAATAATATTCGATAAGATAGACCGAGAGATCCGAGAAGAAGTAAATCAAAAAAGTCACGAACAACATAAAACTCAGTTAAGGAAATTAGGAAATCTAAGAAATAGTAAGTTATCTTTGATATCCATTAACGTTGTACCTAATAAAATAGCAAATAATATAAAATTTTATCCAAAAAAATTTATCCAAAACTAATAAATCTCACCACAACACAGTTTTCAAAGTCAGAAACTAAATTATTGGAAAAAGGTTTGAAATACAATCCAGATATTAATAATAAAAATGATATTAATAACTTAGCAGTAGATTTAGAATTAGCTTTGAAACCAATAGAAGGACATAACTTAGAAAAAGAAAAAATAAAGAAAATATAGATGAAAACCGCAATATAAAAACTATAAAAAAGAAATTAAATGATAACCTAGTAATTACGAAAGCAGATAAAGGAAATACAGTCACGATATTAGAAAGATCTAAATACAATGATAAAATTTATGAATTACTCAACACAAATGATTCAAAAAATTAAAAAACGACCCCACTAATAAATACCAAATCAAAATAAGACAGCTATTAAATAATAACAGTAAGCTGAAAAACAAAAACTTAACAGTAATGAACCCGAGTATCCCAAGGTTATATGGCCAACTGAAATTACATAAAAATAACACCCCAATGAGACCCGTAGTATCATATATAAATGCACTCTTATATAAACTATGTAAATATTTAAGTAAAACATTACCGGAAAAAATAAAGTTCAAATCCGATTATGCAATAAAAAACACTATTGAATTAACCAATAAATTAAAAGAAATCACATTACCAAATAACGCGAAATTAGTATCATTTGATATTAAAAGCCTGTTCACTTCAATACCAATACAAGAGATAAAAGACATAATAGAAAACCAAATTAATGATAATATTTCAGACAACATAGAGAAAACACAATTAAGAGAGTTATTAAAGTTAATCCTAGATCAAAATTACTTCAAATTTAATAATGATATATATTCACAAGTAGAAGGATTACCTATGGGAAATCCTCTCAGCCCAATATTGGCTAACATTTATATGCATAACTTCGAAATAGGTCTATTTAACAGAAATAACAACCTAATCAAACAAATCTTTTTCTGGGCCAGGTACGTCGATGATATAATTTGCATCTGGACAGGTACAGACAGGCAACAAACAGAATTCTTGAAATTATTAAACTCATTAAACCCCAAAATACAATTCACAATAGAAAAAGAAGAAAATAACAAATTAAATTTTTTAGATATTTCCATATACAGAAACAATATCAATCTATCATATAAAATTTACAGAAAACCAACATTTGCAGATAATATAATACATGGGGAAGCGAAACAAGATACTAAAATAAAAATGTCAACATTCCATAGTTATATACATAGAGCAACTCACATACCATTGAATACTGATGCTTTTAAAGAAGAAATAATATATATTAAAAAATAGCAAAAAATATTAAACCGAAAAGAACAAAAGAATATTCAGAAAAAATTCTGTCAGTTTTCTTCTTTTGTTGAAATATAAAGAACAAGAAAAAAATTAAGCTAAAGTGCATATGAACATTTTTGTTCAGAATCGCCTCTAGAACGCATTGTGTAAGTTTGTATGTACAAAGCTACATATTGATTGCATTGATTTTCTAGAGTGTTAGAGGGTTGTTGTATGAGGAACTATATTTTTATATAGTTTAGTTGGTTTAATTTATTTTCTAAAATCTAGTTCTAGATGTTAAAGTTAAATAATAAATACGTTATGTTGGATATTGTATCAAATACTTCATGACGCGATCATCGAAGAACTTTCTTGTCATTTTATTTGAAAATATTTCACTTTGATGTACAGCAACTAATTTTGTTTACGTACAGACAACACAAATTACAGACTTGTTGCAACCTAAACTTATGTCCTTCTTCTATATGAACAAGTGGCGTTTCTATTTCCACTGAATGTGAGGGCTTACTTAGGTACAGATATGTCTATATTCAAACATGGTGTCTCATTACTGTTATAATTCAGCAGTCTTGGAGAGAAGTGAAATATGATACTCTAATTGATTGACAAAAGTTATGTATTGAAACTCCATTAAATGTAGATTCATTAACAAGTTACAAGAATCAAATAATTTTATTTTGACTTACTACAATTGTTTCGCCAAAGATTGGCTTCATTAGGTACAAATACATACAGAACTCAGGCTCTATAAATGAACTTAAGAATTTGATCAAGTATATGCAGATCGAAGCGAAGAACATTCAATTTAAGAATGGTAGAACATCAAAGAAGATATAAGGGCAAGACAATGGACTCAACATCCAGCAATCATTGCATAATTTCAATAGGTACCAATTTCACAAATAGAAAATAATAATAAAAAACTTAACCTGCTAGAAGGTCTAGATATTAATAGACATAACAAACTAGACTCTGTATTAAATTATTGTAACTTTTAAGCCTCCCCCTGTTCTTTCTAAGTGGTATATAAATTAAGTATAATCTATAGATGTACGACGGTTGTCTTTTCTATTTTGCATATTGAGCTGGAATAAAACAGTAGATTGCTTTTAAAGGCTTTATTTGTTTTTGAGGTATTCTCCACGAATTATATACTTTTATATGCGCTCGAACCAATTCTGGAAGCAGTTACTTCATTCGTTTGTTGGTACAGTCAAAATTGCTTCTTTGAAAGCATCGACTGCTCCTTCTGACGGCTGGAATCTTTGACCACGCAGTCCGTCCTTGATTTTCAGAAAGGCAACGAAATCGTTGGTACTTAGGCCGGGACTGTACGGAGGATGATCGAACAATTCGACGTTTTGTTGCGTTAAAAATTCAATTATCTTGCGAGCTGCATACGAACTTGCATTGTCTTGGTGGAGGATGATTCGTCGTTGTGTGATTTATCGGAGATCAGGGGACCATTCAGCAGTAACAGTTCTTTCATCTTATAGAAAAATTGTTGCTTCATAAGCTGCTTTCTAGACAAATGTCGCGACCATCTTGTGGGAGATACTTCGAGAATGGATGACTTTTGTCGGTCTTTCTTCACATTGGTACACCCAAACAGACGACTGGCGTGTATTTTCTGGTTTGTATAAGCAAATGCAATATTTACCACCACTCACGATGTACACGTTTTCAGAGTTTCTTGCGTTGAAGTGGTATAGAGTTTTTTTAAACCAATTCACCCTAGCTGTTTACAGTTCTTCGATGAACAGATGCGGTATCGAACGGGAACACAATTCATGCAAAATTTTTTGAATTAAGGCCTTTGAAATCCCCAATGATGTCTCAATTTCGCGATATGTCACATGTCGATCTTCGTTGATGAGCTTGCGCACAGTATCGACGTTTTCCTCAGTGACTGCCGTTTTTGGCGCACCTGCTCTTGGATCGTCGCTAAGACTAATCCGTCCATGTCTGAATTCTACATACCAGCGAGAAATTGTTGACTGATGTGGTGCTTCATTACCGTAAACAGAAACCAACTTGGCGAAGCATTCTTGTTGAGATAATTGTCTTCGAAAATTAAAAAAAAAATATCGCGCTAAAATTTTCACTTTTTAATTCCATTTTGCGATCAACTTGTCAACTTTGACAGTTCGTTGTAGCTACAACACTACACGTATCACACTGAAACTTTGTATTTAGGCTAACTAGATATGGAGATTAATTATTAGTACTGACATTTGATTAGTGACGTCCTCTATGCCCTAGTATGCAAAACATAAAAGACATCCCTCCTATTTGTCAACAACCTGATCAAGCCAATGTTTGGTGAAACAATTGTAGTGATTTAAAATAAAATTATTTGTAATTTATCTACATTCATATTATCTTGTGATATTGTTCTTTATTCTTTGTTAAATAATACGATTAATATGCAAGCCTAATGTGTAGGGACGGTGATATGATTAAATAGACGATTTCTGCTGTATACTTTACAGATACTGTAATTATAAATAGATAATTACTTTCATCCTGGAAATTAATAAAAACAAAGTAAGTTATTTTATGTTACCATTTAATAAATGCTCCCATTTTTATTTCGAAAAAATATCTTAAGCAACTTGCCTCTTTCTTTTGGTAATAAATCGGCAAGCAACCCTTACACGAAACAAAAAAATGATTATATTGTCTATGTTACCGGAAACGTATGTAATCTGTCATTATATAGAATTATTAGGAAATGTATGTGATGCCTAGAATGGTCAGGAAATGTATCAAATAAATTTTATTATACACAATTCCTAGGAATTCTATGCATTTAATAAACAGGAATCGAAAAAGTGTTAAATTCAAGATATCTGTAGGTTACAGCGGGGTAAGCTGTGGGCGTGTTCCTATTGTGTCATCCGCTCATGTGATCGCGGTCCGGTTAGTGTCGCTTAAATATTTATTGCGCATGTGCTTTCGATATGGCGACCAAATCACGCATCGCGCTTATGTAAGGTCAATTTTATTGGAGTGAGGGTATAAGATTTGTGCAACAAGGCTTTTCACGCTGGCATCAAGCATCAAGCGTTGTCAAATGATTTCATGGAAAGCGTCGAAACTGAAGAAGACTTGGAGAAAATCATGCAGGACCTTGATCGAAATAAACTAGATCATACAGCCTCTACGTTTCAACTCTCTGAAGTGAATATAGAGCGAAGCCAGGTATCTAATAAAAATTTGGAACAGTATGAAATAAGCACGCAATCACCAGTCAATACGCAAGTTGAGAAATGCACCGTCTGTTCTCAAGAAACTACTGGAGCTCATGCTTGTAAAGAAAGCGGATATGACATCCACACAATTTGCGCTGTTGCTGAAGAATCAACCGATGAAAGGTCTAAAGTGCTGTGTCCATTGTGTGTAAAAAATTTATTAGTACAAAAAAATCGTCACACTGCTAAGGAAAACCTACAACGACAGGCAGATAAAATGTTAAAAACGAGTCACAAGAAGTTTTCTCGCGTGTCTATTGGCACTTCTGTAAGAATTTCTCCACCAGAGGTCGATAGAGGACGTGGTGATGCACGAAATATTATACACAGCTCTTTCGATTCAATGTAAGTCGGTTTGTGATAGTTGAACGTCTTCTTATTTAATAATGTTGTGTACGTGTATACATAATACAAACAGTTTCTGTTAAGTATGTGGAGAATTCACTACCCACCAGCATAAACGGAATATTACACCTTTAATACAAAAGTTATATTTTCACTATTTTGTTTTATATTTTTCATTTTAGATTAATAGTACTAACGACTTTGTTATACCTAATTTAAGTGTCTTATAGAGAATGCTCATTGGACATGTCATTTTAATACCGTCATAGTCCGTTGTAGACGGATTGCTAATAAATGGATATAAAAATAAATATATATCCTGAAACGTTGTAATTGAAGCTTCTTATTATATACAACTTTCGTGTAGTATCTTGTTAAGTTCAATTATTAATAATTATTGTCATTATGTTATAATTACAAGTCATTTATATTTGAAATAATTTAAAAAAATGGATATGAGCTTATCTGACAATTTACTCGTAATGTTTTATGTAACAAAATGAATCCTTTATATGTAGGCAAGCTTTACGTAAGCTCATTATAATTACGCATCGATCAAGATAATGACGGAACATAAACAACTGTCACATTTTACGACACTAGTAGATACCTACCGACGTATTATATTAAATTAGCTGGACCTAGCAATGCTTAGTGATTGCTAGATTTGAGTATATATTGTAATGGGGTAAACAGCACCTATATTCCAGCATCTATAATGGGAAAAATAGTGTTAACATTTATAAAACTCATAGAAGAAGGGTTAAATTGGCGGATTTAATTTGTAAAATTAGTATCGAAATGTATATAAATTAATATAACGATCTTTGAATACTTTTAAATTAACCTATTTTTATTTCTAAACTTACTTTTATATTTTTATTTTCAATTTCATAATTCAAATCTTTAACGCGAAATAACAGATATCTAATTTATCTACATCAATATTTTGTATCGATACTAGTTAGACACGCCCACTTTTTAAAATGCAATTAACCGGCGAGAATGTTATTTTCTACACACAAATATAACATAACCTAATATTTGAATGCATGTTTTGACAACTTGAAAATTATTTTATAAATTTAATTATTATGACAAAACTATCACATTGTTTATATTTTTCTTGATTGTGGATTTTGTAAAAGTAAAACTTCGAGGCTATTTTACAATATTAACTAGCCTTTCAAAATAAATAACCGCTATCGGCGTCTTTTCCTAAAAATCTAAAAACGTATGGCCGTAATTGTGTTCGACTCCTTTAAAAATTTATATAAAAATTAAAATATCAGTGATATTATTAAAAATTTATGCTGAATCAAGATATTAATAATTGGCCCATCTTTTGAAAACAAACCTGAAGTCAATCGCTTGGAAAGAAAATTCGAGACAAGCATTTTTAATATTGGAGTTCCGTCGAGGAGGCAGAATCGAAGCCGTTTTCACGCCGCATACGCCGTCATCAAAATTGGAGGACCCGCACTTGGTATTTTCCCGATACGACGCTTTCATTCCGGATTACCGCAGAGTTCGTTGGAAAACAGGTTCACTTCTATCAATATTCTACAACAAATTCGAAAAGTTAATATTATTTAATTAAAACTAATTATTCAATTTAATAAAATCCTGAATTTTACTTTTATTTACATCCTAGACAAACATATTATAGTTATCCCATATAAGTATTTTAAACATAGTAGTACTTACTTGATTTATTGTATAAACTGTTGGTTTTTAATATAAAATCATATTTCTTAACTACACATAACCTTTAAGTATCCAACACACGTGTTTATTATTTGTAGTTATTTATATTTGTCGCTAGACACATCTATTTGTTCAAATTACAGATTTCTTATTTATTTCAATAAATTATTTATTATTATCACTTAATTCACTCTTTTATTTGCTAATGTTTGGTTGTAAGAGTTAGTTTATATTAGATTTATTTATTTAATTACCATACAAAGGAATAAACATTCACATTCTATCTACGAAGATCCTGAAGAGTCATATTCTAATTATTACTTGTTCACGACTGCTAGTTGGCATATTAACAATATAGATAGCGTTGATCTAAATATATTTTCATATTTAAAGGCGCCCAATTACTAATTCAAATCAATTTACTTTAACTTTCTTAACCTTTATTATTTTCATTATCACTTTTTGCTAGATTCCTTTATTAATAGATCAACCGTCTTATTTCAATATATATATATATATATATATATATATATATATATATATATATTAAATATATATTAAATATATATATATATATATATATATATTATTAAATGAACACAATTGAAAGTTTGATATTAATTATTGTCTTTAGTTAAAATAGATTATCTATTTATACATTATTATTTTTGTGTATTGGATTACATAAATTGAAATTACTGTTATATTAAACTTTAAGTTCATTGCAATGCTCTTGGGTATGCTATGTTTATAAGTGAAGGTAAGAATGTAAATCCAATTGTCAAAATAACAGCATCCGAGGTTACTTCAAACGCTCGCATCATTTCCGTGAACTTCTATGTGATAAGTATCTCCTGGCCCCATTTGAATTTAAATAATAGTACTGCTATTATTTATATTATATTATTAGGCACCTAACTTTCCTTCTATTGGTCACGTCGAGGATTTAAACCTTTAAACCTTCTCCGGGCAAAGGGGGACGATTTTAATCTACATAAAAAGATTAAAGAATTAACTGGTATAAAGCGCACAAATAAATGTAATATTCTCTTAGACAAAAACGGACAAATAATTGCTGAAACAAAGCGAAAGCTTGAGAGGTGGAAAGAATATGTGCAGGAGCTGTTCGAGGATCACCGACGTGAAGCTATGGAGGATGAAGGCGGTGGTCGTACAGGTCCAAGCGTAACAAGAGAAGAAGTACAACATGCAGTCAAATTAGCAAAAAATAATAAGGCTCCAGGTCCTGATGAAATACCAACAGAATTGATTAAACTCATAACAGAGGGGCGAATAGGAGTAATGGTGGATCTATACAACACAATCTATAACACAGGCATCATTCCCACAGAATGGTTGAGATCAACATTTATTGCCCTGCCAAAAACACCTAATGCAAAGGAATGCAATGACCATCGGACAATCAGCCTGACGAGCCACACCCTCAAGATATTCCTGAAGATCATGCACCAGAGAATATTCAGAAAATTAGAACAAGATCTTAGTGACTCTCAATTCGGATTCAGGAATGCAATGGGAACAAGAGAAGCACTATTTGGCTTTAACGTGCTGGTTCAGAGATGCATGGACGTTAATCAACCGTTGTACATCTGCTTTTTGGACTACAACAAGGCATTTGACAGAGTTCGCCATGACGACTTGATTCGACTTCTCAAAGCTAAAGACATAGACAACAAGGATATTCGGATAATAGCTTATTTGTATTATAACCAGACAGCAAATGTCAGGCTGAGTGAAGAGGTATCTGAAGATATAAGGATAAAGCGCGGTGTGAGACAAGGATGTGTGTTGTCCCAGTTGTTGTTCAATTTATACTCTGAGAACATAATTCAGAAAGCGTTAGCAGAAACAACAATAGGAATAAAAGTTAACGGAAGAATTAATAACATTAGATATGCGGATGACACCATTATTATCGCAGAATCACTGGAAGACTTACAAAGATTAATGGACCAGGTTGTCATAAATGGCGAAGAAAGTGGCCTCACACTAAATGTTAGAAAAACTAAATTCATGATTATTACAAAGCCTAACCGACATCAAGAAGGCTTATGAATTGGAGAACAGCCAATAGAGCGAGTAAAGAAATACAAATATTTGGGAACAACTGTTACCGACACAAATGAATATACAGAAGAAATTCGAACGAGAATCGGCCAAGCCAGGAATATATTCAACAAGATGAGGAGAGTATTGTGTGGCAATAACCTTAGTCTGCGTCTCAAGATCAGGGTATTGAAATGTTACGTGTTCCCGGTGCTGCTGTACGGGATGGAAGCCTGGACGCTAAAGCAAGACACTAACAAGCGTCTAGAGGCATATGAAATGTGGGCATATAGGAGGATCCTGAAGATAAGATGGATAGATAGGGTTTCGAATAGTGAAGTACTTAAAAGAATTGGGAAAGAGAAGGAAATATTGAACACAATAAAGATAAGAAAACTACAATATCTGGGCCACGTGTTGAGAGGGGAAAGATATGCTCTGCTACAGATAATTATTCAGGGTAAGATACAGGGAAGAAGAAATATAGGAAGAAGACGTATTTCCTGGTTAAATAATTTGAGACAGTGGTATAAATGCAGTTCCATTGAACTATTCAGAGCCGCAGCATCAAAGATGAGAATAGCCGTGATGATAGCCAACCTTCTGAGAGGAGATGGCATCTGAAGAAGAAGGGCAAAGGGGATCATTTTGAAGAAAACCGCGCCTAAATCGGTCCAGTACTTTTCTAGCCTATAACGGAACATTGACCTTTATATATATAAGGGTGTGAAACTACATGAAAAATAAATGATAGCTTGCTTTATAAACTATGGCCCAAAAATGTTCTGTTACGAAAACATTGAAGTTGAAGTTTTAGGAACAAAATGGAAATTAAGTAATATTTTCGAAACCTCTTGAGATATTTCAGTTAAATTTAATACGTAGCGACTGTTAGTAAAGGTGCATATTTAAAAAAAAATAGCTTTAGCAGTGGCGTGCGTATGGGCACATATTTTTGAATTTAATATGGTACTCCTATGGTTTTTTCCAAAATATAAATTATTTTTTAATTCCCCGTTTAATTTGAAACATAAGAGCTCTCTTGAGTTGTTTTCCTGTATTGTGTGGTTCTTTTGAGTTAAAAAATAAAAATCATTAAATTGTCCGACAAAAATAGTATAAGTATTGACGAATGCAATTTCGCAATAAATCTAGTTGCCCTGGAATATGTCACTTGCTTTTTGCATCTGACATTTGTTAGTAAGTCTCTGTCGTTCGTGTGAATTATCTTATTAATTTTTTTATTATTGTAATATTGTTAATAATTTTGATTTATTCAAATGTAGAAATGGCGGAAATGCGTTACATGTATGGCCCCACCGATGGTAATGGTAAGCTAGTCAGACGTATTTATTACCAGAGATATCCCAATCGTGCTTTGCTAGAACCTTTCCTAATATTCCAGAATCTTTTCTAATATTCATTGTCGTCTTATTGGAACTGGTAGTATCCGAAGAGGTACATCTGAAGATCTCTTAGTGCGAGAATACCTGACATTGACGGTGCTACACGAAGTCGAAGAACATCTTGAAACGAGTAGGAGGAAAATTGCTAGAAATATGAATATTTGCCATCAAATTATTTGGAGAATTCTAGTACATTTTTTGTTATATCCGTACCACATTTCAAGAGCACAGGCATTACTTCCCAGAGTTTGCAAGGCGCGTGAACTTTTGTCAGTGGTATCTTCATAATATTGCACAAAATCCGCAATTTGAACTACAGATTCTGTTCGAGGACGATGCTAATTTTTCAAGAAATGCCATTCAAAATTTCCATTACAATCATTTGTGGGCTGAGGAAAATCCCTATTCCATTGCCGGAACCCATTTCCAACACCAATTTTCGGTTCGCGCATGGGCAGGAATTATTGGTAACCACTATATTGGTCCATTCTTTTTGCCGGGACGACTTGACGCACAATCATACCTCAATTTCCTTCAAGTACAACTGCCTTTGCTGCTTGAGGATGTTCCACTAGCAATAAGAAACCGTATGTGATACATACACGATGGCATACCAGCACATTTCAGTGTAGTGGTTCGCAATTATTTACAAATCATTGGATCGGCCGCGGTGGGCCTCAAGAATGGCCACCAAGGTCCCCCGGCCTGAACAGCTTAGATTTATTTTTGTGGGGTCATCTTAAAACGCTAGTGTGCACAAGTCCCATTAACACTGGAGAGAAATTAAGAGAAAGAATAGTTGCAGCATCCGTTAAAATAAAAGATACTCCGGGGATATTTTAACGAGTGGGCAATTCCATGGGAAGGAGGGCGGAAGTATGCAAATTAAGTTAAGGGGGGCATTTTCAACTATTTCTGTAATAATTGTTCCGTGTTAGTTGTAATGTTATGTTAATATTGTATGTTGACAGTTGTTCATTATACGCTGACATCAACCCGTAGTGTGTGTAATTTTTCCTATTAAATTAATAATAATTTTGAAAGTTCTTCATAACTCGAAAATGATGCATTACATTAAAACGTTAAATGTTTCCTCAATAGAAGAGATTTTCTCATTCGAGAATTAGATTTCAAAATAATCTGTCTTGCCGTTACAACTTAATAAATTCTTTGCTCTTTCGGTTCCTATAGCCACCAAGACTGGTCCTAAAAAATTGTGTTTGCTCCTTTTGCAAACCATATGGTCTAAATATCATCCAGTGATGTCAGAGATTGCTTTGGATGCGAGGTTCATTTTGCGGGAGAAGATTGATTGCTTCCGCAGTGGATTTCAATCGATTCTTGCATAAAAATCTGCTGTAGTGTTTGACGTACGTGCAGAATATTGGCGGCCGATATGAGTGCGATCAACTATAAATATAGGTGTAGGTTTCCGCGGTCGTTCTCTAGATGTAGATCTAGGTTTCCGGGTTGGAACCGCGTCGAGTTAGGCGTAATTGCCAACGTTTCGTCCACTGTTTCAAGGGACATCTTCAGGGCTGTACGTAGATGTTCGTCGTTTCGCAGTAGCTTGAAGAATGCTATGACAGCTTATGTAGGCGGGACCGGGTCAGATGGTGGCCTGCTATTGGCTTGGAACAATGAGCCAATGGCATGCGTCATATGGGCGTTGTGAGTCTTAGTAAAGTTCAGTAGAGTTTGCCACGTCGGATGTAACATATAACCATCGTCTCTATTGAGATTGCGGGGATGTTTGTAAATTTCAATAGATTCACGGATTTTCCTAGGGAAATAATGCGATTCACGGGACAGAAGCTTGACATCTTTGAATAGAATTTGATGACCGGAGTTTAGTTTGTGTTCTGCCAGCGCTGAACCGGCTATATGTAACGGTCTAGTACAACGTTCATGTTCGGACACACGCACGCCGACTGGCCGCTTAGTTTCGCCAATGTACACACTGCCACACGAACACGGAATACGATACACTCCTTGTGCTTGGAGTGGAGATATTTTGTCTTTAACCGAGGATAAGAGGTCCGAAACTTTAGAATGGGGTCTGAAGACAGTTTTGATTTTATTTCTATGTAGAACCTTTCCTATATGATCGGTGATACCTTGAATATACGGTAAGAAGGCGGTGCTGATGTTAGGATCGGGTTCACTTCGAGGTTTGGGGTTACGATGTCTCACTATAGTACGGTGTGAGACATCGTAACCCCAAACAGTGAACGAAACGTTGGCAATTACGCCTAACACGAGGCGGTTCCAACCCGGAAACCGAGATCTACATATATTACCAATAACTTAAAAGCTGACAGTAGGTACGATATATGCAACGTTCGTAAATAAGACATATTACATATACTCGACGATCTCGATGATACGTTTATCGTAATATTCTTTGACTCATGATTTAGTAGAAGTGTGCAATATTGACAATATATACGAATGACTGTATATAGACTGTGTACAGTTACAAATGGTGAAATTATTGACTCACCAGGTATGTGTATGAAGTATAGACTCTTCATACTGTATTTATGAAATATATGTAAGTATGTTGTAAATTAAAAAAAGAAAAAAACTCGTTAAAAGACTTGTGTAAAATAATTCCTAATTCTTCGTTTTGATAGTACTTTTACCTATTTACGTATTCGTAATCATTTACGGAAACTAAATGTATATGAACTGTAAGAGGCGCGGTGAAAATTAATTATGATAATTGACTATTGATGGTTTTGTTGACGTCTGTATTTTTATAAATAGAATTTTAGGTAAGAAAAGATAACTAGGGTTGCTGCTATCATTTATTTTTCTATGGTGCTCCTTTTTGAGTGGAAGAGGGATATAAATAGAAATACAATTAAAAAATACATGATTTTCATTCATTCATGATCATTTTTCTTTAAATTTGTATAAATTGTATATTCGTGCAACAATAATAAGTATTATATTTTTAGCAATAAGGAATTAAGATGAGAAGATCCTCTATTCTTTTCTATATATACCAAATTGCTTGTTCCATATGTTGTAGTTAAGATAATATTACGAGCTTTGAAGGATTCGTGTTATATAACACTGGGAAACAGCAATTTCGTTGTCTTAAAAATGTGACTTGTTTTTGACTAACCTTTGGCCTCTGGATCCAAAAATAACAGCAGTTTCTGTCTACAGCGTCAACTTTTTAAGTTACAGGATTCCCTATCTTTGCCTTAAAAGTCATACAAAATGTGCATATAAAAGAAAATAAAGGGAAAACTTACCAAATATACTGTTCAGAAAGAATGGTCTTATTCATACAAAGGCTATATATAAAGTGTTTTTTAAGAGGTTTAGGATTATAAATTGAAATAAAAAACACAGGTGTTAGAGAAATGAGAATTTTTTTTAAATTTGTAGATAGTTTCATGACATTAGTGATGGAAAATGATTTCAGGCATATGGCCACCACGTCTGAGGTACGTTATTATGGAGCACCAATTTTCAATTACTTTTTTGAGCATTTGAGGCCCTATGTCACGAATCGTGCGCTCGATGTTGTTTTCTAAGGCTGTAATAGTTGTTGGCTTGTTTCCGTAGACCAATGACTTCAACTAGCTCCACAGAAAATAGTCCAAAGGCGTCAAATCACATGATCTTCGAGGCCAGTGTATAGGTCCATTTCTGGAGATAATCTTGTCACCGAACAATTCCTTCAATAATTCGACTTTTTCGTGGGCAGTATGGTATGTAGCACCGTCCTGCTGAAATCAAAAATCTTCCAGACCATGTTCACGTACTTTTGGGAACAAAAAATCGTTGAGAATGGCTCTATACCGGTCGCCATTGACGGTGACATTTCGGTTTTCTTCATGTTTGAAGAAGTATGGCATTTTCGGGGTGCATCGGTAGTTGATGAGTCACCTGTGAATAAGTGTTGCTCCAAATGTGTCAGTTTTGCTTATTTACAAAGCCACTGAGCCAGAAGTGAGCCTCATCACTGAACACTTGACGGTAAAACAGTGAATCGATTCCCAACTTTCTATGCGCCCAATTCCTGAACTGGCGTCGAAAACGATAAAGATCTCTGCGGAAAATCTCCCACAAAGTCAACGGGCACAGGCCAAGTTCTTTTGAACGATGACGAATCGATGAATTTGGATCATCCTCAATACTGGCCACAACGGCGACGATATTTTCTTCAGTGCGCACTCTATGCAATTTTGTTGGTAGACGGGAGTCCAAAAGAATAAAATAAGCGCGAAATTTTTCAATTGTGTTGCGGATAGTTGTCTCAGTTATGCCGTAAATTGGGCGAAGCGCTCTGTGAACATTTTTTACTGAACACTGATTTTGGAAATTTCCGCAATTTGTAAACGCTGTCCGAGTGTAAGTCCTTGCATTATGAAATGTCAAACAATACTGAATAAAATGGCAATATGACTTGCCAAATTAACTGTCATAATATCAGAGTTTCTCCTTATTGAAGAAAAGGTCTTAAAAAACACACAATGGTTATTGCAAGTTAAATTGTGTTCATACAAATAGTAAAGTTGTAAATATATATAAGGTGTGTATAAATTGTCGCAAAAGCTATACGCAGCGACGTTCTTCGTTTGGTTCTGAATAAAAAATCTTAACGTTAAAATGTCGTAACATGCTTCGTTTGTTTTCACGGGGTTCTTGAAGTTCAGACTTTTAGTGCGTAACTAACCTTTGCTCTTCGATATCTGTTAATAGAGATAGATGCAATTTAGTTTAAAGAAAAAATTTTTACTAGTATTATTTTGTAAACGTTTTCTTTTTGATTTAAAAGCTTGTTTTAAACATTTATTCATTAACGTACTTCCACGAAAAACACATTTGGCAACGTTGTAGAACAATAAGTTTGTATTTCAAAGTGAGTTCAATCAAAATCATTACTGTCAAATTTTGACATTTACGAATTTACGAAGCATGATACGACATTTTAACATTAAGATTTTTTATTCAGAACCGAACGAAGAATGTCGCTACGTGTAGCTTTTGCGACAATTTATACACACCTTGTATAGTAAGGTAAAAATTTTTGCCTGTAGCTTTTTTTGGAGTGTTGAATCTGTGGACATTCTTGTTTGGTGCCCCGTTAATGGTCAGCTATAACATGTACATCTGACAGTGCCTCCATGACCTTAAATCTTGGTGGAATCACTTACTCGACTCATCACTGACTGCACCAAGGTTTTTCGGGGAGTCAGCAAGATGACTATGTAAAAAAACGCAATTTGATGCTCATGTTGCAACCAAGCATTTTGTAGCTCCCCAAGAGTTGCTGGACAATTCGGTGTAATTCTGTGCTCGTGTATTTCTAAGAAAGTCTTTGACAATGTTTTTTAATGCCAACTAGGCATTTTTTTGAAGTCCTGTCATTTTTTCCGATGAAATGTTCATATTTAACAACCTGTCGAATATGTGTACTATCAAACACATCCGCCTTTATTATATCAAATGATAGACTAGGATATGCCGAAACGAGATACTTGAAACAGTCTCCTTCAATTGACAAAGTTTTAACAAATTGCTTCATGAGACCCAATTTTATATGCAGAGGCCGAAATATAATGTTCTTTCTGTCGACAAGGGGCTGATGTAAAATTTTTGGATCACCAGGTTTCAGGTCAGATCTTGCAGGACAAATTGACTGCATCCAATGCTTCCCACTAGCACTGCTGTCCCGCATACACAAAAAACAGAGATACTTGATATATCCGCGTTGCTGGCCAAGGAGTAAGCAGACCATTTTAAGGTCAACACAGATGATTGGTGCATACGGTATTGCAAGAAATAAATGACTTACTATGTGCCTTCATATTCTTCACGTAGACAAACTAAATGGTCTATGGGACTGCACCAAATAAATTTCCATTGTGGAGGAGGGCACACTTCAAGCTCCGTTTTAAGCTATTGATGAACAATCGTCAGTCAGGTGCGTTATAGGCTGAAGTTTCCAACTCTTCCACGTTATGGTAATACAAAAATCCATATTCAACTCGAAAGTATTGCAGACACGCACTTCCTCTTAATCGAAAGTAGGATAACTTAGCTCTTTTTTCAAGCAAGACTTTCTCGTGCAGTTTTGATGCTAACAGCTCTGAAGCTTTTTTGGATAGTTCCAAATCTCGTGCCAAATCATTCAGCTCATGCTGTTGAAATCCTTTACGAACGCAATCATATTCAATTTCTAAATCTTCGTCGTTGGGGTCACTTCGAGATTCACCTCATATTTCTGTGTTTCCAAGTAATTCTTTGAAAACAGGAACTGGCATTTTAGCTGAATGAGACACTGGGCGTATAGGTGATGGTAAACAAGGATACTCTATTTTACAGTTTTTTTTTGTTATATCCTGTCGTTTTCACTATACAAGAGTAACAATAACTTGATTGGTCTCTGGACTCTCGCCAAATCATAGGTATACTAAATGAAAATTTATCACGTGTTCCCTTTGTCCACATCCGTAAACTCTCGACACACTGTTTGCACACTTTGTGAAAGGTTCATGATTTATCTTGATCACTAATTCTCACTTTAAAATAGGCAAAATAGGCTTGCCTGATAAATGTGCTGACGCTTGTCCTTTGCCACATATATAACAAAACGCAAATCGCTAGACATAAGGAAAGGCTTCAGTTCATATAGATAAAAATTAAACATTGCTAACCTTGCATACAAACAAGAACTCGGACTCCACGTCGGGATGGCTTCACTATATCAGAGCGACACACAACGTCTGACTACAGTATCTCAGGTGTAACTGAACTTGTCTATACAAGTATGCACCTGTCACTGGTCTTTTACGTCATCATTCACTCGGCGCCAGTCGGAGAAGGTTTATGTCAGCCAATAGGAGAGCAATAGTGCTTCTTGATGATCTACGCTCGATCCCGCGGAGAGTGGTCACGTTAACATAAGGTGTAGATAATAAACTTGACGTGGTAGAATAAAAAAATACACTACAGTTTTGAAATCAGCATGCCTATTGAACTCTAAAACGGCTCAAAAATCGAACTCAAAAGAAATTGTGTTACAAATTGTTCTCCAGTGTAATCTATACAGATAGAAACAAATTCTTACATAATCTTGTAAATATTTTGCTTTTCCTCACGATTGTTTTCGAGTTAACTTTTCTGGTAACTGTATCGTACACCCCTTTAGGAGAAACAACAACTTTTTTCACAATTTCTCAACAGAAATGAGCCTTTGAGAGTAAAAAGCATGAATTTCGCCTCTATACGTGTTTGTTTGTCTACTGTAATCTTGTGAAGTGCATAATATCCGGCTTTAGAATATAGACTAAATTTATTTAATGGCAAAATAAGTTATTGCCAAACTTATTGCAATTTGAATTTTCTATGAAATACAATCCAAACTTATCGGCAGTAGTGCATATGTTCTTACTTTCCCTTTGGTAGGTATTCTATATTAAACATAAATATTTTTCTTGTAAATAGATAGAGTCTTTAGCACTTGAGAGTGGACACTATTTCCTTCTAAAATTAAATTACTATGACGGAAAATGTAGGAAAAATTTAGTACTATGACTTACAACAATTAACTTAATTTCACTCTTAGTAAGAACAATCTGAAAGTGTGTTCTCCATTTTGTTACCATATTCGCCTGCGATTATCATACATTCACAACTATATATAACTACATATTGCTCATGTAAAAACTTTGCGCAAGATGGGTGCCGTGTTTGCTTATTTTGGAGCAGACACGAAATTTCAGGCGAACATCTACTGAATGTTTGCAACAATTCAAGAAGAATCCAGCAGATTTTTTGCGACGTTTTATAACCTTTGACGAAATCTGAATTCATCACTGCATGCCGAGTTCGAAAAAATGCTTTCCATTAGCTAGGCGATGGCGTTAGTCTTTTAGAGATAATTAGCCTGATTGACTACCTGGAAAAATGAAAAATCAGCACTAGCTTATACTAGGTATTCATTTTGGACAGACTCGAGGCAGCGATAGCGGAGAAACGTCCTATAATGGGCAAGGAAATGTGTTATTCCACCACGACAACATATCGGTCCAAACTATTCATGTGATATCTCCCTAAAGTTTCCAAAACTCAAAACTTCCGGATTGGGCCAAAAATTTAAGCGGAATGAAGAAGCCGTCCAGATGGTTAATGATTATTTTCAAGGTTTTAAAGAAATCCATTTCGAGGAAGGAATTGGACACTAAGAGAGACACAGGATTAATTGCGTAGAAGTTGGAATTATATCGAAAAATGAAATCAGTTACATCCTCGTGGTTAAAGAAATAAGTTGGATGGATGAAACGCATTCAATAAGAAATAATCATCAACCTTTTCTACACTTAAAAGCGTCGTCTATATCAGCTTGAAAGTTGTAATACTTTTTAAATGGTATTTTTACATTTCTTAGTTTTTATTATATTGAGTAATAGACTATAAACTATGTACGAGAGTTGTCTTTTATATTTTGCATACAGAGCTGGACTAAAACAGTAGATCGCTTTTAAAGACTTTTTGTTACTCGAAGTATTCTCCACGAAGATTTATGTACTTTTACATACGCTCGAATCAACTCTGGCAGTAGCAATTCCGCTCGTTTGTTGGTACAGTTGGTACAACATTGCGCTTTTGAAGGCAGCGACTGCTCCTTCTGAAGACTGGAACCTTTGATCACACAGTCCGTCCTTTTTTTTCGGAAAGGTAAAGAAATCGGTGAGACTTAGGTCGGGATTGTATGGAGTATGGTCTAACAATTCGACGTTTTGTTGCGTTAAAAATTAAATTGTCTTGCGAGCTGTCCTGTCTTGGTGGAGCATGATTCGTCCTTGTGGGTTGCTTTCTCGGAACTCAGTGATGACTTGCGGCAAATATATGGTTGTATACCAATCGGCAGTAACAGTTCTTTCATCTTGTAGAGAAATTGTTGCTACATGACTTGCTTTCGAGACAAATGTCGCGACCATCTTTTTGGAGACACTTCGAGAACGGATGACTTTTGTCGACTTTTCCTCACCTTGGAATACCCAAACAGACGACCCAAACAAATGTTGTTTATTTTTTGGCTAGTATGAGCAAATCCAAGATTCATCACCACTCACGATGTTTTACACGTTTTTAGAGTGTCCTGTGTTGAAGCGATACCTATTGGGTTTCTTTGACATCAATTCGCCCTAGCTGTTTTCTGTTCTTCGCTCGACAGATGCGGTATCCAACGAAACTAATTTTTTTACACACAATTCTTCATGCAAATTTTTTGAAATTGAGCCTAATTATGCCTCAATTTCATGATATGTCACATGTTGATCTTCATTGATGAGCTTGGGCACAGCATCAACGTTTTCCTGAGTGACTGCCCTTTTGGGTGTATCTGCTCTTGGATCGTCGCTATGACTATTTCATCCATGTTTTAATTCTTCATTCCAATGAGAAATTGTTGAACGATGTGGTGCTTCATTACCGAAAACGGAAACCAACTCGGCGAGGCATTCTTGTTGAGATAATTGTCTTCGAAAATTATAAAACAATATTTCGCCAAAATTTTCACGGTTTAATTCCGTTTTTCGACTATAACTTGTCAACTTTAACAGTTCGTTGTAGCTCCAACACTACACGTATTATACTGAACCTTTGGATTTAGGCTAACTAAAGATGGAGGTTATTTTTTAGTGCCGACGTTTGATTAGTGGCGGCCTCTATGTCCCAGTATGCAAAACATAAAAGGCATTCCTCGTAGTTTCAAATTTTTCTCATCAAAACCGACATTTTGCAATCATCAACCAAGCAGAATTCAATATGCTTTTTTGTCGAATAATCTGTTACATTTTAGTACATTTAGAATGTTGCTCTTTTAATATTTTTGTTATTACATCTGTATATTTAACAGATACAATTACAGATTGTTTGTTTTTCTTTTTTTAACATATTGTGAGTGTATTTATTTTTAATGACTTTCTATAGAAAGTAGTATGAATTTTATATCAAAATGAAGAAACATGTGAAAATCACGTGAAAAAAATAACTATTTTATTTATATTTAAGCCTATCGTGGTACGGATGTCGAGGTTTATATTTAATAAAACCAATAATAATATGTAAAGCAATTTTGGCTGCACAAATGTGAATATCTTGAGAACTAGCCAAGGGACAAATTGCTAGTATAGCCAGTGAATGCCATTATTGGCGACAGTAGCGATTGGATTTATTTCAAAACATAGGGACCCAAATGTATTTATTCACTTTTCTCTAATTCTCCTTTGCTAATGTAAAGCCCCTTGTAATTCTAATTTTGTCTACCAAGAGCATTCTGGATTTAATTTATATTATAATTACATTTACAAAATTCAAAAAGGTGTTCTACATTAAAAGAAGAACAAAATATCTTAGTAATGTACCTACATTTAAAGGCACAATTTAAAAATTCTTATTGAAGCTCAAACATGTTTCTTTAATTACCTGATTTAAATCACTCAAACCAAGCAATTCGCAATTGCGGACGATGTTAGCATCTTGATAAGTTTTGATTTCGCAACTCTCGTGGAAGTCGTTCGATATAAAAGATACGTTTGGGTAGCTTTTCTCGTCAGTATCAGCAGTACTACCACCTACTCCAGAGACATTTCCTTGTTTGGCGGCCATATGATTGAATACCACATCTACGTATATTCTTAAAATATAAAAATATTATTTTCAATATGTATCCTGACATGATTATGAGTATAATGTGTTATGATTATATACAGAGAGGTTCATTCGAGCGAAGCGCGTTCAACGTCGTCCGGCGGTGACTGATAAAAAATATATACACGCGCCTGTGCGATGTTACTCGAATGAACCTCTTTAATTATATATATGTATAACTTAAGGCGTTCCCGATGTATTCGGAACCACAGTCCTTAAAAGCTTAGTGGCAAGAGCAATGGCCCGGCAAACCATGGACAAGGGTTCGAAAGCAATATATATATGTATATATACAAATATATACAGGATGTCCTTCACATATAAATATAATAATAAATAAATTCAAAATATTCAGAATGTGTGTAAATAATAAATACCTTTATCAAAGTTACACACGCACATATGCTAAAGCGTATGATTACATAGATAACAGTTGTCGATATTTTAAAAGCTATGTCTTGGTATTCTAAGGTAAATAACCTCGTACAGTATCAGCTGTTTATACAATTACAGTGAATTATTAAAAATTACATTTATTTTTTTTAGTTTAGTAATTAATGTGTTACATTAATTTAAAAGCTCATTACAAAAACCGTACTAAAAATAATTTGTGGATATTTAGAACTGACATCATTTATGCGTATTATGTGAATGTTTTCTTTTTATCAGAAGAGATATATAAAATATTAATATCGATTCAAAATGCTGCTATTGAATTTATAGGCTCCAATGTTTATATTTATAAAAACGCTAGAATTTAACATTGTGTATAAGTTTTGTATGGCATGTGATTCTGTATGTAAGGGTTTGATAACCTGGTACGAAAGTTAGCAGTTAAAAATTCGTGTGATTGTTTAAAGACGAAAGAACACGTAACATGTATGCTCTACCGGCATTTAACGACCTATTTGGTAACAATCCATCTTTACTCGAAAAATCGTATCGAAAGTACGTAACGATCGACAACTAGACGAAACTTAAAGGAGATCGCCAATAACAAAACTATTCTTTTTTTCTTTTATTGTGAGTCAGCTTTAAGGTATCGTCTATTATAAATTTTATAACATAGTCGATCGCACAGTGGCGGATAAGAAATTTTTGAATGCCTTTCATTTTTTTCTTATGAGAGGAAATTTTGGGAAAATATTTTGGATTCATATTCCATATACAGTCGACACTGTTTATAGTGAAACTCTATATAGTGAAAAACTTTTTATAGTGAAATTTTTTCAAGCCCTAGAATATTTTAATGAAATTTCATGTAAAAAGCCCTGCATATAGTGAATATGTAAAATAGTAACACTCTATATAATAAAATATTTACCGGAATTTCATGTATTGGCCACTTCGGGTTTCCCATTTCTACCTAACATTAGCACGAATTCCATTTTTATGACGCACTGTTTTGAAGAGGTTCTTAACGCGTTCATAACGCTAAATCAGGTATCTACATGAAATTTGCTTATTCACAATTCACGACAAATTTTATTTTTAATTATTTTGAATTTTCGTAGTTATAACTTGCGCAGTTTGAGAATGCCGTTTGATTCGCTGTGGACGATTTTTATAACTGTTTTCTTTTAAGCGTAGCCTGCGTGCTAGCTGTATGGAGACACAAGTGTTCAGTGAAGTAAGAAAGGTGTGTTTATTTAAAGATAAATCTTTATCTTTGTTGGAATAATTTCGGTTTTCGTTTTTTTTTATTTAATTGTGTTTTTGTGCTTGCTTAAATCATTACCGATTCATTTACGAGTTTGAGAATCTCGTAATTGATTTTTAACACTTTCTTACTCATGTGTCTCGAGTATATGAATATATATTTTTTACAAGAGAAAAATTGTTTTCCAATTGGAACCCTGAGAGGTAAGCAGTCCCATTTTGAAAGTAAACCGACTGAATATCCTAGCTGGATAGATTTGTCGTGAATGTTAGTAAATTAATTATCAAAACCACAGTTCATAGCAATATGTACATAATTCGCAAACAGGTTCAGTTTGTTTTTGTTTAAGACGTCCAAGCGAGTGTGTTTAAGTTTAGCTGAGAAAATTGAAAGTTTTAGAGGAAGTTGATAAAGGCTGCAAAAAAATTGATGTTTCTGCAGAATTCGGTGTTTCTCCAAGTTGCGTCTTTCTGATAATAAAATGTCGCGAAAGTATCATCAAGAAAACGAATGTTCCAAGCAGTCGAAAACGAGTACGGGTGTGTTCTTACGAGAATGTAAATGAAGCAGTTTTACGATGGTTTCAAGTGGCCCGTACGCATCAAAACGTACCAATATCGGGAAATTTAATAAAGCATAAGGTTCTACAATTTGCTAAAGAATTTAACTGCGTTAATTTTCAAGCTAGTGAAAGGTGGTTGAGTGCCTGGAAGACTCGCAATGCAATTGTTTTCAAGACGGTGTCCAGCGAGAGTGCAAGCGTTAGTCAGGAGGACTGTGACATTTGGACTGAAACTGTTTTAGAAAGTGTATTGAAAAAGTACAAGCCAAAAAAATTTTCAATTGTGATGAAACCGGTTTGTTTTTAAATGTTTGCCAAACAAAACTTTTGCCTTTAAAAGTGATAAATGTTTTGGTGTTAAAACAAGTGAAAGAAGGGTGACACTGATGGTTGGAGCAAACATCAATGGCTCAGAAAAACTGAAATTACTGCTGATAGGTAAAAGCAAAAATCCCCGTTGCTTAATAGGAGTTAAATCTCTGGAGTTAGATTACGCCAGTATTAACAAGGCATGGATGACTTCTGAGATTTTCGAAAGATGGATCAAAGAACTGGACACGAAAATGAAAAGCCAAAAGCGAAAGATTGCGATGTTTATAGACAATTGTCCTTCACATCCAGTTACTGTAAGTAAAAAATTAACGAATATTGAACTGATCTTTTTTCCACCAAACACGACCTCCAAATTGCAACCTATGGACCAGGGTATTATAAAAAAAACATGAAACATCATTACCTAAACAGAATTGTCCACAAAATTGTTAGCGCGATTGATAACAACCTGCCAGTCCAAAAATTGATTACCCTTAAAGAGTGTATAACCGAAGTCGCTAAAGTATGGAGTGAAAATGTTTCTCAGAAAATAATCAAAAACTGCTTTTACTGAAAAAATTGACGAATGGGAAGAAGAAGACGAAATGGATCTCGCTACCTTAAGAAAACAATGGGGCATTCTACAAAAAACTGCTACCGTCGACGCAGATTTTTTACTTGAAGATTTCTTAGAAATCGACAATGATGTTGGCACGACAGATCTCCCAACTGACCAAGACATAATTGACGATATAAAAAGTATAGAAGATCATGAAGAAGAAACTGAAACCGGGGAATGACCTGCTAAATTTAGTGAAAATGAAATAAGAAATGCAATTGACATTGTGCGAACTATTGTCAGGGGCCAGGAAAGTGTACCTGATCAAATCCTTATACATTTGAATAAATTCGAGAATTTTGTTGAACAACCATAATTTTTAAGAAGTAATGTTCAAAAGAAAATAACTGATTATTTTCCCTAGTACATAATATGTATGTACATACATGTGTTATTTAACCATTTCTCAAGACTACACAAATTTTAAATATACATACATATATATTGCTATGAACAGTGGTTTGAAAATTTAGCACGCCACCATCCACAACTAGTTTTCCCAACTAGGTTTCTCAGCCGGTGAATTTTCAAATATGAGACTTCTAACTTCTCGGGTTCTACTTAGGAAAGACGTGTCTATAATATGAGTTGAGCGCCAGTGAAATGTTCACAAAAATTTATTTACTTATTTTATATAAGTTAAGTTAGAACAGAAAAATTGGTATGAGTAAAATGAAACAAACGCAGGATAAAAATTAAAATGAATATTTAATACAAAATAAAAAAAATAAAAAATATATCTTTACAAAGTATAAAGATGCTGTATTATACAAAAATACTTGAGGTAAAAACATTCATTGAAAATTGACAGCTAAATGAATGGAAAACATCCTCTAAATGGCACCGATCAAAACTTATCTAAAAATAATCAAGTTTAATATTAATTTCTCCCCAGAGAACCACACTGTATAATCAGATACTGATACACGAACGAAACTTACGCATGTGCAATAGACACGCACAAAAGCCATGATTCCAATTGAACAAACTTTTCAATTATAATTTTAACAAAGAAATGTTAATAATAAACTGTATTATCTGTATTTCTAATAATTAAACCTCTTAACTACAAGCTTGGATACAATAGAAATATACTTATAATAATTTTATATATTATGATGACGTCATATAATTTTAATTCTACTTACAAAATTTTTTAATGTGGAGACTCTTACGAACAAAGGTGCTTGATTAATTTAAATATCAAAATAACGGGAATAAAATATCTTTAAATATCGAGGAATGTAAATCTCAAATATATATCACAACAATAAAACACTTTCAGACAATCAACCCGAATTAATTAATTAAATATATTTAATATAATTCACAAAACAAGCAACCTTCTCTTTCAATAGATAATTTTCGTCACCCCGAATTGACCTCTATCTCTACAAAACATTTAGGCCGGATAACCAGTTTTTCTATCTCGTTAAATTTATATACATTTTGAATATACAATTCTATCCAAACTAATAGTACATTTTTAAATTAAATTATTTTTAATTAAAAATCCATAGCAATATGTATCTATTAACAGATTTTGTATGATGTATTCTTTTTATTTCGTATCTAGTATTTAGCCCTTTACATACGTAATGTGTACAGTATATACATTATGTACATGCTATGTATTTAAACTTTCAAATGTTTAATAAAATCTTTTCTAATATAGTATATTAAAAAACAAGTTTCATAAGGCACCATTTTGCCGCACGAGATCAGTTTAGAAAACGAGCCGCGATAGCGGCGAGTTTTCTAAAGAGCGAGTGCGGCAAAAGGCCTTATGAAACGAGTTTTTTATACTATTTTTTCTATTTTGCATTTTTTACATTAATAAATTGCAATTATTTAATTTGGATGTTCAGAGTTTAATTTTTATATAAATCATGCAGTTGGTCACATTGATACATGACATTGTCAAATTTAAATCTTGCTATCCGGGAAGTATACTATATTACATATTATTTATTAATTTTCGTTAACATTACTTGATATTTTATTTAAAAATATAAACATGAGTGACATAGAAACTAATATATCTTGTTGTCAATTGTATACAATATACGTTGTTTGTGTAGAGTACGAACATATATCATATCTGTCAAATGTACTTAAATTCTTAAAATTAAATAACAGCAATGATATTTATTTCTGTGTTCGAACAACGCCAACATTGAAAAATGAAAAAAAGCGTATCGAAATGAAGCTTATTTCGATACTGTTTTGGGTTTCATAATGAGTTCATTTCGAACGCAGAATAGAAAAATTCAATTTTGTGATTTTTTTTCTCAGTGAGAAACTCTTTATAGTGAAATTTCGGTCAAAATTTTGGTCTTTCACTATATAGAGTGTCGACTGTAATTACATATTTTCAGTATTCATACGTTGCGTTTTTATTTCAAGTACACTCGGAAAATATACGGTAAGTATTTTGAACTATCTCAAAAAATATCCAGATTTAAAAATTTAATAATTCAATGAGTGTAGACAACTCAGAAGTGTATCTTCTTGTATTTCGGCACAAGCATTTCTGATTCGCTCAATTATATTTTGACGTGGTACATTGGTACTTGATTGTATATTTTGCATTTGAGATAACCCCATAAAAAGAAATCTGGCGAAATAGGATTTGGTGATCTAGGAGGCCAATTTACTGAACCAGTTCTACCGATACAATGACGATTGAAATTATGAGCAAATACTTCACGTGTTACCACCGAATAGTGTGCTGAACAACTATCATGTTGAAACCCCATGTTCTGTCGCACTTCTAAGCTAAAGTTTTCTAGTAGTGCTGGCAGTTCATTTTCCAAAATGTCTCCGTACATTTCACCATTCTAGTGGTCTTTAATAATATGGGAGCCGATAATTTTGTTCCCAATCATTCCACACCACACGTTGACAGTCCAAGGGAGATGTATTCAACTTGGCGGAGCCAGAACGGATTTTAAAAATTCCATTAATGTGTATTGCGTTTAGTAATCGTTCCCCGGTTTGTGAAAGACGCCTCGTCGGAGAACAACACGTAACGACAAAAATTGTGGTTTTGTTGTAATTGTTCACATGCCCACTAACAAAAAGTTACTCGATTTTGGAAATCAACGCCATGAAGATCGTGATATAAAGACACATGATATGGATGATATGGTGTGGGACAATCCAGAGTCACGAGCTATTTCTCTTGTGCTAACCATGAGGATTAACAGCCACTGCATAGAGCGGCTTAATTATTTTCTCCCGTGACCGTTGTTCGACGGTCCTTTTTTCGGTTGAATACTTCTATCAGTAGTGAATTGTTTGATAGTACGGTAAAATGAAGCACGTAACCAAATCCTTACCGGAAAGCAATGAGCGTAGAGAGAAGTCTTGACAGCATTATCAAGACTTCTGTCAGCTTATTCATGCACCAGAACCATTTCAATTTTCTCTTTTACAGTAAATACTCCATTCTGTAGTAGGTACTATTAACAGCGTATATTCTTCGACCAAACATATGAAGAAGGATGCCCGTTCCTGGATTATGATAATAGTACTTTCTTGATAAGTAATTTTTCGTGGTATTCTTTTTATTGAATACGAATTGCAGAATAGTATGCATAGGTTGTCAGTGCAAGAAATTGAAAAAAAATAAATTTCATCGACTATAGCGACATGAATTGAAAAAAAATTATTAAAATATACGGGTTCCCATTTAAGATCTCAAAGTTACCCCCTCCCCACCTACATGGAGGAAGAGAGAGAGACTAATTCTAGCACTAATACATTCTGTCCATTGAATTATTAAATTTTAAATACGGACATTTTCTTCGTGAAGTGCTTATTTTTCGAGATGTATGAAAATTTTAAGTTAAAAAATACACTTGGATATATACAGGATTACTATTGAATATCGCCCCAGCTATGCGAATTGATGAATACATATGAATATCTAACTGAAAATCAAAAATTAAATTTATTTCTAATTCATCAAAAATTTTCAAATTTTTAGGATAAAAATCTAGTTAAAGTCGGTCCATATCTTTCTTTGTTCTTTATTTGTCGAAATACAGCTGTAAAATTCAGGTTCATTGACCTGCAAAAAAGATAGATAAAATTTCCGACAATAATTTTAACAATAAAGTCCAATTCATAGTAAATCACATATGCGATGTTTTTTTTTTTGTGAATATCAATAATAATATGTCATAATATGTTCACAAAACTATGCCACATCAATTAAAATATGATTAAAATGAAATAGTTTGAACGTGGGACTTCTTTTAAAAGTAAAATTATTATAGCAAAAACAAATTAGCATATCGATGCGACAATTTACATCAAGCTTTGATACAAAATAATACAAATCTGTATAAAAACAAATTTGTATCTGTACATATATACATGGACACACAGTACGTATTTACCAGCGTTTGCTTCAACCACCAGACGCAGACCAGTGCGTCTGGTGGTTTAATGTTTGAGGCTACATTTACTTTTTTTCCAGCGCCATCTTCAATTCCTAGCGATTGACAATTTTTTTTATTCAAATTGCACGGTATATATTTTTTTGTATATTATAGAGATTTTTTTCCTGAATCCATTGATGTGCAATACATCAATTTTAGTTAAATTTAGAAGAAGAAAAATATTAAAACACTGTCCGTATATGCTCTTAGTCACTTGTGTTATATTGTAGTGTGCGTTGGAAAAATAACACATTACGCATACGTAACTGTCATCTTTGACTTTTCTATGCTAAGCAAGCATATTTTGACAGTTTTGAAATAAATAATGAATTTCAATCAACTTACTGGCATGCTACAAGTTTATTTTGAGTATAATACAAGTCACTTTAAGATAATGTTTGGAAAGTGTTTTAATTTTTTTCTCTTTTAAATTTACAATTAAAATAGATGTATTGTAGATCAATGGATTCAGGAAAACATTAAATTATGTAAAAAAATAAATACCATGCAATAGAAAAAAAGTTGACAATCACTAGGAATTGAAGATATCGCTGGAAAAAAGTAAATATATGATTGTTTCGGCCTTTACTTGATGAAATTCCATTATAACTATTAAGATAAAATAAAACAAATTTTATGAATTTCACTTTTTAATTATCACTGTAACGAGTCGTTTCGCACCAACCTGGGCTTCGTCAGACATATAACTAATTTATTTACAAAATATTATTTATATTAAACACAAGTAAACGGCAACAAGCAAAAACACATGTTTTATTTTAAAAAAATAGTCAGAGGGATGGGTGCTTTTTATTACGGGATGTCTATACAAAACTTTCGCTACGGTTTATAAAAAAATGTACTGTTCTTAAGTAATAAAACTAGAGGTTTACATTATATTACAGGGATAAAGAATTCTATGGAAAAATACAAAAATACTATACAATATGTAACTGTCATGCAAATCAAATAAATAGATTAAGTAAGGGTGAATTATTTGTTTCTAATTGATCATTTAAGATCTTGTCAGTTTTCTTTATTTTATTGATTTCCAGTGACTCTAATAAATTAAGTTTTTTGCCCTTATTTTATATATGTAATATTTTAAATTCTTTGTTAAAATTGTGGTTCGTTGAATTGATATGAGACGCATATGAAGAGTCACTTTTATTATTTCTAAATGAAGAAAAATGTTCTTTGACGCGTACTTCAAACGATCTGCCTGTCTGTCCGATATAAGTCATAGGGCAACTACCACAGGTTAACTCATAGACCCCTGACTTTTTATTGTTGTTTGTTAAATCCTTATTGTTTTTTATAAATTTGGATAAATTGTTATTAGTTTTAAACGCTGTATTAATGTCAAACTTTCTTAAATATTTACAAATTTAAAATGATCACGTTTATAGGCTCTTCAAGCACAAAAATTTGTAAATATTTAAGAAAGTTTGACATTAATACAGCGTTTAAAACTAATAACAATTTATCCAAATTTATAAAAAACAATAAGGATTTAACAAACAACAATAAAAAGTCAGGGGTCTATGAGTTAACCTGTGGTAGTTGCCCTATGACTTATATCGGACAGACAGGCAGATCGTTTGAAGTACGCGTCAAAGAACATTTTTCTTCATTTAGAAATAATAAAAGTGACTCTTCATATGCGTCTCATATCAATTCAACGAACCACAATTTTAACAAAGAATTTAAAATATTACATATAGAGAATAAGGGCAAAAAACTTAATTTATTAGAGTCACTGGAAATCAATAAAATAAAGAAAACTGACAAGCTCTTAAATGATCAATTAGAAACAAATAATTCACCCTTACTTAATCTATTTATTTGATTTGCATGACAGTTACATATTGTATAGTATTTTTGTATTTTTCCATAGAATTCTTTATCCCTGTAATATAATGTAAACCTCTAGTTTTATTACTTAAGAACAGTACATTTTTTTATAAACCGTAGCGAAAGTTTTGTATAGACATCCCGTAATAAAAAGCACCCATCCCTCTGACTATTTTTTTAAAAATAAAACATGTGTTTTTGCTTGTTACCGTTTACTTGTGTTTAATATAAAAAATATTTTGTAAATAAGTTAGTTATATGTCTGACGAAGCCCAGGTTGGTGCGAAACGACTCGTTACAGTGATAATTAAAAAGTGAAATTCATAAAATTTGTTTTATTTTATCTTAATAGTTAAAAAAGTAAATGTAGGCTCAAACATAGTACCCATCAAACCATTTCATTTGCTACCTATCTCATGAAAATCGAAATATAAATAACAGAGTTACAGCTTGGGTCGTTTTTTGTGTGACAGCCTGTATATATATATATATATATATATATATATAAATTGTAATGGGGCAAAAAACACCCTTATTCCAGCAACCATAATAGGAAAAACAGCATTAACAATAATAAAACTCATAGAAGAAGGGTTAATTAGGCGGATTTAATATGTAAAATTAGTATCGAAATGTATATAAATTAATATGACGATAACTTTGTATACTTTTAATTAACCTATTTTTATTTCTAAACTTACTTTTATATTTTTATTTTCAATTTCATAATTCAAATCTTTAGCGCGAAATAACAGATATCTAATTTATCTACATCAATATTTTGTATCGATACTAGTTAAACACGCCCACTGTTTAAAATGCAATTAACCCGCGAAAATGTTATTTACTATACGCAGATACAACATAACCTAGCATTAGAAAACATGTTTTGTAAGCTTGAAAAATATTCTATAAATTTTATTATTAAGACAAAATTATCAAATTGTTTATATATTTCTTGTTAATGGATTTAGTAAAAGTAAAACTTCGAGACTATATCATATAATTAAGTAGGCTTTGAAAAATAAATAACCGCTATCGGCGTCTTTTCCTAAAAATTTATAACGTATGGCCGTAATTTTGTACAACTCCGAAGAAAATTCATATAATAATTAAAATACCAGTGATATCATAATAAATTTATGCTGAATCAAGATATTTTAATAACATTCTAACATTTAAAAACAAACCTGAAGCCTAACGCTTGGTAATTTACAAAATTCGAGGCGAGCATCTTTAAAATTGGAGTTCCGACGAGGAGGCAGAATTGAAGCCGAATACACCGTATACGCCGACATCAAATATCTGGAGGACCCGCACTTTGTGTTTCCCGTTCATCTCGCTCTTTTTCCAGATAACGGCAGAGATCATAGAATAAAAGTTTCACTGCTATCAACATTCTACAACAAACTCGAAATAGTTAATATTATTTGATTAAAACTAATCTATTAATAAAATAAGAACCAGAATTTTACTTTTATTCATATCTAAAACCTTCATATTATAGTTATCCCATATGAATAATTAAAAACATAGTAGTAGTTGCCTGATTTGATGTGTAAACCATAGAAATTTAATATGAGATTATATTTCTTTACAACACATAACCTTTTTAGTATAAAACACACGTGCATTATAAGTAGTTAATATTATTTGTCGCTAGACACATTTATTTGTTCGTATTGCAGTTTTCTATTTATTTTAATAAATTATTTTATTTTTATTACCTAATTCACCCTTTTATTTGTTAGTGTTAAGTTGTAGGAGTTATTTCATATTAGATTTATCTATTTAAACACCATACAAAGAAGCAAACAGTCACATTCTATCGACGAAGATCCTGAGAAGTCAATATTCTAAGAACTACATGCTCACGACTGCTAGTTGGTATTTAAAGAACATAGATAGCCTTGATCTAAATATATTATCATATCAAAAATCGCCCAATTATCAATTCAAATTTATTTACTTTAACTTTCATTACTTTTATCATTCTATGCATATTAAGATCTTCACAGTTTAACTGCTTCTCTTCAATATATATATATATATATATATATATATATATATATATATATATATATACATACATCAGTTTTCTATTTTTCTTAGCCCTTCTCTCAAGTATAAATGGTCTATTTTTTCTACGGCTTAATAAATTAATTATTCTTTTAGTAAAAATATTCATTTCAAAGTTTCGACACTTATTGTCTTCATCGCAAAAAAATATTTATTATTTACAAGGTGGTTAGATAATTTAAATGTACAATTTTAATTAATAATACAGTAATTATATATGCGGTATGGTACTTATAATTTTAATACTAAATTTTATATTTTAAACTTTAATTAATTATAAATGAGATCTGTTTCCATTGATATATACACTGATTGTTTTATACAATAGAGTTGGAATAGAACTGAGCTTTAAAAAGATTTGCATGTTAAATAGATGAGGCTGTTACTTGGTAAAGATCCATATTAATACGATGCAAGATATAACAAAACAATTAATTAGTGAAGATTAAACAAATTAACTGTTTTGTTTTATTTTGCATCGTATTTACATTTGCATGTGCTTATTTAAAAAAAATGTGTTTACCTCTGCCTCTAATTTGACACTTTTAACTCCATACGGATGTTTTAAAGTAATAAAGTGTTTATCTTGAAATTAGTTTGATTTATAGTATATTTATATAATAGAACAATATGATTTTCATAAGCCTGCAATTGTATTACGATCATTTCTTGTTTCTTAATACGAATTATTTATAAAATGGATCTTGTTTTGTTATTTTTTTCTGTTTGGAGTACTATAACTTCGTTGTAATCGAAGGTGTGACCATTTTAATTTTCATATTTTCTTAAGGCTAAAAATTTTTGACATTGATATTATTATTAATAGGTATGAACATGAATTTTTATCAAGTAAAAGCCAAATCACGTCAATGTTACATATAATTTGTATTATGTTTGTATACTATGCTTCACTAAACATCTTTTGCTACATCCATTAATAGTGAATGTATATAACGACCCATCTAAAAATTCATAATTGGAGTAGAATGTGAAATTGGGTTGGTACTTTAGCCACTTCCACATAATGACAATTATTATTTGACATTGAAACTATAAGTTTGTGTCAAATTTTTCAAAACTCTTATTAAGAAAATTAAATTTATCAGAATAATTGAAACATACATGAGTAGGTAAACCCCACCAGTTTTGTATAATACAAAGGTATTTTTAATAATATAAAATATCATTAAAAATCTGGTGTGAAGAACACAAATACAGGTTCGCTATTAATATTTTTTGTGAACGTGTCCGAATATATCCTATCCCCAGAGACGTAGATACGTACTTCACCTTTCTACAGGCTCATCGGTACGCCCCTGCTGGAGAAAGGATATTCCCAGACACATTCACAAAAAAGAACCACATCGCCCTATCACCGTAATTGTCCAGACCGGGCGCAGAAGTAAATTCGGCGCTGCCTGTTGTCAGACAGCCGAAGTACCTCGCCCCGTCCACATAACCAATGTGAAGTAACGACGCCCTTCCAAAGGTGGCACAGCCAATCTCTCTAGAAAACTGCATTTTGTTTGTGTCTTCACTCATACTACGGCTAACCGCATATGTAATGTATCAGAATAATTGAAACATACATGAGTAGGTAAACCCCACCAGTTTTGTATAATACAAAGGTATTTTTAATAATATAAAATATTATTCAAAATCTGGTGTGAAGAACACAAATACAGGTTCACTATTAATATTTTTTGTGAACGTGTCCGAATATATCCTATCCCCAGAGACGTGGATACGTATTTCACCTTTCTGCAGGCTCATCGGTACGCCCCTGCTGGAGAGGGGATATTCCCAGACACATTCACAAAAAAGAACTACATCGCCCTATCATCGTAATTATCCAGACCGGGCGCAGAAGTAAATTCGGCGCTGCCTGCTGTCGGACACGTTCACAAGAAATATTAATAGCGAATCTGTATTTGTGTTCTTCACACCAGATTTTTAATAATATTTTATATTATTAAAAATACCTTTGTATTATACAAAACTGGTGGGGTTTACCTACTCATGTATGTTTCAATTATTCTGAAACATTACACATGGGGTTAGCCGTAGTATGAGTGAAGACACAAACAAAATGCAGTTTTCTAGAGAGATTGGCTGTGCCACCTTTGGAAGGGCGTCGTTACTTCACATTGGTTATGTGGACGCGGCGAGGTACTTCGGCTGTCTGACAACAGGCAGCGCCGAATTTACTTCTGCGCCTGGTCTGGATAATTACGGTGATAGGGCGATGTGGTTCTTTTTTGTGAATGTGTCTGGGAATATCCTTTCTCCACAGGGGCGTACCGATGAGCATGTAGAAAGGTGAAATACGTATCTACGTCTCTGGGGATAGGATATATTCGGACACGTTCACAAAAAATATTAATAGTGAATCTGTATTTGTGTTCTTCACACCAGATTTTTAATAATATTTTATATTATTAAAAATACCTTTGTATTATACAAAACTGGTGGGGTTTACCTACTCATGTATGTTTCAATTATTCTGAAACATTACACATGCGGTTAGCCGTAGTATGAGTGAAGACACAAACAAAATGCAGTTTTCTAGAGAGATTGGCTGTGCCACCTTTGGAAGGGCGTCGTTACTTCACATTGGTTATGTGGACGGGGCGAGGTACTTCGGCTGTCTGACAACAGGCAGCGCCGAATTTACTTCTGCGCCCGGTCTGGATAATTACGGTGATAGGGCGATGTGGTTCTTTTTTGTGAATGTGTCTGGGAATATCCTTTCTCCAGCAGGGGCGTACCGATGAGCATGTAGAAAGGTGAAATACGTATCTACGTCTCTGGGGATAGGATATATTCGGACACGTTCACAGAAATATTAATAGTGAACCTGTATTTGTGTTCTTCACATCAGATTTTTAATAATATTTTATATTATTAAAAATACCTTTGTATTATACAAAACTGGTGGGGTTTACCTACTCATGTATGTTTCAATTATTCTGATACATTACACATGCGGTTAGCCGTAGTATGAGTGAAGACACAAACAAAATGCAGTTTTCTAGAGAGATTGGCTGTGCCACCTTTGGAAGGGCGTCGTTACTTCACATTGGTTATGTGAACGGGGCGAGGTACTTCGGCTGTCTGACAACAGGCAGCGCCGAATTTACTTCTGCGCCCGGTCTGGTTAATTACGGTGATAGGGCGATGTGGTTCTTTTTTGTGAATGTGTCTGGGAATATTCTTTCTCCAGCAGGGGCGTACCGATGATCCTGTAGAAAGGTGAAATACGTATCTACGTCTACGGATAGGGTATATTCGGACACGTTCACAAAAAAAATATTAATAGTGAACCTGTATTTGTGTTCTTCACACCAGATTTTAATAATATTTTATATTATTAAAAATACCTTTAAATTAAATTTGTTTAAAAAATGGTAATCAACATAGAACAAAAAGCTGTAGCTATATGTAAATTTTGATTATGATTTCGATATTAAATTAATTATTTGTTTTCTTTTTTGTGTAGTATCATTTCAATGCCATAACCTTTTTTACAATGAAACCAAATGAAACTGTCAAGCATCAAGTAATGTGTCATTATGTGGAAGTGGCTAAAGTACCAACCCAATTTCACAGTCTACTCCAATTATGAATTTTTTCGATGGCTCGTTATTAAGAATCAATAATGTAAACATCAAAGAACATATTATACAATATCTGCACTAATTTAATTAAATATTTGAAATTGAAATTACATTAATTAACTTAATAATATTACGTGAAGTGTCCTGTGCGAGTTTGAATATTACATATTTGTCCTACATTTGATGTAATCATTATCGTTAGTTGATTTTCATCATGTTTTTATTAGTAAGTTGCATAATGTTGAAATATATATAGATAGATAGATTAAAATAAATTAAAAACGGGCAAACGGTATGTCAATTAAAACTCATTTATTTATTATCTCTATATTTCACAACGAGTTTGTTGCTTCTTCAGGAGATACTACAAGATTAATGAACAAGACATTAAATAAATTAGCGGATAAAGTAGGTAATGTAGAGACACCTTATATTTAAATTTAATCAATTTTAATATGTCTTGTGTACGTCATTTTCATTTTTTAATTCTACTCCTCGTGAAATATAGAGATAATAAATAAATGAGTTTTAATCGACACACCGCTTGCCAATTTTTAATTTATTTTAACCACTATAGTACGGTCGATAATTTATTTTAAGTTATTTATATATACAGAGTGTTACAAAAATGTAGGGCTGGATATACATAGACGGTTTCTACAACTAAAAACAAGCAAAAAAGTTTAAATAAATTTATGTCCTAAAATGGTTCGTTACTGAGTTACGGCCACTTGAGGTTTTTTTCTTTTCATTTTAGAAAAGGTTACAGAAAACGGGAGTTTCTTATGTTTCTTATAGTAAATGTTCAAAATGACCTCCACGGGAAGCAACACAAGCTTCAGCTCGTCGTATCATGGACTGCCTCATGCTCTGAAAAATTCCTGGTGTATTTCGAATTTGGTGGCATCCATCTTCACTCTACGTTGAAGATCTTCAATATTTTGAATTGGAGTAGAATATACCATTGACTTTAAATGTCCCCATACGTAAAAATCTATTGGATTTAAATCTGGAGACCGTGCAGGCCATGCTACAGGTCCAGCGCGACCAATCCATCTTCCAGGATACACGGCATTTAAAAATTCGCGTGCTGTGTGACTGAAGTGAGCCGATGCACCGTCGTGCATGAACCACATGCGTCCTCTAACATTTAGTGGAACATCGTCCAGCAAACCTGGTAAGTCGTTTTCTAAAAAATAACGATAATTCTGCCCAGTAAGTCGTGGTGGAAGTACGAAAGGACCAATCACAAATTGGTTAATAATTCCGGCCCACACACTAAATGAAAACTGCGCTTGATGTCTGGACTGAATAATAGCATGAGGGTTTTCTTGTTGCCACTGGTGTAAATTATGAAAATTGACGATACCATCTCTTGTAAAGCCAGCTTCATCACTAAAGAGCACACACGACAGAAAGAGATGATCGGCGGCGCATGTCCGTAACAACCATACACAGTAAGCTTCTCGTGATGAGAAATCATTCTCACTAAGTCCCTGTACTCTTTGCAGGTGGTAAGGAAAAAGCTGATTAGTTCTTAAAATACGCCATACACTCACATGATCGACATCTTCCGCCAATGCCATTCTTCGAGTACTAGCACCTGCATTTTCTTCAACACGATCCAACAAACGTTCTTCCAATTCCAAATTTCTTGTGGTTCGTGGTCTGCCGCGATCTCGGACTACTGGTTTGAATGATCCTGTTTCTCTTAATCTAATATGAAGCCTTTCGAAAGTTTTTTCATTTGGTAAACGTCGGTTTGGGAAATATTCTGCGTAAAGTCTTCTTGCTTCTGCTCTGTTGCAATGTGCCAAACCATACATTAAATGCATGTCGGACATCTCTTCGAAAGAATAATCTGCCATTTTATACTATTAGTTAGAAAACAGTACTAATCACAAATGACTTAATCAACTTTCACGACTGACAGCAAAAAACACGGACTGCCTACTGAATATGATTAACAAAAGTTACTCACTTGTCGGCGACTTGTTCAAACATGCAATACGAACGCTTCGCGTCTGCGCGATAATTTGTGACGAGATACACACGTGTCGGACATGCAATACGAAAACTCAGTCAGTAACTCAGTAACGAAACATTATAGGACACAAATTTATTTAAACTTTTTTGCTTATTTTTAGTTGTAGAAACCGTCTATATATAGCCAGCCCTAAATTTTTGTAACACCCTGTATATATATATATATAAACATGTAAGATTATTTTGAATACATACGCATTAAAGTAAAATAGACCTTAAATCGCCGAGTATCTAAATCTACTATATATATATATATATATATATATATATATATATATATATATATACGTATATATTAAATAAGAAACTAAAATACAGGCCATGGAAATAAACTACTTGAGAGATGCGAAAAGTATAATAATAAGATACACACTTAGCAATGACCAAGTCAAAGAAAGATTGAAAGTAAAATTTCTGTTAGAGTTTAAAGAGGAAAGGTAACTAGGTTACTAACTTGGTGGAGATACTTACAGTAGATCAGTACATTAGCCCTAAATTGCATAAACCGAGCCTGCGACGTTCATAAGCAATCTTTTTGTGTTAACACGTCTTAGCTTGTTATTGTTGGTGTGTGTTGTCAGACAACTTGAAGTAAACGGAGCTGCATGTTTGTACAGGGAATTCTAAAATGCATTGACGGTGTTTAATAACGGAATACATTTTTATTGGCTAATAAAAAAATTACAACGACATCCTAATCTATAACTCTGGGAGCTTTTTCATTTAAAAAATGAATGGCGTAGATGGCCTAGCATGTTCAGTGGAATCACTTCGATTTCGTTTACAATCTTTTGTTTAAGATGTTCAAGATTACGAGGTCTATCATTATACACACGACTCTTTAGATATCTCCTCATATAAAAGTCTGGCGCTGTTAATTCAGGCGACCAAGCTGGCTAGATTATGTCCCCTCTGCGAGAAATTAAATGGCCTGGAAACATGTCACGCAGTATATTAATACTGATTCTCGCCGTGTGGTTCGTTGCCCCATTCTGCTGAAACCAGTGATAACCGTCAAGTTGTCCATACCCTGGCTGCAAAAAAGTATTTAATCATGTGACAATATTTTCCTGATATTATTGTTACGTTATGCCTGTTCACTTCAAAAAAATATGGGCCAATAATTCCTGTGTACACCAAATTGTTACTTTCGCTGCTTGAAATGGTCGTTCGTGAAGTTGGCGTGGGTTTGTTCTTCTTCTTCTTCTTCCTCTGTTTTGGGTTGGACGCCAGCACGTCCAGGCACTTGAGCACACTGCTCTTTGTACTATCCCAATAGATCTCTCAGTTCCACTCTGTTAGTCTTGTGTCCTCGATAAAAGCCACTATCCTCCTCAGGGAAAGTTTGAGTACACTCGAAGGATCCAATAGATCTCTCCCGAAATATTTCTGTCTGTGTTCCTTCAGTTCCTCACACGTGCATATTACATGAAGGCTAGTTTCCTCCTGTTTTCAAATCTCCTACACCAGGGCTCGCTAACCAAGCCCATGCTGTACAAATGCTTCCTTAAAGGACAATGTCCGGTTAGTAACCCGGTAATTATTTTAATTTCTTTTTTGTTACTACGAGTTAGGTTAGCTGAAAACTTTCCGTCCAGCTCCCTTAGTAGTGTTTTGGTATGGAGTTGACCTTCCGTTAACCTCCATTTATTTTTATGCTCTTTTTCTAGCCATAACCAGATCTCCCTTTTAGCGGAATCCTTAGTGATTCCACATACAGGTTCTGGGCCTATGAAGTTCCTATTAGTACCTTCTTTGGCCAGTTTGTCTCATTGCCTTTAATTCCCTAATGTCCTGGCACCCATATCATCGACACTGTATTGTGTTGTGCCAGATTATTGAGGACCTGTTTACAATATTTCACAAGCTTAGACCTGGTAGATGGGTTCATAATGGCTTTAATAGCCGCCTGACTATCAGTCATTATGGCTTCCCGAATTTCGGCGCAGGCTGCGACTGCAAACAATTCGGCATGGAAAACCGTAGTAGTGTTTCCCCAGATATATCGATATCTTCCTTCTAGGGCACATTCCGCATATGCCTGCACCTGCCCACTGACTAGATTGTGATCCGTCAGTGTACCAGGTGCCGGCACCACAATCGATTGAGCGACTTTTTGCCTGTTCCCTGGTCGGTATAAATATGTTCAGCTTAACTGTAAACATAATTTCAGGTGCCATACTGTCCGCTGGCATTTGAAATATCGGCTCTTCCAGTATAGTTCCTGTGATATCTCTATGGCTCTCTAAAACCTTATTAGGACACCATACGTCATTGGCCTTCAGCTACGTGAGTTTGCTGTTGGCCAACTAAAATTTTGTTTATTAACCGGGCCTTGTTGCTCATATACAGAGAATGTGCAATATTGGGTTCACCAGCAAACAGATCTAAAAATTGTCAGCAAAACTCAAGTCGATGTAGCCTATCTTAATCTTTAATCTAATGGGCTTAGTTCTTGAACAAGTATAAATTTATAGGGGTGGAATTTAATACGCCTAAGTATTCTATGAACGTTGGTTTTCTTTAAATTTAAGGCACGTGCATGTTGTGCAGTAAAGTATTTAAAGGAAATTCTTACACGCTCCATATTTTCAGCAGTCATAGCACTTACATGTCTCCCAGTCGTGTTTTTTGTTCGCAATATTACCTTCATTAAGCCACTTCTGATACCATACCAAAATGATAAATTGACGATGGAACGAACGTTGGGTCGCAACAACCGATTTTGTAGGCAAGTAATGCGTAACACTAGAAATGCGCTGCTGAATCGTGTAATCGTTCATGACAACTAATTACGCTTAATGGAAAACAAACTCCCATGCTGTCTTGATTAGAATCCGCAAACAAATCAAAATCTGGCCATAAATAATAAAAATATTCCATACCAAAAACCACCAGCGCATTATGGTATTATGTAGACGTTGGAACTTGCATTATTATGGGATGTATAAATATTCATACAGCATACTTTGTCGTTCAATTGAATCACAAGCTGCATTGAGTGAATTTGTAGTACAAAAGTCATAAGGCATCGAAAAAGTGTATGCAAAGTGCAAAGTTTAGTGATCCGAAGCTCGAGGAAACGTTGCTGCGATGGGAAAATGAGTACGATGATCCACCTTCTGGAGAAAGTGATGTTTCAGAAGTAAAACATGATGATATAATGGACACTGATTTTCTGGAGAAAGTGATGTTTCAGAAGTAAAAAATGATGACAAAATGGACACTAATTTTGAAGCAAACTGTGATGGCTTCTCTGGATAAGTAGACTCCGAAAAGAGGGGCAATTTCCTTAGGCCGATCGCTTAAAGAAGAGAGTGGCAATCTGTTACATGTAACATGTAGAATCCATGCGTTAAACCTTGTGGCGCAATTGATACCTAAATGTTAGCCACGAAGAAATGCTTTAATAGCTCATACGAAGGCAGTGTTTCTAAAGTACCCAAAACGTATAAAAAAATTTCACGAACTGTGTCTTAAAGTGCTTGAACCATCACAGCCAATTACTACACGTTGGGGAACATGGTTAGAGGCTGTGTTTTACTACTGCGAACATTTTAATGATGTAATGAAGGTAGTTTTAGAATTCGATCCGAGACACGCCGAAGCTACCAAGAAAAGCCAGAAAATGTTTCAAGATAGTCAGGTAAAAAGTGATTTAGAAACTATTCGCAAGAACTACTATGGACTAGCAGAGGAAATTGAAAAATTACAAAATGATTCGATGTCGTTTGTGGATTCTGTTCAAATTGTAGATGATGTTCACTCACACCTATGTGCGGCGGAAGGAGAAACAAATGAGTGTGTAATACGAAAATTTGAAAGTGTTATTGACAAGGAGTCAGATTTTCTCATACTAAGACAAATTTATGAACACTCGATGTGGAACGGTCGTTTTCATCATTAAAAAATATTACTCATACTCATTTGACTGAAACAAGTGTGGAAACATACTCAATGATTTAAATATTTAATAGATGCCACCCAGTTTGTGACTTAGTGGAAGCTTTTTAAAACAGTAATTGTTTCGGCACGTTATTATAATATATTTTTTATCATTATTTTATGTGTAAACATTCATGTGTCCGTATCGCCTATGCTCACTCATGAAAGTCACGACAATAAATAATGCGAGTACTTAAACGTTTCTGAAAGCTTTCCTTGATACGGCCGCTAGGCCGATCCACGTTGTTCTCCGCACTGCACTGAAACTTGCCCCTCTTTGCCGACTCTAGTGACAACCAAACCCAAATATTGCATCTGCAAGCTTTTATATTTTTCCAAGCAGTCTGGAGTGGAGAAGTCCTAATATATTATGTAGTTAATTTATAGACAGTCTAATGTAATACCTCTTCAAAAAATTATATCATTTTTAACCAACAACTGAACGGCGTAAGTGGTAAGAACCTTGGACAGCGGGAGTGAAGGTTTCGTTGGCCGCGGCTTCGAAACTCGGGACCCGCGTCTGAGCGGTCAGTCTGCTTCGGAATCGCTTTACCCTTATATCTTGAGAAAGTGAAAATAAAATGAATATTTCTAGCGACTTACTTAGTAACGAAGCTATGAAACACTTTAGCTTCATCATTTACACTTTAAATGCTCTAGAAGTCTTGATAAACTTTCAGCTTAAGACATTAGGCTTCTATATACACACCATAAAAAAAACAGCTGATAATTTTCTGCAAAATTAAGCTTCTTAGATGAAGTAGATAAGTTGATAATGAACTTGCTAAATGTAGATATAATGAATTTAGTTTGACCGTGAATCTTCGATGTATCAGCTGCGTATAGGGAACGCTCAAAAAGAGATTTTACCGACAAAATACTGCGATTTCACACAACATGACAAAGGAAGATATTTATGTCACTGTTTGTTGGATTCAAGCAGTCCTGAATATTTATGTGAAAGAAATCAACAGATTTCATACAATCACTTGGATGTGCAACGACAGCTTAAAAAAATGATTATAGTATGATCAATTTCGCATGATATACTATTCTCGAATTCTTTCCAAAGGTCCATGTTGGTGATAATCAACCAGAAGTAATATTGCCTCATGATAACGCTCCTCCTTTTGGTTAGTGAATCCTATGCTTTTAAAAGAGTTTTCTGTGCGTAGCTGATGCGCCAAAGATTTGCAGTTAAGGGATATTAATTATATCAGTGTTTAATTGAAGCTAACGAACATTTTCTAATCGAAATGCTTTTAATAGAGTGACAGGTATTATACCTTTAGAAAAATGCAATGCTATGAAAACTTGTTCTGATTCTAATGGAAAATATTTTTAGGAAAATTAATGATTAGATTAATGATAAGATTTTAGGAATAAAATGCTGTATTTTTACTGTATTATACTTACCATTAGCATGACCACCAAATTAGAAAATATTTATTTGTTTTTCTAATATATAGCTTATTTTCATATAGAACTAAAACCGGTTTAGAGGACTTCAGCAGTACTTTAGATACCAGCACCTTTCCTCATTTCCTTTTTTCTGTATGATTACAATTTATTTATATTTCAGGGCGGAATTATAATGGAAAGGTAAAGTTCTCTTTCTTTAAATAATGTGTGTAATATTATACACTGTTTTTCTAAATCATTTTATAAAGAGTGAAGTTGTTTTCATTTCCTTTTTTTAATTAAAGTAATGAAAGTTGATATAGTAAAGGTAATTTATGTCTCTGTAAAAATATAAAGAGATATATGCTCAAGAGTATGCATTAAAATGCATCGTAAATTGTATTGAGCAAGCAACTTGGACATGTACATTAATAATTATAATATTAAATAGGTTTGCATTCAATGATCTTTTGCTCGACATTTGAATTAAAAGCTTTATTACAATTGTTTAAATTAGATAATAGTTTCGAATCCTTCGATTAATTATCAACTAAGTCCTAATTATTTTAATATGTTTCACTAAGAGCTCTATCAAATTAGTAAAAACACTACGTATGAATTGAAAGTGGAAATTTTCTAACCTTACACCAACAGCATTGCATCTCGTGGTCATATTTAAAAATTCTTCTTCGTTTCCCGATCTTGAAGCAATTTTGTAACTTATTGGTTGATATCGTTCCCACCATGGCCTGTTGTGAACAATTATATTCTCACTTACAGGAGAAACCTATAATAGAAATCTGTATTAGATTAAACAGATCTTTTGACTACAATAAACTATTTAATAATATCAGCTGATTCAAGATGTATTACTTTATTTGTGATTATAAATGAATTTATTTCGAACTTGGGTTTATTGAATAAACTCAAAATGAATAGAAGTTAGTTATATTTTTATTTACAAAGCTTTTGTTATTTATAATACATGATGTTCTACCTTGCCAATAATTTTATTTTTATGGTTCAGCTCTTCCAGATAATTATTTTTCTTTGTCTGAATTTAAAATTGAATGTTAAAAATTTCTAAAATATCAACAAACATATTTTTTTCGTTTGGGCATTTACTGCTTCAGTTTCAGCGTGATAAACAGCTGTTCAAAATTCCTTGAATCGAAAGAGATTGTAGATAATTAAAAATTCTGACCTTCTTTTTACTTTATCATTTCATGTATTATTTTTGCGGATGTAATCTAAATAAACGATAAATACAAATCAATTTATAATGCAAACAGATCATAAAGAGAAAACCACTCAGCCGAATGAAGAGGAACATAGACTTGATTGGATGGATGTGAAGGTGTTCTTCAACCCATTTCTCCAAAAGATATATATATATATATATATATATATATATATATATATATATAAATATAATAACTTCGTGACCTTGGTAGGATATGGTCAACCTAATCAGTAGGCGATTAAAGGTCTGTATATTACTTCAAAATACATGTATTTAAAAAACTCTACATGTTTCGGCTGTATACGCCTTTTTCAAGAGAATACAAAATATGAATCATATTATATATATATATATATATATATATATATATATATATAATATGAACTCCAGAGAGGCCCCTGGCTTTGCTTTAATTACCGATCAAATTTGGAAACTGCTCCCGAGGAAAGTCATTGCAGAACTTATCAATCTTATTAGTATATCCCTCAGATTTAGATAAGTGTCTAAGATGTGGAAAGTAGTTGAACTCATGATGACCGAAACCTGGCAAACTCCCTCATCAAGTTTCATCTGACATGCCCATTTCCTTACTCTCTGTCATTTTTAAAAGTGTTTCATAAAAGACTGTAGTTAGAAATTGAAGAAATGAATCCGACTCTTTTTCATGAAGTTACTGGAAGAAGGAAAAGCCTGTACTATTGTCTGCCTTGATGTGGCATAGGCATTTGATAAATAATGGCATAAGGGCCTGTTATACAAATTGAATTGAAATTGAATTTAATACCCAAGACAACAATCGGAACTTCTAAAATTATACATTTCAGAAATATAATTTAGAATGAAACAAGACCGGGCTTGTACTGAGCTTAAAAGAATTAAAGCAGGAATAGCGAAAGGCATGGTACTCTATCTATTGTATACCAGTGACATTACTGACCTCAAACTCAACACAATAGTAACGCTTATAGATGATGTAATTTTAGCTTCAGGAAAAAACATGAAAGAGCTTCGAGAAACATCAGTTGATTAGAACAATAACTGGAACAAACAATGGTGTATTCGACTAATTCAGAGTAAGTGTTTTACAAACATGAGTAGCCAATACATATCCAACAGACTAAAACATCCTCAGATCCCTTTTATTAACTCTATATATTTGCGATATCAACCATCTTGACCAGAGATTGCGTTGAAAGGTCCATGTCAAAGAAATTGGCAGAAGCTTTCAACTATTCACATATAATAGATTGCTCCTTTACAAAGAGCACATTTTAAAGCCTGCCTGGATATTTGGAATGCAGATTTGAGGTTGTATCAGCAAAAGCAACAACGAAATTGTTCAATATTTTCAAAGCAAAGTACTGAAGAGGTTTGTTAATTCACCTTGGCACTAACGTAATATTGATTTTCAACGGTATCTTGAAATGAAAACTCTTAACCAGTCAATATCAAGATTTGCTAACACCCAGTATGAATTCTCTAGCAGCGGCTCCTCGGTTATGTAAATGTTAAGCCTTATCCATCTCATCGATAATATCAACCCAGTCAGGAGACTCAAAGGAACACAATTCTTAGAGTTAATTAAGTGAAAACCAGAGGATAGTGTGTACGCTGTTTCACGTTAAGTTTAATTAGGTTATTAATGCTTAAGAATTCTCTAGTGAATAGAGCTGTAGTTAAATTCGTATTCGTAGTTAAGATGGAAGAAAACTTATTGATTTGTTTCTGACCAGATTCTAACAGAAGTTAAATATTGCATAAAGGATGTTTTCTTTCAGAACAAATCAATTAAACAAAATATATCAATGTTTTCCAGATGTTAATGCTTATATCTGAATGTATTTGGAAATTTTTTTGCATGAATTCTCTAATCGCTTTCTTAGTTGATACTATTTACTTTAGATAAGGAAAATTTATTTATTTAAAGAAAAATGATTAAACGGAATTCGGTTTAATTTAAAATTATCTGTTGTTTTTATAATATTAAGAAAATCTGACGGTAATTAATAACTTCTAGTTGTGATGTGGCAAAAGAAGCGAAGGTATTAAAACAATACATGAAATTGGTGGTAAATAATTACATGTTGTGTTCTAAGAGCTGGAACTGATATCATAGGATGTTTATAATTTAGTATTGTTTCACCCTTAAGAAGAACTAATTTTATAATAAAATTTGATACTTCATGTAGGTATATGAATCTGAATGTAAGGCGTTTTACATATTTTGATACATTCCGATTAGGAATTTTTAATCAGTCAGAATAATTGAAACATACATGAGTAGGTAAACCCCACCAGTTTTGTATAATACAAAGGTATTTTTAATAATATAAAATATTACTAAAAATCTGGTGTGAAAAACACAAATGCAGGTTCACTATTAATATTTTCTGTGAACGTGTCCGAATATATCCCATCCCCAGAGACTAGATACGTATTTCGCTTTTCTACAAGCTCATCGGTACGCCCCTGCTGGAGAAAGGATATTTCCAGACACATTCACAGAAAAGAACCACCTCCCCCTATCACCGTAATTATCCAGACCGAGCGCAGAAGTAAATTCGGCGCTACCTCTTGTCAGACAGCCGAAGTACCTCGCATACCGTCCACATAATTAATGTGAAGTAGCGACGCCCTTCCAAAGGTTAGCACAGCCTGGTGTTCTTCACACCAGATTTTTAGTAATATTTTATATTATTAAAAATATCTTTGTATTTTTAATCAGCGTTAAATTTTCATGACGTTATTATACCCCATTCAGACTAGGAAAGGAGCAGATGGCGCTATCTGAGTGCAATTTACACAGGCTAAACTTTGTAATTGTTGTAACATTTGTTAAGATCACATGCATGTTTAATAAAATTATTGTTTTCTTACTTTTAAGTTTGTTTATTAAGGTATTATTATTACTTAAAAAGCTTAGATTGTGTTTAAAAGCCAAACATCTCAACACTGATAATTTTATTCAAGCAAGAAAGAGGTAATATACCTGGTGCATTTTTTAACTTGAAACTTTCAAATATCTCGGAAAAAAGTAGTTCAGTAAAAAACGTACAGAGGAAATACATTAGTCCTAGAATTAGTCTTTTTCTCCCTCCATGTAGGTGGGACGTGGATAACTTTGAAATCTGAAAGAGGAACCCGTATATTTTATTACAGATTCGAATTCTACTTGAGAAAATACGTAGGGTTTGTCTGAAAGATTTTTTTCAATTCATGATAAATGGCGCTGCAATCGATGAAATTTAATTTTTCTTCAATTTCTCGCACTGAGAACCTATGAATACGATTCTGCAATACGTGTGCAATAAAAAATACGTTTTCTTTGTAAATAATCGAAATTAGTGTTAGAAAAACATTATTCATTTTATAACTGGGAAACTCTCACCTGTAGAAATGTAAATTTCTGGTGAATAAATTACTTTTAGAGTAACCCAACAACAACAATGTGTACGTAGTACCAACTTGGGGGTGCTTGATTAACCTGAGTCTCCTCAACTCTCACGTATCAGGGTGCTTAATTTATGTAAGTCCCTTCGTCTCTCACATACCAGTCTGCTAGATTTCCTCTCGCCTCATCAACTTTCAATTAAAATAAGTGACCAGAATGATGGCCTTCGACTTCAATGCACTTCTCATTTCAAATGAGTGTAGACAACTGAGAAATGGTTAATGAAGCATCTCAAAGGGGTATTGCGTACAAATCGTTGTTGTTGGGTTACGTTGAAAGTAATTTATTTACCAACAATATACATTTCTGCAGGTGATGTTTTCCCAGTTATTCGAAATTAGTAAAATGAATAAAGTTTTCTAAGACTAATTTTGATTATTTACAAAGAAAACGTATTGCAGAATCGTATGCATAGGTTCTCAGTGCGAGAAATTGAAAAAAAAATTAATGTTATCGATTACAGCGCCATCTATCATGAATTGTAAAAATGTTTCAGACAAATCCTACGTACTTTCTCCAGTGGAATTCAAATCTGTAATAAAATATACGGGTTCCTCTTTAAGATTTCAAAGTTACCACCGCCCCACCTACATGGAGGGAGAGAGAAACTAATTCTAGCACTAATGTATTTCCTCCATTAAATTATTAAACTTTAAATTTGGACATTTTTTCGAGATATTTGAAAGTACAAAGTTAAAAAATGCATCCGGTATACCAATGCAAGTTCTTAGACAGGTAGTTGAAATATTTCAATCAATATCTTATAACTTGTTATTTACTGTTTTAAGGTGTTGCAAGTACAATGAATTTGTACGTAAATACAAAAGTAATTTACGGAAATGTAAAGAATAATAGAAGATACAAATCACCAATACTGGCAGTAAACAAATTTTCGACAGCCAAAGTTAAAAATCTTAATTTTTGTGAATTTGCCCTTTATTTTAACCAATTGCAAACGTTTATTTTAAGCTCTATTTTTCCCGCGTTTTCTTAGAGTGAACATGTACGAGTACTCCGTTACTTGCCCTAAGCGCTATTATAATTTGAATAACCAATTAAAGAGAAGTGTTTAATCGAAACTATTTCTACATTAATACTCCTTAAAAAACAGGTTTGATGGTTTTAATTTTAGCATATGGGGCATTTATAAAATCAAAACCCTATTATTTTCCCAAATTTTATCGAATGTGTTTCATATGTTGTATATATACGCAAATTATGTACCGCTGCATTATTATCCAGAGCAATCAGTGAAGCCATTGAACTGCTGTTAATATTCGAAGAGAACCGAAATTTTCATTTGTGGATAATATTTCACGTTTATATAATTGTTTCAGCCTTTACTTGATGAAATTCCATTATAACTATTATCAGGATAAAATAAAACAAATTTTAATGAATTTCGCTTTTTAATTGACACTGCAACGATCGTTTCGCTCCAACCTGAGCTTCATCAGACATATAACTAACTTATTTACAAATTTTGTGTGTTTGTTACCGTATACTTGTGGTAAAAAAATTTGTAAATAAGTTAGTTATATGTCTGATGAAGCTCAGGTTGGAGCGAAACGATCGTTGCAGTGTCAATTAAAAAGTGAAATTCATTAAAATTTGTTTTATTTTATCCTGATAATAATTTCACGTTTATATTTACAGTTGACACAGTTGGTAAAAAATTAAAAGCATTCATTTTTAAATGTTGAAGTTATTTTGTATTGATTTTATTCTAGACACTTCTCCCACTTTACATCACAGGTATATTCTTCGTACTAACGAACAAGCACTTCATAAAATACGAGGGCGGATTAATATATAAGATCTCCAACAGAACCATTGTGCTAGTAGTAGTGCGAATAGAAACAAATTCCAACCTGCAAACGGTAATTTCGAGTATCTTGCCTTAGCAACCAAAGCTTCATTTTTCTCTGTGGCGGCATTGAGTACGAGTGTCAGTGTGATAGAATTTTTAACGATGGAAGGTTACGCGCTCAATGAAATTTATAGGCTTCTGGAAATTACTTATGACAACGTTTGTATGTATGTGAAGACTGCTCGCTATAGTCTATTTTTAAACTAAGAGGAGCGTTTTAAATTAATCGCGCCAAAATTACTATGCGTGATTGGTTGCTTCAGAGGTAGGATTACGTTATGCAAAAATTGCGTGTTGACCTATCGATGTCAAACGCTTGTCAAATTTCGTTTTCTGTTGTGTTCCCGTTGTTCTATTCAGTTGTATTGTTGTATTAACGTAAATAAATCCGTTCTTTTTAGAATTTGCGAAACCTTTAAGATACCCTTCTGTAGTTATCGATAATTATTCAATATTCATATAAATATGGATACTGTTGCAACAAGTTCAGCATCATTTTCACCTCCGAAAAAACGCAAACGTTTAGATATTGGGCTGTTGCTGAAAAGCAATGTGTTTTAAATATGTATAAACAGCTGCGAATCTTAAAAAAACTGTACCACCGTACCACCGTACCATTGTGAACTCAATCCAATAGAGTTGATATGGGCAAAAATAAAGAATGAAGTAGCATCGAAGAACATCACATTTAAATTGACAGAAGTGAGGGGGCTGTTATGGCAAGCTATCGAAAATCTTCAAAATGTTAATTGGAAAAGTTGTGTTGAGCATATAATTAAGGAAGAAATAAAAATGGCCACACTAGATGGCATCGTAGATGATCTAATCGAACCGTTTATTATTTCTATTGGTGCTGATAGTGACAGTGATACTTTCTCAGACAGTTCAGATTTAGAATAGATTATTTTGTTTAATTTTTGCAAGTAACAAGTAGTTAACGGAGCCTTTGATTTCTTTAAATCCTTTATTTATGTTATTTTTGTGTTTAATGTAAATAATTTTTAATAAATGTTTAATTACGTTGTGACTTTATTGATGTAGAGGTTATATTCAAAATTAAGCGGGAAATAACGCTAAATTAAATGTTGCCTTTGAGTTCAATGAATAAAGAAAAACTAATAAAATACGAAAATTTAAAAAAACCATTCAGAATATCATTGATTTGGTAACTTTTGCAGTGTAAATGTGGCTTTTCCATTTACTCCTCTTAGTTTAAAAATAGACTATAGTGAGTTGAACGTGCACATCTCTGTCATAGAGGCGAAATGAAGGTAGTTGATGAAAAGCGATCAGGTGACCAGTATCAATGATCCTTGAGAAGAACAAAAAACATGTGAATGCACTGATTCTAGAAAAGAGCCGGATTACGCAAAAACAAATTACTCGGCTATTAGGCATTTATCAAGAAAGAGTTTAGTACATTGTTCAGACGTTGAATTAGAGAAAAATTTGCGCCAGATGGAATGGGTCACGCGACAATTAACTGATATCATGATAGAACGAAGAGAAAGCATTTGTCGACAACTTCTTAACTAGTATCTATGTGAACAAGACGATTTTCTCATAAATATCACCATCTGAGACGAATATTGGATTCATCATTATGACCCCGAAAACAAGCGGCAGTCAATGGAACATTGTGAACATGATCCCTCACGTTTATGAAAATTCAAAA